>CM028133.1:245587500-246787500 GCA_016271365.2 Neoceratodus forsteri | reverse complement strand
CTTTCACTAAAGTTTCACATGTGCTATGCACTGTATGCCAGGTATTACTTGTGGCGGAACAGCTCCATTAACACATGTAATAGGCTAGCACAATGTTCCTGGCATCTCCAGTAAGGTCCATTTGGAGAGTAATTCAAAGTCTCAAGTCTTTCATGTGAGTAATAATAGTAATGGAGTATTTTAAATTGAATAGCTCCATCTTGTGCCTTTCTGCAGGCCTGCTTGGCATTGTACCAGGCATTCAGCTATTCCTCTTCATGTAAACTAGGCCCCAGTTCTTCCTTCCACCTAATTTTAGAAGACTGAGTTATAAAGCATGGGTCTTCATTTTCAGATATAAGCCTGCAGACCATAGCTGTCTCTTCCTCATCCTAGCTAGTTTAATTAGTTGCTGCCATTCTTAATGTAATAAGCTACAAAACGGTGTGCACTAAGTAAGTAATAAGTCATGACAAGCTGTGCATAATAGGATTTTAGTGCATGCCCCAGGGGTGTAGTAAGATATGAGGCCTAAGATCAAGTGTCTTTATGCCCTGGGAAGTACATTAAAATCATATAATGCACACCCTGGAGGAGTTTAGTACACTTACAAAGTTTCTGTAAGTAGTTTTTTGGGGGAGGAAAAAGAGATTCAGTTCCTTACTGTGCGTTTATAGAGATTTAATGCATGGTCAGGTGATATGACTCGACCAATGACATTTCTAGACTTTTTGTTGCCATTTTGTAATGGATTTTAAAGCATGATCCAGGGGTCTAGTAAGGCACCTCTACTTGCTCCTGTTTCTCCCCAACCCTCCCCCTTCCCTTCTCTCTCCCCTGTCACCCTACCCAATACCTTTTTGCCCTCACAATCACCTCACCCTCCTTCCTCCCTCTGAAGGCTTTGTCTGACTGAATTTCTACCTGTCTGTATCTCCCCTCAGCTCCTTGATAATCCTCAAATTTGATTCCGATGCTCCGAATTGCTGCCTTTTTTACCTTGATATATTCCTACCACAATTTTTCTGACCGCAGTAGGTGTTGCCCTGCAGCCATCTTACGAGCACAGTACAGAAAAGGAAAATTACTGGATACTGACTGGATTTTTAAATAGTGGAAGTAAACGACAATCACTGTGCATTCACTGCACTATTTAAAAGTCTGGTTAGTAGAACACAGCACTGTCTGCTGTGTTCAAGATGGCCACTGCTGTTTTCAGTGCATGTGCACTGAACTCCAACAGCACAGTCTGCTGTGTCCAAGATGGCCACTGGAGTTCAATGTGCATGTGCGGGTCATTGCCCATGTGCAAACAACTCTGGCAGCCATCTTGAACATGACGGACAGTGCTGTATTTCTCTGGTCTGCTATGTTTCTCCCTCAGCTCAGCTGTAGCCATACCAGCTGTGGCTCGAATTTGTTATTTTTGATGCCACTGTACTATAGGAAAATGGACTTTGGAAAGATGGATGAAATCCTAGAGAGGCACCTTACCAAAATCAGTCTGGAGATGGAAATGGAACAGAAATGGTCCATTATAAGTCTGATTGAGGTCACTAATATGTGTACAAAGGCCCAGAGCAAGAAAGCCAAGAAAAAAAAAAAGAAGCTGGTTCGGCAAAGAGGAGGCAGCAAAAGTGAGGGAAAAGAGAGCAGCCTTTCATAAGTACAAAGGTATTGTGAGAGATGCAGAAAGTGAGGATTACTCAGTGAAGTCAAGAGAGGCAAGCAGAGGGGTCAGACCAGGAAAGGCCACAAGGGAACTAAAGTTGGCACAGGGGATAAGGGTAGGGGAAAGGATGTTTTAGGTTCATAAGGGAGACAAGGAGTAGCAAGGATGGGATTGTTAGATTTAGGAGGATGGGTGGAATGTAGTGAGGGACAAGCAGAAGCACTGAATGAGTACTTCAGCTCGGTTTTCACTAGGGAGAAGGATGGACCTACAGTATGCCACAGAGAAAAATAAGGGTTTGGAAGGGGGGATGAAACAGGTGGAGCAATTCAGGAGGACAAGGTTTTAAAGGGCCTTAGGACCCTTAGAGTGGACAAAGCTCCTAGACCAGACAGTGTGCACCTGAGAGTTCTGAGGGAATTGGTGGAAGTCCTTGCTAGCCCCCTAGTGGACCTGTTTAACACCTCACTAGTGAGAGGGTGCATGCCTCAGGACTGAAGAATGGCACATTTGGTGACTCTCCACAAGAGTGAACCCAGTGATGAACCAGGTAATTACAGACTAGTCAGTCTTACCTCCACTGTAGGCAAATTAATGGAGACAGTACTCAAGGAGAGACTAGTGGACTTTCTGGAGGTAAATGGTCTCCAGGATGAAAGGAAACATGGGTTTGTCTTGGGGAGTTCCTGACAGACAAACCTGACAGACTTTTATGATTGGGTCAAAAGGTATCTGGACAATGGCCAGGTGACTGATGTCATGTAAATGGACATCAACAAGGCCTTCATCTCTTTATCACATAGGAGACAGCTCAGCAAGCTTCAGGACCAGGGAGTTGGAGAGAAACTGGTGGAGTGGGTCAAAACCTGGCTACAAGACAGAAACTGGAGGGTGTTAGTGGCGGGGGGGAGGGACTCTCAAAGCCTAGGCCTGTAATCAGTGGGGTCCCATAGGGCTCAGTGCTTGGCCCAGTGTTAATTTTTTTATTGGTTAAATAGCAGATGGGATCAAAGGTAAACTCTGCCTAATTGCAAATAACATTAAGTTCTGTTGGAGAGTGGACACAGTGGAGGAGAGACAGGAGTTCAAGGAGGACTTAGCTCAGCTCAAGAAAATGGTTGTTTACCTGGAAGCTGGGGTTCAATGTGAAGAAGCGCAATGTCATGCACCTGGGAGCCAAGAACCCAGGGGGCCAGCTACTGGCTGGAAGGGGTACAGGTGTCCAGTCTGAAGGAGGAAAAGGACCTAGATGTAATCATTACAAGAGACCCGAGACACTGTGCATTGCTGTAAAGCAGCAGCCAAAGCCAGCAGGATGCTGGGATGTATTGCCAGAGGAATCATCTCCAGGAAAGATGAAGTCATTCTGATGTTGTACAGGTCCTTGGTGAAACTGCATTTGGAGTACTGTGTACAGTTCTGGAGCCCATATCGAAAAAAGGACATCAGATTGCTGTAGGGGGTGCAGCGTAGGGTAACTAATATGGTCTAGGGCCTGTGGGAAAAAACCCTATGAAGAGAGGCTGCAGGAACTCAATATGTATTCCCTGGATGACAAAAGAGAGAGGAGGGGCATGATCGAAAGCTTCAGGTTAGAACTGATGGCATTTTCAGTCCCAGGGGGAAGAGGTTCGCTATGGGGCATAGTCTAAAATTAGTGAGGTGAAGATTCAAAAAGGAAATGAGAAGGCACTTTTTCACAAACAGAGTGGTATCGAAGTGGAATGAACTGCTGGAGGAGGTGGTCTCATCTAAAACAGTGGACAGTTTTTATTCATGTTGGGACAGAGTAAAATGGAGAGTCATAACAGGTGAGAAGATGGGTTGGGAATTTATTTTATTTTATTCTTTGGTAACCAAGTAAGGCCCACTAGGCACAGGTGCCTGTTTTTGAGCACTGGTGAGGCTAAGTGACTTGCTCAGAGTCACACAGTATGCAAGTGGAGGTTGTGGGAATCAAACCCAGGTCTGTCTACCAGATGTACCAAGCTCATTCCCAGCTCATTACACTAACCTGGGGGGGGGGAGGGGGGGGAAAAAGACTCCATGTCAAAAAGGAGGAAGAGCAGCTTCAATAAATTTGTCTGTGAGCTGTGCACTCGAGCAGATGAGATAGACTGAAAATGGCCTGTTTCTGCTGGCTTTTTCATATGCTTGTATTTGTACCTTAATTTATTGCTGTCTTTTGCACTCCTGTTTGATTGTGTTTCAGTGCTTATTTTGCTCCCCTTCCTCTTCCCCCAAGTCGCACCTGGAAGAGAAGCCTCAGCTCAGTGTGCCTTTCCCAATTAACATAGAAACATAGAGACATAGAAGTTGACGGCAGATAAGGACCGCAAGGCCCATCCAGTCTGTCCATTTCTTATTCTACCTTATGAATGTGCCATCGGCCTTTGCTCTGTCAATGGCCTATCTATTCTCATCTGTATTGCTCCCTTATGCCTGGCCCATGCCTGTTTGAAGCCCTGCACTGTATTCATATCCACCACTTCCTGAGGTAGGCAGTTCCACGCATCCACCACCCTTTCTGTGAAAAATAACTTCCTCACATTACCCCTTAATCGGCCTCCCTCTAATCTCATGCTGTGTCCTCTTGTCCTGCTATTTTTCTTATATTGAAACATTTTAGGCTCTTTCACTTTGTTAATGCCGTTAAGGTGTTTGAATGTTTCACTCGTAATTATAACTCAGAAAATGTTTTCAAATGTCACGCTGCTATAAACTAATAAATATTGTACAGTACTCTACCCTCTGTGTCGTTACACTGAATGTATGTATCCTACCCTTGGCTGCAATTTTTCTTCTCCCAAATTTTTCTCCTAAAATGTTAATGTACAAGCCTTTGCTCATTTCTGTACTGTCTAAGCATTTCCAATTTATATGTGTGTCTCAGCCCCCAGGTTGCATCTGGAATCGAGCATGTTGCTCAGTATGTTTTCCTGGTAAAACTCGTAAATAAATAAATAATACCTCGCTCCCTCCTTTGCTCTAGGGTATACATATTGAGCTCTGTTATTCTGTGGTCACATGTTTTCTAATGCAGTCCCTGCACCATTTTGGTTGCCTTTCTCTGGACCGCCTCAATTTGGTTAATGTCCTTGTGAAGGTGTGGCCTCCAGTACTGCACGCAGTACTCCAGATGGGGCCTAGCCAGTGTCTTGTAAAGAGGGATTATTACCTCCCTCTTACGACCTGTGATACCCCTACTAATACACCACAACATCCCCCTAGCCTTATCTACTGCTTTAGTGGTCTGCTTGGATGATTTCAGGTCATCTGTGATAATGATGCCCAAGTCTCTTTCTTTCCTTGTGACTGCCAGCAACTTCCCTCCCAGCCTATAGGTGGTTTCAGGGTTTCTCTTCCCTATGTGCACAATCTTGCACTTCTTTGCATTAAGCTCCAGTTGCCACTCTTCCGACAATTTTGCCAGTTTATCCAGATTTCTTCTCATTCTGCTCACCCCATCGGGATCATCTACTCTGTTGCAGATCTTAGTGTCATCTGCAAACAGACAAACCCTACCCTCCAGTCCATCTGCAATGTCACTGATGAAGATATTGAATAGGACTGGCCCCAGGACTGATCCCTGAGGTACCCCACTTGTGACTTGCATCTCTTCTGACTGCATACCGTTTACCACCACTCTCTGTTTTCTGCCTGTCAACCAGTTTGCCACCCAGTTGACCAACTTCTGACCTGCTCCGAGCCTATCCAGCTTATTACTCAATCTGCTATGTGGAACAGTAAAGAAGGCTTTGCTGAAGTCAAGGTAGGCAACATCAACTGCTCCCCCTTGGTCCACCACTCTGGTTACCCAGTCAAATAAATCTATGAGATCAGTTTGACAGGACCTTCCTGTTGTAAACCCATGCTGTCTTGGATCCTGTGCTCCTATGGATTCCAGGTGTTGCACTACCCTTTCCTTAAGGAGTGACTCCATAATCTTGCCCACTACTGAGATAAGACTGACTGGTCTGTAGTTCCCTGCCTCCTCCTTGCTACCACTCTTGTGGAGCGGGACCACATGAGCCCTTCTTCAGTTTTCTGGGACCTCTCCTGTGCTCAGAGACTCACAAAACAGTTCTGATAATGGCTCTGCTAGTTCCATCCTTAGCTCCTTTAATACCCTAGGATGTATGCCAAACTTTTAAATCAAAAACAAATAAAAAAGTTACTCTAGTTTTCTGAGTTTGTGGGCTGGAGGATCAGATGAAACATCAGTTTGTTGTGCATGTGCATGCTCGATATGAACACTCGTAGCTCCTCAGGAAGGGGGGAGTTTTACTTTTCTGCATTTCCTTACTGGTGGTCTTCAATGACTGAATCAATTGCAGTGTTGTCAAAGCGAACAGAATTCACTCTGTATCTTAGTTCACATGGCGATTCAGGTGCTTTAACCTGGACAATGAACCATTTCACCTTTCAGGTACACTTGTGGCTCTTCATCAGCCTTGACAAGTCACCCACGAATTCAGGAAGTGCCACTTTACTGTGAGTTTTATAAACCTCCCCCTGCCCTTACCATTATCCCTGAAATCTGATCGTTCCTATTTTTTCTATGTTGTGCTTCAAGTACATGCTAGATTGTCAGACTATCAGAACCCGGCCCCCATTTTATTTAATAAATTTTAAGTGATGTTCAAAAATTGCAGGGAATACTGATGAAAACCTGCACTGAGCCATATTAAAAAGAGCGCTGCTTTTATTTAGTCTAAATGTAAAAACATGCTAAAGCTCAAAATGAGAAAAAAGGTCATAATACAAAACATTAGATTAGGGTCAATCTAAAATAGAATAATAGGGTCGGCCTGCCAACACAGTGGCAGGGTTACTGCTTGCAATGCTGATGACCCATGTTCAGGAACAAACACTGAACGTCAGTGGGTCAGTCGGGGAAGGTAGGATGAGCTTCTCATGGGCAGCTCTCTTCCTCTGGGGAGGGGGGGTAGATGATTGTGGTTTCCCAGCATGTGAGTGACACCCAGTAGAGACTGGGTAAACACTGGCCAGGATCATATGCAACTGGGCAGAGGTGATGGCCGAAGTCCACAGGACACATGCAGGAGCATGCATGACCCATGCTGACATCGTTGCACATCTGCACCTCCTGAGGAAAACTAAAAATCCCAACACCTGGTAGATTAGTGACACCCTTATACTGCCACTGAAATGATGCCCCAGGTGTAAGCCTCAGTTGGGGCTTCAGGTGGATCTTGGTCTCTCTCCCCTCAGGGAATTCTTCTGCAGGGGGAAAGCTGCAGGCCTCCCAGACCGAGTAGCCCGGGGGGTTGCCAAGTGGTGTCCCTCCAGTTGTACCTCTCCACAATTCATATGCTGTTCTGGCAAAGAGTGGTTCCTCTATGGAGGCACCTGCAGTGGAGACCAATGAGGATGCTGGGAACCTCTATAAAGGAGACCCACAGGAGGGTGGCACGAGACCCCATAGGGGAAGGAAACAGCTCCTGGTGGCGGACTTGATCATTGTGGGTAGAAGTGGCGGAGGAAGAGGATATGGAGGTAAGGTGCCTGCCTGGTGCCATGGCTCAGAGGGACAGGAAGCGAATCCTCAGGATCATGGGAGCAGCTGCATGAGGCAGGGAGCTGGATGTCATTGTCCACCTAGGGACAAATGACCTGGCTGTGAATCAAGTTAGAGTGGTGCAAGAGGAGTTTGTAGAGTTGGCGAGGGGCCTTAGACAAGTAACATGTATGGGAACCTTCTCGGAGGTGCTGCCTGTCTATGGCAAGGATGATGCTAGGGTATTCCACAACATGGGATTCAATGAATGATTGAAAAACTGGTGTGGAGCTCAGGGTTTTGGCTTCACTGGAGACTGGGGAGTCACTTGGATGGATGCAGGCCTATACAGGCACGATAGTCTGCATCTATCCGGGGGGGGGTCCAGGATCCTAGGTGATAGGTTTAAATGCTTCATTGGCAAGCATTTAAACTAGCCAAGGGGGATGGCACTGAAAAGGAGCAGGGAAATCCCAGCCTCCACCACAAAACACAGTAGTTAGAGAGGTAAACACCAAGGTAGAGATGCCAGTAGGGAGCAGGACAGGGGTAAATGCAGAAAAAGGCAGTAAGGACAGGGATGGGGCAAAAAGGGGTAAGCCCATCAAGAAATGGAGGGTAATGAGTACCAGTGCCCATAGTCTGGTCAATAAGCTCCCTGAACTAGTGGTCTTGATGGAAGAGGGATGCTTGGATATTGTGGCAGTCACTGAAATGTGGCACAGAGAGAACCATGACTGGGATGTCAACATACCAGGATACACAATCTACAGGAGGGACAGGGTGGGTAAAAGAGGAGGAGGAGGAGGAGCTCTCTATATAAGGGAAGGGATTAAAGCAACAGAACTAAAGAGTAAATAGGAAGTTGATGAGTCACTATGGGTCACCCTGGAGACAGGAAATGTCACCACAATCCGCATGGGGGTTGTGTACAGACCCCCATCACAGGAGGAGGAGGAGGAGGAGGAGGAAATGGACAAGCAAATGATAGAAGACATCCTTAAAATGGCAGAAAAGGGGGAGATACCGTTGATGGGGGACCTGAATATGCCAGATGTTAACTGGAAGGAATACCTTTGCTGCAGGCACATCCAAGAACAGGGTCATTCTTGATGCCCTACAGGGAGCATGCCTCAGACAGCTAGTATTGGAACCCACTCGGGAGGGAGAGAGAGCAATCTTAGACCTGGTACTCTCAAATGGGGAAGGAGAAGGGATCTCAGATTTAGAAGTGGGTAGCCATCTGGGAACAAGTGATCACCAAATAGTGTGGTTCACAATAAACACAGCCATAGAGGCAAGCCATACAAAAACAAAAGTATTGTACTTTAGGAAGGCTGACTTTGGGAAAATGAGAGACTGCCTCAGAAAAGCACTAGCAAACAGGCAAGAAGGAGGGGTGGAGGAACAGTGGGGAATAATCAAAACAGCCATTGCAGAGGCACCAAGCCTTTGTGTGAAGCAAATCAACAAAACAAAATGAAGGAAAAAACACTATGGTTCTCAAAAGAGGTGGAAGGGAAGGTTAAGGAGAAAAGGACAGTATTCAGGAAATATAAGGAAACACAGAAGGAGCAGGACAGAGAACTTTATCAGTTAAAGCAGAATGAGGCAGGGAAGGCAGTCAGAATAGCAAAGGCACAGACTGAGGAAAATATAGACAACTCTGTTAAGAAGGGGGATAAAACCTTTTATAGGTACTTTAGGGAGTGAAGAAAGACAAAGGGAGGGATATAGAGACTTAATAAAGGGGAGGAAATATGGGCAGAGGGTGACAGTGAAAAAGCAGGGATACTGAACGAATATTTCTGCTCCGTAATCACAACAAAAGAGGAGGGGGAGGTATCTAAACCAAACAAGAGAAACACTCTGAATAGGGGGTTGATACCAGTCCATTCACAGAAGAAAGGGTTTTGAAAGAACTCGTGAAACTGAGGATGTACAAAGCAATGGGGCCTGATGGGATTCACCCAAGAATTCTAAAAGAACTAAGGGTAGAACTAGTAATGCCACTGACTACTCTCTTTAACAAATCATAGGAGGATGGGGTGGTACCTGAGGACTTCGGGAGGGCAAATGTGATTCCACTTCACAAAAGTGGGAGCAGGGCAGAGGCAGGAAACTACAGACCTGTCAGTTTGACCTCAGTGGTAGAGAAAATTATGGAATCACTTCTGAAGGAAAGAATTGTTTTGAGTACCTAGAGGCCAATGGGGCACAGTACCTAAGGCAGCATGGTTTCACAGCAGGAAGTCATGTCAGATGAACCTAATAGATTTATTTGACTGGGTGACTAAAGTAGTAGACCAGGGAGGGGCTGTGGATATGGCCTACCTAGATTTTAGCAAGGCATTTTACACAGTTTCACACAAAAGATTAATATACAAGTTAGCCAGCCTTGGAGTGGGTCCCAAGGTGGTAGCCTGGATAAAAAACTGACTGAACAACAGGACGCAAAGGGTAATAGTAAAAGGAGTCCACAGTGAAGAAATGAGGGTAACTAACGGGGGTACCACAGGGTTCGGTACTGGGACTGGTCCTCTTCAATGTCTTTATAAGTGACATTGGAGAGCACCTGGAAGGAAAAGTATGTCTCTTTGCAGATGACACAAAGATCTACAACGGGGTTGATACACAAGGTGGGGTGGAAAGGATGAAAAGGGACTTGACAAGGTTGGAGGAATAATTAAATGTATGGCAGCTCAGATTCAATGCAAAGAAGTGCAAGGTAATGCATCTAGGAAACAAAAACCCAGAGGAAGAGTACACAAAGGGGGGGGTGAGTAAATAACAACAACAACAAAAATCAAAAGAGACCTAGGACTATTTATACCAGATGACCTAAAGTTGGGCAAGCAATGTGAGAAGGGAGTAAAGAGGGCTGGGGGGGGATACTGGGATGCCCAGGGAGAGGCATCAATAGTAGAAAACAGGAAGTTGTTATTCCTCTGTTCAGACAGTTGGTGAGACCCCATCTGGAGTACTGCATGTAATTCTGAAGACCCCATCACCACAAAGACATAGACAGAGTGGAGGCTGTTCAGAGGAGGGCAACCAAAAAGATACAGGGTCTGCACCAGAAGACATACGAGGAGAGACTAAAGCAGGCTAATATGTATACCTTTAAGGAAAGGAGGGAGAGGGGGACATGATAGAAACTTTCAAGTATCTCAAGGGAATTAACAAAGTACAAGAGGGTAGCATCTTTCAGAAGAAGAGATGTGCAAAAAAAAGAGGGCACAATTTGAAGATGGGGGGATGGCTGAGAGGTAATGTTGGAAAGTATTTTTTCACAGAGAGGGTTGTGGATGCATGGAACAGCCTTCCTGAGGAGGTTGTGGAGTCAGGAACAATGAGAGAATTCAAGAATGCATGGGACAGGCATAAGGCAATTCTAGTGGGGGTAGGAGGAAGTAAGCTGTTGATTAACTAGAATCTGCAGCTTATCCATCAGGTAGGGAAATGGGTAGACTAGGTGAGCCAATAGGTCCTTATCTGCTGTCAGATTCTGTGTTCTATGTTTCTATGTCCAGCCACTGACAGATGGGGCACATCCCCACCGAAGCCTGAGTGGTATAAAGAGAGTTAAAAATAGAATAAAGTATGGGGTGGTGTGTGTAACAAGAAGTTTGCACACCCCTGAGGTGTTAGATGCTGTATTGTGATGCTTGAGGGGTTTAGTAAAACATCTCACACCGAGGGTGTGTGTAAACTTTGAATTTACACACACCACCCCATATTTTATTTTATATAATTGCTGGGTCTTCCCTTTTTCGCTACAGCAATTCTATAAAATACTAGGCATTTCGGTATGGCTGGGCTCCCACATTTTCACTTGTGAGATTTTAAACTGTTTTATACTATTTTTTTAATCATCCTTTATCTGGAAAGTGACTTATTTTTTGTTTTATAATAACAATGCTGAGTTCTTCCAGCAGTTGAGTTGCGGGCCAGAAGGCAGGAGAGTGATCGGGAAGCTAGGAACTGCGGCTGGTGCATGCAAAGTGAGGGAAACCGTGCACATGTTTGCTGTAATAAACACTCCTTTATTATGGCAAATTATGGCACGATTTCTCTGTGGGGAAAAAGGGGAGACCCAATAATTATAATAGAATAATGAATATAGGTCAAAACATTCACCAGTAACAAACACTGCTGCGCACCTAGGTGTGTGTGGTAAGGCACAAGGCCGAAAGTAGAGTGTTCTTCCTCACCTAGGTGTGCAGTTATCACATAACCAACACCCTGAAGTGTCTTACTGTGCTTACAAAATGGGCTACAGTTAATGCAAAAATTACGCTAAGTAGTTTGCATTTCTAAAATTGCGTAACATTTATTTAAATAGAGAATTTCTTTAAAAGGAGAGAAAAAATAGCCACTAATGAAACTGTTTGGGATGGCCAAAATAATTGCTTTATTGGTATGGCTTTCTTTTAGTTACAGATCCTGCTGTAATGTTTCATCTTAATCTGAAATGAACTGCATGAATATGCAAGCTGACATGCTTAAACACCTTCACAATTGTGCAGTGGTCATCACATGATTGTGAAGGAGTTGCCATGACCAGCTCACACATTCATGCAGCTCCTTTCGGCTTTGGATGGGATGTCCTACTAGGACATGTTTGTCAGCAGTGAGTGATACCATCTTTTTTATTTATTAATTTTTTTTTACACACTTCTTTCATGCAGTTCTAAATACTCCCCCATTTCTGGTACCAAGTTTCCTACCCTGTCCTCCCATCTGCAGCTTCAATGCCCATCTGGTCACCAGTATAAACAAATAAATTTCAAGCACGGTGCATCTGGTGTAAATGGTGATGACCATAACACAGTGCATTGTCTACTACACCAGTTGCAAGTAAGATGAGAAGAAGTGAAAGTGCTATGTGGCCAGTTGTTGGCAAGGAGAGAGGGAAGACCTGTGTGAGGACCGTGAGCGGTAAGGAGACTGACAGTGAGATAGTGCTGTCAATGGTCACAGTGTTTCTTTCATGCTGCCATGGTGGTAGGATGGAGAGGAGATTAAAATGAAGCAAAAATGGTGAGCAGGAGGCTGGTGGTTGTTGGAGAGTGGGTTAAAGCAGATTGTGGCTGTTCAGGCAATTTTCTAAAACTTCGACAGCAGTACATATTGTGGGGCTGGCAAGCACTTGTTCAGCTGTGGTGGGTGAGGCATATTTAGCAGTGGCGGAGCCAGAGGGGGGACTGGGGGTGGTTGGCCCTCCTGGCTGCCTCAGGGTGAGTAGTGGTGCCCCACCACCATTTTTATTCAATGCTTAGTGCCCATTGTGGAGCCAGTGATTGACTGAAAGGCCCCCCCGGCTCCCAAATGTTCCCAAACCTGACTCTGCTACTGAGTGACAGCTACTACTGTAACAGTGAGACTTGGCAGTCTACAATTTTGAATCAGTAACTGGATGAGAACAACATCAGTAAACACCAAAAATGGGTGTTTTCATCATAGTGTGGCTCTCTCTGTTAGCTGTTGTGGTTATCAGTGATTTACATGCATTTCTTTGACTTTTTCAGACTTACGACACTTCAGGGGGCTTGCCTGATTTTACATTGCTAACATGTCTGTCAGGCATTTTTATTTAAGAACACCTGCAAGGCATTGATACATGGGTTCCCTTTCCTTTTGTCCTAGATGCCGAAAGATTTCCCTACCCGGAGGTTGTCACTTCTTAATGCACTGAGTTCCAAAGTCTCTCAGCCAACCAGGATGCAGCTTTCCTAGCCTCACTTTCTGTATATGCTTATTTTAATGTTATATACACATTGTAAACTTATGTATGTGCTTACTATATGTTAATTACACATTTGTGCATTTACATATAATTGTGTGTGAATACACAGTTGAGCAGGTATATTTTGTATATGCTTAATTACACATTTGTGCATGGTGTATGCTAATTGTGAATTACATGCTAATTATGTGTTAATAAAACATTTGCATATCTGTGGTTATGCTAATTATATGGTAATTGCACATTTACATGTTAAACCACTAGAAGTGTTTGTAAAGAGAAGGCTGTGCTGTAGTTTTAGAATGAGGAAGGTTTTCAGGGATGCTTTGTTTCTTGAACTGGTTGTATGATTCCAATTACATGCAAGGGCACTGTGGGGGTAGACTGCATATGGCTACTAGCTCTGATATTTGGACAACCAAGTTAGTTCAACAATTATTGAGCACATGGCAACTGATTTTTTTTCTCTCACTGTATGTCTTGTTATATATTGCAGGCTGCTTTACATTACCACAATTTGCAAAAATTAACAGAAGTTGTGGGGAAAATACCTTGTATGCGAGCACTTCGAACTGGCAGAACACATCAATTTGATTCTTTGCAGCCTCAATGTTATCGGTGCTTCCCCGGCGGATGCGGCTTAGATACTTCCCATTGTCAGCCTTGAGAACCATCTTGCAGTCCTGGATAAACAGTTGGAACTCACAGTAAATATCTGGTGTATCTTTGGCTGGCTCAATATAGTCGATGTCACCACGGTTGATACGGCTCAGGTACTTGTTTTGTGGGGTCCGGATATAAATCTTCCCACTTGAGGCTGGGCTTACCAGGAATTGGCAGAAGATGTCCAGGCTGGATTTTGCAGATTCAATGTTGTTTCTATAACCATAGTTAATAACACTCCAGAAATTTCCATTGTCTGCCTTGAATGCCACGAGCTCAGCCTGTCAAGACAGAATCACAGGTATATATCTGACTGATAATAAATACAGTGATGACTCCACTCTGATGCAAAACAGTCAGTGGCCAGAGGGTGAATTTCAGGGGGGGGTAATAAATTGCTTAACTAAGTTTATTGTCTTGTGGCCTACCTTCAAAATAGCAAGTGCCCTCTTACAGTGCTTTGGAAGATAACAAACTCTGGTCAGAGCCACAGCAGCTACTCATGCATTAATGTGATCAGAGATAAAGAACTAATGTGTGACTTAGTTGTACTTCTATTACTGTGATGTAAAAGTCCCACATTTATACCCCATTAGTAGAAAAATAAAAATAAAAGTATAAATATCAAGGTAATGCAGAAAAAGGTGCTGTTGGTTCTGGACACACGCGTGCACACACACACACACACACACACACACACACACACCCACACACACCCACACACACACACACACACACCTTACTGCACCAAATTCATCAGTAATGCAAATTATACATGAAAAATAGACATAGGCAATTTCAATCCTACTTGCTTTTGAAACTTAAATAAGCAAACCAAAAGTAAATCCTGTCAGACCAGCTTCTCACTACAGATTTAAGGAAAGGGTTTAGCCATCACTAGAAAAGTTGAAATTGTTAATTGCAAAGTGGTATTTGTCAAGTCACTTCAATTTGTGTCATAACACAGCTGGAGCTGTATTTGACAAACATGACCAGTACACAGTTGTGCCCACATCTGAAGAGTGACTGATTTACAGCAGCCCAGCCCTGAGCCACATCATTATGTACAATACTACACTTGATAACGACTCTTAGTAAATCGTTATGAACTACAACTACTACTGAGAGCATACGAAACAAGAGTTCAGTGTGCATTGTGCTCTCCAGTTTCTATTTTTTTATTGCTTGATAGTTCAGTTAGGCAGAGATTTTTCTGTTGGATAAAAACATGCTATTTGTGGTTTTGAATAAACAAAAATGACAGTGCATTGTTCAGTGACAGGATTTCTATTAGTGAACTACTAATAGCTAATCAGTGGGACACTGATCACAAGTGCATATAACAGAAATCTTGTTAGTTTATGCTCAGTACTAATTCATAAATTATTGCTAAAAGCTTATCAAATAAAATAAAAAAATGCATGTCGTATAATAGACCTCAACAAGATACCAACAATCACATTATAAAGGTGTTCAATATGATCTCTGCTTACCTCACATTGTACTAGCAATCTGTTAGTTCCTGTGTATTACTCTTAAACACATTGTTTTGCTAAAGCAAATTAACACAATGATCACCTAAAAATATTAACTGATTTAGTTTTTGTTGAATGGGTAAGTGCACTAGACAAATTCTACCTATTTTCAGGCACAACCCGGGGGAGGTAGATACAGAAGAAAGCCAATTGACCTTGATCCAGATTAAGCTGTTGGTAGTATTTTTAGTGAATGGGGGGAAATTTGGCCAGGGCACTGGGGAAATTCCCTTGCTCTGCCAGTAGGGGGACCCATGATGGTCTGAGGAAGGACTGTCAGTGTTTGGATTGCAGTGCAAGTGAGAAGATTTGTGGGAGGTAGGGGAGCTGGTCTTCTCTCTTACCTTAAATACTGCTAGAGACCATGGAGGAAGGAAAAGGTTGAGATGATCAGCATGAGGTAACGGAGGAAAGTGCAAGCAAGAATGAACAGACAGAGAAGGACAAAGAAAAAAAAACAGATGACAAGCAACAAGCTGAAACATTCTCCATGGAGACAGAGAATGGATTAAAAACAGATGTGAGTAAAAACACTTTCAAAGCAAAACTGTAAGAAGTAAGCAATGTATAGTAATCAAAAGCCTGTAAAAAGTAAAAACGTTGATGCAAATGAAGCCTGTCATGGCATGCAAGAGGCCTGTCAAGGCCAGCTTGAAAATGCTGATGTGGCATCATCAAAGAGAGCCGTGCCTGTATACAACACAAAGTATGCAACGAGGAAAGTGTAAAAGGGAAAATATAAAAGGAAAGGCCAAATTGGGTTAGAAATGGCTCAGCCTAAGCAAAACATCAAAAATGGATTTGACAGAGGAGGCTGTAGAAAAAAAAATGAACTACAGTCAGAACAAAATAAAGAAGATAAAGATTTGTCTGAAGTAAATGAGTTTGAAAACTTTAAAGACACTCCAGAATGGGTTACAGAAGCCCTGCTAAAAGCAGGATGGAGGAAGAAAGAGGATGGGACAGGCTGGTATCCAAACAGGCCTAGTACATCAACAATCTGTATGGAGCCTGAAGTAGAGTATACAAGGAAACTGGAAAAGCAAGTAGAAAATAATGAAAATAATGAGGAAACAAAAGAAATGGAAAATATAACTGAAGGTGAAAATGGAAATACTTCTATGGAAATAGAACAAAAGACTGTTCAGACAGAAAAACAGCAAAGTGTAGATGAGGAGGTATAAAAATAGAAAGTATGGGAGAGAAACACAAAAGAAAAATTATTTCCAGAGGAAGCAAGACCTCAGCAAGCTAAAATACGTAATGCAGTGCAACTGAGATTTAGGGGGCAGCTGCAGATGCCCCAGATAGATTGGGCATAGGGAGACAATTAATTAAGGACAGCATGAAGTTTTACCCATATGAAGTATACACATTAATTCATGTACCTGGAAGCACTGAATATGATGTGAGTTTTAAACATCCAGGAGGACTGGACCATTTCTGGAAACTCTATTACCAGCTGAAAAGCACAGCTGTGTGGAAAGATTTCATAGCCATACCATTACTAAACCGACCTTTAACATTGTGACAGTACTCTTTAGAACCAAAGGAGTGACTGTTATGGAAATAACATTCTGGCTGAAGCAAAGATGCATTGTACATGGGCCACCAGAACCAATACTTCATGAAGAATGTTTTTGGAAAGGGGGTTGGAAGTATAAAATAACATTAAAACAACAAGATGGGGACTCACAACACCTGGCTAGTTGTTTCTCCCTAGGACAAGGCAGGGGGATAGTATTTTTTGTGGGGCAACCGAGGGCATGCTATCGGTGCTGAGACAGAGGTCACTTAAGCAATGTATGTGAAAAAATCAAATGTGGTTTATGTGGAAACCTAGAACATTATGGGACAGAATGCAAGAGTAAAAATGGGTGCAGTTTATGTGAAGAAGAAGGACACACTTACTTAAACTGCCCATGGGCTTCACAAAACAGCCCAGACTCCAGTGAAAAGGCAGAGCAAGATGTCTATCTAGAACTAGCACAGAAGGAAAAAAGCAAACAGCAAAGTTGTGTTTGAAATTCTAAATGAAGAAAGAGGAATACAGGAAAGGAATATAGATGAAAAGTAATTATCCCCCCAAGAGACAAAAGACAGATGGAGGAAAGAGCAAAATACAAAACAAAAAATGAAGTACAGAGTACTAAAATAATGACTGGAATGAGATAATGGGACCAGTGGATCCATTGCTACATACATCCAAATTAGTTTTGTGGGGAAGGGATTTTAATTGTGGATTAATTAAAGATGAAAATAAGTATAGAGTTAGCAAAAAAAAATGAACTTTGGATCAGGATATTAGAGAATAAATATTGAAAAGCTATCAGAACAGAAGTGTAGTGAAACACTTAAAGAGTTGTTACTATCCAGGGAGACAGCGATAGAATTATATGACAACATATTAGAAAATGGGAGGACACAAAATGGGATATACAACAATTCATGAAAGAAGAAGGCCAAAAAACAGAATGGACAAATTATAGGAAATATTTAACCTTAAGGGCTAAACTGTATAAAGTAATAACTATACAGGAAAATAGCAATGTAATTGCAGGACAGCAGATAGAAAAAATTCAAGAAAAAATGAAAAATTACTAGTACAGTAGAATGAAATAATTGATTATAGAACAGCAGAGTGCAACACAGGGAATAAATATCAAACAAATCCCTTTGATAGTAATAGAGACAGAATAAAGGAAAGAGTAATGTATGAGCTTAAAGATGATAAAGGTATTTTATATACAGATATAAGAAACATAAAAAACATCATACAAGACAGTCTAAAACATAAATATCAAAGACAAACAGAAGATGAAAGGGGAGATTTGTTTCAAAAAACAGATGTACCACGATTAGATGAAAGAGAAGCAAACTCACTAAATGGGGTAATAAAAGAAGCTGAGATAAAAGAAGCAATAAAAACATTAACTGATAACACGGCTCCAGGCATAGATGGAATACCAAACAGTTTTTACAAAAAATTTGAAAAACAGTTGATACCAATGTTACTATTACTGTACAATGAGATTTTCAAAGAAGGGAAATTGGCAGAAAGTATGAGAAAAGGGGTAACCATCTTTTTATAGAAAAAGAAAGAAAAAAAATCCAATATCCAAAATTGGAGACTTATAAGCTTATTAACAGCTGATCATAAAATCCTGGCAAAAATAGTAAACAATAGAATGAGGACATGTTTAGATAAACTGATTCTACAAACACAAACATGTACAGTTCAGGGAAGAGACATACGGCCAATCTAATGTATACAAGATAAATGATAAATAAAGGACAAGTAAATAAGATGGAAGGTATGGGATGCTCTACAGGAATATAATTTTCCAGAGAATGTGATAAAACTAGTAAAAACATTGTATGCAGAAGCACAAGTGTGCTCAATGATAAATGGTCACTTATGAATCTCAATGTATATAAAAAATGGAGTAAGGCAAGGGTGCCCATTAAGTCCACTTATATGTATTATGTTTAGATCCCACATTGAGGAAACTGGAAAAGGATGCAAAGATGCAAAAATATAGAATGGAAAGGTAAAAAAATGTGCATGTGCAGACGATTGTGTGGTGTTAGTGGCAGATCAAAATCAGGTGAAAAATTATAGATCTAGTAGAATAATTGACAGGAAAAAGATAAATCAAGAAAAAGTAAAATTTATCCATCAGGAAGTGTAACATCACAAAGGAAAGGAGGACTTGAAATTATACAAGGGGATATACAAATACTTGGCATGTGGTTTGGAGGACAAGATACTATGAGAAGAAACTGGAAAGAGAAATATGAAATAGCAAAAAATAAAATAAATGGAAAAGAACGGCAAATGACAAGAGCAAAAGTATTTACTTAATAAAGACATTTATTATACCTATTTTCAGTATGTAACATACAGTATGTGTATCCAATACCAATCACAATCTAGACAAAATTCTGGGATTATTCTTTCAACTACTATGTGTCTGTAAATCAAATTTAATAAAAGGAGAATTACATATAAGTCAATAAAGGAAGGAGGATTAAATATGGTACAACCCATAGTATTTTTTCTTAATATTTTTATTTATGCAAACATAGTGCTAATAATTAAAGGGGAGAAAAAAATATGGACATCTTTAGTACAAGAATGGGAACCTATTTTCATACATAACATAGGAAGGAAAGGAAACGTAAAAGGGAAAAAGGAATTACAGGAATGCATGAAGACATGTAGAAAGTATTTAACACAATGGGGAATTGCAGTTGATTTATTATCAAGGAAAAGAATAAAATAGGTCTATAAGGAAATTGTAGAATAAAATTTGTGGAGAAACCCCTGTATTCAAAGCAGAAAATGGTATAAATATGATTTTAGAAGCAACCTGGAAAAAAGGATACTGAATAAAATGAAATGAGTAGTCATGGAAAACTAAACATAAAAGGTAACCAGAAACACACACACAAAAAAGGAGAAAGAATACGTGGAGAAGTGAAATGTGGGTTACAAGAAGAAAATATGTGACATTTATTCTTAGAATGTATTTATATAGCTAAATTTTGGGAGATGTTAGCCAACCTTTGGGGAATGGAATGTTTTAAAAATATTACAAATGATATCTTGGTATATGGACAATTAATCAATGAATGGGAAAAGGTGGACAAAAGTATGGTATATGTTATATTTGCAGTGTTAAAGTGGGCAATTTGGCAGAATAGATGTCATAGATCTTTACAGAATAAAGAGAGAACAGTACAAGATATACTTTTTAAAGTACAAGATAATATAGACCAAGTATATCAAGAAGAAAGTAAAATATTAGGTGAAGAAAGAGCAACAGAACTGTGGAAAGAAATGTCAGGTATTGGGTGAAGATGTTAAAATGAATTATGCATATTGTTTGTTTTTGTTTTTTAATAAAAACTTCCCCTACTCTTTTCGAGAAGTGCCATGGAATCTTCAAAATCCACCTGAACTAGCACCAGAACAGGCAGCTGGAACCCCAGTTTAATGTCTCATCCTTAAGATGGCACCTCAGGAGTGCAGCACCCTCCCTCCATGCTGCACTACAGTGTCAGTATTGGGATTTAACCCAAGTGTCTGGTGTGGGGATAAAACCCACAGCCTTCTGATCTCTTGGCCTCAGAGGTGAGTGTGCTACCTGCTGAGCAACTGACACTGCTTAACAAAAAACATCTGTGTAACTTACCTGTTTAACCAATCTACATAAATGATAGTGAAGCAACAGGGAATCTCATAGTCTGTTTTGAGTAGTCACACACACTCAGCAGACTAATGATGACATGTAACTTTTTTTATATTACATTTTTTATTCTTTGTTTTCATACACAAATATTGTATCTAGGAAAACTCTGAACCGAGTTGAAAGTACTGTAATATTAACAGGTTGTGAAATGCACAATATTTTAACCTTGCTACAAGTTAGAATGGTAAAGATAAAGACAAAACCATGTAATTTGTAATTTTTTAATTATTATCCAAATCAACATAAATATTCCTTCTTAACGTGGATTCAGTGTGGGAAAAATTTTTTCTAAAGTACAGTTTAAATTAACAAATGACACTCTGTTTACAGCTGATTAAAGTTAAACTTATCTTGTATTGACATCAGAGTAACTGCCATATGTAAAACACAGCAAAAGGGTGAAAGGATTAAACATTTTGAAGACAAATTACACGGGTAGTATATTATGAAATGATTAAACAAAATGCGTATACTGAATTAGCATCATTTCTCACCTTGCTCTAAGCCTTTGAAATACACAACTCAATAGCTCTCTGTGCTAAAACTGGTACATTCTAAAATTGGTACATTATATGTTTAAAACACTTCTTAACACAGGAAACTAGGTTGGACATAGCTCAACAAAGTCTTCTGGCAATCTTAAATTATGCTTCCACTATCACATGACACTGCAATGGCTTCTGTTTTTTCAAGAAAGGAGGTACTACTTCAAGCAAGATGTGGTCAGAGCTGATATGGCTGTGGTGGTCTCTTACCTGTCTGGGTAGCAGAGTGGTGGAAGCACAGCTCTCAGAGCAATGGCGATATCGGAGTGGCAGCAGCGCAGGTCACGGAGTGGCACTGGCAACATTGGAGTACTGTTTTCGAGTGGTAATGGTTTGTCATTCAAAAGATGATGGCAAGGGCCAAACTGCACATGTGCACTTGTAGCAGAAATGCACTCACAAAGTAGTGCGCTGTTGGGAGGGGGGTGACCTGCTGTGGAGGGGAACTCTGTCACGGAGGACAACACCTATGAAATCACTGCTGTTATGATATTGCCGCATCACTGAAAGAAAACACAGGGCCACGTTCCAAAGGTGACCCGTTATTCTCCTACAGTGATAGCCAAATGTCTGTGGAGCTCCACCCACACAGGAATAAAAATAGGTAAATTTGCACTTTTAGCACCACATAGGACCCATCGCTGTTAAATTCTGAATAAACTTGATTGGTCTTCGGTGTTGAATAATTACAAAATTTCTTTAGCTCGTCTTATGTATAATGTAATGAACTCTGGCATTCCTGTCTCCCTGCATGGTTTGTTAAATAAGTATACCTCAGCATATGACCCACTATTATCTCGTTATTCCATTTGTTTGCACAAATGCTGGGAAAATAACTTTTGCATATCGTGCTGCTTCGCTGTGGAATTCTTTACCAACAAATATTAAGCACCTTCCTCCTGTTAAGTCATTTGTTTTATCTGTTACTCGGCATTTTAAAAGCACAAATGTATGTACTTGTAAGTTGTAATAACTTTTCTACAATTTTTATCACACTAAATGTTTTCCTGTTTTTGTAGTGTGTCTTATTCAAGTTGCTTGTTGTTGTGCTATTACCACTCTGACATCATTTGGTACCTGAAAATGGAATGATTTATTCCAGTAAACCTAGCTGTAATTCAAATAAACAAAATGAAATAAAACCCATGGGCCAGGATTCCCTTAAAAGCACAAAGTACCACACAAAGGTTTGTGTGGCACCCCGAGGCAGCGCTGGAGGACAATTGAGCTGTCCACACTTGAATAGCACAGTGGGCTATCTGACTGTGAATAGGAGCTGGCGGGGGCAGCACTAACAAGGGAAAAGTAGTGGAATACTCAGTAGCACTGCCCCCACAGTCAGCCAGGAAATGACCCCACAGCCAACAGCGTTCATGTATTAATGTGCAATTCACAAAAGTAACCATGCAAATAACCCCATTGGGCATGCAAGGCCCTAGTGGCCATTAGTATGCCCATTATGGGCTCATTTACATGGCAGTAGTGTGACACTGTGTGCTTCCCACCAGCCCATGCCCCACACAGCCGCAGTCCCCGTAGTTTAGTAGTACCTCTCCCACTCGATTGCCCACCCGACATTACTGAAACAAAGTTTCCATAGTGTAATGTCCCTCCCCAGTCCCTGATATCCCACTCAATGTCTTTTAATAAGTTTGCCATAGAGTAATATCCCACCCCAGTCCCTGATCTCCCAATCAATATCCAAGAATCCATTTTCCATAGTCCAATGTCCCTCCCCCTCCCCACCACCGATTCCTGCACTGTATTATGAAACAAAACCTTTTCCGTAGCATAGTGTCCCTTCCAACTCCCTGCCATCAATTTCTGCACTGTATTATAGCAAGCAAAACACCTTTTGTATGGTGTAGTGTCTCATTCTCCTCCCTGATCACTGATCCCTGTATAAATAAAAACTTTTTCCATAGCGTAGTGTCACCCCCCTCCACGATCCCTGATCCCCGATCCCAGTATAAATGAAAACCTTTTCCATAGTGTAGTGTCCCACCCCCCACACTGGTCCCAATCCCCAACCCCATCAAGGCGGGTGAAACCCCTGGCAGTCAGTGGACCCCACTTGGTAACAGAGAGTCTTACCACGTGCTCCTCCCCAGCCTGATCCACAACTGGTGAGACCACAGTTTCACTCACCACCATGGCTGACTGCATACTGAATCTTCAGTGAGCACGTACTGCGCACAGTATGTCTCATTGGCTGTGAATGTTAATCACAGTCAGTGAGACATACTGTATGCAGAACTCACTCTCTGAGGGCTCAGTCAGCTGCCAGCCATGATGGTGAGTGGAGGGCTGTGCTGGTCATCGGCCATGGGTCGGACTGGGGGCAGACTGGGGTCCTGGGATGCTCCATTATGTTTGGTAGTGTGGGTGGTCCACTGGACTGCCAGGGTGTTCACCTGCTGAATGGAGTCAGGGACTGGGGTGGGGGTGGGACACTATTTTATTTATATGGGGATCGGCGACTGGGGAGTGGGGTGGGACTCCACACAATGGAAAAGTTTTTTTTTAAATAATATAGTAGGTTGATTGGTGGCAGGGAGGTGGGAGAGACACTATGCTATGGAAAAGGTTTTTTTATAATGCAGTGCAGCAATCGGTGGCGGTGAGGGGGAGGGAGAAAAGGGGTTTTATTTTACGTGACAGTGATGGTGATTGGGGCCGGGAGGGCTTCAGTACCACTGCAAGTCACTGGGATTACCACCAGGTTTTTGCTGGCGGTATTTTGCCCATTCAAGGGCCTCGCAACCGGCCCTTAGGTGGGTAAAATTCTTTGTGAATGTGATTGCAGGGCTATGCAGGTCCCATCCCTTCATTTGCATTGCAACCCCCTCTCAACTTTGCCTGAGTGCCAGACCAGATTGCCCTGATCAAACTGTTTTTGTACCTGGGCAAAATTTGTGAATCCTGGCCCTACAGTGCATGGTTAAATTATCTGTTTTCTTCTATTTTATTACACATAGCATGGTAATTCAGTTTGTCTTTCAAATATAGTTACAGTGTAAGTGAAGTGTTGCAGATACATACATGCAAAACTTTAAGTTAAATTGGCCACCTGATTGCCCCGTTTCTGAAAGATGAAACTGCTCTTTATGCCCCTTAAGACACTTTGATGGATAACACCATAATAAGCTCAGTCCTGGTTTGGGCTAATATCTTTTTGACAAGGCTTTTCCAGTTTATGCACTTTCATTGCTGGCTTTGTACAGATGCTGCTGTGTTGTTTTTACTTCTACTGGATTCATCTTTTAATGATTTAGAATCCAGTGAAGGGGGACAATGCGAAGCGAGGGGGACTAATTTGGCTACCTACGCTGATATTTAACTATGACAGTGTATTGCAGATATTGTTATGGGAGGGTGATATGGAATACACTTTGTCAGTTAGTGCTGTTTTGTAACAAAAAAAAGAAAGAAAAATGCCATTGATAACTAAAATATTGTTAAAGGCAGAAATGAGATTTCAGCAACAGTGACTACACTATTATTGAACAGAGCCAATAACCTGGACTGCACTTTGATGGATAACACCATAATAAGCTCAGTCCTGGTTTGGGCTAATATCTTTTTGACAAGGCTTTTCCAGTTTATGCACTTTCATTGCTGGCTTTGTACAGATGCTGCTGTGTTGTTTTTACTTCTACTGATTCATCTTTTAATGATTTAGAATCCAGTGAAGGGGACAATGCGAAGCTAGGGGGACTAATTTGGCTACCTACGCTTGATATTTAACTATGACAGTGTATTGCAGATATTGTTATGGGAGGGTGATATGGAATACACTTTGTCAGTTAGTGCTGTTTTGTAACAAAAAAAAGAAAGAAAAATGCCATTGATAACTAAAATATTGTTAAAGGCAGAAATGAGATTTCAGCAACAGTGACTACACTATTATTGAACAGAGCCAATAACCTGGACTGCACTACTGTAGTTCCAATGCAGTAGCCTTTTTTGTGTCTAATGTTATTATTACCTAAGTTATTTATGTGTGTGTGTGTCTGAAAGAGGGAGGGGGGAGAGAGGTGTGTGTGTGTGTGTATGTGTGTGTTCCTTAACTTATCAGATAGTTGCACTATTCTTTGTGCATGTCTGAGAGGTGGTTGCAAAGTTATTATTACCTAAGTTAAGTTTTTTTAGTTTTTAAAATATTGTATTATCACATGATAATATATAGTACATAAACACGATTACAATACAATTTATACTTGCATACTTATATGGTGTTAGTAAGTTAGATAAAGTCCACCGCCTGGGTGGGCCAATACAATGCAAAAATCAAAAGAAACCCAAAACTAAATAAAACTTGCAGTTCCAGTGACACAAGCTTCTAATATTATATCATCTTGATTATATCTATCCCTAACCTTGGCATCGAGTGTTTATATATATATATATAATATATATGTATATATATACAATACATATATATTATAATCCCTTGAGGATGCAAATTATATAGTGAATAAATAAAAATAAAATAAGTAAATAAATTGCACTATTAAGGGGTTGTAATGATCTGAGTGCTGACACAACTAATGTGCACATTGTTATTTTTCCTTAATTTTTGTTAGTGGTTGACTTTCAAATGTCTTCAAGTAAATACTTATGACGTCATGACCTGCTGTTATAATGTTAACAATTTCACTTTAGAATCTTGACAGTTGAATTTTAAAGATATTCTAGGTACTGATGTGCATTAATTTGAAGAAATGGTTGAAGGACATTGTATGAAAATGATGGAATTAAAAAAATATATATGTGTAGTATGTGTTATTAATCAGTCCTCATCTGAAAGTGTATATAAATATGTAATATATATATATATATATATATATATATATATATATATAGACTTTATATTAGTGCCTGAGTTGCAAGAGGTAGTGTGTGGTCTTCCATGAAACTGTTTTGTTGGGATATACAGTATATTTATCATATTGTTAGTTTATTTCAAAAGTAGTTGCTGCCATGTTCTGTGACAAACATCTAGCAAACTTGTACTTGTTGCCTTGAGAAATCCAGACCGAGAAATATGGCTCGCTGTTAATGCAATTATGTAAGCTTTCTACTAGATGCCAATGTATTTTTATCTGCCTATCAGGTTTGACGAGTGACAGGTATATCAACACAATTCCTAGGGACATGTAATATGATATTATCAGCAAGCACCCTGCTGGCAGAACAGTTTGGTTTTCACATCCATGCAGGATCATTCATCATGTTGCTTCCTAGTGAACTTTGTGGATGTCAATTTGATTCCCGCCCCCCCACAAACTCAGTACATAAAACTGCTCAAACTAACTGTGAACTCTAAACTGTGTTTAAGAAAACTGTGATCTGGAAAAATTGTAGCATAGTACAGCATATTACCCTAACTTCAACACCCTCTCTCCAAGCACTGCTGTGTATTTTTCTGTGCCTGGAAAGGTGGTGCTAAAGTTAGGATAGCACCAACCCTGCATCACGTGATTGTTCAAACCCCATGAGGCACCACATTACATAAATTTGCCAGTTCTTACAGGACTTATTTAACATCATCTTTCACTTCTTTTAACCCTTAGGCTGCTGACAGAATTAGAATGGGGAAAGGAAACACATAGTAGTGAAAGGGAGGATGCAGATGGATTTCACTCCTTCCTAACACAGCTGGGGGGAGGAGCAGTGGGGAAACAGTTCAGTGAAAGCAGAAAATGCAGACAGATTTTTTGACTCTATTGCCTTGTAATAACACAGCTGTGCTGCATTAGGAATTCAGACCTAATTTTCTGGTGATAGCAATACATCTGCATGGCTCCACCCATGCAGCCATAAAAAAAGATTAATGCAAGGATTCTGTTGTGATATTCTGTGGCAAGACCTCATTTAGGGTAGCTTGGGAGTATGAAAACAAAGATAAGTGATATTACCACTGTACAGGGAATGGATGAGGCTTTATAAGATGAAGCTTTGAAAACAAATCATGGAACGCAATATTGTCCCTGTACAAGACACTGTTGATGTTTCACTTGCGGTAACAGTGAAAAGAATCCAGGTAGGTGATATTCCACTGAAAAGAGTGTGACCTTCAAAAATATGAGGCAAGTGAGGGGATGTAGGCAGGGAGGTTTCCTTCCAAAACTGAAGTAAGCAGGCAAGGTATTGAGGCTAGTAAAAGAAAAGATGAAGAAATGGATTGCAGAGGGCACGGAGGGTGCAAGTAATTCTATAAATATTTCCATTACTAAATGCATTGTGCTAAGAGGTCCCACCCTCCCTGCTGTCATCCCTGCCATGCATGGTACCCTCATATGGTTTGCCACAGACTCTTCCCTCATCTCACCCCTTCACTAATCAAATCCTTCAGGATCACCACCGTCCTCCCTCATCCTAGCCCTTCCTTCACTTCTGTCAGTACTGCTGCCCACTCTCACCTGTCTCATCCTTTCCCTCCTGAGCATCTTGTAATTCATCCCACCCTCTACACTTGCTATCCCCATCTCCCCTCTCAAACCTGTCTCCCCACTGGCACACCACCTATATTTCCCTTCTGCTCCCTTGGCCTGCCCCCAATCTTTTTCCTCTGCCCCCTCCAGCCTTTCCCCTCATTCTCCTTGCCCACCAGCCTGTCCCTGCTCCAGCCCTCTTCCTCTCATCTGTACTCACTCCCTCCTGCCCCTTCTTCCTACTTACCCTGACTTCCCCCAATCGTCTCCATTTCTCCCCTTCTCACTGCCCCTTTTCTTATAATCACTTTCCCCTCCTCCTTTATGGTCCAGTGGAAGGGACATGTTCAGCACCAGCCCTTGGCAGAGAACCCTCAACCACCTGACAGTGCTGTTCAGGGACAGTTGCCCCCATTCTGTTTGTCGTGCACTTATAAAATGGGTTTACTTTTAAAACAAACTCTGGCCAGAGCCAACATGGCTGCTATACTACTTTAAGAGCACTGGAAGGGAGCCTCAATTGATAACCGAAGTCCTTGATTTTAGGAGAGCTGACTTCAATGACCAGATATTTTAGATGGGAGTGGAAGAGAGAGGGGGGTAATAAAGGGGGTCATTCTTGAGGAATGTAGGTTATGCATGAGAACAGTAACCAAAAAGGAATAAGTTCAAGAGACTATTATGGTTCTATGCAAAAGTCAGGGAAGTGGTGGGGGCTATGCTTTCAAGAGGTCCAAAGAAAGGAGGAGTATGAATGAAAAGGATATTTTCTGAAAAATAAGGAGGCACAGATAGTAGTTAGAGAGGCAAAGCAAACATGGTGCTGTGTATTGTGAAGCTTAGCATGACTGGCACCAGTAGAATAAGTGCGATCATGCACTCCTTCACAGTAATGCTAGCTAAGTGACTTATGAAGCACATAGACATCCCCATTAGCTCAGTCTGTCAGTTGAATCATCAGAAGATTGGCTGTGGGGACCCTTGGACAGAGAGTATGTTAACAGGGCAGGCAGAGGGTTGCAGAATCAACCAGATAAAAAATTTAATTTGCAAGACAGTAAGTACATGAAAAAATTTCCACCCAATGTGTTTTTTCTTAATAAGGGCCTAAAGATCACATAGCATTACTGTAGGGAAGGTGAGGATTCCCATTTAACTATAAACAGGTAATGACTGGGTTGGATGGCTAAATATAATTGGGTTTTGGTAAATTAAAGGAAATTAGAAACAGAACTTTGTCTTAACATGGTGGGCAAAGTAATCAAAAGTACGAAAATATATATACATATTTTCAAAAAAGCATACCATAAAATCATCATGTATGGGCAACCCAGGCCATGCTTTTTTTATCATTAAGATTTTATTGCATTCAAACAACAAATGACAAATGAAAACATACATAAATTTAGTGTCACTATATACAAAAAATGATCCAAAATGCTTAGGTTACAACTTAAGTTAATCATTCAAAATAACATTTAAATAAGCAAAAAAATGTTTTAACTAATTTGAAATTATTGCAATTAAGGTATCATAACCTAAGTAGCAGAATAACATCATAAGCCTTCCAGATAGAATTTAACATAAAAGAAAAAGGATTAAGCTTTTACCATATTCCTCAAAGCTTCATTGTGTATTCTGCGCATTGTTCTTTCATTTCTGTTCTCAAACTTAAAGGTTAATCACACAATCCCCTGGTGAGTTTAGAAATAATAATAATTGAACTGTGTGAGAAAATAAAGAAGAAAAAGAAAAGAAGAGGAAGAGAAAAGAGGAGTAAGACAATAAAAAGAAAAACAGTGAAGAGAAAGAAGAAAAGATTGCCTTAACTATCTTGGTTTTGAGCAAAAAATATTGTAAATCTTGTCCCATTTAGCTTTAAAACTATCTCCCTGTCCAGCCATAAGGTGAGCTAATCTCTCCATGAGAAGGATTTCCAAGCATTCATTTTTCCATTCAGTTATAGATAAAGTCTCCTCTCCTATCCAATATCTAATTATAACATTTTTAACAGACGTGAAGATGAGATGAACAACAAATCTTTGTTCCTTAGTCCAGGTTTGCTGTTCATCTAAGTAACCTATGAGACATGTTTCAACTGTGAATCTATCTTTAAACTATTCAATGTTACTAAACCCATGAACTATTTCTTCCCATAATTTTTTAACTTTATCACAATCCCAAAAGAAATGTAACAAATCGGCGTCACCATCTTTACATCTCTCACTGGTGGCTGAATTCCTTAAACCCATTTTGTATAAGTGTAAAGGGGTACAATACAAATTGTGGCTGGATTTAAACTGAATAAGTTTCAGGTTAACTGTTTTAAAGGTTTTCAGAGACATAGGGCCAGCTATTCAAACTATTGCACCTAGCACACAACCATAGCACTGGAATAGCACTGGATTTGCACAAGGCTGCAATATTCAGAAGCCCTATTAGTGTCAGTGTTGTGTGGTAGTGCTGGCGCTAGTAGACAATGGCATGCAGGGGCGGAGTAAGGAGAGTGCCCATGAATGCCAGCAGTGCAGCATATTCAAAGGGCCAGCGCCACACTACAGGCATTAGCATGACCTGTAGCATGGCACTAGATATCGCCAAAAGAAATCTGGTGTTAATGTGGTGGTGCCCCCCCATCATGGACCTGCGTAGCTGTGATATAGCACAAAGAGCCCTGGTAGTCTAGTGGTTCCCACCAGCATGAATTCTGTCCCCGTTAAATGTCACTTAACATTTATCCCTGGTAGTCTAGTGGTCCCCCCAACCCCAGCATGAATCCTGACTACGTGAAAAAGTAAATGAACAGTTTCTCTGGTAGTCCAGTGGTCCCCCCCACCTCAGCATGAATCCCAACTCTGTGAAAAAGTAAATGAACAGTTTCCCTGGTAGTCCAGTGGTCTCCCCACCCCCAGCATGAATCCCGACGGTGTGAAAAACTAAATGAACAGTAGTTTCCCTGGTAGTCCAGTGGCCCTGCCACACACACACCCGGTAGTGTAGCTCTCACTCATGCCACTGACGTTAGGCAAAATGAGCCAGTGACCGGCTCTGCCCTTCTCTCACCACCATGGCTAGCCACTGACTGCTGTATGCATGAGCACTACGGAAATGAATCGGCACTCATACATTTCCATAGCATTCACACATATCGCAGTAGGTGGCTGGCCATGGTGGTGAGAGAGGGCAGAGCCAGTCACTAGTTCACTTTGCAAAATGTCAGTGGCATGAGCGAGGGCTTCACTGCCGGGTGTGTGTGTGAGGGGGTCACTGGATCACCAGGGAAGCTACTGTTCATTTAATTTTTCACAGAGCCGGGATTCATGATGGGGTGGGGACCACCAGACTACCAGGGAAACATATTATTCATTATTTAAACTGGGGGGTCAGGACACATGTGGGGGGGACCACTGGACTACCAGGGAGTGGAACCAACACGGGTGGGAACAGGGACCATGATGGCTGAGAAGGGCTGCCTGGCCCAGCCTGTCTGCCCAGGTCCCTGTTTACTGGATGGCTGTGCTTCACAGCCCAGTGACCCTACAGCTGACACCCCCTCCACCCCCAGCAGGTTTGCCTTATGCCGGCTCCATGCATACTTGTGTTCCACCCACACCTGCTGTGGGCTTCCCATGTTGGTGTGGGGTGTGGCATCATCCAGGGCATGTGTGGCCACTGGTAGTGTGTGTGTGTGTATGTGTGTATATATATATATATATATATATATATATATATATAATGTGTCTCTGTATCTATCTATAGTTACAGATTGCTACAGATCTACATATACATATGTAGGTGTGTAAATCATTTTGTACTGCTTGCAGTGCTGCATAGATATGTTGTATGAACTGCTGGTACCTGCCATCACACAGTTCCTGCTGCTTCCAGCCTGTGCTTCTGTTCTGACCAACAGGGGATGCTGTGGGCATGCCTTGGCTTGCAGCATCCAGCCTGCATTTCCATTCCAACCAAAAGGGGGAGCTTTGTGCTCCATGCAGTAGCACCAGGCAAACTGCATGGCAAGGTATGCTAAGCAGCACTTAATGAGATGCAAATGTACCTGTTTGCCCACAGATTACCTAAGTAGGCTTATTTGCATGGGAGCTTTGAATATAGCTCCCATTTGCCCCAGGCTAACCAGTTTGCATCGGGCTAATGTGTTAGCACTGTGCAATCAGGTTAGCCCCGGGCAAACCTCACTTCAGCATAGTACAGTTCTGCTGTGTGTGGCTTACATTGCTGTTTGCAGTCATACCTCTCAACTGTCCCTGATTTTCAGATGTCCCTGATTTTACCTCAGTGTTTTACTCTGTCCCTCCTAAAAGTTGTGTTTCCATGACCAAACAGTGGGGGTTGTATGCATAAAATAATGTCAAGCAATAATGTTACAGTCGTGTTCTTCCTTAGAAAAGGCATTTTACACTACACCACTTATTGTACCAGCTTTCTGAGTGGGATAGCACCAATTTTTAAGATGTGTCCCTGATTTTAAACCTTTGTCCCTGATTTTTTTAAGCCTTGTCCCTGATTGATGAGGCAGGAGGTTGAGAGGTATGTTTGTAGTAGCTGTGCGACATCTCTGTGAAATCATACATAATGTTCTCCACCTGCAACACTGGCTTGCTTCAGAGTCTAATGAGCTGCAATTGCAGTTTGCACTTCCCTGTTGCTATATTCAGAACTGTCTTATTCCCGGGCTATTTTTGCCCTACACTCCCAGACCAGTTTGCCCGGCTTCCTTAGACTGCTACATTTAGTAGGATTAGCACCGGGCTATTGCTTTGTGCTCCAGGCTAAGTTTGCCAACCGGGCAGTGCTAATTTAGCCCCGGGGCAAAGTTTTGAATATCTGGCCCACAGTCTATATTTTTCCCCAGTCCCTGTCTTGCACATCTTTTTTCAAAATGTATGTCCACCACCTGATATTTTCTGTATCTCTACCTTTAACTATATCAATCAGAAGATGGTAATAACTTGAAATAGAAGGTCTCAGCTTTGAGTGTGCTAGAAATGAATTAGTATTTTCATTCAAATATACTTTTTGTAGGTCATTATCGAAAAAATTAAGAATGGAGTCAGTGACACCTAAGTAACTATCCAAGTGAAGCAGAGATATATTATGACTTTGGCTAACTTCAGCAAATGGTCTAAGTTTGCCAAACTGACATAAAATCCCTGATGGTGCAAACATTACCTATTAACTGCCAATCTTGTTTTCTAAGTGTTTTGTTATTGAAGAGTATGTTAGAATTCCCCCATACTGGTTGTGCAACTGAGTACTTAATATCCATATGGAGAAGTCGCTGTACTATATGCATACATCTAATGTTATCTCCTATGATTTTATTATGCCACAAAGTCTTGGGCTTAGAAAACAGTAAAGCTGATATCTAGTTTCTCAGCTATATCTCTTCTATCTGCAACCAATCAGGTATTTCACCCCCCTTGGCAGCAAGAGTGAACCATCTGACTGGTTGGGCTACTCTACAGGAGAGATAGTAAAAGTATAAATCTGGGAATTTAATGCCTCCATTACATTTGAGCCTGGATAATTTGTTATGAGCCATTCTGCTTCTCTTGTAACTCCAAATAAATTTGTTGACACTGCTCTGTAAATCCATGAACCATTTTTTTTTGGAATAAAAAATGGGATCATTTGAAACAGAAATAGAATTTCTGGTAAAATATTCATTTTAACAGCTTCCACCCTTCCCCAAAAACCCAATGGTAGAAAATTCCATTTAATTAGGGAGTTAGAGACATTTGATTTGAGGATTTTAGTATTGTTTTTGATTGTTTTATCTATTGATCTGCAAATTTTAATTCCCAAATAGTCTATAACTTCACTTGCCAGCTCATTTCTAAATCAATAATGTTCTGTTTAATACAATATCTGTTTAATGGTAAAAAACTGGATTTTTCTTAGCTTATAACCAGAGATTTTTATGAACTTCCAAATAATATTTAAAGTTGTAGGAAGCAATTTTTTTTGGCTCTGTGTGGATAAGAGAACATCATCTGCATACAAAGAAGTTAGATATTTTTTATTAACAATATTGATACCTTCTATGTTATTGACATAGTTTCCTAACCAATGGATCTAAAGTAAGATCAAAGAGTAATGGAGAAAGAGGACAACATTGTCTAGTACCTCTTTTAAGTGGGAAAGTTGGAGAAATCAATCCATTTGTTAATACTGAAGCTGACAAGTTATGATATAGAATATTGACCCACTTGGAAAAATTTTCTGGGAAGCCATATAATATCAAAGTATTGAATATGTGAGGCCAAAAAACTCTATCAAATGATTTCTCAGTATCTAGGGAGAGAAGGTCTGTAGCTACTTTGGAATTATTAGCTGTTTGGATTAGGTGAAAAATCTTTGTTGTATTATCTGCTGAAATTCTACCTTTAATAAAACCTGTTTGTCTAGTGTCTACTAATTTAGGACTTACTTTCTCCAGTCTATCTGTCAGAATTGTAGACACTATTTTGACATCTGTGTTAATCAACAATAGTGATCTGTAAGTTTTACACTCACCTGGATATTTTCCTGCCTTAGGAATAAGAGTGATTAAACTCCTCATCATATTAGGAGTTAAACTCCCCTAATCCTTGCTTCTTCATATACTTGGGGTAATTTTAGAGAAACAATTTCATAAAATTTATGATAGAAATTGGAAGAGAATCCATCTTGTCCAGGGGCTTTATTTTTCTTAATGGGTTTGATAGCTGCTACAATTTCTCCCTCCATGAGAGGACCATCTAAGAACTGTTTACCACTATTAGCTACTTGAGGAAATGGAATATTTTGACAAAATTTGGATAGATCTTCCAAAGAGGGGTACTGGTCGCTATAATATAAATTGTTATAAAATTTGTAAAATTCCTTATTAATCTCTGTAGGATTGGTTAATAAGGGTCACTTCCAACTACTCTAACTTTATTTATTCTAGTGCCCTCTTTATTTTGTTTAAGCCTTATAGCCAACATTTTAGTGGCTCTAGGCCCAGAGTCAATGTACTTAAGCTTGGATTTCCTGATAGCAAATTCAGCATCTCCACTAATCAGCTCATAATATTCTAATTTGTATCGGGACCAAATAGACCAATTGTTAGCAGAGTCATCAGGGAGCAGCACTTTCTCCACTTCCTTGATTTTGTTTAAGAGTTTCTCTTTTTTGCTTTGTTTTCCTTTTTTAGTGGCTGAAGTGCTACTAATAAGAAAGCCCCACAGACAGCATTTAAAGCATTCCCATATATTCACCCATGAGGTATCCGCTGGATTATTGTTGGCCCAGAAGTTTAAAATTTCATTTCCCACTTTATCCAGAAAGCTATTGTCCTCTAGCAAAGAATTATTAATTCTCCAATGCTTTGATGCTATTGTTGGATTATTTTCAGAAAATGAAAACATCACTGGTGAATGGTCTGAAATGACCTGTTGCAGAATTTCTGTATTAATTATTCAGTCAACCATGGCTTCTGGCACATAAATTTGATCAATTCTGGATCCAGAGTGTCAGAACTCAGACCAAAAAGTATATGATTTCTCCTTCGGATGAAAAACTCTCCAGGTATCCATGAGACCTAAATTAGAAATCATATTACCAAGCTCTCTGTCTGTTTTCTTAGATCTATATCTGAGATTAGTTCTATCCAGTAGTGGATCCAGTATGCTATTCATGTCACCTGCTAAGATAATTGTACTTCCCAGAAAAGAAAGCAATTCAACACTTAGTTTAGTGAATAGATCATGTGTATTATTAGTTGGACCATAAACATTCACTAAAGTAACGTGTTCCATATCCAGTTTCCTATTCACAATAATATAATGACCCTCAGGATTTTTCCCATATAAAAGTTCAATCTCCTTTTAAATAATATGAGCACTCCAGCTTTTTTCAAATTAATTCCTACCCTATATAACTGGCCTACCCATTCCCTTTGCATCAGCTTAACATGATCCCCATGTAAATGAGTCTCCTGTAAGAAAACTATTGATGGATTGAATTTCTTAAGATGCTTCAATACTGTATATCTTTATAATAACTGGTCAGCAATTTCTCTCAATGTACTGACCAGGTTGATATTTTCCATAACAACTGGCTGGTTGTTATGACATTCATGAGCCATGCCAGTCAAACTATGCTGCTGCCTCATTGGCCAACATTCTGTATGTGGGCAGGGCTAAACAGTCTCACAAACTGCTGGAGAAAATTGCTGGCCTGTTATTATAAAAAATAAAAGATGGAGAGGGTGCTTCATATGAGAATTTAATGCACACCCTCATTGTGGGATGCTTTGATAAGCCCCTTGGGCTTCATCCTCGGGGTTTATGTAGCATCCCACAATTTGGAAGTGCATTAAATTCTCATATCAACCCCTTCCCCATCCATTATTCTCTATTTAATTTATGGCTTAAGCCTCTAACATTCCATGAGATAAGATTATACTTCCTTTTACTATCCATTTTCCAAAATACTAATGACTTGCACCATTTCCAATACTACCCTCATGGGTGAAAAGAAGTATGTAAAAATATGGGTCATAGTTTGGTCTGTAGTAAGGCATAAAAAGAGAAAGAGTAAAGAAAAGAAAAGCAGATGCTCCATGTGAAGAGGACAATTTACTTCCTTAAATATCTTAAGATAACCCCCCATCCCACCCTATTCCCTAGTCTGTTCTCGAATGTGGTATCAACAACCATCACTCAACCAAAGAGTCCCCTACCCCTGCCCTCTGCCCCGTTTCATCAATAAACATAGTAACTGTTATTAATGATAGGAATGCAACAAGTTAACAGACAACAGAGAGAAGTATAAAGACAAACAGGCAGTCAAATTCCATATTGTAGTAGTCTAAACATGGCTAAATATTTGCATTTCCTAGCAAATGCCTTTAACTATTAACTCATAAAATATTGATTAATGAGTTAAAAAAAAGGAAGGGTTTTAACAAGACAAATAACAAGTGATCATTATTCCCTCCCTTCAGCTACATTAAGAAACTAGTTTCAAAGGCCTAGTTAGTTTAGAAAAAAACTTTTGATGATAAGCATATTACTGTCTTAAAAACTGGACCTTAGAATAACTGTTAGGAATTTGTAAGAACAAGTAACGTTAATAACATATCCCAGTATTTTACAACAGAACATACATAAATCTTGCATTGGTTAACCATGTCTCAGTCTATTTAACTTGCTAGACCTTAAATTGTTTAAAAGGGAAAAACTATTCAAATGAAATACAGATGATTAACAAATGACTGACCCAACAGTTTTTATTCATAAGAGATTACTCTTAAGTATTGAATCTTTCAAAGTCAGTCGCTAAGAGGAAAAGACGAATTAGCAACAGGAATAAATCAGTAGCCGTTTGCTCCATGTAAGCTTTACTGAAATAATAATTTCTTGGTCTGAGCTGTAAAAGAGTATTCACAGCCTGTGAAAAAAGGAGATTGTTTTCCTTTTCTACCTTTCCCCTATTAAAAACTAACATGCCAGTGACACTGAGATTTCCTGTAAAGAACTGAAGCAATGTGCATGCTTAGATCACATGCGCAAGTATCCCTGAAGGCTCGAGCAGTTCCCTCATAGTATGGAAATCACTACTTTGAATCCCCAACTGCCATTTGATGCTACGTTAACCAGTATGGTGGAAAATAAAAAATTTCAATCAGATCAATGCTGCCTTGTGTAACTGCAGATAATCATCATTAGATGAAAAGGGGATAGAGAGGATTTAGCTAGTGCAACCCCATTAAAACATGAGATAATAATATCACTGCTCTATTCCCCTTTGTAGAGAAGAAACCCTCCAGTGTTTAAAAAAAATAAAGTGAAAAACACAGAGTGCTGTGAATCATCTAGGTAGAGAGACTCAGACCCCAACATGTGTGTAATCTTTAGAACTTCCGACATCGCTAAAGTAATAAGACAAAACAACTCATCTATTTTTTTGGTCATTGAGAGTATAAAACACTCACCCCCACCCCCTTCAGATCACAAAATGTTCCTGAAATTAAATGTTCACTTCCTCTGCCAGCTGTATGATGGGGAAAATGGGTGCATAAGTTTTGCTGAGAGACGTCAGAGCCCTAAGCTTAACAAACAAGTTGACCTCTGTCCCTTACTTTGGGTTAAGGGTTAACTAATCAAAAAACAACACTCTTCCCCCATGTAACCCAAAGCTTTTCCTTTGGGGAAGTAACCCAATATCAGTAGAAGATGAATGGCAGACCGTCCAACCCAAAGCAACAAGAATTAGTCTGCTAGAGGCATATCCAAATACTCTAAGACCACAGCATCAGCAGTAAGGTAAAAATTATCCTCCCCAAAAGCCACAGATACCTGTATTTAGTATAAAAAATCATTTAGAAGGCACAGAGATACCAGGGTTGCAGCTGATCCCCCACTCTCCCCCCAACATAAAAAACAGGCACAGCATTTAATAATTTAAATCTAAAACAACGGGGGGTGGCTATATTGGGTTTTTAAAAGTTAAACTTGGCGAAGATACTTGGAAAGTCCTTCCTGAGACCAATTTTGGCTGTCTCATAACAATTATAATATTTGATGCCCTCTGGCAACCAGATTCCTAGTAGAATAGGGTACAGTAGGCCTTGTTTTAAATGAGCCTCTAGCAATTGCCTTTTGATGGGAAAGAAAGCATCTGTCCTTTTAATCACATCCACGGAAGATTATTGAATACTTAAAGTTTGCAGCCTTCGAAGTCGATTGTTGCTTTATCTTGGAGCCTCCTTTGGACATGAATTTTATGCTGGAAGTATAAAAACTTATCTCGATCTAGCGTTAGGGTCAGATGCATGTTTAAGAGATCTGTGGGCCCTTTCAAGGATGTATCTGGCACAGTCAGGTGGGGGACCAGCAATAAATAACAAAAGTTTGTTATTGAAGGAAGGGGTCACTTCCTTCCATCCCTTCTTTAATATCAAAAATCATAAGTTGTTTCTGAGACTACTCTCTCAGATCTTCCACTTTACTTCCTAATTTAGCTATTCTTTTAACATTTGAGGTATTTTCATTGATTTCTTTCTCCAACCTATCTTCTAGACTGCTAACTCGTGCTTCTGCATCAGTAATACGAACTCTAGGAGCATCTGTATCTCGCCTCAACTGTTTGATGTTGGCAGACATGTCTAAAATACTCAAATTAATGGTATCCATTTTGGTCATCAGTTGCTCAAAATGCAATATGGTCAGTGGTCTGGACTGATCACAATTTTCTGTGCTATCGTCACTATCTGTACTAACTTCTGAAATCATTCTTTTGGAAGATTTTTTTTATTATGGCTTAAATGTGCAGTAGATGTGCTGGGTTGTGAAGGTAACTCATTATTGTAGTCCATATTGATAATTTCCCCATCCTTAATGACAGTAAGTGTTTAAGAACTGGAAAATTTGCTTAAAGGCTGTGACGTTTAGCTAGTGTACTGAATTCTGTAGCACTCAGATAAGAAGGGATTTGTTGGTTTAATTTCCCAAAATCTTAGAACCACCATAAGACTTTTTTCTTTTACCTCCACTTCCTTCCCTTCAATGCCCCTGTTTTTATCACTCTCCTGCGATGAACAGTGGCCTGATTTCCATGGTGGGATTCAAACTGCTTTCAATGAAAATGCTACAGAGTGAGTCTGAGCTGTAAAAAACTTGTTTTCAGAGAAGGAGAATTAAAGTGACCAATTCTCGGTGTAAATATAAAATTGGGCTATGAGAATTAAATAACTTAAAACTACTGCGTTGTTAAAATAGGGGTTAGCGGAGTGGCAGGGGCACAGCGGAGCTCACAGATGTGCGACCGTTCCGAACACCTGCATCTGATTGAATGTCAACCCAGGCCATGTTAGCATGTGTTTCCATCTCAGGACAGAAATTAAATCAGGGACCTCTCAAGCTTTGCACCTGAGGTCCTTTATGATGTCATCTCAACCCCTTGATGAAAGTGTAGCCTTGTCGTGTATGGTTGCGTATACATTATTCCTGAAGTTATACATAGGAAAGAGTGTTGAAGAGTTTGTTTTACACAGACACACACACACACACACACACACACACACACACACACACACACACAGAGTGATGCCACCAAAACAGAAGAACAAAGCTTGACTGGTTTAAGCCTCTAGTGATTACAGCACCAAGTTGAGAACCTGGAGAACTCTGCAGACCTGAGTTTGAATCCCATGACCTCTACGAATACTGTGTGACTCTGATCAAGTCACTTAAACTCAAGGAACCCCTGGGATGCACCTAGAAATGAGCTTCAGCTCAGTATGCCCTTTCAGCCCCAAGCTCTGCAATATAAAAAATGTGTGTGTGTGTGTGTGGGGGTGTTATTGTTACCATATTCCCCACATTGTTTATAATTTCTGGCTTTAAAAATGGGCAGAAGTTGTATCATCCTGTTCTGCCCAGTCAGTGAAACTGACATGGATGCAAGGCACAGGAGACAATAGGGTTAACTAATTATTCATGAGGTCAGTATGCATTATCATTGCTTAAAATGCAAGTGTTTTTTTCATTGATTGACTGCTGTTTGTGGCTCTATTATACATACTTGTAGTCATATAAAGAAAAACTACAACCTGATCTAGTACACATGTTTACTTTTCACTGAATTTCCATGTATTATTCTATACTTAATTGCTGTCTGCTCATTGATACTCAAAAGGTTGTACCTGCAGGTTCCATCTACTGAAAATGTACATTGTTTTCTGCTTTTGTATTTCTACTTCCAATCTTTTTATTTTTGCTGATTTGTCTCTGTTTCTAATCATTTCATCAGTTCACATTGGAAGTGATCTCTGGTTTAGTGTGCTTTTCCTGCACAACAAATTCCCCAGTCCCTTTCTGTAGGGATCTATTTTTGTTTCCTGCATCTCTAAGTAAGCAAGAAGACCAGACAAAGTGTAGGGTGTTGGAAGATATCTGCATGCCCAGGGTATTGTAAAGCCCAGTGATGAAGGTTAAACACTTTACAGCCGCTGGGAGTGAGGCTATCACCCCCCCAACAACCCACACCTTGAAGGGTTTTATTGTGCTTAGGGTGTGCAGAGACTGAGAGAAGGAGAGGATCCCTGATATGAGAGAGAGAGAGTTGACACCAACGCTCACTTTTTGCTGTGCAGGAACTTGGAGGAACAAGTATGCAGGAGCACTGAAAAGCTTCTCCTCATTTTTGAAAAGGTATGCCATCATTAGCTTATCAAATATAGGAATTCAGTTCTCTTTTTCATTTTAAAGATTAAGGCTGATGATCCACTTTAGGGACCTTCCCTCTGGAAACTGTAGCTTAAATATAGAAGTTACATAGAAGCTATACAGAGGATAAAATGCTTTGAAATACTGAAAAGCTGAAGTACTGACTTTGGGAGGTGAACGCCTCGAACCCTGAGCCTGAATTCCAAGAAGAAGAAGTCCAAACAAGCCCGTTTAAGGCAAGGATATCTGAGAGTTAAAAGAATTTGGAAAGGGGTCTATCTTAAAGCTATTTCAATTTTTAAGTGCTTGATAAACCTTTTAAAACTTTGGAGATGCTGACTGTATCAACTGTTGTTTACTTAGCTAAGGATCCAGGAATTCTTAAAGTTTTAAAGCTTCCTGGGCACTTTGACTGTTTCAGTATTTAACTTTGTTTTAGGCTTACACAGTGCATGAGAGCATGCATTTTAAAGAAAGGTGCACAAGAATTTTGAATTGTATAATTAAGGCACACACACACTTAAGTGGTACAGAGTTTACTGGTACCTACTTGGAGGCAATTTGGTGACAGCTGTTCTTTAATCAATTAATAATAACAAATAAAGAGACGAGTTTGGCTATCAGGTTGCTAATACTGTTTGGGTAATTGGCTACTCAATAGAGAACTGGTGACAGCACCTCAAGTGGAGACACTCAGGGCAGGACTCACAAAGATCCTGAAATTCCCACAGCTGCGGCAAAACGTTGGCACCAAAGGGCGACCACCTGCAGAGCTGCAGGAGTCCTGCAGTGGTGGATATTCACAAAACTGGAGCTGGATTACGACCGGCTCCACGGTATATGGCAGCTTGCAGGAGGTGCTGCCCAGGAAAGCTCCGCAGCTATGGCAGATACTATGGCTGGAGGAAGCAGCTGTAACATCCTGCAACTGCTGCAGCTGAGAATCACAACCAGTGCAGCTGCAGGCGATTTACCACAACTGCAGTTGTGGAGGACGTTGGTCTAGAAAGTTTTGAGAATCCTTCCCTCGGAGTACTTTGCATGTATTGGTGTTCCCTCGGGGAAGAAATATTTCTGAAATTACACTGACTACAGGTAGTAGTTTAGCTACAAACTCAGTGGGTGCAAGGGCAGAAGCACTTCAGTCTTTCTCTAAAGTGGAGAATCTAGAAGAAGTGTACAATCTCTTGCAAACAGTCATATTAACTTGAACTAAAAGTACATTTAAATCCTTTTTTAAACTGGGGGCCTTAAACTAAAGGTGTGCGTGGCACTGAAACTAAAACCCATGTCTTTTGTTAGATGCTTCAAAGAACCGTAAGGCAGCTTTCAGGAGGACTTGGGTCTTTTCTTATACTGACTAAATTAAAGGGAGCTTCCATACAAGGTAAAATTAAATGTACTAGAGATTTATTAAAGAACTAGATAATAACACCTTAATTAAATCTGCTTTTAGCCTAGATTTTAAACATTGTAGTTTTTAGGTTCTAGTTCTCTGGAAACAAATTTATAGGCCATATGTTAAATGCGAAAGAGTTTATAAAGTTATAATTTATAAGTCACGTGATACATATAGTACATATATTGCTAAGTTTAATATATTTTATGATACTTTATGATTCTTGGAAGTTTTAAAAATATTTTTCTATACCAGAGGAATCAGTTCAAAGAAGCAAAGAAGGCCTTAATTATTCAAAGTTGTTTTATATCTACTTGCTGGGAAGCCAAGAAATTGATTTCAACAAAGACAAAGCCGTGTCTTATGGAAACTGAGTCTGAGCCATTGAAAGAAATGGAAGGGGAAGGCTGTAAGGCCATTGCATTTTGATTTCTAGATGAATCCATATTGTGGGACTCACAAAGAACTGATGGTCAATTTTGTATTCTGTATTTTTACTTTCTCTTGGAATATATTGCATTTGCCTTCTAACTGCTGAGGTAGTTAACACTGTTGCTAGATTTACCTTAGCTAGGATACCTGTATATAAGCATAACATTTGAAATTTCAAAATTCATTTTTGATTGTTTATAGTTGGAATTTAAAAACTTTGCCTAGCATAAAGTTTAATATAGGGGTATGTTGAAATAACTTGAACCTAGACTATTACAACATAGTTTCAACAAGAAGAGGTAAAAATAGCTCCTTGATGGTAAGTACCCTAGAGGATCAGTACTAGGGAAGGGGGAAGAAACCTAAAAGAATGCATAAAATTATAACAGAAGGGGAAAATATATCAGTTAAAGTGCCTCAAGGGAAAAAAAGCAAACAATTTAAAGAGCTAATGTACTGCCTTAAAAACTGCCTGCAATTAATTGTAACTTTCAGATGCAGTCAGCTATCACTTCATATATCTCATGTATTTATTCTTTTCTGTTTGCTAATTAGAAGATTTTCCACCTGGCAGTACTGGGATGATGTGTGGAGCAAAAAAAAGTCAGGTCTGTTGCTCCCACTACATCAGCACTGAAACAACACTGACCATGACATCACTAGTAACCAATAAGGACCATTTCTCACTGCCAGGTTTCACTTTCACATGAAGCAGCAGGGACTGGCTCTCCCTAGTTGCTAGTGATGTCACAGTTTCCTACATTTTGATTGGTAGTTTGTGAAAGTCATTGCTCAGGCTGCAAGGATTGTGGTGCCTCAAGGTATTTGGTCTAATTTCTGATGATGTAGTGGGAGGAACAGAACTGACATTTTCTCCCCCTCCAGAGTGCTGCTCCACACATCACCCCTGTACTTCCAGGTGGAAAATTTTCTAATTGGCAAACAGGAAATAAAAAAATACTTCAGATACTGGAAGTGATAGCTGACTGCATCTGAAAATGACCATTAATTCCAAGCTGTGCGCTAGCTCTTTAAAATAAGAACTTTTTTTCCTGAACAAGTAGATGCCCCCATAAACTTATCAATACCCAAGTCTGATTGAAAACAACTTAGAGACAGGGATATAATTAATCTGGTTTCTCAAGAAACCCCCACAGAAGGGAATAATAGTGCAACTTGTGAAGCACAAGATAGGGATATTTGCTTACTTACATATGGTTTGGAAACTTCAGACTTGCCAAAATCTGTGGAAGATAATTTAGATTTAGATGCATATGAGGAGTTTTTTTCCCCAGAATACTCCACTTTTGGAGAAACTCTACCCAATCAAACAATGAATAACTCTTATATTCATTTTGCCCCCCCCTTTTACTCATGGAGGGAAGAAGGGATGGCAACATTTGGAAAGAAGTAGAAGTGATAAACTGGCATCAGTTATACAGTACAATAACTGAGTAATACTATAGATGGCTTGAAGAAATTAGAAATGGAGCAGGGAGAACAATAGTCCAGGAACCGTCAAGTAGGAGGAGGATTCAGCACAGAAAACCTTAGAGAAAAAACATCAGATATCAATCCTAATCAGACTGTGCATTCAATACAGTATAATAAGGAATACTTCATGAATGAAGGGGATTTTACATCCAGCTCTGTTTTCTCTAGACAGATTCTGGAGATGATTAAAAATCCACATTATGCAAATGTACTAATTCTGGAAAATATTTCACCCTAGAAGAGGTCTCTTCCCTGAAAGTCAATGTATTTAGGAATAAGATTTTGCTGGAACAGATATTTGGGGGAAGCATTGAGCTTAACTAAAGCATGGAGATCAGAGTCATACAGGGAGTTCAGTGGCAAGGGATTGATCATCAATCAATCAATCAATCAAAATCTTTATTTAATCAGGCGAACATCATTGAGCATAGCTCATTTACAAGATGGACCTGAGTGGTCAAGAAGTGCAAGTGTTAATACATTGACAAGGGTAGCATAAACAGTAATACAATGACAGTGGTAACATAAACAGTAATACAATGACATAAGTGGTAATATATAACAATATACATATGTACACAGCCCATTAAAACTATTAATCTGTGGGACAGAAGGCAATGGACACATCAGGAGTAATATGTAGATTATAGGACCTAGCAGGCATTTTGAGGGTGAATCTTGGGACTGGAAACGAGAGTTTTATCAGCATATAGGAACACAAAAAAAGAAAGGGGGGGTAGGTAGGGCCAGGGTTTAGGCCTTGTGGAAGCAGTTGCAGAGTTCTGGGAATAGGGTGGTGAATAATCTTTTGAAGGATATTAAGGGTAGGAGGTTATTTAGCTTCATGGTTTTTTGGAGTGAATTCTAAACAATTGCTAGTGAGTAGCTGATAGCAGCCCTCTCAAACTGGGTGCAGACATTGGGGACCTTAAGAATGATAACTTTTCGAGCATCTTGGATAGAACTGATAGGATGGAAATGGGCCTGTAATTATTGAGGTCCATGGGATCACCAGATTTGAGTAAAGGAACTACTTGAGCTGTTTTCCAAGTGGAGGGAATGGATCCAGTGGTGAGGGAAAGATTGAAGAGATGAGTGAGGGGCAGATAAGACTTGAGATGCAATCTTGAGGAAGTAGGGGTCCAGGGAGTCTGTACCTGCACTTTTGAAGTATCTAAATTGGAGAGGAGATCTTCCACTTCTTTCAAGGATATTGGGTTGAAGGAGAAGATTGATGTAGCCTTTGACCCACGGTGGATTGAAGGTTCAAGGAAGATCTCAGGAGATTTGCAGGTGAAGAGTCAAATGCTAGTCCAGCTGTGGTGAAGTGGTCATTGAAGGTATTTAGGATTTCTTGTTTGTCCGTAATTTCTGTGTTATTTAGTAGCAGTTTGCAGGTTAAGGCAGGAGTAGAGTTTTGGCCCAAGATACCCTTTATAGTTCCCCAGAGCCTGGTTGGGTTATTATAGGAGGCATCCAAATCATGGAATACAGGTGAATTTATCCCCACCTTTTGTGAAAGAACAGTCTATCTCTCCTTTTCGGATGGTGCCCTGTTTAAGAGAAAGGCCCAAGGCAAAGGAAAGAAGAAAGGAAATAAAAATAAAAATAAAAGCAAAAATAATCAGAATAATAACAAAAATAAGAATACAAACCAAAATAGAGATAAAGGCAAAAATTCAAATAATTATACAGTTGACATTAAGGAATGCAAAGAGGAAGAAGAAATTTAAATAGGGTAAAGATACTATCTGATTTGATGGAAGTGGGAAAGACTAGGCATATGGATCCAGTAAATGAAGGGAGTAAAGAAATTAAGAACCAAAGTATGCCATTTACATATGAAAAGATTTTGATACTGAAAGAACAGAAGCAAATAATGAAATTGTAATTAGAGAATGGGCTGTGAGGAATGCCAGGACCTCAAATGTTGTAACTCCAGGAAGAAATTTTGAAGAATTAAGAGGAACAACTGGTAATAATACTAAGGGGAAAAACATGAATATACCTCCTTCATTCTTTTTAAAGAGAGAGGAACATGAAACAGAATTTCTAGTAGAAATGTGTGGGGTTGAGATACTGAAAAAAGAGACACCAGAAGACTTGGATAAAACATATTGGGAAACTACTAAATATAAATCACCAGGAGAAGGAAATGTATATATTATGAGACGGCCCAACCCTACTATTCCAGATTGATTTTTAATATACTGTCAGTCTTGGATACTGATGGAGAGGATATGGGCACAGGCAGAGGTACTTAGAGCAAAAGGCTTTAATATAAGGCAACCACAGAGGGTACTCATTATTCCATATAGAACATCACAGAAAAACTCAAAGTATAAAACACAGCAGAATAAAAGGGAAAGAGATAAAGAAATACAGAGTCTTATTCAGATTATAGTAGAATATGAAAATAAACAATATTCAAAATGAAGGAGTAAAGTTATCTCAATTTTTGGGTGGAATACACTAGGAGAAAGGTCTAAGGGGAAAATTGAGAAATAAATTATTGCATTTATAATACACTCTCTTTATACTGAAATCCCAACTTACTGTATGCCATTGATAATATAAGAATTCTCGATGAAACATCAGTAACAACACAAATAGATAAACTATTCAAAAATGCTTGCTTGCTGGATACAATTCTTGAAAAAGCTACATTATTGGATACATTTGGTATTCTTGTAACAACTCCAAAAGTCTTTACAGCAACTACAAATATAACAGGAAATGGAAATAGTGAAAAACATAACAGTGAAGGCATAAATAATGTTTTGATATCTAAAATACCAACGGGACAAACAATGAACGATGGCCAAAAGACAGAAAAAAGTCTAGTTATACAGACCCAGGAATCAAATACAAAATGACAGGAACTCAATGATAGGGAGAACATCATGGGCCTAAAAATATTTTCATGGAACACAGAGAGTATAACATATAAATTGGCTGAAAAGGAAATTAAGGATTTTTTTGGAACCTTTGATGTGTTGTGTTTATAAAAGACCTGAAGCACTCACTTTGAAATGTGCTTGATTCCAAGATTTACTGTATATGGGCTCCTGCAGTAAAAGAAAAAAGCAGGGCCTCCTGAAAGCTGAACGTATTACTCACGTGAAGATGTCCTTGAACTTTAGAATAACTAAAATTAAATGCCTTAGTAATTATGTACTTCCATTAAATATGGAAAATGAATAAATCAAAGTATTAATAATTAATGTATATATATATATATATATATATATATATACCTCAAAAACAAACAAACAGTGGATGCATGTAAACACCAAAAAAACTTTGGAAAATTGAATAGAGGAACAAGAGGTCAGCCCAATGTTGATAGCAGGAGACTTTAATGCCTAAATCCCAGATGGGAAATATGCAAGAGATCTGTATAAAGATCTCTTGCAGTCTCTCCCAGCAATTAACCATAACATAAGTTATTTTAGGAAACCTAAAGATAAAAAATATATTAAAAGAGGGATGGATTTAATAACCTTTCTCTCAGAGAATAACTTTGTATTAATGAATGGAAGATCAACTGGAGATCAGGAAGGAAGTTACATGTGTATAGGACCCATGGGATGTTACACAATTGCTGTAGTTAGGGTCAATGTGGAAGCACTTAGTATAATAAAAAATGTAACAATCTTGGACTGACCAGAATTTTCCCAATATCCAATATTAACTATGATACAGATAAAGAATCCTGGCAAATCTTGTCCTTTCTCCAAATCTTATGCTAAGTTACATAGATACATAGACAGTGTCGGCAGATAAGGGCCTATGGCCCACCTAGTCTGCCCATTTGAGCTTGTAAGTTCAGTTTGTTTTCCTAGAAGTCTATTTCCCCTTACCCCTGACCTCTAGAATTCCTTTATGTCTATCCCATGCATTCTTAAATCCCGTGATTGTTTCAGCCCCACCACTTCCTCTGGCAGGGTGTTCCACTTGTCCACCACCCGTTCTGTGAAGAAATTCTTTCTCATGTTTTCTGAATCGTCCTCCTCCAACTTCATCCCATGCCTCTAGTCCTGAAACATCTTTTTCGCTTAAAAATAGTGTTTTCCTGCACCCTGTTCCTCCCTGTAAGATACTTGTATGTCTCTATCATATCCCCTCTCTCCCTCCTCTCCTCCAGGGAGTACATGTTCAGTTCCTTCAACCTGTCTTCATAGGACTTGTGATGCAACCCATGCAAAGTTATCTCTTTGCTACTGTTGATGTTGATATATTAAGCAAACTTGTAGGATATTTATCAGCAATACATTTGTAAATATTTTAAGGAATATAAAGAAACTGATGACCCTGGAAATAGTTTTAAGAATGAGAAATGTTGTATTGAGTATAGGAAATGGATCTATTAATATTTTATGACATTTATTACAAAGAATTGTAAATGTCAACTGATTGATGTGAATTTTTTATTTAATGAGATTTGTATTGGATTGTTGTATGTTTGTATATTTTGTTAAGGTTTTTTGTCAATCAAATAAACTCTTTTTGACTTTGTTATTGTGTTTAGAAAATGGGCTTTTGCAGTAACAAAATTACAAAAAAATAAAACATTAAAAATATTTTTTTATATGTAAAATACTTATGCAAGAAAAGAGCCAGCTCTTTTCTTTGATTTTAGATGGCCCCATTGGCAGATAAACATATGGCACTGTAATGCTATCAGGCAGTCAGGTTTCAGGATTTTCCTTACCCATTTCTAAGAAACAGTTCTGTTTGTAGCACCCTAGTGTGCCATTGTAGTTGCTCCAACCAGTGACATTATCGGTCACAGCAGCTTCCACACCAACAGTACTGCATGGGCTGCTGCTACATCCATGTAAAGTCAGCAGTTCTTCAATGTGCTCAAAGTTTTCACTGAAGTAGCAGTATAAGCAATAGATGCAAAACTGATGGAACTGTTTATGTTATTGATAGAAGCACCAGGCCACAAATGGGTGGGTGGGGAGGGTGTACAGATTACTTTTTAAAGACCAGCGAGACACAATATTAAAAGGCTACATGTGCCAAAGAGATCATGGATACAGTAATCTGAGTTGAGATTGCTGCACCGAGTCCCATTACCCCAGCTCTTTACAAAACAAATTATGACTTACCTGTGCTGTAATGCCACTAACCACAGAATGGTATCACATGAGGTATACCTAACTGAGTTGTCCAGCCCCCGGTGGCTACACAGCCGTACAACCTGCACTCTTTCCCACTCCCCATCTCCTCAAACTCTGTCTTCTTTCTTACATCCGATGGAACTAGATGTGACCAATGGTTCTTATGGAGACTTCATCACTCTCTTTATGAAATTCAGCTCCCAGCATTGCTCTTACATGGAGCCCCACTCAGTAGCAATTTTGCAGTTCAGCCAAGACTCCTTCATTCACTCATAGGGAATAGGAGTATTCCTACACACACTCCCAGCACTTCTGTCCTTGGGGAAAACTGCAGTGAAATATGAGTAGTGTGTGGTGATGTACATAAATGAAAACACAGGGCATGACAAACTTCATGAGACTTCCTTACCCATGTGAACTACAGTAAAATTAGTTTTGTACATCTCCCCCTATCTTTCATTGGTACATATAACTTTTGACCTTTTTGTAAGTGCCCCAAGCCAAAGTTTTTAACAACATTTCAGAAATACATAACGTACTCTCTTCGACTAAGTTTCTCCACCCCTTTGAATTGGACTTCTGTCTCCCCCACCTCATCTGGGAATGTGGTGGTCCATTGTGTGTCGTTTGAGCAGTTCCTAACTAAAGCCTTGTATATGCAGCACTCTAATTTACACTCTCTGTTCCTGGGTTTGTTCTAACTCTATTCATCCCGCAGTTCTATAAACAGCATCCATCGCAATAGTGGGAGTGTTAACTATGAGTAATGTGCATTTTAATGCATTGGGTAACTGTATGAGACAGCGGAGTGCTTCAAGTAGCAGAGTTATTATGCTTCAACTCCAAAATGGTGTGCTTCATTCGGAATCTGGAGCTCCTTCTCTCTCTCTCTCTCTCTCTCTCTCTCTCTCTGTAATAGCAAAACATCATGCCTAGCTCTGCTATGCAACCATATACAAATGGCAGTTAACTAAATTTGCAATGCCAAATATACATTAAATCAAAATGTAAAAATAAACATATCTGCAGGTGCTATAAAGTGCAAGAAATAGTATGGCATATTTAATAAATCATGTATTTAACATCAGAAAATCTTGGGAAAATATGATCTTAGCATGCCTATGTTTTCAAAATGAAATAGAATGTTAATAATGTGATACATTTAATATATGTAAACCAACACCGGTTACTTGCTATTGGGAACATATTATGTCCACTGACTACCACAACAGTAGTCTTAGTGTTCAGACATCCATACAGCAGCTACAATTTAAAAACTGTATGCATGTCTATTCCAAACAAAAGCTGTAATACATGTAGTAGATAGGGGATTAGGACTGTGATATTCTTACATTCAGTACTTGCCTCTGTTGTTTTATACTGTTCCAAGGGTGCCCGATGTACTTTTTGTACTTGTGATAAAATTTTTCAATAAAAAAGTCTATTAGTCATTCTTTTGATTTTTGTATTTAAATCCATTCCTATACATTCTTACTCCTTAATTATAATATACTAATGTAACCTCCCTCTCAATATCAGAAGCTTACATCAGGCCCTCTGGGCATCCCACTGTCTCCAGTGATCCCTGCACCATGCGGCCAGTGAGTGGCTCTCAGCTTCACTCTCCTGGCCCTCTCCTGGACTAATGTCAGGGCCAGAGAGCACTCAGAACACTTCTTTGATACTTTCATGTGCCCAATCCACGCAACCAGTGAGCCACTCACTTCTTCACTCTCCCAGTCTTTCCTGGATGGATTCCATTGCAGGGAGCAAGTGAACATTTTTGTTGCGCCCATGCTCCCGGCTGATGTGACCAGTGAGAGGGCACGATAAGAAGCTTCCCCACCCCTTGGCAAGCTGCACAGTGGAATGGGTAACAAGGAAGAGGCCTCCATTTGTTCTGGCATCTCAAAGCATCCAGCAGCCGTGGCAGAAGCACCACTTTAAAGTTCATCTCCCCAGCCGCATCCAACACAAGAGGGCTGGTGAACTGAAATAACTAAAATAAATGAAAATGGCTCCCTGACCCCATCCAAGCCACCAGTGAGTCAGGGAGAGACTGGGAAGAAAATGGTGCTGGGACCCTGTAGCCAGAAGCTACCAAAATATTGTAATTTGAAAGACATTTGACAGAGCTGAACAAGACTGAATGGGGGCAGTCATGTTCAAAGAGATCTGCCTGAAGAACAGTCAGGACCCAATTGGCAGCTGCAGTAGTCCAATCAGGAGTGGAGCTTGAGCCTCCCTTCCAGCCAGTGGGACATCTAGATTTTGCAACAAAATTCTATGGTTTGGCAGTTAACCCTGTGGTAGTCTGAAAGTGCTTCTGAGAAGAAAGCAATGTTTTGACAGCTCTCCATGCTGTCACTGACTGAAATTCTGAAGTTTTTTGCTGAATAGACTTGTAAATCCCAGAAACAAGGCGTTTACCTCAGCTGAAGTGAAAAGCCCATATCTGGCACCACAAAGAGCAAAGGTTGCTGTGAAAGTTACTTTTATTCTGAGGAGGTGAACAGTGACTGCCTCTCAGGTCCTGACACATCTGTGTTTTTGACAGGGGACTAACTCTCTGTGGTTCTGCCTGCCTGTCTGCACTGCCTGCATGCCTGTGGAGGTGAATGAAGGCAAATCCCTTTGTAGGGTGAAGATTGACTGCCTGCCTACCTGTTGAGGTGGGTGAAGACAAACCCCTCTGTGGGGTAAAGATCCACCACCTGCCTGACTGTTGATGGGGATGAAGACAAATCACTCTGTGGGATTAATCTCATCTGCCAACCCATCTTTTGAAACAGGTGAAACTCATCTGCTGGCCTATCTTTTGAGGTGGGTAAAGGCTATCACCATCACCGTCATCATCATCATCATCTTTAACTGCAGAACCATTTTATCCAACTGCCTGAAAAGGGTGACATCCACCAAAGCCTGCACCACCTGGTCATCTAAAGGTCATGAGTACTGGGTTTACCCCACCAATTGCTATCCTAACTGCCCAGCTAGACAACTAGATGATTTACCATCTGGGCTTCCTGCCTGACCTTAACCTAATCTCACAGCAACAGTTAATGCTAAGACCAACTGTGTGTTTCCATCCACCTGTGTAATTTGTGTGAAACACCTGCAACTCCACCCAACTGTATTGGTACTGCCCCCAGTGTCCATTTGTCATAGACCTGCAACTCCTTGTTGTGTGCATACCAAGACTGTTGGGAGCTCCCACTGGGACTGTGAGGTTAACTGGTGCAGTGGTGGGGGGAGAGGGACTAGGACAGAGGTTATACTGTGATGTGATTGTGTTACAGTGTTTATGTATAGCTGATTGGTTGATGGCTTTACTCCATTTGTTTCCCTTGTACCCCACCTCATTCTCCAACCCCCAGAATAAACCCATCTGGTTTGCAATGGTTGAAGTATTTGCCATTATACAATGACTAGAAAAATTCTAAGAGCCTGATTGGCTGCTGACCCCTTGAGACAGTGATGTTATTACACAACATTATCACTGTATCTATGGCAGGTACAAACATAACCAGAGAACAGTGCAGGATATCCCTCCCTAGTGGACAACCCTGAAGCCAACACAGCTCACAATGTACATCTGCAAGCCTCACCTAACTTTTGTCTCATAGCAGGTCTCATTAAAATCACCACCCTGTCCCTAAATGTCATTTTATTTTTATAATGCCAACCTCATTAAAACTTCAAGTTCTTTCAGAAACACTACTGTCTGTTGCTTTGAAAACCATCAACTTCTACTGTGACTGCCACACTGTGTGGCTTTGTGTTCGCACAGCTCATTCGGGGACACTCGTGCTCACCTGCCCGTTTGAACACTGTTTAAAACTTCAAAAAGAGAATTAAACTCAAAATAAGAACAATGCTATTATAACAAGTCCTAGCCAGAGCTGACAGGGCTGTGAAGAGTTACCAAATGGCCAAAGTAATTTTCTTGTTGGTGCCATATGGTGCTATTTAGTCACAATCATCACAGTACTCCCAGATCCAAATGACCATTTTCCTGTAACAAGCCCCCATTTTCCCTGTATTTTCCCTGTAGAGGCACAGCAGCAAATCCCTGTATATATCCCTGTAGATTGTTCCATAAGCCACTAGTTCCTTATCTGTGACTTTGTTGTTTATTTAAATGTAATATGTTGGCAGCCTTTTATCAGAAAAAGGGCTCTGATTTGCTGCTTGGTATTAAAATTGTATGTCAAACTGACAGTGAATTCACAGGTGAATGGCCTGGCAGTCTCTGAATTGCTGTTCTTAAGTAGCAGTGATGTCACAGTCAGTGAGGTCACAGTGCTGGTGATGTAGTGGGGACAGTATAGCTAGCTATGTCAACTGACACATGGAGTGCTGTTCCACACATCACACATATTAACATCAGGTAAACAATCTTCTAATTAAACAAAGGAAAAGCATAAAGTACCTCAAACATAAAAGGTAATGGTTGACTGCTTTTACACAAGCACTTTGACCCACATGCCTAGTGTGGGGATAGAACCCACAGCCTTCTGATCTTTCAGTCTCAGAGGCCAGTGTGCATGCTATTTTTTGCATCTTTCATTTGTTAGTTTTTACACAAATTCTCTCAGATATTTTTCTGTCCACCTGATGGAATCTTGAATGAGTTACATAAATGTTATTATTTTCTTCAAGGCCCTGATCCTGCAACTAAATATACAGTACATTCAGTACATCATATTATAAAATGAGAAAAAAAGTATTCTGTTTCCAGTGGTTGCCTCCAACTTGTAATGTAGAAAGAAATGTCAGTCAGCTAATGAAATGGAATTCCACTGTCTGTAATCAGACACTGAGTCTGACTTTCGTTTTCACAAAAAACAAAAGAAAATGAGTTAGCCCCAAGGTTGCCGAAAGAAATAGAGCAAATCTGTTAGACTGAACTGGACAGATGATAGAAACAGCAGTTTAAAAAGTGTTTTTTGTTAATATCCTGTGAAGTTCTGAGGTACAATACAGTAGCATCCCCCTCCTCCCTTCGGATGCCTTTGACATAGAGGAACAACTAGCAAAAATCAGAGGGGGAGTGCACTACTTTGCAGCTGTGGAGGAATACACACAAATGTCTAAAATAGAAGTTCTAGGAAAAGCCGTTTTTTAAGCTAGAGATGACAGAAGGGCTGTAGGTTCCGCCCATATCCCTAAAAATGGCTTTTCCTTCTCTCGCGGCTCACCGCTGAGATTAAGAGCACACCCGTTCCCTCCACGGAGATCAGCCATTTTCCAGACAAGCACGTAAACCTCTGTTAACTTACAGTATGCAACAACAACAAAACAACCAGCGCTCCAGTCTAACAAATCAAACTTTCCTTCAAAATGAAAAAAAAACATTTTTTACTCCCTTCATCCTTTTAATCCAGAGCAACTTCTCAAAGTGGAAAATCAAGTGTCCATCAGACTGTTTCTAACAAAACAGCCACAATTCAAAGAACTGAAAAAAAAAGTTGCATCAGCGGTTTAATGGGTGGAAGATCAACCATGTGTGTGTGTGTGTGGGGGGGGGGGACTGATGTCAGACATCACAGCACTGAAACAATGAAATGCTGTGGGGTCCTCCACAGACAGCATAATTCAAGTAGCAGTTCTGCCTAATGTACTGGTAGAAAAATAACGTGCATGTTTTAAAAAATACATACCTCTACACACAAAAATATGATTAAAAAAGCCACATTTTTTAGTTCTTGTTTTTTATAAAAAAATATGAACCATTGTACAATAGAAATAAGGTACTCCAGGGTATGTGTTATTGTGTAATAACATCACTCCTGGCATGGTGGAAGCACTGTGCTTTGCCTCATGCTTCAACCCACCCTAGGAGTGATGTTATTACACAATAACACATACCCTGTTCTGCCTTATTGTCAATTATTGTGATAGTGTAACATTTGCCTGTTTAGAGTGATAATTTGGGAGGACATTGTGTTACTAATCTACCTGTCACCAAGGGTGGGAGCTATATCCATTTCCTGAGGGGCAGCACCCTGGCAGCACCCTGCTATTAGGATCCCTATAGGTGGAGGCACCACACCATTTACTAGTCCAATTCTTACTATGAACCCAGGTGAGAACCTACATCTATTAGGCAGCTCCACTTGCAGGTGGTTGTGCAAATAGTAGGAGTAGGGATGTTTACAAAATTGGAAGCTTTTTGGACATTTCTGCAGCACCCTTCTTTTTGGTGGGAACAGTTTGGTACCCCCTCCCCAATTTTCAAAGCCTTGATGGAGCGCAACTCATTGCTAGACGGGTGCAAGGCTGAGGACATTAATCTGATAAAAGCTAATTTGGTACAAGGGATCCCCAAAGCAACCCCAACAGACTATCTTGAAAGTATCATGGGCAGCATAAAATGTTTGAAAGTGACTGTATATGGGAGGATTTACATTTCTGCTTGGCAGGCATTATGTGTTCTGATGGATTGCTGAGAGGATGTTGATCCTTCCAGGGTGCCTGATCAGCTCACTGAAGATGGAAACCTCACCCCTTGGATCATTACCCAAGCAAAAATCCCAAAGATAAGCTGGGAAATGAACCTTATTAAATCACACATTGTGTCTTTGGTTCCCAAGGTGCCATCAAATGTACACAAAAGACAATGTTTAGGAACCCAAAAATAACTTCTTCAGAGTCCAAAATTTCTTTGTAGTGATTTTTTTTTATTTCTGTTTATATTACCCATACATTTCACTCTGTATAAGAGCTTGTTCACAGGGTATATCTGTTAGAAAAGATAATAATAAGCCATGTTTTAGTATAACAATTCATGAACAAAATAATTTGCCTCCATTTTACATTAAGCTATGCGCATCGCAAGAACATTTGGAAGAGTAGCACACTTTGGAGGTGTGCTCTCCTGTTCAGTCCACTGCTCCATTGAGCAGCGTGGCTGTCCTGCACCAATGGGTGCGGGACCCATGTATGACAGCGGTGGTCTTCGCTTCAAAGAAAACACCGCTGTCATATACAGCGCCTGGTAGGCCCCATGCCCCTAAAGCTTTTGGTACCACACTGGAGCCCACCCCAGTGTGGCAAACGCCCCATGCCCTTCTGCCGATGGGGGTGCCCAATCCCCATCGGCTCCATGTCCCTCAAAGGCACCCTCAGCTGGTGCACACTGGGAGCCCACCCCAGTGTGGCAAACGTCCCGTGCCTCTGTCGATGGGGGTGCCCAATCTCCCTGTTGGCTCCATGTCCCCCAAATGCCCCCAAAGCTTTGGTGCCATGCTGGGAGCCCACCCAGCATGGCAAATGTCCCACGCCATTTTTTTTTTGTTACCTAGAAATAAAAACGGTCCCACAGTCGCTCTCCCTGAACCCCATTCCCACAACCCGCACCCACCCTCTACGCCTGCCTCCCCCACCCCTCACCCCATACTTACCTCGGAGCTCGGCGTAATGATCATCACTGGACGGGAACACATCTGCACTCTTCAAAGCCGACTGCGAACTGAGAAATGCCTGAAAGCCATATAATGGGCTAGATAGGGGTTTTCAACTTTATTGCATATCTCAGGCATTTTTTGGAATTTTTGCAGCAAATTTTTAACATGGGGTTTTTGGGACCCTTCTCATGAATGATGTCACTGTCATGGCATTATTCAGGCCCGAAGGTGATTTCACCAGTCACTGCGTGAAATCACCCTTCGGGTCTGAATAATACCATGCGACAGTGACATCATTCATGAGAAGGGGTCCCAAAAACCCCATGTTGAAAATTTGGTGCAAAAATTCTAAAAAATGACTGTTTTACGAGCGTGCATTGCGCAGTTCCTACGCACGCTCGTAAGTTTGCGAATTTTCAATATTTTCACTCCAGATTTTCAACATTGCCATTTTACCACACCTCCTCATGAGCAGTACAGCTGTCATTTTTCACATCCTGCCCAAAACATGTTTCCACCCATGTAGCGCACAATGGCGCAGTCGGTGTGCGAACTCAATGTATGGGACACATTAATAAAATCACAGTGACACTGTTCATGAGCAGAGGTCTTAAAATGGCTGTGTTGAAAATTTGGTGAAAAAATTCCTAAAAATGACTGTTTTACGAGTGTTCATTGCGCAGTTCCTATGCATGCTCGTAAGTTTGAGAATTTTCAATATTTTCACTCCAGATTTTCAACATTGCCATTTTACCACACCTCCTTATGAGCAGTACAGCTGTCATTTTTCACATCTTCCCAAAACGTGTTTCTGCCCATGTAGTGCACAATGGCACAGTCGGTGTGCGAACTCAGTGTATGGAACACATTAAGAAAATCACAGTGTCACTGTTCATGAGCAGAGATCTTAAAATGGCTATGCTGAAAATTTGGTGAAAATCCTAAAAATAACTGTTTTATGAGTGCGCGTTGTGGTTCCCATGCGCTCCTTAGGTTTGCAAATTTTCAATATTTCCACCCAGATTTTCAACATTGCCATTTTACCACACCTCCTTACGAGCAGTACAGCTGTCATTTTTTTCACATCCTGGGCATTGGGTAAAAGCACCATACGTTCCAAACAGCACTGCAAATACCTGGTAAGCTTAACGCTCAGCATTGACAGATGCTTGTTTATATTATAATACTGTGCTAAGTTAAAGCATTGTGAAATTATTGAAGTGATTATACACTCAAATTTACCTCATAGCATACAGAGAAGCACTCATTATGAGCTTCACTTCATTCACAGTTTGTTCAAGGCCAAATCCAACAATTGGACTTAAACTCTGCAAAACACATAAAGAGCAAAACTGTTTCACCAAATAAATTGCTATAAAATGCCCACATAGCTCCTTTATGTATGCTTATAACTCAAAAAGTTTAAAATAAACTCAAAATGAGTGCTTCTGTGTACGCTATGAGGTAAACGGCCAAGCGGTTGTGTGGTCACAGGCTTTATGCAGTTTTTAAAATTAAGCTAATATGGGGCTTTTCATGTAAAAATAAGTGACAGGATATGTTATAACAATTCACAGATGGTATGGATGTTTTTGTAACAAGAAGTAAGCAGGAAGAAAACGAAATATAGGAGGACAGTAGCTGTGAGCTGGGTAAATTCATTCGAGTGTATAATTACTTTAAGAATTTCACAATGCTTTAACTTAGTACAGTGTTATAATATAAAAAGTGGAGGCAAATGATTTTTGTTCATGAATTGTTGACTAAAACATGGCTTATTATTATCTTTGTAACAGATATACCCTGTGAACAAGCTCTTATACAGAGCGAAATGTAGGGCAGTATAAACAGAAATAAAAAGAAAAATCACTACAAAGAAATTCTGGACTCTGAAGAAGTTATTTTTGGGTTCCTAAACATTATCTTTTGTGGACATTTATTTATTTATTTATTTATGAGATTTACCAGGAAGGCATACTGAGCAACATGCTCGATTCCAGATGCGACCTGGGGGCCTAGGCCCCATACATGGCAAATACAGTGCATGACAAGACATAACATTGGAATTTGTACAATTATAATACAGGAATTTGGTAAGAAGTACAATAGTGAGTAGGTATGACAAAAGACTCGGTGCAAAGCAGTACAGGTGAGTACTTCCAGGTATATGTTAACATAACAGGATTATAACCCATAACCCATGCAAGCCTGGATCCTCCTTCTGAGGGTCCTAAAGTACAAAGTGACTTTGAACAGAAATTGCAATAGTTTTTGGTCACTGAGGGAAAGACTGTTCATGTTGTGAGAACATTCTCCCAAGAAAACAACCCACCATGGACAATTCCTCCAGGCAAACTCCAGGTTGGAGGATGTGACTTGTCCCTTTCATTGGGCTTGCCCTATGAAAAGTACAGGAGACAGTGTACTTCTCTGGTGCGACCCCACTTCTTCAGGGAGGAGGACTACAAAGGCTGGATGAGTCAAGCACCCAGATGGAGAAAGTATTGAAATGTTCAGATGACAAAAATGGAAACACATAGTAGAAGCTTGAGAGGTATGGCACTGGACATTATCTGAGCACTATGAGCCAGCCACCTGAACTGCTCTGCTAGTGATGATCTTGCCATGTTGAGGAGTACCTTTAGAGCAGTTGAGCGGAAAGAAGACCTCATCTTTCAGCTAGCTCTGGAGCCATCACAGAGAAAGAGGAAGAACAGTTGTCCCACTACATGACTCAGGTGGAGATAATGATTTGTAAAATAGTTGAGGCTGGAGGGTTACACCCACACAGGTTGCCTAAATGAGACTAGATCAGATCTTACGAGGGCTGAATATTTCTGCTGGACTCTGATAACTCTTAGAGTGAAAGAATGCAGAGCAGATCCTGAATTTCAGATAGCTACTTCATGAGGTGAGGAAGAAGAGTCACAGGAAGCCATTGCCAATTCACTATGAGTGCCTACTGGGAAAGCCATCCTCCCTACATTCTCAAGTTGACAGTCACCAAGAACCAAGTGGTACTCCAGACATGAGAATACAGTTGAAAGAACTCAAAGAGTGTGTAAAAGCATTACAGATGGCACAGACATCTTGCCCACGAGCCAACTACCTGCCGTCTGAGCTTGGATGCCCTTGAATCCTTAATCTGCTCCAAGAGTCAGACCTCAGCCCTCAACCTTACCCAGAGATGAAGCATTTTGTTATCATTGCAGAGAAGATGGACATTTGCATGAGGGTGTGGCAGGCCTGCAAAACCAGTAGTTAGTGGACCAGAAATGGGAAAGACAGCAATGGTCACAGGAAACAGTGGAGCCCAATGAGGGAGCGACCTGGGACTTCAACAGTGAACAGCTCTGTAACATGAACAAATCCCACTGCATTTGTTAGGAGCAAGTTTCTGTCAGGACTGATGGGTCCTACCCCAGCAATAAAATCTCTTTGAGAGATACCCATGTGAATCCATACTGAACAGTGGGTCACAGGTCACCATTATTTACCAATCTTTTTACCAGACATACCTGAAATATTTGCCTTTGTTACTTTTAGAGGAACTTTCTGTTTGGGGGTTGAGCAGTGCCAGCTATCCCTATGATGGATACATCGCTGTGCAAATTGAATTTCTAGAGGCTTTTGTTGGAGTCCCTCAAAGGATCAACACCCCAGCTCTCATTTGTCCTGATGCCCAGATATTGGGCAAGACAGCTGTGTTGATTGGAACAAATTCTAATATGTTCAGATACCTAGCTCAGTTGTGCCTGCAGAGGGTTGGGTAAGAAAACTACCAGACTTTACCAATTCATGCCACTGTGAATATCGCACACCTGGAGAGGGAGACCAAGGTCTGCCACCACCCTGAAAGGATTGTCTGAGTCATTAAAAAAGAAGGGAGAGAACCTCTGATTGTGCCCCATGGGCTGAGAGCTAGTGGAAGGAGCTGTGGACTTCCATTGTTATGCCTGGGTTATGCCCCCCTATCGTCCCACATATACCTTACACTGTATTCCTAGTCTATTATACTGTTATGCTGCTATTTTGCACTAACATGTAGATTTAGGCACTCATCGTATAAGCATGAGTGCTAGGAATGTCTTTGCTGCTAATATATGCTAATGTTTACATCTTTTATAGGATTATATCATGCATGATTCATTATACTTCATTATAATACATTTACCTAGATTACAGTTGTCTTTTACATATATTCAATATATAATTTACCTAATCTACCTAATTACTGATGAGATGACTCTTACAGATTGTCAGTAATTACTATATACCTTACATACTTATATTCTCATATAATCATAAGCAGTGTGTATGGATTGCACTTAGGCTAGTATGCCACATGCTGTAGTTGTGGCCTGTCAACATTTATCTTTGCTAAGCTTCATGCTGACAGAGACAAATCATTTGTCTCACATTATACTCATTGGTAATTCTGTCTCCTAAGTAATTATTTAAGCAAGAACGTCTTGTACACCTTGTTTATAATGTAAAACCAACACATTATGTTTCTCATATCTCTTGCTATAATGGTATCTCTGTTGCCATGATGTTATGTATGGCATAAAACTTTGTGTGATCCAACTTCTCACTGAAATTCTATACATTCTTCCAGAGACTGGTGAGAACCTAGCTCCCTTATGATTTTCTCTGTCACATACTTGGCGTAAGTATTGTAATAAATTATCAGTATTACTTCCACTTGAGTGGTTGTTTCTTTGGCTGACACTAGACATATACGAATCTGATTTATTTACCCCAGAGCTTGTTTCTAGGTAACATTCATGGTGACTGCGGAAAATGTTTGCATGTTAGTCAATGTTGTACTTTGATTTCCTCTGTAAATTAAAACACAGGGTGAGAAAACCCCAGTGACAAGCAGCTGATAGTGTCTTTTGTGTAAATCTCTTCAGTTTGCTTTTGTTCCCCACTGCAGACAAACAGACCTCCTACCAGGTATTCAACTCTGCATAATGAGCTGTTTTTTTCTCTTCTTTCTCTGTGGAACACAAAGCTGTAAAGGATTCAAACAGACAGATGGACTGCTTTCATTTGGGTTTTCAAACCCTAGTCTATCTCATTTAGGAGTCCACATCGCCAATGGCTGTTTGTGTGCTCTCATGTATTCTAGTTGCAAACAGAGTTCCTAGATCCACAGACAGCTAAGGGTTTCTCATTTTCTATTGTCATGTCTGAAAAATCAGTACTGAGTTGAGGCTGGATGCCTCACAATACCAAGCTGCCTACAGAGGTTTGGAGGATTTTGTCAATATGGCAAAACCAGAAACAATCTCATAAGGGCTGTTTTTGAACACTATAGCGAATTGAAACACGGTACCAAGGAAAATATTCCTGAACAATGGCTGGTTGCAACACTATTCGCTTGCTTAGCATCTTCTATGAAACAATGTGCTTCTCTAAGATCAGATTACACTGCATAGAGGCAGAGATGAGCGTGGTAAATACTGAGTCTGCTGAGAGAGTTAACAAGCTGGTAGTTCAGCACCAGACCTTGACTAAGCAGCATGATTCATTGTTATGTGATTATGATAACAGAAGATGAGAAGTGCATGCTTTGAAAATGAAATGTGATAGAGCTTCTCTTGATAAAAGGCAGTTTACACAATGAAAGTATTATGATCTGAAATTAAGATACTTCACAGTGTGCTCACTCATGTATGTGAGGAGTAAGAAGGTAGGAGCAGGAAAAATGCTCAGGTTACCACCATGTGTAAAACTTGGAGAAACAGGTCATGTATAATTTGTGATGGCAATTCTGAAATTGATCATATAAATTGCAAGTCAGAAATGGCAAACTTGCGCCATCAGCCAGAGGTACTGGCAAGGCATACCACCTTAATACACATAGACCTTGCCTCTTCTGGTGTTGATGAGTTTGATTTTGAACACTCGCAGAGTGCTGTGGGGTAGACTAGAACAAAGGCTACCAATCATTTTTCTGTGATTCACAAAATGGAGAATTGTCAGAGTCTCAAAATGGAGGACACACATGTCATCATGTTGCATCCCCATGCTATCCCAAGATGGCTGCTCATAGTCATGTGATGATGGTCATAATACAGTAACCCAAGATGGTGGCACCCATGAGGTAATCCAAAATGGCCGACCACCACATCAAGGAGGTCGGATCATTCAATCACAGGGACCTGTGATTGCTGCCTTAACCATACAAAACATAGCAGAGGTTTTTGGCATGATTCCTAATGTTATCAGTACAACAGGTTTTTCTGAGCAACAAAAGAATCTCTTTGAAAATGAGGCTGGCATACTTTTGAATGAGGCTGGTACACAGCCTAATGTTATGAAGTCAGTGGCAGATACTGCAGCAGCAGCTGCTGCAGTTAACGATTGCACTGCTAGCATGTCCTTGGTTAAGGAACACATTGCTGTTAATTATGTGGAATGTGATTATTTTCTCCTATGAAATCTAACACCAGCCCTCCCTAAGAGGACTGAGTGTGCTGTTGTTCTAATGCTGGCAGCACTGGGCACCTGCAGCCCACTAATAATGCTGTCATCTTAAAAACAATGTTGCTACCATCCAGCAACCTTCTAGTGGGGAAACCCACTATGCATTTGGGGGGGGGGCAACCCTGATTTTGAAAGTCCTGTGGCTGTGATATGACTACTCCTGCCTAAAAACCTTGGGCATTTTTAAACCCAATATTGCTCCATGGTCATAGGCTAACCATGACAATTGCACCTTGGTCACAGGTAGAAATTCATACTCCCAAGTATCCTGTTTCTGTCTAATGTGTGTATATTTTAGATAAATGTGATGAGCTGTAAATATCTGTCTGTGATCCAACTAGATTAGGGAGTGTATACTACAATGTTATGTTATATTATGACCAATCCATTCCTTGAACTATTCTCCACTCCTGTGTATGATGACTGTATATATATCTGTCAGTGAACTAGCTAGTCTAGAGTGTATAATCTGAAATGTGCTTACTACTATATGTTTCCCTAACTTCAAATGATGTATTTCCCACATGTTTGATTACTGTGAGAAAACTGTACTCTCTTTGCCATGTCTCCTTGACTGTTGTTCCCCATGTTGTATTCTTTCAGGTCGTTCCTGAAAATAGGCATAATACTTGTCTAGTGTGCTTACCCGGTAAACAAAAGCTAAATAAATAAATTTTCAGCACCAGAGGCCATGTTGGTGGGGGGATACAGGTTTGATTTCTGAACCTGTGCTGCCTGCTGTTCCAGTACCACTTTCTCCACCCCAGATGGCTACTGAATCACAAACCAAAGCTGGAGAACTATGTGCAGCTTGCACACCACTTTTTCTCCACTGTGCAGGCACTGATAGTGCCAGCACCGCCTGCACATGATGCAGAACCCCCACCAGTGACACCTGGATCATCCCATATTGTGGCTGCAGTAGCAGGCACTAGCCAGGAACAGTCTGAGTTATTCCCAGCACAGACAGTAGCAGGCACAAGTCAGGAACAGCCTGGGTTATTCCCAGCACAGACAATAGCAGGCACTTCTGGCAAGAAGGTGCAAGATATTGTAATATTGATATAATTGTCTTTTCTTTTAGGATCACTGACCATAGATCTGGTGTAGGTTAATCCTAAGCCAGCTTTAGGATATCATTTGGAAACTGCAATATCAGATATAGGAATCTCAGCAGTTTTAACCCAAACATTCAATGGACACATCAGGCCCATTGCCTATGCATCTCAGCTGCTCTCTCTAGTAAAGCCGAAGTACAGCCTTTGTGAAAGGAATCTTTTGGCTACGTACTGGGCAGTGAGATATTTTATGCACATCATTGGATACACACCCATTGTGCTGCTTTCCAATCATTTGCCCACTAACTTTCTGTTGTCAGACAGAATAAAGATGACTCTGTCTCCAATGCCAGACTTACACACTGGTCTCTCATTTGCAGGATCATGACATCACTGTCCTTCCTATCAAAACTCCATCCTTGTTGGCCCGACTTACAATTGATGGGAGAGAACCATGATTATTCACTCCAACTCCTGACCTACCTGTCGTAGGCCCTTTCTGACAGAACCTCAGAAAGCGTTAAAGACACCACTGTGTGTTGCATTTTGACTGATAACTCAGCTACACATACAAACGGGGGTCAGATTGCAGGGTTTGGAATTCTTATTTTACATCCTGGTGATGGCAAAGTCTGCATCGCTAGGCAGTGCACCATCATTTACATACAGTATGCAAGCATTGTTAAAACACGCCTAGCAAACAATGTAAAGCAGGGAGGTGAGGAGTCTCCTTATAACTACCACAAATGTTTGTGGATGGCTTACAGAGCTGGAAAGTCCTTGAGAAAGAAACAGCTTCCTGTTGATAATGAAATACAAAGATTTTAATTTGTTCAGAAAACCCCAAAGAATGGGATGCTTTACTGCCATTGCTCCTTATGGCAATAAGAAGAACACCCTCTGCAAGTACACAGTGAAACCCATTTGAAGTCATGACCAGATGGTCAATGAGACTCCCAGAACACTTATTTCTGGACCTTGGCACTCCCACTGCTGACAGGGTGTCAGCAGACAAATATGTCAAGCAACTCAAACAAGACATTCAAAGGATACACTTGTTTGTTGCACAACACATGGGCAAGGCCAGCAACAGGCCAAAATCCAATCTGACAAAACTGTGCATCCTGTAAAACTGGCAAGCTGGGGACCAGGTAATGGTACTCAGATTGACACCATCTACACATCCATGTGTAAACAAATGGGAGGGCCCTTTCCGCTGTAAATAAACTCAGTCCAGCAGTCTACTAAGTCAGACTGCCTCACAATAAGAGAGCCATTGATAAATGGCTACATGGCAATCAAATGAAACAGTTTAAAGGAGATTAAATTACTTTTCCATACCCCAATGGGTGGAACAGTACTAAACTATGTTTTTCCTTTCTCTTTCCTTTTAGGTTTTAGATAGAGATGTTTGCGTTATGCTTATTTTTCTTTTTAGAAGTGTGGGTCTTCTTACAAGCCCAAACTGCACATCGTACTGCAGATAAGAACCAGTGACCTAAACTTAAACAGCTTGTTGAGGCAGAGTACTTCACAAGCCCTCATGATCTATTTGCATCCGGTGGAGTTCACACTAAAGTCCTAAAAGACATGTTCATCCTCCGGGAGGGTAGTGAGGCCCTACTGAATGTTATGATCATTGCTTTGGATCAATCCTAGCAGCTAGACTTGATCTGGACCCATGTTTACAATTTTATTGATAATCAGGAATTCTGCATCCACAATTTATATGGCAAGAAAAGCCATTAGACCTTAAGGTTTTATGCTATGATGCCTCATAATTTGTGACACCTAATACTGAGTGCCCAAAACAGGACCCTGGCCCACCCAGTGGTCTAATCATCACTTACCAGCCAGGTACCCTGTTAATATTGTACAGTTCTCACACATCCCAGTTATTTTAAATCTTATCCTTTAGAACTTGGAATGATTTGTTACATGTTTCAAACAAACATTTTCCACTTTTTTTAAGTAATGATGTCACTGGATACCCTGGCAGATATCAGGTACTCAGTATTGACCCCTATTCAGGGACTGATAACACCACACACAGAGGATTTTTACACCCTGACCGCTAATGGTACATCTTACAACAGGAAACCTACCAGAACACACTAGGGGCCAGATATTCAAAACTTTGCGCTGGGCAAAAATCATTTGCGCAGGTTTAGCGAGGGATTAGCGCTGGTCTGCCGTATTCAAAAGGCCAAATAGCGCGGGCAAACTGCATTAAGCGCCAGGCAAAAGTATAATGTATGCAAGGGGGCAAACTGACATGAATACAAAGCGCAATCACGATGTTCAGTAGCTAGCGCCGCAGCTAAGGTAGTTTAAGCGCGACTCTACGCGACAGTTAGCGGTAGATTACCGCCCAGAAAGCTGGTCTTAATCCTGGCAATCAGCTTGCGCAACATAAATGGCTGTCGCGCGGATTTGTGGGGTTTAGCGCGGGTCTTCGCGACCTAATACATAAATATAACACATAGATAAAGCCAAACATAGTGGAGCTTGCTGCTAACCAATGGCATCACAATGATGCCATCATCTCGCCACCAGTCCCAGCCATGCCAGGCGTAAGTGGTGACCCTGCCGCCAGTGGACAGCATGGCAGTGTAGCCATACAGCACACACCTGCTGACCACACATATCTGTGGACAAAACAGATGCCAGCACACACATGCAGCACTGTGGGCATGGAGGATGTTGAGGGAGTGTGTATGGGTGGCCAGGCTGTGCCACAGACCAGGTGTGGCCACAAGGCTGGGACTCAGCATGCAGTGCACATGGGCCAGTATCAGGAATACCCCAACACTAGTGTGCCTTTCGGATACTATATGCCCCCCCCCCAGCCACATACCACACAGCTGTACAACTGCCACAACACACAAAGCCAGATATGTACATGTCACTGTGGGCATCACATGCCACAGGTACAGCATCTGTGGGTCACACAACAGTGTAACAGTAATGTCGACTGTCAGTAAACACCTGCAGGTTGGGCCTGTCACTGTGTACAGTGCAATCAGCATCACTTGCCCTACACACCATAGGCAGTGCTCGTCCCTCACACTACTGTCTCCCTTACTACTGTAGTGTCTGCTGTAGCATGCCCTACAGTGTGACAGTTGCATGCAGCACCACCACCACCTGTGCCTATGCTGTCCTGTCCCCTGGGGTACAATATGCTATGCTATGCTATGCTGTACTGTTTACCTGTAGCCTGTAGCTATCTTCGTGCACTGCCAGACTGACCTACAGATGGAGCTGCGGTTGGACCTTGTCTGCCCTGTACTTCCAGACTGACCTACAGGTGGCTCTATGGGACCCTGCAGTAGCTAGGCAAACTGTGTGCAAATCAGGGTATAATGAGATGCTAATCCGGTTGTTTGCCCAGAGACTACCTAAGTAGGCTCATTTGCTAGGCACTTTTGAATATGGCACATTTTAGCTCCGGCAAGCGTGTTTGCTCCAGGCTAACAGCTTAGCTCCGCTGGCTTAATGTACACAAGCGCTAATGGTACGGGAATATTGTAAAGTTTTGATCACTGTTCTTTCTCATCTGCTGCTTCCTGCAACTGTACTGAGTCCATGCATTTGCTGGCACACACATTGGCCACGTAGTTCGTCTGTACCTGCCTCACGTTGCTGTGTACTGTGTTGTTGTTGTGGGTTGCACTTCCTGGTTGTTTTATTCAGTGCTGTCTTATTCCAGGCAATGTTGCCCTGCACTCCACCCAGTTGCATGGCCTCATTACCATGCTATATTCAGAAGCTGTTTGCCCTGGGCTATTCCGTTTGAATATGGCTTGCTTTGTGCTCCGGGCTCAGTTTGCCCGCTGGGCGAGTGTAATTTTGCCCCTGGGCAAAGTTTTGAATATCTGGCCCTAGGTGTGTTTTTTAAACAGGTTTAGACTCAGACCTATTTGTCTGTGACATATATATTTGAAATAGGGCTAATATGGCCATTATTCAAGCACATATGTTAAAGATTCATGATAGTATGAAATATATATCATACCTCCCCTATTGCTTGGTATACATGATCTTGCTCATGAAGAGCGATTCACATTTACAATATGAAGGATATTGTGAAGGGTTTGAACTGACAAAGAATAATATTAATGAACTAATTTCTGCTTACATTAAGGAAGCAGATGAGCATCACATAGCTAGGGAAGTCCTTTGCACTGCCTACAGCTATTATGTTCTTACAACCCTTTGGTTATCTCTTCCAGGATCAGGAATTAGGGCATATTCCTGATCTCATACATAACAGACATATGGGTCAGTGGTATAGCACCAAATGCACTTCCATTGCATGTGTTAACAAATGTTTATTTGAATCTAGCACTATCCCCTTGCCAATGGCAAGAAACCTAAAATGCCACCACACACACCAGTATTGCTCCATATTTCTAAACTTATTCCTGCAGAATCCAGGAAGCCATGTTTGTGACACTCTCACAGTGTCATTGCTGCATTTGATCCGGCAACATCCATCTCTGATCGTCTGGCAACCGTCCATTCTATTGGACATCTTGATGGAAACTTTTACTGTAAAGTTTGAAACAACCTCCTTTGTTTTTTTTACCATGAGGTCTTAGAATCATGACTGACTCAATTTTGGTTGTTGTACCTGGAACAATTATCACCTTCTATGCAGCTGTGACATCTTCCAACTTGTCATACCAACTATGAATATTGGCCTAATAATTGAAATTAGGCTTCCTCTTGAATCTCAAATAAACTGTATTTGATCCAGCCAATTCAGATTCTACAACCAAGGTCATTGTTATGCATACTATGAAGCCAAGCTTGAGGTGGGGGCAATCCTCTAACTTCAGCAAGAAGACTCTTCTTCAATTAATCTACAAGCAAGAAATTCATTTTCTTCAGTGCTTGTTTTCCAAGCCTGGCTAGCACCTCATACAAACTGAATACTGTCATAAACTTTTACACTTTGTGCAGCCGTGTGATCATCTTTCACAACACTGTTGCTATTCCATTGTAAAACTCAATGCATGATCTAATGCAACCCCTGCTGAAGCCATTTTGTTGTTTGAGGAAAACCTTGAAACATCAGTGATCAGTTAAAATTCCTCTGTCGGCTTGTGCCTTGGGTCTGTAGATGAATGGTGCCTAACGTTGTCTTCTTGTTGTGTTGCCACTTTTGCAATTAGGGCAACAAAGAGGGATATTGCACCTGGGTTATGCTCCCTATCATCCCACATACACCTTACACTGTATTCCCTAGTCTATTATACTGTTATGCTGCTATTTTGCACTAACATGTAGATTTAGGCACCCATCATTATAAGCATGAGTGCTAGGAATGTGCTTTGCTGCTAATATAGGCTAATGTTTTCATAGAAACATAGAAACATAGAATTTGATGGCAGATAAGGACTGCTTGGCCAACCCAGTCTTCCCTTTTTCTTACCTAATGGATAAGCTGCAGATCCTAGTTAACCAACAGCCTACTTTTTCCCACCCCTACCCACTAGAATTGCCTTATGACTGTCCCATGCATTCTTGGAATCCACCACTGTTTTTGACTCCACAACCTCCTCAGAAAGGCTGTTCCATGCATTCACAACCCTCTCTGCAAATAAATACTTCCTCACGTTACCTCTGAGCCACACTCCCTCAATCTTCAAATTGTGCCCCCTTGTTCTTGCACACCTCTTTTTTCTGAAAGATGTTATCCTCTTGGACTTTGTTGATTCCCTTAAGGTACTTGAAAGTTTCTGTCATGTCTCCCCTATCCCTCCTTTCCTCGAGGCTATACATATTAAGCTTCTAAAGTCTCCCTTCATATGTCTTCTGGTGCAAACACAGCTCCGTCTTAGTTGCCCTCCTCTGGACCGCTTCCATCCTGTCTATGCCTTTGCGGAGACTGGGTCTCCAGAACTGCATGCAGTACTCCAGATGGGGTCTCACCAGCTGTCTGTACAGAGGGATAACAACTTCCTGTTTTCTACTGGTGATGCCTTTCCTATGCATCCCAATATCCCTCCAGCCCTCTTTACTGCCCTCTCACATTGCTTGCCCACCTTTAAGTCATCAGATATGACTACCCCAGGTCCCTTTCCATTTTATTGTTGTTAGTATCTCAACCACCCTGTATACTCTTCCCTGGGTTTTGTTTCCCAGATGCATTACCTTGCACTTTTAGCATTGAATCTAAGCTGCCATATATTTGACCATTCCTCTAGCCTTGCCAAGTCCCTTCTCATCCTTTCCACCCCAGCTTGTGTATCAACTGTGTTGCAGATCTTTGTGTCGTCTGCAAAGAGACATACTTTTCCTTCCAGTCCCTCTGCAATGTTGCTTATAAAGACATTAAAGAGGACCGGTCCTAGTCCTGAACCCTGCGGTACCCCACTAGTAACCCCCCTTTCTTCAGAGCAGACTCCATTTACTATATTATCCTCTGTGTCCTGTTCTCCAGCCAGGCTACCAACTTGGGACCCACTCCTAGGCTGGCCAACTTGTATATTAATCTTTTGTGTGGGACTGTGTTAAATGCCTTGCTAAAGTCTAGGTTGGCCATGTCCATAGCCCCTCCTTGATCTACTACTTTGGTCACCCAGTCAAAGAAATCTATTAGATTTGTCTGACATTACCTTCCCACTGTGAATCCATGCTGCCTTGGGTCCTGTGCCCCTCTGGCCTCTAGGTACTCAACAATTCTTTCCTTCAGAAGTGATTCCATCATTTTCCCAATCACTGAGGTTAAACTAACAGGTCTGTAGTTTCCTGCTTCTGCCCTGCTCCCACTTTTGTGAAGTGGAATAACATATGCCCTCCTCCAGTCCTCAGGTACCACTCCATCGTCCTATCATTTGTTAAAGAGGGTAGTTAGTGGTGTCACTAGTTCTACCCTTAGTTCTTTTAGAATTCTGGGATGAATCCCATCACACCCCATTGCTTTATCCACCTTCAGTTTTAAGAGTTCTTTCAGAACCCTTTCTTCTGTGAATGGGCTGGTATCTACCCCCAGTATCTAGAGTGTTTCTATTGTTTGGTTTAGGTCCTCCCTCTTCATATGTGAATATTGAGCAAAAATATTTGTTTAGTATCTCTGCCTTATCACAGTCACCCTCTGTCCACCCCTCTCCCCATCATTAAGCCTCACTATCCCTCCTTGGCCTTCCTTCACTCCTGATGTACCTATAAAAGGTTTTATCCCCCTTCTTAACTGAGTTGGCTATCTTTTCCTTGGTTTGGACCTTTGCTGTTCTGATGACCTTCCCTGCTTCCTTTTGCTTTAATTGATACAATTCTCTGTCCTGCTCTTTCTGTGATTCATTGTACCTCCTTAATGCTTTCTTTTTCTCCCTAACCTTCCCTGCCACCTCCTTTGAGAACTCTAATGGTTTCTTACATAGTTTTATTTTGTTTATTTGCTTCACACATCTTTTATAGGATCACATCATGCATGATTCATTATACTGCACTATGATGCATTTACCTAGATCACGTTTGTGTTGTATATATATTCTATATATAAGCTACCTAAGATGACTCTTATAGATCATCAGTAATTACGGTATACACCTATATACTTATATTTTCATATAATCTTATGTAGTGTGTGTATTGCACTTAGGCTAGTATGCCATGTGTAGTCGTGGCCTGTCAGCATTTCCCCTTGCTGAGTTTCATGCTGACAGAGACAAATCATTTATCTCACATTATACTAATTAGTAATTCTGTCTCCTAAGTAATTATCCAAGGAAAAATGTCTAGTACACACCTTGTTTGTAATGTAGAACCAACACATTGTTTCTCTTATATGTTGCTATAATGTTATCTCTGTTGCCATGCTGTTATCTATGGTATATAACCTTGTGTAAGCCAGTTCCTCAATGAGATTCTGTACATTCTTCCACAGACTGGCGAGAGCCCATCTCCCTAGTGATTTTCTTTGTCACATGCTTGGCCAAAGTATTGTAATAAATTATCATTATTACTTCTGCTTGTGTGGTTGTTTCTCTGGCTGACACTGTAGACATACAAGAATCTGATTTATTTACCCAGGAGCTGGTTTCTGGGTAACACCATAAATCTCATTCAGACCAGATCATCACTACGGTGTCCCCAGGAAGAGGTTTGCCTAGTGGTCTGAAGGTTTAATGAGGAGTGCTACCTGAAACTGAAGTGATGGTTAAAAGGATCAATGTAAAGTTAAAGAACAAGATGCAGAAAGATTTGATGGTTCACTCTGGTACAGTACTGTCCAACCTTTACACTGCTGATGTGGTCATGGCAACATCCTGTCAGGAAGACTATTCAACTCGATGAATGGATTTTCAGTTTTGGTTCTTCTCCTATTCTTACCACCTGGAAGAACCAATTACAAAAGGAACTGGCCAAATGGTCAGATGTCTTCTCCTGCCATGAGTGGGATGTGGGATGTGCCACAGGAGAGGAACATCATATACACTTACATGTTAACCACCCATTCAGTGAAAGGTTGAGAAGATTGGTGCTTGCTGACACTGAAGATGTTAGGTGACATCTGCAAGAGCTGTTGATGGCAGGGATCATAACAGAGGCTTGGAGCCCCTATGCTTCATCTATAGTGGTGACCCGGAAAAAGAATGGTGCTATAAGAATGTGTATTGATTATCTCACTGTTAATCAGTGGACAGTGGCCAATCAATACACTGTGCCTAGAGTGCAAGACACCTTGGATGGCCTCACTGGGAGTAGATGGTTCTCTGTTTTTGACTTGTGCAGTAGTTACTACCAAATACTAATGGCTGAGGAAGAAAAGGAAAAACTGCCTTTACCTGTCCAGTTGGATTTTACCAATATGAGAGTATGCCACAGGAGATATCTGGTGTCCCAGAAACTTTCCAGTGCCTATTGGAGAAGGTGGTGGTAATATGACTCTCCTAGAGGCCTTAATTTACCTGGATGACCTTATAGTGTTTGAGAGAACACTGGAAGAACATGAAGCCTGACTACTAAAGGTATTAGACTGGCTGAAGTAACATGTCAGTTGTCCATGAAGTGTGTTGAACATTTCATTAATGATCAAGGTATCAGCACTGATCCAGAAAAAGTGAAAGCTCTTACTACATGCTAAGGCCTACCAATTTGAAAATGCTTCAGTCCTTCTTAGGCTTTTCTGGATACTACAGGAGATTTGTGAAAATTACTACTCAGTGGTGAGGTCTTTGTACAGATTAACTCAGGGATATCGATATCTTCTAACCCAGAGGAACACACACCTGAGAGCCAAAAGGACACCCTTAGTTAATATTTCAAGACTAATTTACCTTTTGGGGATCAATTTACTGCTGAATGTGAGAACACTTTTCAAGAAGTTATTTGACTCCTATCAGAAGCCCCTGTATTAGTATTTACTGACTGCACTAAGTCATATTCCCTTCACATTGATGTCAGCATGAAAAAATTGGGCCCTGCACTTTATGAAGAGCATGAAAATAGTGTGAGACCAGTCGCTGATGCCAGTTGCAGTTTGAGTTCCTCTGAAAATAACTATCTAGTCCATAAGTTGGAATCCCTTGCACTGAAATGGGCAGTGACTGATCCATTTCATGAGTATCTGCATGGAGCCAGGTTCATTGTGCTGACTGACAATAACCCACTGACATGTGTTTGACAGCTGCCATGGTGGATGCCACTGGGCATAGATGGATCTCTTCCTATCTGTTTACAATTTCCGCATCAATATCATCCTGGATAAATCACTGATGCAGATGCACTGTCCAGGCACTCACATCATACACCGCCCGCAGAGCGGGCGCTAGACCTATGTGTCCAAAGATAGAGTGGAAGCAGTCTGCCAGATGATGGCGCCTGATGACCATCCCACTAGTGCCAACCCAGACAGGGCAGTGAACCCTCTTGGAGTGCATCCTGATGCTATACTGGCAGTGTGCACACATTTCACCACACTGTATAATGTTGTACTTCCTTTCCTCATGTATGTCCTGCCAATATAAGACAAGCACAGCAAATAGATCCCAGTTTGGGGAACATCATCCTAGCCAAAGAAAAGGACTTGTCATCCTCTGAAATCAAATCTGCCTGATGTACAACTTTTCCTGAGGGAGAGGGACAAGTTTTCGTTAAAGAATGGACTGTTGCATCGAATCACCAGAAAATAAACCAATTTTCCCAAAAGAGCAACTAGTGCTTCCCAGAAAGTATAAAAATGGTGTTGCAATCACTTCATGAGGATATGGAACATTTGGGACTTTGGGACTTGTACAAGATTGTGTCTCCTGGCTGCATATGGCCATAGAGATGGAAGGAAATTCTAAATGCTGTAATCAGTGGATCACCCATAAGACTTTATCCAAATTGGCAGTCCCACTTGTAAACATTATCAGTATTGGGTCAATGGACCTGGTCTGTATGGACTTTCTTTTCATTGAACCTGATCGGAAAGGGATCAGTAACATCCTAGTAGTAACTGACCACAACACCCACTATGCATAGGCTTCTGCCACAAAAGGCTAGAAAGCAACCACTGTGGCTAAAGTTTTGTGTGAAAAGTATTTTGTACACTATGGACTTCCCAAATGTCTTCCCTCTGATCAAGGGATAGACTTGAGAGTTGCCTCAAAGAACTCAAAGCATTTTGGTATTAGAAGTTTCATACTTCTCCATACCACCACAAGTTGATCCTCAGCCCAAGAGAGTCAATAGAACACTGCTTACTATGCTGGGAACATTGGATACTAACCAAAAGCCATACTGGAGCCAACAAGTACCTTTCCTAGTCCATGCTTACAACTGTACCAAAAATGACTCAGCTGGGTTCTTTCCCTATTTTCTGATGTTCAGGTGAGAAGCCAGGCTTCCCATGGACTTATGTTTTCAGCTGTCAGCTGATGGTGCCCTACCAGGGATACACTTTGAGTATACCAGAAGGCTGTATGCACAACAGACAGAAGCCTACCAGGTGGCCCAAAAACCATCTGGGAAGTTCAACCTAGCAAACAAAACCAGATATGACAACAGAGTCTGAGAACAAGCTCTCTAGCCAGGAGACAGAATATTGATTTGGAACTTGGGGATACCAGGCAAACACAAGATTGAAGACCGATGGAAACCTGATCCTTATGTAATTGTGGAACAGCTTCCAAACTTGCCAGTATACCGACTAATAATGGAAAGGGGAAATGCTGTGGTTAAAATACACTACATCAAAACCACCTTTTGCTGACTGGTCAACTGTTACCTGAACTCGTTAACTCAGTACCTCACTCACTGCTCTGGAGACCAGTCACTAGAAACAAAACAAGGCCGAGGAAAAACAGTTCAGCTTTATCGCCATTACCTGTCACCCACTCGGACTCAGTCTGATGTGGTCAGCAGCAATATGGAGGATGAGGAACCTTACAGTTATCCAATACCATGTCAATATCAGCCTGCACCATCTCCATGGATGTTCCCCTTCAACACTTGGGGAGTCATGTGAGTCATTTAAGGTCACTGAATTCAGCAGCAGTACCCTTTGTTCTGATTGAAGCTCGGCCCACCTTAAAGAACCATGCTCCAAATACAGGGGATATTGAGACTCCAGTGATAGAACCAACCCAGAGCATTGAAAGATTCGAACCCATTGTGGCAGAGTAGGTAGAACCCCTCAATGATCCTGATCAAATCATTGTCAAGGAACTTGTGGTACTCTGCCATTCTGGAAGAGAAGTCAAACACCAAATAAAACTTACTTACAATGTTCCTGGTGTCCTCTGATCTCCTGTAAATGTGGTGCATAAAAGGTTAACCTGCTGCTAAGCTTGCTATTGCTATCCCCATTGTGCCACTCTCATTGGTCTGCCCCAAGTCATAATAGGGAAGTGTAATTGTAAACCAGGGTAGAAAGGTGATGATATTAATGTATGCCCTGTATTCTGTGAAGTGCTGTGCTGATATCATTCAGGTAGAATGCAGGTGTATTAAGCAGAAATGTTTAGACAGGAATCAAGTGTATTAGATAGCCTATGATGTGTCATGTGAAGTGTCTGTCATGTGATGTGTCGTGTTCCAATGTTTTATGTTTTTCAGATCTTGACAAGGACTTCCAAGGAGTTCAGTGAGGGGAAAATGTAACCCCTTTTCCAATGTCGGGAGCTTAACTGGGGCCCTCTGGGCATCCTACTGGCACCATTGGTCCCCACACCATGCAGCCAGTGAGCCACTTTCAGCTGTGCTTCCGTTGCCCTCTCCTGGACTGATGCCAGGGCTGGGGAGCAGTTTAAACAGTTTTTTGGTGACTCTATGTGTTCGATCCATGTGGTCAGCAATCCACTCATGTCTTCACTCCCAGCCCTCTCCTGGACTGATACCGGGACCGGGGACCAATTTAACAGAGATGTTTGGTGCCTCCATGTACCCGCCAATGCAGCCAGTGAGCTGCATGCATGTTGTGCTACCCCACCCCTTCGGACAGCTGCACAGTTGGGTGGGAAGCAAGGAAGAGGCTTCCTTTGTTCTGACACCTCAAAGTGCCCAGCAGTCATGGCAGAAGCACTGCTTTAAAGTTCATCTCTCCCACCCATCTGACACAAATAGGGCCAGATCCTAAAGGCATGCAAGCCAACATTAAGAACAGAGGTTCAAGCTGTTTGGCAGAAAAGTTCCTTTTATTTTCACTTTACCTCTGATGCAGCCTTGTATTAGAGGAAGCACTTGGGTAAGGTGTTTGTGTCTGGCTGACAAGAGGCAGTAATTGTATATTTGAAAAAGGAACTTTTTCTGCAAAACAGCTTGAACCTCCATTATTAATGTTGGAGTGCACCTTTAGGATCCACTTGCATGTCTGGGTTAGCTGCCGTAGTTTGCACCCCGTTCCTTTCACTGGAGCACAGTTACTGTTTGAAAGGGGGCTGGGGGCAGAACTGAAATAACTAAAATAAATAAATGAACATTTCCTCGACCAAATCCAAGTCACCATTGGGTCAGGGAGAGACTGCAGAAAAAATGGCGTTGTGACTACTTTTCCCATGATCCCCTGTGGCATGGGAGTCACTTTCAGAGACTTGTTCCTGTTGGGGAGCCCTAAAATAGAGCTTCTGATGGAGCTCCTGTCTCCACATCATGCCCTCTGGCCCTAGCAACCACCAGATGGAACCAAGAGGTCTTGACCCTGCAGCTAGAAACTGCCAAAACATTGTTACTTAAAGACATTTGACAGAGTTGAACAAGACTATTTGGGGATAGCTATGTTGAAAGTGATCTTCCTGAAGAACAGTCAGGACCCGATTGGCAGCTGCTATAGGCTTTTGAAAGGGCACAGTACCACCTCTGCCCTGGTCTTTGTCACTTCTGAGATAAGGGCTGCTATGGAACAGGAAGATGCTCTGGGACCATCTTTATTGATCTCTAAAGCCTTTGACCTTGTTGACCATGCCTTACTATGCTCTCAACTTAGGTCTTTGGGCTTGTCCCTCAGCTCAGTTGGTTCTTCCAGCTACCTTCAGGGAAGGCAGCAGCTTACCAAATATAATGAGGTGCTCTCGGACGCCACACCCGTGTCCTCAGGGGTTCCCAGGGTCAGTTCTTGGCCCCTGCTTTTTTCCATATTCATCAACGACCTTCCTCCTCGGCTGCCTTCCTGCAGGGCTATCCTGTATGCTGATGACCTAGTTATTCTCACTCATTCCAGGGATATTGGGGTCATTAACCACCAATTGAGTGAGGGGTTCAGGAGTGTCCAATCCTGGATATCGTCCCACAAGCTGGTCCTAAATCTTAAAAAGACTCAGGTCATGCTGTTCGGATCCCTGACCAAGTTAAAGGCCTCCCCTGTTCCTATGTGCATCTCGGGTATTGATGGTGCTCCTGTTCTCATCACCGATTCCGTCAAATACCTTGGGGTGACACTTGACCCTCAGCTCAATCTTGGTCGTCACATCCAAAATGTGTGTTGAGCTGTTAACTGAAATTGGTCTGTCTTACAGGGCAAAGAATAACCTTACTCCGGCTGCTGCCTAGCACTGGCTAGAGGGTGTTTCTACCATCTCTGTTATGGGCTCCTTTTGTTTGCCCATATACTTCCAAGGTCCACCTCTCTAGGTGGACCGCTAGCCTAATAACATCTGCCATTTTGCTCTTGCAGTCCCTCGTCTCACTCACCACTGTGATCTTTACAGTAAGCTCAACTGGCTCTCCCTGTCCAACTATATGAATTTTGTTATGGGCAGTTTCACGGGTAAGGTTCTGGGTACTGGCACCCCCCTGGACTGGCGGAGCTCCTTGTGCCTGCAGCCTCCACTACCTACCCCCTAAGGTCACTGGGCCCCACTATCCTTTAGGTTCCTGCTACACGTACCAAAATGGGGCACAGGGATTTTGTGTCATGTGCCCCTAGATTATGGAACTCCTTTCCTGTCCAGGTCTGGACCTCCCCCAGGCATGCCTACGCACCTCCCTGTGGAACCACCTGAAGCTCTCATCAGTATGTGACTGTCTTAACCCTCCCTGATTACCCTGGTCCCCTGCACGGTATCTTTGGCATATCATCCCATGTACCTTGCTCAGGTCCTGCTGTGGTCTGCCTGCCTGCCTGAGTGTTGCCCTGTGAAAAATGTGTAAATTCTGTATATATCTGTATATGTATTGCTGGTAACATTGTGTCAGTGACTCTGTACTTTATTACATTGACTGTGTCTACTGTTGTAACCTGAGATATCTTACTATGTATGTTATGCTTCTCCTGACTTCAGTGTATTTGCCCTACTTGCTTCAATTTGTACTCTGTTTGTTCTTTGATTTCCTGTACTCTCCCAGGTCATACCTAAAAATAGGCATATGTTTGTCTAGTGTACTAACCTGGTTAACACAAGCTAAACAAATAGTTTAATCAGGGTGGAGTTTGAGTCTCCTTCCAGTCAATGGGACACCATGATTCTGAAACAACATTCTAGGTTTGACAGTTAACCCTGTGGTAGTCAAAGTCTTCTGAGGAGAAAGCAATGTTTGACAGCTCTTAGTGCTGTCACTGACTGAAACTCTGAAGTTTGTTGCTAAACAGACTTGTAAATCCAGAAATAAGGGATGTATCTCAGCTGAAGTGAAAAACCTGAGTCTGGCACCAAGAAGAGAAAAGGTTGCTGTGAAAGCTATTTTTATTCTGAGGAAGTAAATAGCTACTGCCTCTCAGATCCTAACACATCTGTGTTTCTGACAGGACCAACTCTCTGTGGTTCTGCCTGCCTGTGCAGGCGGTAAAGACAAGTCCTCCATGGGGTGAAGATCCACTGACTGACTGCCTGCCTTTTGAGGTGGGTGAAGACGAGTCCCTCTGTGGGGTAAAGATCCACTACCTACCAGTCTGTTGAGGTGGGTGAAGACAAGTCACTCTGCAGGGTGAAGAACACCTTCTGGACCATCTTTTGAGATGGGTAATGACAAGTCGCTCCGTGGGGTGAAGATCATCACTGTCATCGTCATCATCATTATCATCTTCTTCAACTGCAGAACCATTTTACCTGACTGCCTGAAAGGGGAGACATCCCCTATCACCTGCATCACCTGGTCATCAAAAGGTCATGAGTATGGGCTTTCCTCAATCAGTTGCTATTTTAACTGGCCAGCTTACTAGCTAGACCATTTACTATCTGGGCTTCTGCGCAAACTTAACCTGAGCCACAGCAACAGTCAAAGCCAGGATCAACTGTGTGTTTCCATCCACCAGTGAAATTTGTGTGAAGCAGCTGCAGTTCCACCCAACTGTAAAAGTACTGCCCCCAGTGTCCATTCATCACAGGCCTGAAACTCCTCACTGTGTGCACACCAAGACTGTTGGGAGCTCCCACTGGGACTCTGGGCTTAACTGGTGCAGCAGTAGGGGGAGAGGACTGGGACAGAGGTCATACTGTAATGTGATTGTGTACAGTGTTTATTTATAACTGATTGGTTGATGGTTTTACTCCTTTTTTTCCTTGTACCCCACCTCATTCTCAACCCACAGAATAAACCCATCTGGTTATTTATTTGTAATGGCTGAAGTATTTGCCATTATTGTGTTAGTGTAATATTTGCCTGTTTAGAGTGATGAGTGGGGAGGGGAATTGTGTTACTAATCTATCTATCTGTCACCAAGTGAGGGGACTATATTAATTTCCCGTGGGGAAGTACCCTGGCAGCCCCCTGCTATTAGGATCCCCATAGGTGGAGGCACCACACCATTTACTAGTCCAATTCTCACTGGAACCCAGGTGCCAATCTTCGCTTATTAGGCAGCTGCACTTGCTGGTGGTTGTGCTGTTCTACCAAGCCAAAATGACAACAGGGTCAAAGTTCAGGCATGGCATGATCCCAATGTCAACAGGTGAAATTTCACCTGTCAGACATTGTGTGTTTCATCAGGGCTGTGCATCCTGAACCCCCATGTAGGGGGCTACATCGCCTGCACCCCCCCCTTTTAATATATCTAACTCAGAGTCGGAGTTGTTTTGAAGGGAGAGGGGGGCAAAACACGGTGAAAGGGTGAAATTTCACCCTCAGGTCCCTTACAGCGACAATCTTGAAACTTCTCAAGATTGTTGCTGTGAGGGATTTTGCCGTCTCAGAGTCATGTTCCGGTTAACATACCATAGTAGGAGTAGGGGTGGTTATACTATATTTAAGTCATCAAGGATACTGAACAATTACATAAAGAAAGAAAGCAAAAAATAACAAATGAATAAAAGTAACAAGTGATTTAATATTTATATTTTTAACAGCAATCACAGGTTACATGAACAATTCTTAATGGGAATTTCTTTTTAATATCTAGTATGTCAGTATAGTTTAAGTTTCAGTGTACTGTGTTGCAGTGTGGAACACTGTGATGGAAATGCTTCAGCTATGTCCAAATTGTTGACGTTTAATAGTGACTGCCTTATATTACATCATTTCTTCATCAGTTACGAAGCACATTTTTGAACAAGCGTCTTAAGCTTCCAGTTTCATTTAAAGGGTATTAACATCCTATAGCTTTCAAGTTTCAAAAATCTTTTCCTTGTCTCACACCATAGTTTAATGAAATACACAAGTGTCTGCAAATACCTTTTTTCTAATTCACGGAGAACTGGACTGAACATGAAAGTTATTTCTGCTCAGTAGAAGATGTTTTTTGAATACTGGCTCCAATCCTGTTATTACTGCATCTACACAGGTCTATTAGTAACCTCTATGGGTATTTCTAATTTACACACTGGTGGTAAGTACAATTCAGGACCTGTATGGGTAAATCAGAAATACATTCTCAGATAACTACAGTAAGAAGCCTGTAGAGATAGAACAATACCAGAAGTGGAACCAATATTTCAACAACAGCTTTCACTAGGAAAAATAACTTACAGATTCAGCTCAGTTCTCATTTAATGATGGGGCTTTGACTGTTCAAACTTTGAATAATACATTTCATAAATCACAAAAAAACTACCCCATATATTTTATTTAGGCATAGCTGGAGTAAGTCAAAAGGAACACGTATAACTTGGATGTAAGATGGGACATTTTTACCATAGTACAGTAAAGTGCGATGTCGACTTCAGTACTACTAGTTATCTGACTCCTTGTTTAGGTTTTTGCCTGAGTTGTGTGAGTTGTGTGAGTCTGAAACACATAATGAACTTTTAGTGGTGGTACTGTACTAGATTAAAATGTAATTACCGGTAAGATTTGCCCAAATGTCTCTGAAAGAGCGGCACACAGCATTAAAGAGATGAACAGCATACCAGCACACTTCTGCATCTGAAATCATAAAAGACAAAGACAGTTTGCACTGTTATCTGTGTTGCTTTGCAGTTTTTGACAATAAACACTTTAGCGACAAACTTTTGCTGTGTCTGCCATCAGTGTGTAATAGGCTCAGACTATAGTGATTCTATAAATGGGTTACCCTGCTATACTGTAGTTTGTAATATACTCTTGTTTGATACTGTAGTGGTGGATGTAGTATAGAACACTGCTTTGGCTGTTAAACTGCGCTGTTCCTAAAGCTGAATCCAAGCTGTCATTGATGGCACTGTTTTTGTGCAAAGAATGCTAAACTGGAATGTGTGTTGGAGGAGATGGTCATCTTGGCATGTTGATGTAAATAAAATGAAGCACTTTGCATTTAGCTTTAAAAATAACATTTGCAAACTTAAATATCAGTTATAAGGACTTATCAACTATCGTTGAGCACCTAGACCCTTTCTTGTTTAAGCAGCTCCCTTCAAACACAAAAGAGATTCGTATAGAACATTATATTTCAATGGCTAGTCATGCAAATCTCCCACATTTTTCAAATATGAGATGCTATGGGTAGAGGCTATATTTGGAGATAGGATATTGCCCAGAACATATGATACATCTAAGTTTAATTTACCATAAATAAAAGTATTATATGACTAAGATTTAAAACCAATGTAATAGTAAATTATCTTATGTAGTAAAGCCTACAGTACCTTGAGTTGACTGCAGAGTAAATAACTGTATATTGATATTTCAGTTCAGTTCAGTGCGGCTTGCTTTGTGATCAGTGGTAGAAGAATTTGCTCACAGAGCTGAGAAGGGAAGATACCTAAAAGAGAAACTTGAGCTTCAGTTCCCATGCTGCAGTACATATCTTATGCCTCCTCCTAAGCTTTTTCCAGCTGTTCAAATCCTATCCCCACTCAGCCCCCACTCCCACTAATCCACTGCCCTTTGATTTCGCTAACAGAATGTTACAATGTAGTGCTTTCCCTAATTGTTCCTTTCTGTGTTGTTGTACAACTTTTGGGATTGTAGTTACCTGCATTTTCCGATCCAGTTGCTGGAACACAAACTATCTGCTCTGTGTAATGCCTTTTGGACTGTAAATATCTGTATATACTCCACTTCCCCTTCCTCCAGGTCACACCTAGAAATGAGCTCTGGTTCAGTGTGCCTTTCCTGGTTACCAACTTTTAAATAAAATGAATAAATATTTCACCTGGCAACCTACTGTATGTATATTTTTGATGGAACCAGTTCCTGGGGTGGACTATTTATGTCCTGATATGAATGGAGGGGGGGCCAAAAGGTTCCCTCGAGGAAAAGATGAGGGTTGCAACATCACCAGCCAGAGACTGGGGCACTTGAAAGCAGCATCACCAATTACCAAGGCTGAAGACAGACTCTGAGATAATTATATTTCATCATGGCTGGGCACCAGTAAAAGGCAGATCACTGAATAAAGCAGACATCATTTAATAGGCAGCATGTTAACCTCATTATATTGTAAGTACTTCATTTTGGGGAAACTCAACAGCATAATGGGGGAGGGGCTAGTGAAGTATCCCCCCAGTGAGCTACAAAGCAGCTGATATTCAGGCATTAGGAGTGGTGCTGTATGCTGTTGTACTGGTGCCCTTCTAATCCTTAATGAAGAAGGATGTGCATAACAACATAACCCTCTCTCTTTCTCTGTAAATCTTGCAGAGGCTCCTATAGAATTGTATTTGATTAATCCAAAAGGCTAGAGTGTTTAACATTGTTCAACTGATGGGGTGGGTGGGGGGCAATGGCAACATGCTGACAACATGATGAAATTCAAGTGCTTTCACCTGGCCTTTCAAACAGTACATGGGTACATGCAGTATTACAAATGTGCTTTTCAAAAACTATCTACAGATGTATATATTGGCCACTAGGCAACAGCACTGAAGAGCTTGTGTGACACCTCTGGAGTGGCCCAGTGTGTGTGGTTTGAGCAGTTTTTAACTAAAGTCTTTTACAAGCAGGGCTCTTCTTCATGCTCTCTGTTCCTGGGTTCATTCTAACTCTGTTCATCCCACAGTTCTATGTATGGGGCCCATCCCAATAGTGGGAGTGTTAACTGTCAGTCTAAGTGCGTGGTTGAAGAGGGAGGGAGAAAGAGAAAACCACTGATACAGCTATAGAAAGAGAGAAAATAGTGTGGGGGGAGGGAGAACAAGGAAAAGCACTGCTGCAACTATAGAAAGAGAGAAAACAGTGCAGTGGGGGAAGGAGAGGGAGAGGGAGAGAGAGAGGAAAACTGCTGCTACAGCTAGAGAGAGAAAGAGAAAATAGTGCAGTGGGGAGGGGGCAGAGAGGGAGAGGGAGAGAGAGGAAAACTGCTGATAGAGTTATAGAAAGAGACAAAATAGTGCGGCGAGGGAGGTGGAGGGAAAGAGAGGAAAACTGCTAATACAGCTATATATATAGAGAGAGAGACAGAGAGAGAGAGAGAGAGAAAAAATAGTGCAGTGGGGGAAGAAGAAGGGAACACATTTTAGTGAATGGGGAGGACAAAGACAGATTTGAAGGAAGCTTTTCTTCGATTTTACTCTGCCATACTAACACAGCTGTGCTGCATTAGGAATTCTGGTCTGACACCTTCTTCTGATAGCAATACGTCAGCATAGTTCTGACACTATGCAGTCATAAACATTAAGTTTCTCCACCCATTTTATAAATGCACTGGGTCATAATGTTGTATACTTAATAGTGTACGGCATTACGGCGAAATCCAGACCTGTGCGCTCTCTGAGTTGGACCCCTCCGGAGTTGGAATCTTTAGTGGGGGGGTTCCGGGGGTGCAGCCCCCAGTAATGGGGGGTGTGTGGGTGGGGAACAATAAAATACAAGGACTTGCACAACACGATTCTAATGCACTGCATTCTGCCATGTGACATAATGACCCCGTGCCTTTTATAAAGTAATGTTAAAGGAAGGAAAGTGTCCCTTCAAACAAAGTATTGGTCTTAACTGCAGGTATACCCCCTAATGCACCATACCACTCAACTCACTAAAATACATTGTCAGCAACAGTTTTCTGATTCATTCTGTCAGTTTGCATCTGTATCCTCCCCCCCCGGTACAAGGCTGAAATAGGCAAAATTCCTTAGTCCTCCTTTCCCAGTCAACAAATAAATCCCTCCTCTTAAAAATCAGGGACACTCAAATAATCAATCAATCAATCAATCAATCAATCAATCAAGGATGCATCTTAAAAGGAGTAATACAGTCCATGCAGCTGTTACAATAAGTGGTTTAGCGATTAAAGCATTTTCTGATGGAGAACTAGATTGTAAAACTATTGCTTAGTATGTTGTTTACTTTTGTGATTCAGATCTCTGCTCTTCAGTGGCAAAATGCTAAATTTAGGAGGGCTAGAGGAAAATTTGGGATGCAAAATCAGGGACAGTTGAGAGGTATGCCTTGTATGGTCACCACGTGGTGCTGTCCTATAGGTACAGTTAATCGACATTGCCTACTTACCCATGGCATCCTTGTTCAATGCCACATCAATTCCAAGCATTGGAGTTAATTTATTGCATCCTGGACCTCACAAGCCCTGGGGGAGCGCAGAATCGAGACCTATTCCTAGGTCTCCCACCCACATGGCAGTGCAATGCACCACTAGCCAGCAGCACCAGGTTGGAGAGAAATGACTTCTTTAGTTTATTTGGGACATTTTGTCCGGGGTGAGCATGACTGGTGCTCTGCAATACTCATCCCAAAATATGACAAGGAACAATAAAGGTCGCTCTGTACATGCAGAATCCAAGAGTCAGCTTCAATGTATATACTTTATTTCAACTAACACTTATGCAAAATGGTGATTGGGGAGAGCAGACCTTGAATCTCTGCAGCCACACAACCATATTTACAATGGAAGCTGGAGGTGAAACCCCATTGCATGGCTGCCGGGGGTTCAATGCCCGCTCTCAGTTTGCACAAGGTTAAATGAAATTAAAGTATGTGCAGCAGTTTAATTGAAGCACCGGGATTTCATCTGCCATCACTGACCAACACCTTTTTCGTGCCTGGCTGGTTGCGGTGTTTCAGGTTCGAGCACTGCAGGTCCAGCAGATGCATTCTAGATTTCCAAAATTGCTTCATATAGCATGGATTTTCATCTCCTCTATTGCATCCCCAACCCTCTGGACCTTGGACCTTTGGTGAGATTGTGTAACCCCCTGATAGGGATTAACACCACCCCTTTCCCATTACAAACTGTCCCACTGGTGAGGGAAAACAGCAGCTTTACCTACAGGGGCAGGACACACTAACTCAGACTGTGGTTGACATCAGGGGCTGGATATTCAAAGAGTTGCGCCATGCACAATGGGGTTCGCCTGTCTAAAGTCCGAGAATAAGCCATACTGCCACATTCAGCAGGAGGCAGTTGCCCCCAAAGCAAGCTGAGCAACAGCGCAATGCAAATGAATGCATGCTGAACTGGAGGAGGAACCATGCATAAACTTTACAGCCCGATACTCAGCGGGCTGTGCAGGATATCTGGGCGCAACCCCAACCTGCGCCTGCACAACTTTAGCCAAAAAAGGAGTAAGTCGAGGCCACCCACAGGTGAGCTGCCACATTGCAGGGCACAACACAGCAGCTGCCACCTGTGGCTGGCCCTCAACCTACTCCTGTGTCCCTCCTGCAGCCCGATCGTGGGCAAAGTGTAAAAAAAAAACCACCCCGACTGGCCTGATCGGCGGGCATAAGGTTAAATAACCCCCACTAGCCCGATCGAGGGCATAAGCTTAAATAAACCCCCACCAGCCCGATCGCGGGCATAACTTCCACCAGCCCGATGGCGGGCAGCACAGAATCCAACCCCCAGGAAATGTCCTGGTGGTCCAGTGGACCGCTAAGCCCAATCATGGGCTGCAAAATGTTTAAACCCCACCCCAAGAACAGATCCCTGGTGGTCCAGTGGACCACTAAGCTCATACAGGGCTGCATAATGACACACCCCAAGACTATATCCCTGGTGATCTAGTGTCCCCACCCACCCACCCACGAAGCCCCACCACCCGCTCCCCGGCGGCGGCGGGCGGCAGCATCCACCGCCTGCTGCCCTGCCGCCTGCCGACTGACTTCCCAGTAGGGCTGCCGCCCATTGGTGCAGAGCAGAGCCAATGGGCGTGCAGCCCCACCGCTAAGGCAGTCCAGATATGTGATGATCATTCATTCACATATCCGGTTTCTGTATGCAGTATGGGCTACATGCCATTGGCTCTTGCTCTGCACCAATGGGCATGCAGCCCTCGAGAAGTCAGTCGCGGGCGGCAGGCGGTGGATGCTGCCCTGCCAGCCGCCGGGGAGCGGGTGGTGGGCTCTGGATGGGTGGGGTGGGGGACACTAGATCACCAGGGATATGGTCTTGGGGAGGTGTTGCCACATTATGCAGCCCGCGATCAGGCTTAGCGGTCCACTGGACCACCAGGGATCTGTTCTTGGGGGTGGGGTTTAAACATTTTGCAGCCCGCGATCGGGCTTAGCGGTCCACTGGACCACCAGGGATATTTCCTGGGGGGTTGGACTCTGTGCTGCCTGCGATTGGGCTGGTGGGGGTATTTTACAATTATGCCCGCGATCGGCATTGAGGGGTTATTTAAGCTTATGCCGCCAATCGCGGCTAGTGGGGGGTTATTAACCCCATGCCTGCAATCGGGCCAGTCGGGGTGGGGATTTTACACTTTGCCCGCTGATTGGGCTGCAGGAGGTGTCAGTCCCCGAATGGCTGCTGCCTGGCAGGGCGCCAGGCGCAAGTCCTCGGGATCGGCGCACCTGCATGCTAATGGCATGCAAATGTGGCCATAAATAGATGCAAATGGCCCCCCCTCGTCTTGCATGAATTATGGCCCCATTTGCATGTCACCTTTTGAAAATGGGAAATTTGCACATGGCGCAATGGTACTTGCGCCCGCATTTCTAGATGCTCCACTCGACCACTTGCTGTGGCGCAAGTTCCACTGCACCATGCACAGTGGCTGTGGCTGGGTGATATTCAAAGAGTTGCTCAATAGCACAACTCCTTTGAATATCGCCCAGCCACTTCTGTGCAACTATTTTGTGCAGCGCAAGGGCTTGCGCCACAAAATAGCACAGTTTGAGTATCCAGCCCCAGATGTACAAACAAATGAAACACGGGACGTGTTCTGAAACAATCAGAAATAGCTGAAAACTTGAAGCAGCACTTTTTAGAGAGGACCCCTTGTAATTATGCAGTGCTTAACAAAATTTGCTAAACAGACTTGAAAATGGAAAGAAAAAGGCTTCCCTGCCAGGACGAACTTGCCCTGATGTTTAAGGAGCCCCTAACAGCATTAGGAAAACTTTGCAAAAAGTAAGATTTATTTTCAGCTCCATTCTAATTTCTTTCTTTGTTTTTAGTAAATAAGTCCCTGTTTTCTTTATTACTGAAAACAGTTGCATGAAAACAAGATCCCTGTCCCCTAGACTATATCTACTGTGGCTGCATCTCTACACATGACATCACAATCCCCCATTTATGACATGATAATTTTCTCCACAGCAACATATTTTGATGTCATAAACAGAATTATAATGCCAGGTGTAGGCAGGCAGACAGAGCTAAAAGGCAGAGATACTGTATAGATTCACAGAATCATAGAATCATAGAAGCTTAATGGCAGAAAAGGACCATACCAGCCCATCTAGTCTGCCCTTTTTTCCCCCTACAGCTCCCCCTCCCTGCCAGCCCCTGCCCTCCCCCAATACTCAGCCCCATATGCTTATCCTATGCCCTCTTGAATTCTACCATTGATTTAACCCCCACCACCCCATCTGGTAGTCTGTTCCAGGGCTCAACCACCCTTTCCGTGATGAAATGCTCTCTCACATTGCCCCTTTATCTTTTTCCTTGCAGTCTGAAGCTGTGCCCTCTAGTTCTAACCCCCTCCTTCCTCTTAAGTAAACGCTCTTCTCCCACTTTATTGTGCCCTTTTACATATTTAAAAGTTTCAATCACGTCTCCCCTTTCCCTCCTTATCTCCAGGGTGTACAGATCCAGCTCCTTACACCTCTGCTCGTATGACTTTTCTACATACCCTGCACCATTCTGGTTGCCCCCTCTCAACTTTCTCCAATGCATCTATATCCTTACAGAGATGTGGCCTCCAGAACTGAACCCTATACTCCAGGCCTCACCATGGCTTTGCAAAGGCGCATTATTACCTCCCTCCTTCTGCTAGTAATGCCCGCCTATGCATGCAAACATTCAGTTGACCTTTCCCACCACCCTGCTACATTAGATTCCTACCTTAAGGTACAAGGAGACTATGATCCTGAGATCCTTTCCTGTTCTGTTACTTTGATTTCCTCCCTATCTAGGGTGTACCTTGCTCTTCTGTTTCTCCTCCCCAAGTGCATCCAGGGCACTTCTTGGCATTAAATTTCACCTGCCACATCCCAGATCATTTCTTGGCGTCTTTAAGTCCTCTCATGTCCTTCACCCCTTGGGTGTCCACCCTATTGCATATTTTCATATCATCAGCAAATGGGCACACCTCACCTCAAACCCCCTAATATCACTGATGCAGATGTTGAAGAGAAGCGGACCCAAAACTGACCCTGTGGCATTCCACTCATCACCCTTGCCATCCCAGGATGCGAATACCCTTAGTAATGAAGAAGTAGGAGAGAGAATTACAGACTAAAGTATGCCTGAATATTACATTTTTTCAGAGTTGTCTGAACTGTATCAGGAGCTCTTTAAAGCAAGTTCTTACCCCAGATGATGAGTTCCCTAATCAGGCACAAGAGCAAGGATGTCTTCTTTTTCAGCTGGACAGGGTGTGGGAGGGCTGATCATGCTGTGTCCTTTTATAAGTTCCCAGCTGATCACATGATCATTGGCATTTCAAACGTGGAACCAACAAAGTCAAGTAGACCATAGCAGAAACTTGGGTGTCCTCCAAAAACAACAGGTTGGTGATTACCTTTTTTTTTTTTTTTTTACGGATGCTAACATACTAGTTGCCAGCAGATTAGGCCTTACGGTCTATCGAGTCTGCTCGAACCTTAGATCCTTAGTTGGGTGCCGAGACCCTCCCATCCCTTGTGCTCCAGAAACCCCTATCATCCATCCCCACCCCCCTGGGACAGGCCATCATCTGCTACATCCACTTTCTGTGTCTCTCCCACCCTCTCTTGAAGCCCTCACTATGGATCTCTGAACCAGCTCCTACCAGGCAGCGTATTCAAGGGTCCACCACCCTCTCAGTGAAAAACCTCCTCCTCTTTCCCCCTCACCCTTCCACCTTCCAACTTAAACCATGCCCTCTGGTAATACCTCCCTGCTTTAGTCTAAAGATCCCTCCATGTTTACCTATTTATTCCCTTGAGGTATTTGAAGACCTCAATCATGTCCCCATCTCTCCTCTCCTCCAGTGAAAACAGGCAGAGCTCCTCAAGTCTGTCCTCATCAGTCAAATCCCTAGCCTCGTATCATCTTTGTTGCCCTCCTCTGGATGCCTACTTAAATTACAGTTACTAGTTGGAAACTTCTTGGGAACATTTAGACTTATGCAGGCCTAAATATTCTTGCAGTTCTGTAGAGTGGGGAACCTCACCAGTGGGTAGGACCCCTGAACTCACATTATTCCTATACCTATGAGGTCTAACTGTTTTCACATTTTGAAAGTAGGAAACAGAATGAGAGCAGTGCAGTTTTGGAAGGGTGAGGGTTTAATACAGACACAGAGGGTCAGCAGCTTTGCAGTTCTCTGAGTGGGGAGTTCACCAGTGGGTGGGACCCCTGAACTCACATTATTCCTATACCTATGAGGTCTCACTGTTTTCACATTTTTGAAAGTAGGAAACAGAATGAGAGCAGTGCAGTTTTGGAAGGGTGAGGGTTTAATAAAGACACAGGGGGTCAGCAGCTTTGCAGTTCTCTGGAGTGGGGGACTTCACCAGTGGGTGGGACCCCTGAACTCATATTATCCCTGTACCTTTACTCTCTCACTGTTTTTTTGATTGCATCCTTATACTCCCTATCCCAACCGGCCCCTTCAGGTCAGCTCCCATCCCCATCACTCGGTTTCTCCCAGATTTACATGACTGCCTTATTCCACTGTGGCTTACACCCCACCCCCGGCAGAGGCAGCAAGGAGCTCACTTGGCCAGCTGCAAACAGATCCAGAGCGGGTCAATGCCTGGGTCACTGGTGTGGGCTCTGCTATGGCTGAGTCGGTGATGCATCCTGCCAAGGTGAGCTTTTTCTCTCTGTTCTGTTTTCCCTGCCCACAGTATGTTGGTATGCGTGGGTGTGCAAGCCTGAGTACGCATGTGAGGGTGCACAGCGCATCACCATCTGTTATCCTCCCCATCCACAGCAGAGTTCTGATTGTACTGCCTCCTGTGATCTGTGCACTAGCAGTATTTCAGTGAGGATAGTGTCTCCCCTTCCCAGAGAAGGAAAGAGTCCACTGGAATGCTAGCCCCCCCCCACTGACCCTGACGCCCCAGGCTTGTTCCCGAAACCAGGTCACCAGCCTTGCGAGCATTAGTCATTCCGATGTGTGCGTGTGCTGGCTAATCCCTCACTGTTAACAAATGCTGAATGTGGGAAAAAAATGAGCGCACTGCAGTTTTGGAAGGTCAGAATTTAACTGAGACACAAGGGGGGGGCAGTAAACAACAGGAGAAGCTGTATCTTGAGTTGTATGCATGACAATTTTCAAGTTCTCCATCATAGCATCATGGAGACAAAAGCTATGGGTATGAATGGGAGCTGGGATCAGACATGGAGAGGATGGGTTACCCATTATGAAAAAATGTCTGTATCGCCCCATTGTGTCAGTAGGAAAGCATGACTTATAGTTAATGTTCACCATTACTAGGGAACTGAGTGGTACACTCCACTAGCAAACCCTTGGAACCCTGAGCACATGAACCTTTTAACCAGCAAGTACCAACTGTTCTTTGCATCATACAACAGGGGAAGCAGATCTTTGAAAGAGCGGATGTTGATTTTCTTTGGACTTCCTAAATATTTTCTTGATGGGTTTATTCTAACTGAGCAGGTTGTGGCTGTCCATGCAGCAGACATCACCCCTAAATTAAAAACGTGCCTGTTTTTTTCCTCACTTCCATTTAGTCGCCACTTCTGCCTGACAGCTCCCTCCCAACTTGGTCACTCACCATTTTATTTTATTTATTTATTTATTTAAGAGTTTTATCAGGAAAGCATGCTGAGTGGAGTACCGCTTGATTCCAGATGCGTCCTGAGGAAAGTACACAAGAATAAGGAGGATAGCAAGGATACAATGGTACAATAAATGGTGACAACATAGTGACAACAACTAGAGATACAAACAGTACAGAAATGGGTAAAACATCATGACAGTAATACAGTAAGGCAGTATACAAGTGGCGGTTATTATACAACCAAAATTGCGCAGCATTAACAATGATATGCTACCATAGGGGGATTTATGAGAGACAGGAGCTAGATATCATAAGAGAAGTGGTAGGTATGTAATTAAGAGTAGCACAGAGTGAGTCGGGGGGGTTAGAGGCCTAGCTGGGGAGGTAAATTAGACGCATGAGCAGGTGGATGAGAAGTGAGCTGAGAGAAGTCCACTTAGGAGACAGGGTGAAGAGATTAGCCAAATGTCTGGAGGGAAGGGGTTCCATAGTTGGGGAAAACAGTAGCTGAAAGCTGCTTGTCCTTTTGAGGTGGACCTGAAGGGGATGTGTAGTTGGTGCGAGTTGGCGTGTCTAAGCCTGTAGGCTGTTGGTGCATCGGTGGACAGGACCAAGGTTAGATATGAGGGCAGGGACTGGAGCCAGAACTTGACAGCAAGATGAGTGCAGTGAGACGATCTGTGATCCTGAAGGGAGGGAAGTCCCGTGGCCTGGTAGAGGGTACAGTGATGGGTGGAATAAGGGCAGTCAAGGGCGAAGTGACAGAAGGAGTGGAAAAGGGTGTCCAGTCTGACCAGGTTGGAATTGGGAGCAGCACTGTAGACCACATCTCCGTAGTCAAAAATTGGTAGAATCCTTTTCTGTACAATTGCACGGCATGCTGGCAGCGGGATGCAGCCACAATTATGGTAAAGAACACCCAATCTGGGGTGGAGTTTTTTGTGAATGTCATCAATGTGTACTGAAAAGTCGAGGTGCTGGTGGTCAAGCCAGACTCATAGTTATCTGAAGGAGGTGCAGGCCTCCAATTAAGTCCTGTCCAGGTTGTGGTAGGTCTGGGAGGGGGGGAAGCCGTGAGAGTCTCTGCCTAGTGCCGAATGTCATGGAGACTGTCTTCTTAGCATTTAGGTGAAGCTGATTGGACCTAAACCAAAGCTGGACACTGTTGAAGTCCTGCTGCAAAGTGGTAGCCACATCAGTAGGGGAAGGGCCGAATGTATACAGCACCATGTCGTCTGCATACATGTGAATGTGGGTGTGTGGGCAGGCAGAGGGCAGATCATTTAGGAAGATAGAGAACAGGAGTGGCCCAGGACTAAGCCCTGGGGACCCCGAGGACACAGGTAGTGGGGCACAGGTGGAGTTTCAATCCTCACAGACTGTATTATGCCAACCAGGTATGATTTGAGCCAGCAGGTGGCTGAACTAGAGAGCCCTGTGCTGGCAAGCTTGGTCAGGAGAAGGGAGTGGGATACCATGTCGAATGCGTTTGCTAGGTCAAAAAAGATGGCTGAGGTGATGTGCCCCTTATCTATGGCAGAGAGGATGGAGTCCATGAGCCTCAGCAGAGAGGTGGTGGTGGAGTGGGACTTCTTGAAACCAGACTGGTATGGGGTGTAGAAGGAAGAAGAGTCAAGGAAGGAGGAGAGCTGGGAGAGTAACAGTTTTCTTGGATTTTAGCCAGTATAGGTAGAAGGAAAATAGGGCAGTAGTTCCCTGGCTCAGAGGATCACCTCCTTTGGGTAGTGGGATAACTGTGGTGTGTTTCCACTCAGCTGGAACCAAGGCTAAGGAAAGGACAGATTGAAAATAGCTGCGGGGAGGGGTAATGGTAGGGGCTGATGGGTACAGCATTTTAGCATCTCTGGCAGTGAGGCATTTGCCCTGGGTTGGATTGAGGGCAAGTAGCGCATGGTGCACCTCCAGTGATGTAACCAGATGGAAGGAGAAGGAGTAGTTGGGTGGTGGGGGTTTCCAGGTGTGGGAGAAAGGAGAGGGGTATGGGCTGGAGGGAGAGAGGATAACAGTGCTGCAGTGCAGTTAGTGAAGTAGGAGTTGAAGGTGGTGGCTGCTGCTGGAGGATTGGTTACTGTGATTGAGTCTATGTTTAGGTGGGTGTTGGAGGCTGGAGGTGGGGTAAAGTGCTTTGAAGACCTTTCAGAATTTGGCTGGATGATTTATGTTTGTGTGGAAGGCAGTATTGAAATAATTGGCTTTTGCCTGTCAGATTTGCCTGGTGCAAGCGTGTGCGCAAAGCACGGTGTTTTAGGAGCGCTTCTGGTAAGCCTGATTTTTTTAAATGCTGTCCAGGCCATGTCTCTTGTTTGAGGTTGGTAATAATGTTGGCCGTGATCCGTGGCAGGTGGGCACCATGCACTCTGGCCCATCTAAGCGGGGTATAATAGTTCCAGATTGCAAGTAGTCTTGGTTTGAAATCCTCCAGTGCGGTTTCAGTGGATGACGCTCGGTGTATGAAAGACCAATCGGTGATGGAATGGTCATGTAGGAGGGAGGTGTGGTCCAGGGATTTGTAGGACCTAGTCAGCAGGATGCGCGGGGGGGGGGGACCTTGGGCCTGAAGACTTTCCTGATCATGTAAGTCATGTGGTGGTCAGTAAGGGAGACTGTGAGCAGGCCTGCAGCTAGTATCCTGTGTGAGTGGGAAGTAAGTGACCAATCAAGGAGAGAGTGATTCAGCATTTTGTGGTTCAGACGAGTAGGCACAGAGATCACTTGAGAAAGGCTTAGGGTGCTGACTTTGGCCAGGAGGTTGGAGTTTGTACAAGAGAGCCAGTTTTGATTAAAGTCACTAAAGATGTGTAGTTCACCCCTGAGGCCAGTGTTTTTAGATCAGTGAGGTGGTCCAGGATGATAGGGATTGGGACTTTAGGTGCACAGTAGGAACCTGTGTTGAATATAGGTGCGGTGTGGGGTAGGGCAAGTTTTATTAGTAGTGCATCTATGGAAGGCATGGGAAGGCGAAGGTGATATTTGTGAACTGGAGGGCGGGTGCGATATACATGGCAACACTGCCACCACGTTTACAGCCTGGCTGGTTATGGTGGATGATTGTGTAGCTAGGGACTGCAATTTCGGTGTCTTTATTGTGCAACTTTAACCAGGACTCTGTGATGATCAGGAAGTCAGGGTGAAGTGAGAGTACAGTTGGTTGCAGCAGAGGTAGTTTGGTGATGCAGATGCCGCAGTTTCAGACCACTGGGAAGTTGAGAAGGTGAGCCAGGAGCAGCAAGGGGTCTGGGTGTGGCTCTATGTCCTCTGCTAGCAGCAGTAGGAGAGTAAGCAGTAGTCTGGTTAAAGGTCGTGCCCACAGGGGCTTTTGGGAAGGGGCAGGAGAAAGCTTGATGTCCATAAAGGAGGCCAGAGTGGTGGGGTGTAGGGCTAACTGGCCTGTGTGGAAGGAGGGCGGAAAGATGGAGGGGCCACAAAAGGTCTCGGTAGGTAGGTTGCAGTTAATTTGGAAGCATGGGAGGTACTGGAAGGAAGGGAGCATGCAGCCAAAGGGAGTATCATTTGTTGACACTCCTGCATATCTGTCCGGGAGGAGGGTAGTAGAGCTATTATGGGGGCCATAAGAAAGAGAATAGCAATGTGCAGCAGCATGGTGAGGCCTATTTAGAGATTGTACTAGGTTAAGGAGAGGTCTGAATGTTGGAAACAGGTTAGCGGCCCCTAGTAGCTGGTTAGGATAGCCTGCAAATGGCAAAGTCCACAGATTGGTTTATTCTAGGGCCTCGTCACTAATCCCTATGTAAGTCTTTGCTCACCAAGGGTGGTGGTGGGTGATGGGGCAGCCGACACTTTCGTCGGTGGGGCCTTCAGAATCTGTCCATGAAAAAAATGCATTCTGTTCGGTCCAGGGGAGAGTTGTACCTTGCTTGGGGGGTCCTGGTCCTGTGCTGGGGAGGGCAACCCTTGTGACCCACGAGGGGATCCTGAGAACTGCGGCTGTGGAAGAGAGAAACAGAGAACAAATAAAGCGCAGGTAAGGAGGGAGGGGTTTAGGTTAAATCACACAGTTACTGGATGTCCCAGGCTATGCAGCAGGGTACTGGCTGAGGTAATAAATTAATTAATTTCTGCAGCCTAGTAATGGAGAGGACTGCACTGCTACATGATTTAAATTCGTTACAGCAGCTAAAATAATCTGAGTAAAACTAAGGTTGGTACTTTGTTTAGATTAATGTATTCTCAGAACTTCATTTTGTTTTGTTTTTTCATCTTTGTTAAATTACCTTAAGGCACCCAGCAGAATTACTAAAAAAGAAAGCTTGGTTTGGCAGAATTAGGCATACAAAAACTATCTTCATTTATACACTGACTGCTTAAGGCAGAGTTTGAGCCGAGCATAAATTGAATTTTGAAATTGACGCCAAAAATCTCCAAAGTCTGTCCGTGAAAAAAATATTATTCTGTTGGGTCCAGGGGAGAGTTGTACCTTGCTTGGGGGATCCTGGTCCTGTGCTGGGGGGGCGACCCTTGTGACCCACAAGGGAATTCTGAGAACTGCGGCCTGCTTGGGGGATTCTGGTCCTGTGCTGAGGAGGGTGACCCTCATGACCCACGAGGGGTTCCTGAGAACTGCAGCTTGCTTGGGAGATCCTGGTCCTGTGCTGGGAAAGGTGACCCTCGTGACCCACAAGGGGATCCTGAGAACTGCAGCTTGCTTAGGGGATCTTGGTCCTGTGCTGGGGGCGATCCTCGTGACCCACAAGGATTCTGAGAACTGTGGCTTGCTTGGGGGATTCTGGTCCTGTGCTGAGGAGGGTGACCCTTATGACCCACGAGGGGATCCTGAGAACTGCGGCTTGTTTGGGGGATCCTGGTCCTGTGCTGGGGAGGGTGACCCTCGCAACCAATGAGGGGATCCTGAAAACTAAAGCTTGCTTGGGGGATCCTGGTCCTGTGCTGGGGAGGGTGACCCTCATGACCCACAGGGGGATCCTGAGAACCGCGGCTCCCCTGGACATAACTATTTCTCCAACAAGTTACCCCGCATGGCAGGGATGATGGAGCTTCTCTGTGCTACTCTGTAGCAGGATCTAGAAGATTGTGTGAAACCTGTCAAAAGTCCATCTGTCATTTAGCCAGCAGGGTTGGTTTTCTGTGACAAATAATCCCTTTATCCTTACCCTGCTGGGTCCTGCTTTATTAATGGGGTACTGGCTCCCTTATCCCAGCTGAGTCCTGCTGTATTAATGAGGTACTGGTTCCTTTACCCTGCTGGGTCCTGCTCTGTTAATAGGTACTGGTTCCTTACTCCTGCTGGACCCTACTCTAATAATGGTGCACTGGTTCCCCTACCACTGGTGGGCTCAGATCTGTTAATGGGTACTGGTCCCCTTACTTTTGGGCCCCTACTGTATTAATGGGTACTGGTTCCTGACCCTGCTGGGCCCTGCTCCATTAATGGGTGTGATGCTCTGCCCCTGTTTCTGGTTACCTGTATGATATTTATAAGATAAATAACTGGTCTGTGTATGTAATTATTTCACTCAAGTTAGCAGATTTGGCCTGTAACTTTAAAAGTCAGTAGCTGGAACTACAGCATGTAATTAAACTGACCAGGGAACCAGTTAATTAACTGACTTCCTTACAGAGGGTATTTATTACCTTTATGACCAGCCCAGGCTTTTGAAGTTGAAACCAAACATAAAGTTTATGAAGTCACAGGATGAAGAATAATTTGGTAGGTTCCTCTCCAATTTTAACATGCAGCCGAGAAAATAGTGATAAATGGTAGGATTGTTAAGTTCAAAGAGAAATGTTTGCTTAAAGGATGTCATATTTAGGAAATGTTTTTTTCCTGGTGTTACCATTAATTAAAAATACCTCCTGGTAGAACTTATATTAGAATTAATTCTAAAAGGAGGAGCTAGCTGACTCGCCAAAAGGGGGTGGAGAGATGGAGTTTCAAATGAACAACCATCTGGTGAATATGTGTCATATCATCTTGGACTCTGAGAAAGTTCTCTCTAACTTAAACGCACTTAGAAAGGCAATACTTGGAAAGAAATTAAGTCTTTGTGGTAGGAGTGTTTTGTCTATAACTTCCTTTTTGTTTTACATGCTTGTACGCTGTATGATATATTGTTCTGTGTTTATTGTACATGTTTTATCATATTTTAGTAAACAACCATTTCCTTGAAATACTGCCTGTGTGTCTTCTCAGTAGTTTCTTTTGCATGTGAAGTACCTGTATTTAAGTCTGACAGCTGTTGAAAAGCTTCATTGTGTACTGAGCTTGTATAATAAGGTAAGAATATACCTAAGGTCTCTTATAGGGTTTTAAGGGTTCATTTTGGATACCTGATTGGGTGCCCTGGTAAAAGATTGTACTGCAGTCCCAAAGAGGGTACATATCTGAGCCTGTACCTTGGGTATGCTAGCATAAGATTCATAGTTTGAATCCCCCCAGAACTCGAGGCTAAAGGTGATTTGGACCCAAAGCAGACAGGAGGGTTACCCTGTCTGTTACCTGTTCACACTACTGTGCTCTGAGGTTGGCACTGTGGAGCAAAGGGCCTGGGCCTGCAGAGCGGCTTAGTGACAGATTTAGCGGTGCGATTTTAAAAGTATTGGTAACATGATTTAACAGTTCAGAGTGTCAGATTAATACTGGACAGTTCACATGCAAAATAAGGCAGTGATTTATTTTAAAAAGAAACAGAACTATATCATTTTGCTTACAGTCAAAGTTTCTACCTGTTTTATTTTTTTCAAAGTTAGAGTAGCCGTAGTTACAGAAGAAGAAGATGGCTTCCAACTACAGTGAGCACACTGCAGACTACCTGAAGCAGTTGTGCAAGAAGAAAGGAGTCTAGCTTGAGGAGAGAGCCAACAAGCAGAACCTCATGGATGTTCTGGTGGCCGCTAATGCCCAGAGCCTCAAGTCGCAGTCTGTGACTGAAAAGGAAAACCTTAGGCATGGAGGTGCCAGAGGCCAGTGCAGTATCCAGATCCTGTGAGGAGGAGGAGGACAGCAGGGCCAGTGCAAGGCAAGGGCCACAGCAGCAGGGGAAGGTCACCAGCATTCTGGAGCCAGAAGCGATCTGGTTGCAGATGGAGTTGCGGAGGATGGAGCTGGAGTTCCATAGAGAAGAGAGGCGAGAGCAGTGAGCCACATAGGAGAAGAGGGAGTGAGAGCAGTGAGACGCAGAGGAGAAGAGGGAGCGAGAACAGTGAGGAGCAGACTGTGAAGCACGTGAGTGCCAGAGGCAACATGAACTGGAGAAGCTATGACTCCAACCATCAGTGCCAGAGCAGATAAGTGGTCTGGGTTTAACTAGAACTACAGGACTAGGTTACAAATTAAATTCCAAATTGATAGCCAAATTTAAAGAAGGGAGGATATGGATGCGTTTTAAATTCCTTTGAAAAGTTTGCATTCAAGCAAATATTCCTAGAGGGTTCTTTGGTTTCAACTATCCTGCTACTTACGAAAAGCTCAGGATGCACTGGGTCAAATGAACAATGAGGACAGTAATGATTACAGCAAACTTAAAGCTGCACTTTTAAAAGTTTGATTTAACTGCTGAAGCATACAGAGCTAAATCCGTATGCTCAGGAGAAGCCCTGACATGAGCTATGAGGAGCTAGCCAAGAAACAACATCAGTTTTTAAAACGTTGGTGGGAAGGAATTGAATCAAACTCTACAGATAAAACTGAAAATGCTGTATTGTTAGAGCAGTTTTTTTGGGCATGCCCAGCAGAGCTGAAAACCTGACTGGGGGACCGAGATCCAAAAACAGTGCATGAAGCTGCTGAACTCTCGAACTGCTATGCCAAGAGCAGACCTGCTCTAAGAGCAAATGGGGCAGGGGTGGCAGCGCAGAAAGGGAAAAGCGTTCCTTCAGGGCAGCTAAAACCCTCACTGCCTCCACCAAAGCCAGTTAGCCCCAGGTTTCAAAGAAAAGATTTTTCTGAGAAAAGAAATGAATGCTTGGTTTGCAAAGAAACTGGGCATATTGCCAGCCAGTGTCCCAAAAGGATGAGCAATACACAAAGCGGTGCTAGGAAAGAAGTGGGTTGTTTGTGTGTCCCAGAAAGCATACCTGTAAACATGAGGGAACACATGCACCCAGTCACTGTGAATGGTGTGCAGACACAAGGGTTAAGAGACACAGAGGCATCCCTAATGTTGGTAAACAGGGATCTGGTAGAGCCTGGTCAACTTATACCCGATAAATTTGTAACTGTATAGGGTTCACTGGGGAGAAGAGAAAACATTGCCACTCGCTAGTGTTCTCCTAGACTGGGGTGAGACAGGGGAACCGTGCAACAGGTTATGGTAGCAGAAACCTTAGAAGTTGATGTAATTCTCAGCAACAGTCTCAAACCGAGGATGGTGTGTGCAGGTACACGAGCCAAGCGGCAAAGGAAAATTGTGCTGCTCCACACCCCATAGAAGCCACTGTGGAAACCATCAGAGGCTGGTTCTCAGCCTGTGTCTCCTGGATATGAAGACTAATGAAAGGGGGTAGAAATTTCCCAGCAGCAGTTAACCAAACAGCTACAGAGGGTTATTTGAAGTGGAGGGTGACCCATCGCCAGACAAGTTAGGGATGACAGTGATCCTGAGTGCCCGATGCTAGAGCTAGGGACCCTAGTTTAGAGACTGAAGGGGACCTGTCCCATGCCTTGGGCACATGTAAGGAGTTTGCAACTGCTCAGAAAAGTGACCCTAGTCTAGAGAAGCTGAGGGCTTGGGCAGACTCTGACAGAGCACAGGGAGGTGACAGGAAACATAAAGTTTATTGGGACAATGGACTGATGTATACACAGGCTGCTAAGACAGAGGGAGGGGTGATAGGCAGGCAGTTTGTCGTTTCCCAGGGGTACCATGAGCAGTTGCTCAAGATTGCACACGATATTCCCATGTCTGGTTATCTGGGAATTGAGCACACTGTACAACGATCGCCCAGAATTTCTATTGGCCCAACTTCAACCAGCAGATGAAAGAGATTGCAGGTCTTGTCACCGTGCCAAGAGATAGGGAAGTAAGAAAACCCAAGCTGCCTTAATTCCTTTGCCCATAGTGGAGGAGCCATTCCAGAGGGTAGGAATGGATATTGTGGGGCCTTTAAACACCTCCAGCTCCTCCAGGAAGAGGTTCATCCTGACTTTGGTGGATTATGCCACCCGGTACTCAGAGGCAGTCGCCCTATCCTCACTGAGGACAGACAAAGTGGCAGATGCCTTATTTGGGATTTTCTCCTGTGTTGGGTTTCTGCCGGAGGTTATCACCAATCGAGGGGGTTCCTTCATGTCAGATCTGATGAAATGTTTGTGGGAGAAGTGCGGGGTGGTGCAGAGATGCACAGCTCCTTATCACCCACAAGCCAATGGGCTTGTGGAAAGATTTAACAATACCCTGAAGTCAATGCTCCAAGCTTTTGCTGAACAGCATGGGAGGGACTACGAGAAATACCTTCCCCACCTGTTGTTTGCATACAGGGAGGTGCCCCAAGAATCGACAGGGTTTTCCCCCTTCGAGCTCTTATATGGACACCGGGTACATGGGCCCCTAGACTTGATCCAGGAGGACTGGGAAGGCAAGCATACCTCCCAGGGAACTCCCTTAGAGGATTATGTCCTTAGGTTTAGGGAAAGGCTAAAGGAGCTTATGGGGACAGCCCAGAGCAACCTGGCAGCTGCCCAACAAAAACCAAAAGTGTGGTACAACCGCAGAGACAGCGCACGCTTGTACACGGTGGGTCAGGAAGTCATGGTCCTTATTCTAGTCCGGAAGGACAAGCTGCAGGCTGAGTGGGCAGGATCATGCAAAGTAGTCAGAAAGGTAAATGACGTAAACTATATAATAGAGTTACCTGACAGAAGACATATAGAAAGAATGTACCATGTCAACATGATGACGCCATATGCTAATAGGGCTGACATGGTGTTTGCAGTATGTAGTCCTGGGGAAGGGACGGATGAAGAGACCCATTCTGGACTTTCTGGAAGAAAGCAAGCAGGAGTCCTCTGTGGAGGCAGTTAAACTGTCACCCCAGCTGGCCTCAGACAAGATCCAGAAAGTAAGGGAGATTTTAGCAGACTTTGCCCCACTGCTTAGTGCCAAGCCTGGACTAACCCCCTTAGCGACACATGATGTGGAGACAGGGACACAGATGCCCATATGGCAGAGAGCATATCAGGTGTCAGAGGCTTTCCAAAAGGACATTAGGAGGGAGGTGAAGGAAATGCTGGATTTTGGGGTAATCCAGAAATCCCACAGCCCCTGGGCCTCGCCCGTAGTCCTTGTGCCCAAGCCAGATGGCTCTACTCGTTTTTGTGTGGACTATCATGGACTGAATGCAGTCATGAAGTCAGACTCACACCCAATGCCACAGACGGATGAACTCCTGGACAAGTTGGGAGGGGTAACTTACCTTACAACTATTGACCTGACAAAGGGGTATTGGCAGGTAGAGTTAACTGACAGAGATAGGGAGATGTCGGCCTTCATCACTCTGATAGGCTTATTTAAATTTAAAGTAATGCCTTTCGGAATGTAGAATGCCCCAGCCACTTTCCAAAGTTTGGTGAACCAGGTGTTAGATGGTGCTGAGGAGTACGCCGTGGCAAACCTGGATGACATTGCCATCTTTAGTGCCAGCTGGGAGGAACACCTGTCCAACCTTAGGGAAGTGCTGGGCAGGATATAGAAGGCCGAGCTCACTATCAAAGTTGAGACGTGCTAGGTGGCCATGGATGAAGTGGCATACCTTGGACATGTTGTAGGCCAAGGACAGCTCCGTCCTAACCAAGTAAAAATAGAGGCAATCAAGGCATGGCCCAGACCAGAAATGCAGAAGCAGGTCAAGAGTTTTCTGGGGACAGCAGGGTACTATAGGAAATTTGTACCCAATTACAGTGCACTGGCTGCTCCCCTATCTGACCACTACCCCCTGCTTTGACTGACACAAATGGGAAAAACGAATGGTAGACTAGTAAGATGGAGGCTTGCCTTGCAAGAGTATGACATGACGATCTTACATAGGGCTGGAGCAACCAATCAGAACGCAGATGGCTTGTCGTGTCTATATAAGGAATGAACTGACTTGTGGAGCTCATCCCATGTAGGGGATAGAGCCCCCAAATTTAGTCTAGATGGGGAGGAGTGAGACGCTCTGCCCCTGCTTCTGGTTACCTGTATGATATTTATAAGATAAATAACTGGTCTGTGTGTGTAATTATCTCACACAAGTTAGCAGATTTGGCATGTAATTTTAAAGGTCAGTAGCTGGAACTATAGCATGTAATTAAACTGACCAGGGGAACCAGTTAATTAACTGACTTCCTTACAGAGGGCATTTTATTACCTTTTTAAGACCTGCCCAGGCTTTTGAAGTTGAAACCAAACATACAGTTTATGATGTCACAGGATGAAGAATAAGTTGGCAGGTTCCTCTACAATTTTATCATGCAGCCGAGAAAATAGTTACAAATTGTAGGATTTTTCGTTCAGATGGAAATGTTTGATTAAAGGATGTCATATTTAGGAAATGTTTTTTCTTGATGTTACCATTAATTAAAAATACCTCCTGGTAGAAACTATGTTAGAATTAATTCTGAAAGGAGGAGCTAGCTGACTCACCAAAAGGGGATGGAGAGGTAGAGTTTCAAATGAACAACCATATGTGAATATGTGTCATATCATCTTGGGCTCGAAAGATTGTACTGCAGTCCCAAAGAGGGTACATATCTGAGCCTGTAATTGGGTATACTAGCATAAGGTTCACGGTTTGAATCCCCCCCAGAACTCGAGGCTAAAGGTGATTCGGACCCAAAGCAGACAGGAAGATTGCCCTGTCTGTTACCTGTTCACACTATTGTGTCTGAGGTTGGCACTGTGGGATCAGAGGGCCTGACTCATGGAGTGCTTTTGATGATGGGTACTGGTTCCCTTACCCCTGCTTGGCTCTTCTCTATTAATGAAGTCTCATTTCCCTTATGCCTACTGGGTCCTGTTCCATAAATGGATTCTGGTTCACTTTCCTCTGCTAGGCCCTGTCGTATTAATGGGTACTGGTTCCCTTACCCCTGCTGGGCCCTGCTCTATTAATGGGGTCCAGGTTCCCAGACACCTGCTGGGCCCTGCTCCATAAATAGGTACTGGTTCACTTACCCCTGCTGGGCCCTGCTATATTAATGGATACTGGTTCCCTTACCCCTGCTGGACCCTGCTCTGTTAATGGGGTACTGGTTCCTTTACCCCTGCTGGGCCATGCTCTGTTAATGGTGTACTGGTTCTCTTACCCCTGCTGGGCCCTGCTCTACTAATAGGTACTGGTTCCTTGCTCCTGCTAGACCCTGCTCTGTTAGGCAGCGTTTCTAATTGTGTGCTACAACAAAGGTGTCTAATGTGTGTATTAGTATTACAAGGGCTAGGGAGAGTCTTTTGGAGCCATCTGTAATTTGACCAACAAAGTACAAGCATACAAAAATAAGAAATTAACGCTAGAATTGTTATGTCTCTTTGGTCTCCTTAAAAATGAGCCATGAAGAACAAGGAATTCTGTTTTTCCATTTCTTTCCCAGGAAAGTGCAGCTCAGATGAAGCATCCTGGTTTCAGAAGAGCTCCATTTCTACCAGTTTCATTGCTGGGTGAGCTGCCACACTGTGGGGTAAGTGAACTGCTCAAGGCTACAGAGGGAGGAAGATGGTCTTGTGGGATCTGGCCTAGATCAGGCTCAGTGTGCCTTTTACAGTCACCAATTTTCAAATAAATAAAATAGATCTGGAACAGACTTCTCTGCACCAGCCACTTGTGGGTTTTAATAAAAGGCAGTCTGTTGAAAAGATTGATACCTGACATATGTTCTTTGCTGAGTTTTGGCTCAATTTCCTGCTGGCAGAAGAGACTGAAAAATGTCAGTTTGCTAGTAAATGCATCTTTGGGACAGGCAATAATTGTGGAAAATTCTTACTACTATGTTCAGCCTATTAGTATATGGAAAACAAAATTGTATTTTTAGCGCTTTGGCTGATTGCTTCTCAGGACCACGTGAAGTGGAACTTTCTTTAGAATTATTATTTTTTTCCCATTTGTCTTGGCCACAACCCTATCATCAGGATCTTACTACAGAACTGCATCTTTCCTTTGATCAGGGCAGGAGGACGGGTGAGCTGCTGCCTTCACAGTACATCTAAAAGAGCTGCACCTGGGCTGGTCAGCAAAGCAGAGGAGGGTTTGCCAGAGGCATCCACCCATCTTCTTCTCTGGACCAAGCCCCTGATCGAGCTCCACTGCAGACCCATGGTTCGGCTGGCCTTCTACAGCCGTCAACTGCACTCCAAGCACCCGCCTGAACTCAGCCTGACAAGGCCTCACCCCTGATTGGGTACCCACCGCAGACCTCAGGTTGTAGCTGGCCTTCTACGGCTGCCGACTGTGCTCCAAGCACCCGTCCAAACTCAGCCTGACAAGACCTCTCCCCTGATCGGGCACCCCCCGCAGACCCGCAGTTGCGGACGGCCTTCTACAGCTGCCAATCTCTCTCTAGACCTCACCCCTGATCAGGCTCCCACCGCAGACCTGCGGTTGTGGCTGACCTTCTACAGCCACCAACCACGCTCCAAGAACCCACCCAAACTCAGCCTGACAAGGTATGCCACTCTGAATCCCTCTGCAACTTCCAAGCACACGGCATTCCAAGCTACAAATACAACTGGCCCTCGCCTTCCAGTATTACTTTGCCTTTGGCTGGTTCTCCTCAACCAGACACTGCTATTGGCTAACCTGCAGTCCTACTGCTTCCATAGTCCGCTGGCTCACTGTCTTTTCTCTTAGTCTGCTGGCTCACTGTCTTTTATCTTCTGACTTTTCCTTCACTTGAATTTTCTCCCGTCCACCTACACCCACCCCGTCACTCTTTAAATTCACTTGCTGCCTTCTGGGCTTCACCCAAAATTACAGGTTATCCACTGGTAGCAGAGAAGGCATCCTCCCTCTCTAAAAGGGACCAATACCATAGGTTCATCACCTCCCAGCACATAGTGACAGCTGCCAGATTAACCCTTCAAGCAGCAAAGAGAAATTGTGAGTGGGTGCTCACTCAGGCAGGCTATGACACCCTCCTATTGCCGATCCAAACTGACAACCCTGCAGTGACGAGTACTGCCCAACATGCAGAGTCATCCCAAACTTGCACTACTGGTACTCCTTGTATTTCTGCTTGGGGTGGAAGATTGAAAATACAAAGTAGTACCCCTGACACATCAGTCAACCATCACACACACTTAATACCGAGGGTGGTACAACAAGGGGACTATGCAGACCACCCCAAAGCACACACACAAATGCCCACCACAACAGAAAACATCTTTAACTACCAACTATAGCCGCTGCTTCCTTTACTGCAATACTGCACCCCTGCCATCACCTCCTATGGTCATAGGCGCATGAAGGACAAGCATGCATACCAAACCTGGGCGTATTTGATATGCTACCTCATGAAAGTGATTATTCAAACAACATAAAGTCTTGCTGTATTCTGACTATATGCAGTTAGCCCCAGCACTTGAACTGCCCTGGAGAGGAAAGGGTTAACTCTATGCAGCAGCATAGAACATTAAGCTCGAGCTCAGTTTTCAAACCTCTGTCTCTGGTACATCTCAGTGTAACCGTCAAATTCTTTACTACGCCTAACTGTGAAGTTGCTCCGGAGATTTCTCCTATCGCTGAGGTTCGGTTTAAGTGAAGAAAGCGTTCAGTTGTTCAACCAATTTCTTTATTTTTTCGGTATCGAATCTCTGTCTATGGTACAGGTAGTGTTGTAGGTAGGTAGTGATATTTTAAGTTGTTGAAATTGTTTCTGTCGGTTTCCAATCAGTCGGTCTGGTTGGATACCGAACCACTGTGTGTTTTGAATTTATCTGGGATTTAGTAGCGGTGTCCGGTTCCTATCAGTTTAAAAAACAGACTTTGTCCATTTTTTCCATAGTCCGTGACATGGTTGGTAACTGATGGGGAGTATTACCTGGTGTAAAAGCTGTAATGGGTAATTTTGTAGTGTGGCCCTGTCTGAGAAACCCAAGAAAAAACTGTCCTGCTGGGTTTCAACACTGTTCTGAGTGTGGGGAGGCTTTGCCAAGGCTGATCCCAACCTCACCTGTGTTTATTGTCTGGGGTTTGACCACCTCAAAACAGACTGCCAGACTGCCAGATTGTAAACATTTTCCCAAAGCCACTCTGGAAAAAGATTGAGTAGGCTGTAGGAAAAGGAGGCTGAGAAGTCTGCTGATCTGGATGGGCGTGATTCGGTCTCGACCAAACCTTAGGAGGTGCTCACTAACCCGGGTGATACCTCCTCGGGCAAAAGGAGGGCTGACTCTGAGGGTTCGGTTCCAGTGAAGAGAAAGGAAAAGTCGTCTGGTTTGGATCCAGTACCACATACTCCAACCGTCGATGAAATATCCAAAGCGATACATATTGTTCAGTCGCTTCGCCCGGTTCCACCCGAACCGTCGCCGACGGTTAGGCGGTCGGTTTGGTCGGATCTGACTCCATCGGATTACGATCCAGATGCATATTATGATGTGGAATGGGAGGGAGACGAAGATTATCCCGAAGACGAAGATGATGACAATGACTTTGGAGGCCTAGATGTGCCTATAGAACCGGACATCTCCCCAGAATGAGCTCCCCTCCCAGGCTTTCTGAGTCCCCTTCCCACTTTTTGTTTTACAAAAAAGTGGCTGAAACTCTCCAGTTCCCAATGATGGAAGCTGTTGAGGAGGAAGAAGCACCTGATTTTGTTGAAATGATGGACAACCCAGAGTCCAAAAGATAGTCTATCCCTCTTCATAAATCTTTGGGGAAACAGACAAAAAAGATTTTACAAATGCCTAACTCCTTACCTCCTGTGGATAAGAGAATAAACAGGAGGTACATGTTATCAGGCTCAGGTACAGAGTTTTTATACAACCATTGCAGCCATGTTGGGGTAGTGCAGGCTGCAGCCTGTGACAGGGCTAATATTCATTTGGCTTCACCTCCCCAGATAAAGACTCCAGGAAGGTGGATGTCATGGCCAAGAAACAATACTTGGCATCCTCCTTGGGGCTCAGGCAGGCTAATTATATGGCCTACACAGCCAGATACCAGAAGTCCAGGTGGGATACAGTTCTGGAGCTGGTTAAAAAGGCTTCTCCAGCTGGCCAAAGAGTTGGAGGAGGTAGATGCTGATGGAATTGAGGCATCCAAGGTACAATTCCATGCTGCTGTTGACTCCAATGATGTGGCATCAAGAGTCATGGCTACATCTGTATCTCTCAGGAGATTTGCTTGGCTCAGATGTACTAGTCTTTCTCAGGACACCCAGGCTAAGGCCATGGATTTTCCTGTGGTGGGTAATTCTCTGTTTGGGGAACAGACAGAGGCTTAAATGAAGAAAATGGATGAATACAGGACCACCTACAGGAGTGCACAGGCCAAGGAGAGGCAAGCCACTCCTCAGAAGCAGCAGTCTAGAGGCAGGGGCAGGCCTTTTCACATACCTTTTTATCAAGCCCAGGCTTCCTCTTCTTTCCCACAAAGGGGGTTCTTTCAAGGGAGAGGTAGGAGGGGGATGAGCAAGGCTGCATCCTCTTCCCAGTCCAAGGCTTCTGCAAACAGACACCCTGATATGTCAGCTCGGGTCGCCTCCCCTATTCCAGTAGGAGGCAGGGTGGCTTACTACTTCCAGGCCTGGAAGACTGTTACCTCAGACAATTGGGTCCTGCAGGTAGTAAGCCAGGGACTGGCTCTCAGTTTCAAAAGATTTTCAAAAATGAGAGTCAAGTCCTTTCCATCTGCAACAATTTCAGAAACCATTGCCCTAGAGTCAGAGGTTTCTTCTCTACTGGATCTCAGAGCTGTAGAGAGAGTTCCTTCACAGCACAGGGGCAAGGTCTGTACTCCACATACTTCCTTACCCCAAAGAAGACAGGGGAGTGATGACCCATCCTAGACTTGAGGTATTTGAACAAGCAATCACAAAACCAAGATTCAAAATGGTGATTCTGGGAATAATTCTTCCTTCTCTAAGGCCAGGGATTGGTTAGCATCCCTGGACCTCAAGGATGCCTATTCCTCATTCCTATCAGGTGCTCCACAGAAAGTACCTCAGGTCAGGTTGCCTTCAGACCATTATCAGTTCAGAGCCATGCCCTTGGCCTAACATCAGCTCCAAGGGTGTTTACAAAGTGCCTTGCAGTAGTAGTAGCTTTCAACAGAAGGCAGGGTATCTCTGTCTTCCTTATCTGGACGACTGGCTCATTGTAGGTCAGTCCTCTGACCAGGTCAAGTCAGCTCTGGAAATCTCTCAGAACCTGCTCAGTTCCCAGGGGTTCCTTCTCAATCTTTCCAAGTCAGTTCTTGAACCAGTACAACTCCGTACTTTTATAGGAGTACAGTTAGATACTGTCCAGGCAAAGGCCTTCCTCCCACTAGCAAGGGTGAAGGCCTTTACAGATCTCGCTTCCTCCTTTTCACCCTCTGGTCTCTCACCCGGCAAGATATTTTCTTCAACTCCTAGGCCACATGGCAGCTTCCACTGCAGTGGTACAAGGAGCCAGGTTTCAGATGAGGGACATTCAGTTCCACCTCAGGTCTTTTTGGTCTCAGAAAAAGGACCCTCTCACCAAACTGATTCCAGTGACTCAGACTCTGGTCCAAGCTCTCCAGTGGTGGCTGGATCAGGACATTCTCAGGCAGGGTGTCCCATTCCTCAGTCAAGCTCCCTCAGTGGTTCTAACCACAGATGCTTCTCTCCTGGATTGGGGAGCCCATTTGGGACACCTCACGGCTCAGGGTGTTTGGTCACAACAAGAGTCTCTCCTTCATAGTGCAGTGTCAGTGGCTCAGTAGGTAGCACACTCGCCTCTGAGGCCGGGAGATCAGAGGGCTGTGGTTTCAGTTCCCACATCTGGCACTTGGGTTAATATCCCAGTACTGACACTGTAGTGCAGCATGAAAGGGTGCTGCACTTGAGGTGCCATCTTTCGGATGAGACGTTAAACCGAGGTCCCATCTGCCTGGATTGGTGGTAGTTTTTGGTTTTGGGGACCAGGGGCTATTGCATAGAGCTTTGAATTCGGGATTGCAGGAACCTGTCCCAGGTTCCTGCCGGTGAGTGTCTGCGTGACTTTGGGGAACGAGTGGAGTTTGGATTGATGTGGGAAAAGCTGTGCTGCGATGGAGTTCTGCTTTAATGTTAATGCAGCGATGTGGTGCTGTCCCCAGTGATTTTGTCCATCTGACCCTCTTGGGAGACTGGTTGTGTACATTAAAAGGAGGATTTATTGCCTTGCTGCCTGAATTAGGTTGTGCAGCCAGGAACTGGTCAAGCTTCTATTTTGGCCTGTGGAAGTGTCGAGTTTAGCACTTAAGGAATTAGCCTGAGTGTTCCTAGGTGGGTGCGGGGTGCTGCTGTTTATACCTGGGGGCTGCGAGCATCTACTGGAGGTTGATGCTTTTGGGGCTCGGGATGCTGGTATAGCCTGGCAGAGGCCGGGCTGTGTCTGGCAACCCATATAGGGGACAGCATTTTCCCCGCACCTCCTGCGGTCTAACCAGGCTTTTATTAGTTGCAAAGTGCTCTTTCCCTGGCAGTTCTTACCAGGCATAGGAAGATATTGACTTTTTAAACAGAACGGACTTTGCTACATGGGGCGTAATAAGCTTATGGACCTTTTAGCTAGGGTCCAAATCGTGTTTATATATGGATTTTATGATTATACAGGGAAGTGTTAATATTTTTGCGTAGAAGAGTTTTATATTTTTCGTTTCTGTGTGTTTTATTTTATTTGTTATTCTTATTTTATTTTATAAGTAGTTGACCATGTATGGGTCTTGATTTGATTTTATGATTTTATTCTATTTTATTTTTATTTAAGATAGGTTGTTTTGCTATCAATAATGTGTTTGATGGGGTTTAAGACGGTCAGGCGCTATTCTCCGCTTCTGCTCGGGACCTTTGTCCTTTTTATTGTCCTCGATTACTTCAATATTGCCTTCAACAATTGCCGGAGAGCTGGGATATTGAGAAGGCATTTAGGGAATCGATGGACTGGGCAGAGTGGGAGAATGGTGACGAGTGGGTGGATAGGGATAGTTGGGACAAGGAGACGCCTGGGGCTAAATGGAGTCAGGAGGGGCCTCCTTGCCTGATCTCCATACCCAAGGGCTCCACAGACTGTGGGCAGGTACTGCGATCCTCTCTGAAACTCATCCAACTCGAACGGTGTTATGTAATGCCAGGCCATTAGGAACAGATACTATCATTGCAGATCTTGTGCAACATTGACATAGCATGGCAGCGTGCTGGACGAAAATGCAGGTCCCTCTTAACTCTGGCTCCATGGGTGCCAGTAATGCACCCGACCGAGAGGGCAGGAGTGGCATACAGTGGGAGATGAACCCAGAGGTGCAGTAGAAACACCAGATCCTTTGAGTGTATTCTGCAGCAGGTGCAGAGCTCAGGATTCTCCTCATTTACCGTCCACCCGGTGATGGTGGTGAATTCCTGAAGGAGTTCATGGACTTCATCGTCGATATGGCACTGGAGTCGCCTAGATGGTTAATTCTGTGTGATTTTAATGCCTGGGTCGACGATGAACTCTCGCACTTTGGAAAGAACTTCCTCCAACTTATGTCTATGTTGGGCCTGTCGCAGGTAGTTACCTCTGCTACCCATATAGGTGGACACTCATTGGACCTGGTGTTCCTACTGGATTTGGATGTCTTGCATTTGGAGGTGGAACCAAATGCATGGACAGACCATCACACCATAAGATTCAGTTTTGGGGCTCCCCAATAGGCCTATCCCTACGGAGATGGTCCAGTATCGCCCTTTAAGGGGAGTAAATCCAGAAGGCCTAATGGCGGTACTGGACCTATCGGGTATTTCGGATGAGAGCATGGATCCAGGGGACATGGTTGTTGCCTATAACAAGGCGGTGACCGGGGCCCTGGATCGAATTGCTCCTGTTCGAGTTGCCCAACTCACTCAGCGCCCAAAAACTCCCTGGTTTGATGAGTCTTTGAAGGAGCTGAAGAGAGTGGGGCAAGGCCAGAGAGAGAGCATGGTGAAATCCTGCCTGGATGCCACAAACTTAGATTGATGGATCATTATGTTATCTATCAATCAGCAATATCCCGTAAGAAGTCAGAATTCTGTCCAGGAGATTGCTGCTGCAAAATCGACTGCTCAACTCTTTCGGACTGTTGATAGATTGTGCAATCCACTCTGTCTACAGTCCGGAAGAGACTTTTCACAAATAAAATGTGATGAGATTGCTCGATTTTTGCTGATAAGATTGCCGCATTAGGGCTGATCTCATGTGTTCAATCTATAAGGGCTTGCAGTGATCGGAGGGGAAGCAAACACCTGTGTCACCTGGTCTAACTTTGGTAGGCTGGAATTCATGGACATTATGAGGATTGTCCAGACTGTATGTCCAACTAGCTGTAGTTTGGATCCGGCCCTATGCCACTTTTATTAGGTTATGAGATATTATCTGCCCGATCATTGCTGAAATTGTCTGGAAGTTCTTGAAGCAGGGATCTTTCCTGAACCCTAAAGGAGGCGGTCGTTCCACTCCAAAAAACCTTCACTGAATCCGGACTGCCCAGCTAACTGCAGACCTATCTCTAACCTCCCATTCTTGGGTAAGGTTATTGAAAAGGTAGTTGCACTGCAACTGGACGACCATCTTACAAATCATAATGTCTATGATACTCTTCAATCAGGATTTAGGAAAAGACATAGTACTGAGACTGCTCTTGTCCGGTTCTAAATGATCTCCTGATAGCGAGGGATCAAAAGGCTTGTACTATTCTAGTCCTTCTTGATCTCTCCAGGCCTTCGACACTGTGGACCATGGTGTGCTTTTGGAATGCCTGCGGCTCCATTGTGGACTGTCTGGTACAGTCCTAAAATGGTTTCAATCTTATCTCACAGGGCGGAGACATAGGGTTGTCACTGGAACTTACTCCTCTGATGCCGTCTCCTTGCCTTGTAGGGTCCCGCAGGGTTCCATTTTGGCACCCATGTTGTTCGCTGTCTATATGCTGCCATTAGGAGACATTATTAGGCATTATGGCTTGGGTTTTCACTGCTATGCAGATGACACCCAGCTATATTTGTCCTTTAGTCCCGGGCAAGTAGATGCGGTCTCTAGACTTAACAACTGTCTATCTGAGATCAGTGATTGGATGAGTGCCAGCTGGCTAAGGTTAAACCCGGATAAGACTGAGGTGTTGGTGGTGGACCCAGGTCGTCGAGAGGCGGGCTGTAGGGCTGGTCTTCCTCGGGCATATGGATCGATGGAGCCCAGCTCTCGGCCTCAGACCGGTGCGTAACCTGGGTGTTATCATTGGGATAGTTTGACGCTAAAATTTCAGGTGTCATCTGCCGGGCCAAATCCTCTTTTACCATCTGAGGAATATCGCTGGTGAAACACCTTGTTCCTCCGGCTGACCTCCGGACACTAGTCCACTTTGTTACCTCTCGCTTTGATTACTGCAATGCCCTGTACCTAGGGTTGCGGGGTTGATATCCGCCGCTTGCAGCTGGTGCAGAACGCTGCAGCCAGGCTTTGTGAGGACATCAATTGGGAATCATATTACGCCTGTGCTGCGCCAAACTGCACTGGCTGCCGTTTCAGTGGCGGATCACCTTTAAGGTCGGGTTTACTGACCTATAAAGTTCTCACACCTAACAGGGACCGCAATATCTGCAAGATCTACTTGTTCCCTACCGTCCCTCCCGCTCACTCAGATCCACCGGACGAGGGATTGCTAGAGGTTCCCAGGGTTCGCTTTTAAAACATCTGGGGCACGAAGCGCTTCCTATGCTGCCCTGACCCTGTGGAATTCCTCACTCGTCGGATACAGAGCTGCCTGACCGTCAAAGCTTTAAATCAGAGTTAAAAACATATTTATTCCAAAAGGCCTATGGGAGTAGTTATTGCAATGACATGAAATTGGAACTGTATTTTATTGTTGTTTGTTATGTTACATGTATGTTTTATGTATTTAACTACTGTACAGCGCTTTGATTTTGAAAAGCGCTCAAAAAATAAATTTTTACTTTACTTTACTTACTAGTTCAGGTGGATGTTAAAGATCCCATGGCACTTATCGAAAAGAGTAGGGGAATTTCCCCGGTGTCCTGGCCAAATTTCCCTCATTCATTAAAAATACCACCAACAGCTTAATCTGGTTCAAGGTCAGTTGGCATTCATCTGTATCCCCCTTCCCCAGGTCGTGCCTGAAAACAGGCAGGATTTGTCTAGTGCACTTACCCGGTCAACAAAAGCTAAATAAATAAATATCAATCTCTCGGAACTCAGGGCAGTGTTCCTAGCCCTCCAGGCTTTCTCAGAGTTAGTCAAAGACAAAGTGGTGCAAGTCAGGAAGGACAACACCACCACAATGTGGTACAACAGACAAGGGGGAACTCGGTCCACAGCCTTGTGCACAGAGGCCATGAAACTGTGGTCCCTAGCCTACAGATTAGTGAACTACAGGCCCTGTCAATTGAACCGGACTTTATCTACTTCCATAGAGATAAGGTGGTCCTTAGAACAAATCGAGTTCTTCTTACCTAAAGTGGCATCAGATTTTATCTGAACCAATCTATGTCTCTACCTGTGTTTTCACTGATCATTCTTCTTCAGGAGAAAGAAGATTACACAGTTTGGATTTTAAAAGGGCACTTAGCTACTACATAGAGCAGACTAAGGCACACAGAAATGACTGTCTTCAACTATTTCTCACTTATGGGGAAGTGGGAAAAGGTAAACCTGCTACTAAACGAACTATTGAGAGGTGGATTGTCTCTTGTATACAATTCTGCTATGCCAAGTTGGGCAAAGAACCCCCTTCAGGCCTGTGGGCCCACTCGACTAGGGGTACAGCTGCTTCTCTGGCTGCTGCCAGAGATATACCTTTGGTAGAAATCTGTAAAGCAGCCACCTGGAAAACAGTCCATACATTCACCAAGCATTACTCTCTGGACATCCAGGCTAGGAGTGATGCTAGGTTTGGTACAGCACTACTGCAGAGCTTGTTCCCAAGGTAAGGTTATGTGTCTCCTCCTCCTTGGGGGGAACTGCTTGGTAGTCTGCATACAGTCAGAATACAGCAAGACTTCATGTTGTTTGAAGAAAAAATTACTTACCATAGTAATGTTGTTTCTTCTAATGAGTCTTGCCTGATCTCCATCCCTGCCTCCCCTCTCAGAACCTAGTTTTTGGGAAGTGGGTTGGCAGGTACAGTGTTGCACCTCAGGGGTGTACCTTGTACCATCCCTCTTCAGGGTGGGGTAGTTGTTTTATTACTGTTGCTTTTATAGCTATATATTTTTTCACTACCTTTTTCTTGGGTTCTCGACTTGAGTCTTTTGGACCCACGTTTGTTGCCTTTGGCCTAAAAGTTAAACAATTTCCATATCTATAGTTAATTTTCTCGTAAGAATCTGATGGTGACACTGAGATGTACCAGAGACAGAGGTCTGAAAACCGAGCTCGAGCTCAACATTCTATGCTGCTGCATAGAGTTAACCTTTTCCTTTCCAGGGCAGTTCAAGTGCTGGGGCTAACTCCATATAGTCAGAATACAGCAAGACTCCATTAGAAGAAACAACATTACTATGGTGAGTAATTTTTTTATCCTGCTTATACTATCTGGGAACATACACCCAACCCCAGACCACCAGAAACAGACAATACCACGGGGCTTGGTCACCTTAAGATTGTCTCGTTAAATATAGGTAGCCTACTATCTAAACTACTTCAATTCCAGGCATGGGCTGTGCAGTATAAACCTGATACCATTGCACTAATGGACACCTGGCTCTCCTCTAAGATCCCTGATGCCACTGTGTCCTTAGATGGCTATACCACCTTCTGCCAGGACAGACTGTCTAAGTGGGGAGGGGGGGGCAGCTGCCTGGTCTACGTGTACAACAATATCAAAGGGCAGGTATTACCAAATAGCTTACACACAAGTGAGGCACAAATACTAACCATGAAACTCACCATAGCCTGACAAAACAAGGTACTAGTGCTCTCCATGGTATACATCCCACCAGGACAGTATGCTATAGGTATCGAGCAGTTCATTAATAATCAAAGGAAGCGCAAGCAAACCTGGGAACAGGTTGTAGTTGGTGACTTCAACACAAACTGGCAATCCAATGATACACATGCCATAAGAGATCAAATCTCAGGCCTCCATTTCACTCAGATGGTAACCCAAGCCACAAGGCAAAACTACCGAATGGGCACAAGCGCCCTAACTGACTGGCTACTCTCCACCTGCCCAGAACACATTAGTGAGGCATCATTCTCCCTCAGTGACCTCTCCCTTGTGGTGTTAACATAGTCTAATAAGTTCACAAAGTGCACTCCACAGCTCGCTAGAAACTGTTCACTAAGAAAGGGTTAGCTGAAGCCATTTAAACAGTACCTGAGTTTAGCCGACTGGACCCCACTAGATAGTGCCAATGATGGAAACCAAGCCCTAGAATACTTTTGCACTATTTTTACAAATGCCTGCAACATCTTTTCCCCCAACAAATCCAAGAAAGTAAAGGGGAATGCAACCCCTTGGCTCTCTGGGTCTCTCATCGAGCTCATGCACTACAAAAACAATCTATGGCACAAAGGTAAAGCCACTGGGAAACAAGCCAACCTCATTGCCTACAAGGCAGCCAGAAATAAGTGCACAGAACTAATTAGGAATGCTAAAGCAACATACAATAAAGATCTCCTGGACAAGAGTTGGAGCAACTGTAGGGACTTCTGGAACTCTGTGAAATCTCTAATGGGTAAAGTTTCCAAGGCACCCCCTGATCTGATTGTTACAACATCAGGAACATTACATGAGCCAAGAGGTATTGCTAAAGCCTTCAATGTAGCCTTCACAGACCTTAGTGCTGTGCTACCTAGCAACTACCTTACCTCTCAACTGCCTGAGCAGCTCCATATGTGGATCACCCCTTCCAACCCAAACGGCATACCACCATTTTACTCCAGACAAATAACCAGAGCTGAAACCATAAAATATGACAAGCGGGTCCTAGGTAAGACAAGGATGAGGGTGACCTAACAGATATGAAGATGGTAGCCCCCACCCTGGACGAACTGGCTGTGCCCCTTACAAAAATCTTTAATACTTCTAAGAAAGGAAGTGTTCCTGGACAAATGGAAGTCAGTCTCGTCACCCTTGTCTTCAAAAGCAGTGACAGAACCAGTCTGGCAAACTACAGGCCATACTACTTCCCCCTGTCAAAAGTCCTAGAAAGGATTGTATCCAATCAATTAACAGACTATCTGTATAAATACAATCTCCTATGTGCACAACAGCATGGATTCGAAAAAATCATAGTACCCTGACTACACTGGTTGACTACACTGCACAACTACACGTCACGTTGGACGCAGGAATGGCAGTGGGTTCTATCTTCATAGGTCTCATTAAAGCGTTCAACACAGTAAACCATCAGCTCCTACTTAACAACCTGCCATCCTTTGACCAGTCCTCCAGCACGGTAGCCTGGATTAACAGCTACCTCTCCCGCAGATCTCAGTGCGTGTGAATAAGCAAACAACTCTCAGAACAAAGGAAGTGAACCTTGGAGTTCCCAAGGGTCCATACTTGGCTCCCTGCTCTTCAGCCTATTCATTAATTCCTTACCCTCCATCTGTCCGGTTCACATGGTGCTCTGTGCTGACGATGCCTTCTTCTCAGTATCTGGCAAGGAACTGTCCAAAATAACATTGGATCTACAAGCCTTCCAATTGCTAGAAACATGGTTTGTGCAGAATAGACTCCTGCTCAACTATAAAAGTGAAAGATATGCTAATCACTATGCCTCACAACAAGAAAAGTACGATTGCGCTGGTAATCCAAAGCCAAAATGGGGACACACTAGAGCAAGTAACCACCTTTAAATACCGGGAATACACTAGATGATACCCTCAACTTTACCATGCATATTGACCAACTCGTTAAATCTGCAAATACAAAATTAAGTACTCTACCACGGACACTCAATGACACCAGATGCATTGAGATTGGTCCGTACAGCTCTATATTGTCAGAGGAGATTCCTGGAAAACAATGCACAGACAACTGTTAGTAGGTGCTCGACTGGCAATTTATTTATTGTACATATCACACAATGCTTTTCTTTTCACTTTTAACATTTACATTTTTATAGCATTCCTTCATCTTTCCGTGTTATTCATCGTACATTCCAACATTTACAGTACATTTGTTAAATCACATATTTCACTAGTCTTTAGTCAATTTTTCTCCAGTTGTCTTCTAAAGGTCTGGACATTTTAAATCCAATACCCGTGATCTTCTTTCTCTTGCAAACTGTCTGTTGTCCTTCGTCTTCTTAACTGTCTGTTGTCCTTTGTGTTCTTGGGGTCTGGATGCTGAAAGCCCAATACCCCTTCTCCTATTCCCCCTTGCCCTCTCTTTTGAGCTGCCGATGGCAACTGGCCCTCATATTACTTCCTTACTCATACTCCTTTTTGCTTGCCTCCGCGTCGGGCGTCCTGTGCCCAGCCCATGGATCTTACGTGGCCCCTCCATTTCCACCCTCCCATTTTCATTTCTTCAAAAATGTCCTTCTCTTGGACCAGCTTTTCCCCTGAAGTCCTTCTTACTTCTCCATCTTGTAGCCCTCTTTTTGGCCACCCATTCCTTGCACCCCTGCTCTTTTTTAATTGTTGCCCTCTTTCGGCAACCCTTTCCTTGCACCCTTCCCTTTTCGACCTGTTGCCCTCTTTTTGGCAACCCATTCTTGCCATTCTCACTCCTTATCCCGTTGCCCTCTTTCGGCAACCCGTTCCTTTCATGCCCTCTTTTGACAACCCTGCCCCTGCAAGTCCTCCTTGCCTGGGCATTTCTTTTCCTTGTTGGCCTCTTTGCCAACCCACTTCAACTGGTGCTCACTCCCCTTCTCCTGTCACCTTTTTGGGAGACCGATTGTCCCTTCCTTCTTGCTCTGGCATCTCTTATCCTTGTTGGCCTCTTTCGTAACCCGCCTTCAACTGGGGCTTACTCCCCATCTCCTGTCACCCTTTTAGGTGACCCGGTGTCTCTTTCCCTTTAGCTAACTTCCAGGGTGGGTGGGTGGTGTACTTCGAAACCCAGCAAGAGGGACCCCTCCTCTGCTGGCTCCTAAGTACCCCTAAACCACCCCCACTTCCTCCTGCCCAATCCTCACCTGTTTACCTGTCCTGTCATATTTGTCATGGCAGGCATGTCATCTAACCCTCCCTTTTACCTGAGCCCTTAATCCTATCTCCATCTTACCATCCCCACACCCTCAGCCTGGTCCTCCTCCTTCTAGTATGCCCCCAGCTATATCCCACCCCTGTGCCTCTCTTCCTGGAATCCCCTGACAATTTAGTTGTCTCAGCAACCGCATTTGTCATCAGAGGGAGATTCCCCGAAAACAATGCACAGACAACTGTTAGTGGGTGCTCGACTGGCAATTAATTTATTGTACATATCACACAATGCTTTTGTTTTCACTTTTAACATTTACATTTTTATAGCATTCTTTCATCTTTCCATGTTATTCATCATACATTCCAACATTTACATTTGTTAAATCATTTTCATTAGTCTTTAGTCAATTTTTCTCGGTTGTCTTCTCGGGTTCCGGACATTTTAAAACCCGATACCCCTTGATCTTCTTTTCTCTTGCAAACTGTCAGTTGTCCTCCATCTTCTTGGGGTCTGGGCGCTCGAAAGCCCAATACCCCTTCTCCTATTCCCCTTGCTGTCCTCTCTTTTCCCAGCTGTCGATGGCAACTGGCCCTCATATTGTTACTTCCTTACTCATACTCATTTTTTGCTTGCCTCCACATCCGGGCGTCTGTGTCCAGCCCATGGATCTTACGTGCCCTCCTTTCCCACCCCCATTTTCATTTTCTTCAAAAATTTCCACTAGACCATCTCCAGCTTATGCAAAGGAACGATGGGCTTCCTCCCACCCTCCCTCTTTTTCCCAGATTTCTATGCTATCTCCAATTGTAGCAAATATGCTGCCATCCCCACTGTCAAAGGTGCACCCCATCCACCTATACATCACTGGATTGGAAAAACAATGTCTTTATGGGCTATGTATGTTCCCCCACCCACTTTAACCATGCTGCCACTTGCCTGTTAATCCTCTTCCTAGCCTGTTCTACCCTTTGTGTCTCTGGCCTGCCTTAAACCATCCAAGGAGCCATTTCTGACCATACTATCCTTGTCTGTGGCCAAAACTGTTGGTGCTAAATCCCTTATCATTTCTTTGCACAAAATCCCCTGAGTCGCTTTCCAGATCATTACCTCCCAAATATATTATTAGCAGATCTGGTCTCGGCCACTTTTGCTTCAACTCCTCCAAGGTTGGCATGATCTGCACCCACCTCATGTCCCATACCCCCTTCCAGTAAACCATCACTTTGTCGGGGTCTTGCCCTAGTTGTTTCCCACCCTGATGATTAACGACACCTCTCTGCCCAATAAATGTAGGAATGCCCTAGTATCTAGACCCGCCTGCACCTTTTCTGACCTGTGAAAAACAAACACATGTATTAAACCATTTTTGTTGCATATGTCTTATAGCAGTTTGACCTCCACCTGCCTGCTTTTTTAATTTCTTCCTCCGATCCACTTTTTTCTGCTAGCTCGGATGCGGCTTCAATCCTAAATAAATGAGAGGAGTACCTCTGTGGGTTTTCCCCCAAGTGTGCCATTCCCTTCTTTAAAACCCCCATTACCTGGAAACATGTCACCGGTTTACCATCACTATGTGTAAAGAACTGCCTACCCCTGCTTTGCCTCTTCCCATTGTATTTCCATAGAGAGGCAGCTGGGCATGTTGTCTCGGCCTCTTGTCTATCCAACACGATCTCTGCCCCCATCCCCCTCTGGTCAGTCTTGGAACGTCTGAGCCAAATTGTTACCCTCTCCTGCTCCCAGTGTATTTCCTTTTCGCACATACCTCCTATGTCATCCCTTTTGTTTGCCGTCACTACTTCACTGACCCTGAATGCGCCTCTTGCCGTCACTGTGAAAATGGCCCTAAATAAGCAGGCTTCAAAGTCTGATGTACAGATATCCTCCAGGGCCCCTACCAGGCCTTCAAGTTTATTCCCTACAATGGGTTTCCTCACATCTGCCTTCCCTCCTTTTAACCGCTGCCACCCCATCAACATGTGCCGTACCACTTTAAACTAATTCGGTTCAGCCCAAACTTTTGTGCTACAGGCCCATCCTATCCCATCTAACTGTACCCCCATTGTCCCACTGGCCATTCCCAACTCCCACTTTTTCACCATGTATTTTGTTACCTGGTCCTGCAAAACTGGCTCACTTACCTTGAACCCTTCCTGCTCCTGGAACTCCTGGAATGCCCCCCACGTCCCTTCATATGCCCTCAGCATGTTGGCAGACCAGGAGCTCCTGTATAACAGTCGGGCTCCTACTGGCCAATTTCCCACACTCTGTCTGATACCAGCGTTCTTTGTGCAGCCGCTTGTGGCGCCATGGACCTAATCCTCTCCAGCTGTAAATGGGAAAGGCTATCATCTACGTCATTTTTAACCCTTTCTATATGCCTGGCATTAAATGACATGTTTAACTTTAATCCCTTCAGCAATAGTTGTCTCAAGACCCTGTTTGCTGTCACAGAGTGTCCTCCTGCCGATTGATAATTTCCACCACAGCTCTATTATCACACCAAAACATGATCTTTCTGTTCCTTAGGTGTTCCCCCACATCAGCACCACCACCTATATTGGAAAAATCTCAAGTAATGTTATGTCCTTCAATAGCCCCCTTTCCATTCAAGACTCAGGCCATGTTTCTGCGCTTCATCTCCCCTGAAAATATGCCCCCATGCCAATAGAACCAGATGCGTCCGTGTATAAGTCCAAATCATTATTCCCTAGCCACTCCTTCTGCCAGAATGTGACCCCATTGTAATCTTTTAAAAATTGCTCCCACACCTCCAGGCCCTACCTAACCCCTTGTGAAATGTCCACCCAATGGTGCAATTGCTTTTTCCCCCTGTTGCCCTGGCTAGTCTCCTGGTGAACACCCTCCCGGTGCCACAGCTCTGCATGCAAATTCAAGTGCCCCAACAGTTGCTGCACCTGCCTCAGGGGACCCTCCTCCTCCTCCTCTTCTTAACCTCCTGTGTGTAGTTCCCTGAGCCTGGCCACCTTCTGCTGGGGCAACCTGAAGACCTGCTCTTCTGCATTGACCTCGATCCCAGGAATTCCAGTTTTCTAGCTGGTCCTTCCATTTTCCTTCTGTAAGTGGCACCCTATCCTCCTGCACATGTCCTCAAATCTAGGAGCATTGCCCTTGTCTCTTCTTCCTCTCCCCACCAGCAGAAAATCATCTAGATAATGAACACCGCCTTGTGCCCGTACTTTGCCCCAAATGCCCATTGCATCCAGGAACTGAAAGCCTCAAACTTCACCCAGGTTGTGGAACAGCCCATGGGCATTGCCTTGTCAAAATAAAAGAACCCCTGGAAGCAAAATCCCAACAGGTCCCAATCTTCTTTCCTGACTGGTAGCAGCCGGAAAGCTGACTCAATATCAGTCTTTGCTAGCCATGCTCCTTCCTTCACTCTAACCAGTTCCACTGCTTGTTCCAGTGTCACATATGAGGCTGTGCTACATTCCCCTGGTATATGGTCATTCACCGATGTCCCCTGGGGATATGACAGGTGGTGAATAAGCCTAAATTCCCCTTGTTGCTTCTTGGGCACCTAGCCCAATGGTGAAACCCGCAGATGAGGTAATGGAGGGGTCTGAAATGGCCCCCAGGGCAGTGACCAGTGGGGTGCAAGAGCTGCGGTTGCAGTAGGGTCTGCACTGTTAGGGGGCCCACTGCCTTAGAGGTCACTTAGGAAAACCTTAACTCACAGACAAACTTGCAAGTTACTCTTTGGAAATTGCTTATCCATTTGAAATTGGGTTTGTCAGCAATGGTGTCAGAAGATTCCAACTTCAGTTTCACATGGTTGTGGGGGCGGAGAGTACAAAGCAAAGAAGCAATAGGGCCCATTAATCAAAACATCTAATCTTGGTGCTGATGTCCCCAGGTGGAACAGGAACAAATTATATTGTTCATGGTGCCAGCAAGGGGGACAGGCGACGGAGCAGCATGAACAAACTATATATGTTCAGCAGGACTGATAGAAAAAAACTTACACTATAAAAATGTCATATGTGCTATGGTTATTTTACATTTATCAGTGGAGAGGTGGGCCCCACAAAATATTTTGCAGAGGGGCCCTTAAAGTTGTTGGCACAGCCCTGATGGCCTCTATCCTCCCCCGCCTCAATTTCCTTCCTTGTTTTCTTTAAAGCTATGTCCTCTTTACCCTGTATTGATGTCAAGTTCTTGGACCTCATGCTCTTTCTCCCCCTTGATACTCTAAACTAAATCCCTTTTAGCCTTCCACTAACCTCTTCCCTGCCTTCTTTTCTGGGTATCCTTCATCCATTCTTTTACTACCCCTACCCTTATTGGGTTGTAGCTAACCCAAAACCCCTTCATTGTTACCAAAATCTCTCATTGGTTCCCCTTTACCCATTTCCAAAGCCCCTCTTCCTTGAAATCCCCTCCCCCTCCCATTCTGGTAGCCCCCCTTCCTCCCCAAAGGGCTGCCTGCTTCCCCATTGCCCACTTTTTCTTCCCCCCAATGCTCTGCAACGCGTTGCTGGATGTTGCCCAGTGCATTTCAAACAAACGTTTCTGAACTTGCAACTGTTCCATGAACACGATGCTTTGTTGAATCCTCAGCCCATTTTCTCCTGTTGCCTATTTCCCCCTTGTCTACTCCCCTCTCCTGTCCCTCCTTATCCTGACAGACTCCTCACCCATAGCTCGGAATGAGTGGAATCACACCTGAAATCTCCCCTGGCTGCCATCCTCTGAAGGAACGCTTCATCGTATTTTAGCCAACCCATCCCCATCCTTGCCTTATAGGCATCCTTTATAGTTGAGGAGTAAGTGAGCAATGGAATGGCTAATTCCGGCTTCCTCTCAAGCAGAATAGCGCTGAATATAGAAAACCCCACCTGCCATGCCTCTACATTTCTTCCCTTGTAACTTACCTCCTCCACCTTATTCCCCGTGATCGCCAATGCCACCACCATCTCAGGATTTTCTCACCATTTCCTTTGCGCATACCTCTTAGCAGACGCCTTATCCACCAGCATGAATATATCTTCATATTCCCCTTTCCATATTTTTTCTTTAATCATTAAAGGTACATGATCTCCCATTGTCATACCCGGAATCCCATCATTGCCCACTCTGGTTTTTGTATTCACTCCTTCCCCTGCTGCCTTAAGTTCCTGCAACGCCTTTTCCATTTTTTCCAACCCTTTTTCCCTCATGTCATCCAGCATACCTGCTAAATATTCTGTCAGATCCCCCTCCAGGGTCTGCACCCCATTATCCTTACCACTCGTGCCCTCTTCTGCATCCAGTTCTTCCACCTGCTCTTGCTCCGGCACCTCTCTCGGTGTTCTTTTTTCTGCTGGGCTCTTCTCAGAACCCCCGCTGGTGTTTTCCATTTTTCCGCTGGTTCATTGGCCTTTCTGCCTAGCTGGCTCTTCCCTGGTCCTTTCTTGTTCCTGGCCCTCGAGGCCTCTTCCTCCACTTCTTTCTTCCGCGCCATATAGAGCATCTCCGTCACCTTTTTCATAATTTCCGCCACCTGTTCCATCATCTGTATGCTTGTAATCTCTCCATTTCCTGCCATCCTGAATGAATAAACACTTGTGAGGTATATACAACAAAACAATGTTATCCACTGCCTTAGTCCTATTCCTTCGAACTTACTCAGTATTATATTATTATTATTTTTTACATTAAAACCCTCTTGTCTGTGCTGTAGAAATCATCTTCTTTACCCCCGATTACCACAGTCAGTATCATATAGTGCCTCTTTATATTTAATCCATCCACCTCCCCAAGTTCAGGAGATCAAGATTAGCCCCTGACCTCCAGCACCATTCTACTCATTTACGCACACTTTGGACTCCATGCCACCAGAGTAACCTGCCTATTTTTGTAAAACATTTTATTTTTTGCCCACCTTTCCTTTAGACCCAAGAAACCTTTTCCTGGTGCCCCATCCTCAGAACTACAAATGTGGCATGGAGCTCCAACTATGTCGTGGCGCCTCCCGGCTGCACATGCGCCCATCTCTGTTTCCCTTTGGCGCATGCGCAGCCTGCTTCATCTCTTCATGCCAGGGCTGTGGCCTCCTTCGACCTACCCCGCGGTTCTCCCATGCCCCAGGCCCCATGAAGTGTCCACCGACTGTATCGCCACCCAGTTCATCCTTCTTCAGCTAACACGCCTTCCTTTTGAAACCCTGCAGTCCAATTATGCTGGCCCACCCACATGCTCCCATGTAGCGCTTGCTTGACTGTCCGTGCCACGGTCCTTGGACGCTTGATGCCCCATTGGATGGATGCAGATGCCCCTGAGGCTCCCTGGATCTGCCGACACTTCCTTGTGGCGCCAGCATCCCTTTCGGCTCTTCTCAACCAAACAGCCTCCTGATCCAGGAAACAAAAGGCCTAGTATTCCAATGGCCCTGTGGCCTACCAGCCTGACCCCGCACCCCCATTGTGGCCACCAGTGATATGCAAGTGGCCCTCCAGAGCAATAAAGCTCCACAATAATGGCCACTAGCGTCCCCTGACAAACCATCCTCCCTCAAGCAGGGCCAAGCCACCCTTCCTGGATGGCACAATTTCGCAGCTGCAGCCACTCATGGCCCTCGCTGACCCAGCCTCCGTCAAGCAGGGCAAGCGCTCAAACTAGGGCAAGCACCCCTCCCGTACAGCAAAAATTTTCTCTGTTGCAGCTCCCCCCCCCCGCCAATGGCCCGGACCTCCATTAAGCCAGGTGAAGTGACCTTCCAGGCACAACCACAGAATTCCACGTGGGATGGTGAATGAAAACAGACCAAGACCCTCCTACCCGCTAAGAACTTACCTTTACAAATCCTAAACTAATACCAAATACTCTCTTTAAGATACTGTTAAATGTACTCCCTTTTTTTGCTGTTGTTTTTTTTTTGTTTTTTTTAGTGGGAAATGACCAAACTGTATAACACAAAGCCTATTGAAAGCTGCTTCCCAGCCCCTGCAGGCCCTGTTAGGCCCCCCCGTCCAAACAAACCCCACCATGCGGCCAGGCCTACTATTCCCTACTAACCTTACCTTGAATCCAAACTCCTGCCAGTCGAAGTGCTGAGCTCTGCTAACTTCCAAAAGCCAGCAAAAGAGGGATACCCCCTCCTCTGCTGGCTCCTAAATACCCCCTAAACCACCCCCACTTCCTCCCCTGCCCAATCCTCACCTGTTTACCTGTCCTGTCATATTTGTCAAGGCAGGCATGACATCATGACCCCTTCCCTTTTACCTGAGCCCTCCATCCTATCTCCTTCCTACCATCCCCCCACCCCTCAACCTGGTTCTCCTCCTAGTATGCCCCTCCCCCACTATATCCCACCCTGTGCCTCTTTTCCTGGAATCCCCCTGACAATTTAGGTTGTCCCTTAAGGGCAACCGCATTTGTCCACTATTGACTACGGCTGGTGATCTACGGGGCTGGCTCGGACACTGCAATGAAAAGGGTCAAAACCCTAATTAAAAAGGCCTGTACGTTGGTCCTCGGTGCAGGTTACTATTTTTTTTCATCATGACATTATTTGTTCGCACCTCCATGGATCCGATAAAGGCTTCAACCCCCCCAAAGGAGATCGTCCTCAAGCCCATCGGGACTATCTTGGGTCCTGCGGGTCCCAGTATTTTCCTCCTGTTTTCCTCTGCTGCCCCCATGCCTGTGCAATGGGCATAGCAGCTGTCTCCTGCCTCGCAGAAGGCAACCAAGCACACCTGAGCACGGGTTGAACCCTCTTGTGCTGACATGCACAGCACACAAACCCCCACCCCAAGGAAGGAGAGCAGTCCTCCAGATGCTCAATCTTACCTCCCTGGCTGACCCCGAATGACCCGAGTCCATTCCCAAACCCTGGACACTGACATGGTGTGAGGTGTGGCATCCAGCACTTCAGCTCTCAGTGCCACCGGGTGACTCGGGAAGGTTACTTGACCCACATATGCACACTATATAATGAGACTGGATGGCTGGCTCACTTCATCTCAGAGTAAAATACCAGGCCTGCCTGGTAAGGAAAAAATCACTTCTAGGACTAGCACCTGAATCTACCGCTAATATTTTCAAATACACCCAAACCACTAAAAACATTAGAGGTGCTACCGAGGGGGGGGGGGCTACTGGTACCCTACAAGCATACTACATTTGCTCAGAGATCCCTTTCATACCAGGGACCCATATGAATAAATGACCTCCCTGCCTCCCTTATAGAAATTAGTAAGCTTGGCCCATTTAAAAGAGGGCTCCACTCCTACCTAGCCCTTGAAAATAACTGCTGCTGCCCTGTGAAGACAAGGACTACCCTAGTATACCACTAGAGTTCACTCCATTTCTCCCTATATTGTCACATCTTGACCCCTTCCCTGACCACTCCCCACCCCACCCTCCTTCTCCCCCTCCTGTATAGTATGTCTCTCTTCTGAACCTTTAACTCCCCCCCCAAAACTATGTACCTCTGCTTTACCCTAGACAAAGCCTCATCTGGCTGTGAATTTACCAACACACTGTACCCAAGTAACCCATGAGTTTCCTGGCCTTAAGTTGTAAACTGTATCTGATAAAACACTGTACCACACTCCTCGACTGCTGCTGGTCTCTCACCAGCAGTTATGTAACTGAAATTGCCGCGTAACCTTACTGTATTAACTGCCTTGTCTACCTGTAACTTTCTGTAACCAAGGTCTTGTCCTGTATTTTTTTGACTTGGAATCTTTGTAAAGGAGCCTCTCGGCTCAAAGCTATTAATCCGAAACTGAAATAAATAAATCAATCAATAAGAGCAGACTGGCTCCCCTCCGATGTGCTTAGCTCACAACTAGGGATTCAGGAGCTTGAATGTGAACCGCAGTCTCACAGGTCACAGTAGGATATGCTGCTGCTCCTGCAGTATCCCAGGGCTGGCCCAAAGAGGAACTTTCATACTGTGGCACACTTTTAGATATAACTATATTTAGATACAATCCAATTGCCTTTTTTCTTGTCAATCTCATCCCATTTATTTTAATTGCTTAAGATATGTGTGTCTATATGATAAGCTTCTCCCGCATAACCTCCCTACTCCTACTGGATGGGCATAGTGGAAGTCACAATTCTGCGTTTGTGGCATTTGAATCATTACTGTGGCAGCATGTTGTAATGTCAGAGATGCAGGCTTGTAACATCACAGAATGCTCAGGCAAAAGCTGTAGGTGACGTATGAGGCAGAAGCTCCTGTCTGTAAACAAATGTTTCCAGTCATCACAGCAGTGATGGTATAGTGACTGGGGCATATTGGGTAATAATGTGAAACCCCTAGATGGCGCTATCCCAGGGGCTACTACCCCTGCCTGATTTGCCACTAACAGGTTGAGGGGCCTGGATCCAATGGCGGGTGCCTCCACCCAGAGGTCAGGGTTTGCAATAGTTAAACTTACTTGGTCACAGCCCTCTGGGACACTGCAACCCCTTTCTTCCCACTAGTGGCCCACACAATATGCAGAATTACCTTCACAGTATACACTTACCCCAAGGCTGGTTCAGGCACGGGACATCCTGTAAAATAAGATACAGTGCAACAATCACAGTACAGTACTTTAACATAGACAAATACCTCAGGCAGTATAACTTTGTTGAAACAAACAGCTCTGATTTATTTAGGGGATATAACAAGGACAGGGAAATCAGGTTAATTAGCTTATCACTTTACTATCTATACCTATGGCTCTGTGCAGGCCTATCCCTACCAGTTACTGTCCCTAGGTACCCAGGCCCTAGTAGCTAGTCAAACCGTGCAGCTGTAGGGGCCCTTTCACACAGAGAAAAGGAAAATTAAACAGTCAGCAGTACAGTAATTCCATTTAGATTTAATGTGGCAATTCAACAGAGGCGACCCGAATTAGTACTCACGACCTCCAAAGAAGATATGGTCCTTCAATGTCAGCAGGGCTACTTTTGATCTCCAAGAGACTCCTCACACATTTATATGGTAAAAAGAAAGCACTATACCAGGCAGGCTGCATCTGTATCCCAATCCTCAATTACTGCACAATAACCAGGAGAACACACAGCAGATTCAGTTCCTGACAGACCGAGTGTAATTCAACAATTTCTTCAGTCTTCTACAGGGTGAGCCTGGTTTCTACTCTTCAGAGATCCTTTGATTCTTTTCACAGGACAGATTCAGTCCTAACAAGCAGTTACACAAGTTGTAGACCGGAACTCTGGGCCTTGCACACGTTTTTGACTGAAACTGTGCACTGAAGGGCACAGGGTTCTTTCCCTTCACTTTCAGATCTCAAACTGAAACTCCCAACAGACAAAAACCAGGCACTTCCTTTGAGTTCCTCCAGTTCTTGACTGGATTGGCTGTCACTCACAATAGACTGCTGCTGTTGGTCCAAAAGGCACGAAGTCTAACTACATCTCCCAGAGTCACTGCCCATACAATCCTCTTGTGGCTGGCTCAGATTATGAGTCCCAAGTTCTGATTCGTCAAGGCATCATTTAGAGCTAGTTTACCCCACACTGATTGGTCCAGTTCAGCAGTTCAAAACCAGAATGGGGAACTAGGCAGACAGTTCTGACTGCAAAGAAAGCAAGTTAGACAAACTGTAATTTTATTATTACTGTAAATGATTTCTGGCAATCAGTTACATCTTTCAGACAGGTTCCTTTGCACTCCTAGTGACTGCAAAATGGGGTGATTGGCAGCAGCATGAGTGGTACTCAATCAAAGAAACACACAGTCCCCCATACAAACTAATTATGTCTGCAAGCAGACAGCTCTTAAAGAGACAGTACCAGAGGTTCTAAAAACACTCACTGATAAATGGCTTAAGCGCCAAACACCATTCAGGCTTGAGCATTCAAGCAAGCTCCTGAAGTCTTTTTGGAACCCCCATTTGCAGGGGTTACACCCTTCCTAGCCTTTGGGAAAAGCTTGCGTCCGCGTCAAGCAAGTACCATAAGTTTCAACTGCAACCATATACATTTGCATTAGGGCTCCACATGTAATCATCAGTCAATACATCATTTTACAAGAACCATTTCTGAAACATTGCAGTACGTCACTCTTTACACAGTATAACACACACATTGTACCATAACTCAAGTTATTACCTCTTGTACATGAAACCTGAAGAGAGGACCCTTCCCTATCAGTTACCTTGGGGCTGGACAGGGGCAAGGGCACCATACTTAGAGGCAACACAAGTAACTTGGAGTTAGCACTAACGCTCAGTTTGGGCAATGAGCTCGGGGACACATACACTCCTTTATGGACAACATTGAGAGGCAGGTCCACTGGCGGCCCAGGGAATCATAACTGAGGTGCACCACAGGCTTTACAGCTCGACCAGTCTTTCTAGGGGAGCTGTTACAGTCTCTGCACTCTGAGCCTCATTTTCAGCATTGTTCTCACTTGTCAGGAGTCTCCATGGGGGTGAGAGGCTAGAACTTGGGGCACTTTCAGCTCCAGGAGTTACAGTTTCTGAGTCCACAACATTTGGCTCGCATGGAGAGCTTTCAGACACTGGCAGTGGACTGTCAGGGCACTCAAAATACTCTTCTTGTTGGTGTATCACCAGTCTGCCCCAATCTATCATTTTCCTCCCTGAAGCTCAAACAGTTCAACCATGCACAATGATTCCATTTCATCTGATCTGATGCTTTGCACTTCACTTTCTGGGAGCATTGGCTCCAGGGATGAAGCTGGGGGCATAGACAGTCCAGAAGGCCCAGCTTTGTCTCAGTATTGACTAGGGGATTGCCCGAAACAATTGACTCAGTTCGTAAGAAGGATAGTATTCAAAGTCACTCTCACTTTCTTCTGATATGGACTGACAGTCATGCTCAACTGGGACTTGTGCAGGGAACACTTTAACTCTGCTTCTGTAGGTGCAGACTTCTTGATCTTTTCTTAGCAGCAGCTCTAGTCACTGGTCCAGAGGGGCATCTTCTGGGGCTCAGACTCAATCAGGATTTGTCAATGGGTAGTAAATGATTTCTATGCATTGTTTTACATCTTTGAATTGTTCTCAGGCCTTACTTTGTACACTGGCAGATCATCTAGTTTGCCCACTACAATGGAGGAGATGGTGCCATCTGTCAGCAATCTTGTGTTGCCATGCAGTCCCAGATTTCTTAGCAATGCCGATCTCCCTCCTGGAGTTCCTGTGCTTTCACCTTTTTATCATACCTTTCTTTGTTGGCCAGATTTCTTTTGGCAGCCATGGTTTGAGCCAGTTGGTACGCATGAGTTAGCTGGGCCTTTAACTTTTGCACATACTGTAAATAGTTGTCAGCTTGAACCCCATCGGAGAGACCAAAACACACACATCTACCGGTAGTCGACTTCTCTTCCAAACATCAGCGGTGAGGGAGAACAGTGGCATCACTTTTGGTGCAGTTATAAGCATGTACCAGGGTGCTAATTTGTTGGCTCCATCTAGGCTTGTCCTTTGGGTGCAGGGTGCTAGCATATCTGTAAGTCGCGGTTGACGTTCAGGCTACTTAGGTCCCCCTGGGGGTAGTGAGTAGTTCTGGACTTTCTCACTCCCACAGAGAAAGCATCTCTTTGATCAAGACGACTCTCCAAAGTCTCTCCCTTGATCAGAATGGATTCTGTGGAGCCCCATAGTGAACAAAAAGTTTTCTCAGTACTTTGGCTACAGTGGATACTTTCTGGTCTTTGGTGGGAAAGCTTGGGCATATCTCGTGAAATGGTCAGATGACCACCAGCACATTACTGATATTTCTTTGATCTGACTCAAACTCAGAAAATCAATACAGACCAGCTCCATGGGTGCACTGGTGGTTATGTTAACAAGGGGGCAGCCTCTGGGCAAAGCTTTCCTCTGTAAGCAGCGACTACAAGTTCGTATGTGTTGCTCCACATCAGCCCCCATCTTAGGCCAATAGAATCTGGATCTCACCAAGTCAAGTGTTCTGTCTATACCAAGGTGCCCCTGTGGTTGTGCAAGGACCTCAATACTGAGTCTCGAAGGCAGTAGGCAGCACCAGTTGTTGTTTGTCTACTTGTCCCCCTCTGTCTACTGTTTCTCTATATAACAGTTTATTGATCAGTTTCAACTTAGGACCCTTCTTTGTATAACAGTGCAGTTCTCAAATCAGTGGGCGTAATTTGGACACATCTTTCCTGCATAGAGACTAAAAGCTGATTTGATCATAGGATCGTGAGGATTGAGCCCCCAGATACTGTCATTGTCCAGCTGAGGCAGTGCACCAATGTCTATTGCAGAAAAGTGGAGTAAGCAGCAGGTATGCAATTCTCAGAGGGTCCCAAGCTTAATCCACCATGCAGTCCACTCGTCCGTGGACATTGTTCTCCTGTCAAACTTCCGTGAGTGCCCGAATGTGAGTTCTGCCAATGGACCCAATCATTCTGGGGAACAGGCCTCCGGAGAGAGAGCATCAGCATCTATGTGGTTCAGACCTGCTTGGTATTCGAGAGCATAGTCATATGTAGATAATGCAGAAAGCCACCTGTGGCCAGTGGCATCCAACTTAGCTGGGGTCTGCACATAGGTCAAAGGATTATTGTCAGTTTTTACTAGTATTTTAGCCCCATACAAGTACTCATGGAATTGGTCAACATAGCCACTTCAAAGCTAGGAACTCTAACTTATGTACAGGATAGTTCTTTTCCGATGGGGTCAGGCTTCTCTGGCAAAGGCCACTGGTCTCAGGCCATTCTCGTCTCTTGGTACAACATGCCCCAACCCTTACAAGCTAGCATCAGTGTGCAGGGCGTAAGGTTTTCTTGGATCGGCATAGTCAGCACTGGAGCATGGGTAGAGTTGATATATGACTCTGAAAAGCAGTCTCACAATCAGGAGTTCATGGACCCCAACATTTCACTCGATGAAAATACACTCTTTTTCAGTCTTGAGGACTGACCTTTGGTATTTTTTTGTGGGTTGGGGATATCCTTGAGTAAGGTTAAGTAAGGCGGATCACTCTTGAATAGTCCTTGATGAAGCATGATAATACAGAATTCCAGGAATCTTTGCAGTTCTTTTAGATTTTTGGGCTGGCCAGGTAGTCAAGGCCTCAACTTTACTTGGGTCGGTCTCTATTCCTCGGTGGATACTATGTGTCCCACATACTTTACTGATGTTTGAAAAATTGAACCTTATCAATGGACAGTTTTAAGCACAAAGTCTCCAGTCGATCCAATACCTTAAATAATCTGCTCTCATGTTCCTCAGTGAGCTGCCAAACACAATAACATCATCTAGGTATACCAGGCACTCTAGTAAGTTCATGTCCCCACTGCACGCTCCATCAATCGTTGAAAAGTGGCTGGGGCACCTGAAATCCCTTGAAGACATCCTCATGAATTCATAGAAATAGCCCAGGACAGATGAGAGCTGTCTTCTCCATGATCCTCTGGTTCTATATTTTCAGCATCTCTCTGTACCTCATAGGCCTTCTTAATTAAAGCCCGGAACTCTTAAAGCTCTACAGTCTTTGACCCCTGTTTTTCATAACACAAAATGCTAGCCTTCTGAAACATATGAGCATTTGTTCCAACTAAACAAAGGGACACCATCTACAGTCCAGTGGGGGATGCTACACAAGGCTAGGGTCTCTTACTGTTCAAGCCACTCAGCCAATGGAGGGGGAAAGACAAACAAATTGAGTATACCCAGAATAGGGTAGGGCCTTCTCACTTAACCCCCATACATGCAGTCCTTCTAATGGTTGTAAGGGTACGTCTGACAAATGCTTCTGATACCAATCTTGAACATAATTGTCACTAAGGAGCCACTGTCTATACAGCTCTTGTAGACACCCATTTACCTTTACAGTGGTCTCAATGGAGGACCCACTATTCAAGACCAATCTGGAGAGGCCGGTAGTGGGGCCTGAGACATGTGCTTGCCACAAAAGGACGTGAATTAACATTTTTGGTACCCTCACTAGGATCATTTCGTGCACCTCTTAACCACTAGATTTGTTCTCAGAAGCTCTCCTTGCTTAGCCTATAGCCACACTTTGTCAGTGTCTTTTGAGATTGGCATTTCCCTTTTCATGTGCCCATCCTTCCCACAATTATAGCAAAACATACTTTTGGAGTTTGAGCTGGCGAGGTGCCACTGTGGAGCCAGGCGGGGTATTACTAACTGGAAACCTTGGTGCCATCTCTGTCTCTGGCGTGATAAGCATTTGGAGACATCGTCAGTTCTCACTTCCGTGGTCAAGGAATCGAGTTCGGAGCTGTTATCAGCAGGAGATATTACGGGTGGGTATCCCCACCCCAGCAGCAGATGCAGTCGATATAGGTCGGGCTCATCCAGGCGTGGCTTCATAAAGGGACTGTTTTTGAATTCCTGATCTCTTCAACAGTTCACCCCATTGTGGCATATCTTTCCTTATCAGAACACTCATTGACTGCCAACCTCTGCCCTGAACTTCACTGATGGGACACCCTCAGTCACTCGGGTCTTAGCCACAGCTATTGGTGAGTCCTCCCGAAGTCGCCTTTCTCAACTCCTCGAATTTCTCTCATTAACTCATCATGGGAGGTGCGATTCAGTCGATTTGCCAGGCGTAACTGAAGCAACAGCAGTTCTGAGAAGGGCAGACTTGAGATTCTGTCCAGTCTGGTTGGATCCAGTTCAATCAGCTGGCAAAACTACCCTTTCTGAGGCATTCTTGCAACAATTTTTCAGCGAGGAGACATACAGACAACAACTCCCCTTGGTACTGTTGTGCATTTCTACTCTCCACCATAGGTCCTCATCAGAATCTGGGCTCCCATACATTCTCCAAGGCCTCAAGATAGGCTTGTGCAGTCGCTTCAGGGTTACTGGCCCGTTAGCACGGATGGTAGCCAGGGCAGGACCTCGGGCTCTCACTAACCCTCTTTTCGCTTTTGACTTCCGGGCATTGCCATTCTAGCATGAGGGCAACATAGTCTATCCAGGTCTCCAGTCATCCTCCCTTGGGGGGTGGGGAGGTGCCAGAAGATCCTCAACCCACGGTAAGAGTCGTGACTAATGGCAGGTGCAGAAATAGGGTCTGCAGTGGTTCAGCCACCATTACGGGTACTGGAGCAGGAGAGGGTGTTGGGGAGGAACACCCCAGGTGGCAGAATAGTTTCTTCAAGTCCTCCACAGTTTTCCCTTCTCCCAGCAACCATTTATAAATTTCTCCTCAAAGTTTCAGATAGTGGTGGGGGCTCATTCCCCGGTCTTTACTGTCCTAGTTATCACTCTCCAAACAGTGAGGGCTCCTCTGGGGTAATGGTCTGTGGTACTTTGGAGCTATCTATGGGATCCTTAAACTCTACTAGGGCCAGGAAGTGTGGGTGAGCAGATTAGCGTGACGACCCACCACCACAGGATTTTGTAAACCTTCCACCTTGGAAAGTACTCCCTGCACAGTGTCCGTATTGATACCAGGGATGTCCAGGATAAGCATAGCATTTGGGGTCGATCTCACTCCCAGTACACCACTCCACCAGCGGTGCACAGCCACTTCTGTCGGGTACCCATTTATTTATTTATTTATTTATTTTCCTTAACAGTGGTTTGTAAATATGGCCACTAGAGGACACACAATCCCAGCGGTGAGCCTCAAAATGTAACCCCTAGATGGCGCTATCCCAGGGCTACTACCCCTGCCTGATTTGCCACTAACTGGGTTGAGGGGCCTGGATCCAATGGCGGGTGCCTCCACCCAGAGGTCAGGGTTTGCAATAGTTAAACTTACTTGGTCACAGCCCTCTGGGACACTGCAACCCCTTTCTTCCCACTAGTGGCCCCACAATATAGCAGAATTACCTTCACAGTATACACTTACCCCCAAGGCTGGTTCAGGCACCGGGACATCCTGTAAAATAAGATACAGTGCAACAATCACAGTACAGTACTTTAACATAGACAAATACCTCAGGCAGTATAACTTTGTTGAAACAAACAGCTCTGATTTATTTAGGGGATATAACAGGACAGGAAATCAGGTTAATTAGCTTATCACTTTACTATCTACCTATGGCTCTGTGCACAGGCCTATCCCTACCAGTTACTGTCCTGGGTACCCAGGCCCTAGTGGCTAGTCCAAACCCGTGGCAGCTGGTAGGGGCCCTTTCACACAGAAAAGGAAAATTAAACAGTCAGCAGTACAGTAATTCCATTTGGATTTAATGTGGCAATTCAACAGGGAGCGACCTTTAATTAGTACTCACGACCTCCAAAGAAGATATGGTCCTTCAATGTCAGCAGGGCTACTTTTGATCTCCAAGAGACTCCTCACACATTTATATGGTAAAAAAAAGCACTATACCAGGCAGGCTGCATCTGTATCCCAATCGCACTACTGCACAATAACCAGGGAGAACACGTTTTCAGCAGATTCATAGTTCCTGACAGACCGAGTGTAATTCAACAATTTCTTCAGTCTTCTACAGGGTGAGCCTGGTTTCTACTCTTCAGAGATCCTTTGATTCTTTCACAGGGCAGTTCAGTCCTAACAAGCTTGATTACACAAGTTGAGCCAGAACTCTGGGCCTTACACGCTTTTTGACTGAAACTGTGCACTGAAGGAGCACAGGGTTTCTTTCCCCTTCACTTTCAGATCTCAAACTGAAACTCCCAACAGACAAAAACCGGGCACTTCCTTTGAGTTCCTCCCAGTTCTTGACTGGATTGGCTGTCACTCACAATAGACTGCTGCTGTTGGTCCAAAAGGCACGAAGTCTAAACTACATCTCCCAGAGTCACTGCCCATACAATCCTCTTGTGGCTGGCTCGATTATGAGTCCCAAGTTCTGATTCGTCAAGGCATCATTTTAGAGCTAGTTTACCCCACACTGATTGGTCCAGTTCAGCAGTTCAAAACCAGAATGGGGAACTAGGCAGACAGTTCTGACTGCAAAGAAAGCAGGTTAGACAAACTGTAATTTTATTATTACTGTAAATGATTTCTGGCAATCAGTTACATCTTTCAGACAGGTTCCTTTGCACTCTAGTGACTGCAAAAATGGGTGAATTAGCAGCAGCTTGAGTGGTACTCAATCAAAGAAAACACAGTCCCCATACAACTAATTATGTCTGCAAGCAGACAGCTCTAAAGAGACAGTACCAGAGGTTCTAAAAACACTCACTGATAAATGGCTTAAAAACCAAACACCATTCAGGCTTGGAGCATTCAAGCAAGCTCCTGGAAGTCTTTGGGAACCCCCATTTGCAGGGGGTTACCAATGGAACCAGGTGAATAAATGTCTAGAGGTCTTTGTTAGCACTCGGTCCAGGTTTACGTGATAACGCGAATGCCTAAAGGTCACCATTATCGCACAGTCAGAGTGCCGAAAACCTTTCAGCATTCTGACAACCCCGATGCACAGGACAATGGCGCCAGAGGTCAGGAGATTTTTATTGTTTTCTGTGGAAGGCGCCCCCCGTACCCACCTTCTTAAAGATTCTCAACTCTGGGGGGCGGTGCATGTCGGAGGGGTGAAACCAGTACAAAAATAAAGGTTCAGGCTGGGCGCAATACAATCGCACCAGTGCCCGGACCCAAACCCGTCCTCATCCATCCCAACCACTAGCCAACCCCTGACAACAAGACGCAGGTTTGGTCATCCACCATAGCGCCACCTCTGCCCTCCCAGCCCACACTGCAGGCTTAAACCCCCCACCACAGCACACACATGCACATCCTGTCGCCCAGTTTGCCCACCTCAATCCAGTCGCGCCCTCCCATCACCATGAGGATTGCACCTGAAGGAGTCGCCGTTACAGATGGCGCCCTTCCCCATGCGCCCACCTCACGGGTTACCCCTCTGGTCCGTGCTATTACTAGCAAACCTCACCCTCTGTAGCACTATCACTATTATACTGGGGAATGAAAAGTGCCAAAATCTCTCTCTTTAGTACTACAGTACATCCAGAAGAAAACTGAACATGTTAGGTTGTGTCTACAAACGTGCAGTATGCCAGCCTTAGCCGATAAGATCATTGGGGCTGGCTCGACACCCCACTAAAAAGTAGAGGTTAGAATAATGAGCTGTAAACGAGCTTGGTCCATCCAGCAGAACATACCTTGGTTTGATTCTCACAACCTCCACTTGTATACTGTGTGACTCTGAGCAAGTCACTTAACTGCCCAGTGCTCCCAGGTTGCCCCTGAAAACAGGCACTTGTGCCTAGTGGGCCTTACCCGGTTACCAAAGACTAAAATAAAAAAATTGGTGAAAACCCTAATTAAAAGGCCTGTAGGTTGATCCTCGGGGCAGATTACTTGACCCACATGTGCACACTGTATAATGAGACTGGACAGCTCCCACTTCATCTCAGAGTAAAATACCAGGCCTTCCTGGTAGGGAACAAAATCACTTCTAGGACTAGCACCTGACTCCATCACTAATATTTTCAAATACACCCAAACCACTAAAAACACTAGAAGTGCTACCAAGGGTTGGGGGGGGTTACTGGTGACCTTCAACCGTACTATATTGCTCAGAGATCCCTTTCATACCAGGGACTCAAATGGATAAATGACCTCCCTTCCTCCCTTACAGAAATTAGTAAGCTTGGCCCATTTAAAAGAGGGCTCCGCTCCTACCTAGCCCTTGAAAACAACTGCTGCTGCCCTGTGAAGACAAGGACTACCCTAGTATACCACTAGAGTTCACTCCATTTCTCTTTATATTGTCACATCGTGCCCCATCCCCTGACCACTCATCCCACCCCACCCCTCCTTCCCCTTATACTATGTCTCTCTTCTGATCCTTTAACTCCCCCAAAACTATGTACCTCTGCTTTACCTTAGACAAAGCCTCATCTGGCTGCAAATTTACCAAAATCTCAAGTAACCCATGAGTTTCCTGGCCTAAAGTTGTAAACTGTACCTGATAAAACACTGTACCACACTCCTGGAGCTGCTGATCTCTCACTAGCACTTCTGTAACTGAAATTGATGCATAACCTTACTGTATTAACTGCCTTTGTCTGCTCGTAACTTCTGTAACCAAGGTCTTGTCCTGTATTTTTTGTCTTGGAATCTTGTAGAGTTCTCGCTCAAAGGTATTAATCCAAAACTGAAATAAATAAATGTATTTATTTATTTTTATTTATTTAGTATTTTGGAAAGACCTTTGAGCGTGAGCTCTTTACAAAGGTTCCACATCAGGGTGGACAATAAGACAATACACGTATTCAGTGGTTACAGAGGCCTGATCATTGGGCATTTGTAACCCCTTGTTACCCGGGGTTACTAGAATCCCAGTAAGACCTAGTGGTAGGCCGGGAAGGCAGCTTGTGAAACTCCAGTTAAATGGGTTTCACACTGTCTCACTCTGTTCTCAGTCTCAGCTGAGACTGAGGGATGACATCACCAACTGAACTTTCGTAGCTGCATAAGCCACATTGGAATCTGCAGCAGAGGGAGTTAGATAGAACGTTGGGAGTTTTCAAAGGGAAGTGTTCAGTTCAGTTTGCCTTCAAGTAAGAAGAGTCAGTGTCCAGTTTGTCTTGAGCAAATGAAGGTGTGCTCAAGTGGTGGAGACGGTTGGTCTCAGTGCCCCCTCCCTCCGGGGGAAAATCCCCATGCAGATTCCTGGGGCAATCCCTTAATTCTGCCAAGAGGAAGAAAAGCTGCCAGCTCAGTTCAGCCTTTGTTTTGGAAAGTTGGAAGATTTGTGATTAGCCTGTGGGACACCTGCAACTAAAGGGTGAGTGTTTGCTCTAACATGAGAGGGCATAAAATGTGTTTCTTCAACCTGGGGCATGTGAGGAAATCTAGGAATTGAGCTACAATTTGGGAAGCCTATAGGACTAGGCCAAACAAGTGGAGTAGTGTCAAATGCTAGAATGTTGGGTAATTCAAGTAATATGTAGAGGAGGTGCGACAGTTCATCTACCATTTAATCTACATTTAGCAGTTTCAGTTTTCCAGAGAAATGGCTGGGTATGGGCTGTGGGAGCAGGAGGTGGGCAAACCCCCCATCTTTAGTAACCAGGTCCACCTCTACGGATTTCTGCTGTGGTTGCCACTTTGCCTCATGCACTTGGCCAGTGATGGGGGGAAGTACCCAGACGTGGGTTGCAAAAGGGAAAATCTCTCTAGGAGTCGCAGACTCTAAGTGGTGTGGGGAGCCACAACAAGTGTAAAGAAGAATTCTCTTTGTGAGATGGGGAGTCATAAGAAGTAAGGAAGAAATCTCTCTAGGAGTTGCAGACTCTAAGTGGTGTGGGGAGCCACGACAGGATAATTGGTTCATTTTTCCAATGGACCGTGAATCAAGTGGCCGGCAGGGGAGTCGGGCCAGTCGGGCTGTGTACCCAAAGCGCGCATGCAAGTCCAGGCTGTGTGCCTGGTGGGTCCAGAGCCTGAAAACAGTATAATTGGTTCATTCTTCCAGTGGACCGCGTTTTAGTCTCTAATCTGCATTACCAGGAAATGTAGCCCTATGGGGGTCCATCTATGCTTTGTTGTGTTCAGTTAGTATGTGAATAAAAGCCACACTGAAGAATCCCATTCCTGGTTCTGGACATTACAGTTATTGCTTCCTGTTTTCGGATTTACTTGGTGCCCCTGTACAGAGTAGTCAAACCTAGGTCCCCCTGTACCGAGTAACCTCATCCTCCCCGAATCCAGGTCCCCACCAGGTACTGCTGTCAGCTTCAACAGCATGCCACCTGTCATTTTGGCAAAAAGGCAGGGTGAGGGTTACAAAAATGGAGGCACCGCTTTGGATTTTGTTCGGAAGGAAGCTGCTTGGGCAGGGGCCATGCTTTGGCTATCTGGCAGTGGGTAGCCCAAAAGCTGGCTAGTTCCTAGTGTGTGTTGCTGTGTGCTGTGGATCTTGTGCTGCTGTTTAAAAATACCAACTGTTTACCAAGGAACTGTAAAGCCAAAGAGTGTGTCCTTGTCCTGCATCAAAATAGTTTACAGCATTTTGCCTGCTTTAAAATGAACTGTTGTGAAAAAAAAAGTGTGGAAGACTAGGGGTATCAACAGGAAAATTGTGCCCTGGACGTTGAAATGCTTTTAAAATAAACTGTTGTGAAGGAAAGTGTGGAAGACTAGGGTAGCAAAGAAAATTATGCCCTGGATGTTGGAAATGCTTTCTGAGTGAATTGAGAGACTGCAGATAAATAGCTATGTTGTATGGCTGAAATGGACTCCACCGTGAGTCAGTTGAAAAAACAAAAACGCTTTCATTCTGCAGTTTAAATTTGCCTGCTTGACGATCGCCGTGAGGAGAAGAGCCCTCGCGAGGAAGAAGAGGCTCATTTGCATGGCGTCGTGTGGTTGGTCAGGCTGCAATCAGTCCCGCCTCAGCCAGCTCTACAGAACTGCCCCAGCATTCGAGAGGGAGTGAGAGTGGAGTGCGTGGTACTGGCAGTGGAGGACTGTCGCGGAGCGTTCAAAGCGTTGTAAACAGTTCAAAATTAGATTATTTAGTTTAAAATCGGGCTCAACCTGCTAATCGATCGTTAAAATTGCAAGTGTGGTGGTTAAGAAGACGATCGCTAGGACTGCCTGCCCATTTGTATACTGAGGCCTTCAAGAACTGGCTGCAGGCCGTTTTTCTCCATTGCAGCAAATTGCTACTGATAACAGTAAGTAAACAACCAAGAAACTGCTCAAACAGTGATTTTCAGCTATGCCATATAAAATGTGTGTGCAGCAGTGTAGTCGCTTTTCAAGTAACAACTGTGTGAAGTCCTGCCAGCAAGCACAAGTCTGTTAAGCCATTGACTGTGTGCATAGAAGTGAATTTAGCCTCAGTTTAAAGTTTGCAGCCAGAAAGAGAGACTGTGGGTTGTAGCAAAATGCAGCACTAGTAAAAGCTGGCAATCCTGTGCTAAAAACCTGAAGCTTCAAGGGACTGTGAATAAAAGAAATGATACCAGCTTGTGAAAAGTCCAAGGAAAATCCTGTAAATGTGTTTAAAGCCAGAACAGAGCAAGTTGTGCAGTTTGAGTAAAAGTTATCAGTAGCTTGTGTAAATCGGGTGCGCAGTGGCTTGACCCAGATTCTAAATGTTGATGCACAGGAGTGCTGCCACCGCCATCACAGGGTGGGGTAGTAAAGTAAACACAGCAGCAGAGGAGCCATTTTACAGCTAAAGAGTGTGTTCAATAAAGTGGGACTTTCAGTTACAGTGAACTTTTGTTTATTTTTCTGCAGTTATGGCCTCAAGACCCGCTTGTTACCGGATCATGCCCGTGTTGCAGTAACAGCAGCAGTAAATAGACTGAGAGATATTGAAAAGTGGTGCTATGGAGGGCAGCTGCCTCCGATGTGGCCGATTCTAATTATCCAGTGCATGTATGCCAAATATGCTTGAGAGCTGGAAGGGACGTCTTCATGATTCCTCACTGTGCTGGATGCCTACAAAAATATGGCTTGTATAAAGTGCCTCCAATTTGTTTGGCCCCCACATGGACAAAAATTCAGGAATCTGCAGTTGGTAGCACACAGCTCCAGGCGGAGCCTGTGGAGGAAGGTCCCTCAGGGGAGTGTGGCACAAAGCTAGAGGGTGCAGAGTTAGAGACAGAACCAGAAGTTGAAGTTTCGGATGCTGGATCCCAGAAAGAAAGTTCGGATAAAGCATCAATAGACCCCTGGGTGGGGGGTGCCTAGCCCAAGTCTCTTAGGTGAAGATGAGATGCGGGGGGCCTTTGAATGGGAGGTGTCGACCTCTGCGCCTAGTGATGAATGGATAGTCTTAGAAGTGAGGATGACTGCTCACTCCTGGGCTCAGATCCTCAGTGAAGAGGAAGATGAGAGGGAACCTATGTGGCCTTGTGAAGAAGGAACGGGTACACAGCCTCAAGATCTTGCCTCGGAGGAATGTATGGAAGAAAGTGGTGATGCCACTGCCCTGGCTTTACAGGAGGAAGAAGTCAGGGATCCGTTTCTAATTTCCTTAAGGATGCGTAGCTGGCAGAACCAGGACTGGCCACCCCCAAGCCAGGCCAGTGGTCTCAGATTGACCAAAGCAAGTAAAGAGGAGAGACTGGTTCATAGAAAGGCAAATGAGATCTTTGGTATGACCTTTCCTACCTTTCCTCGGAAAGTCTGGGAGGAAATTGAGAACTGCAGGAAATCCTGGATCCAGGATGGAGCAATGAAAAGTGTGCATCCTGGGGCCAACCAGCATGTAAAGAATAGACTGTTCCACGAAAAGTATACCCAGTGGAAGAGAGGCAGGACACTGTTTATGGACAGAGTGAGAATAGTGGACGGAGAGGGATGTGAAATCTCCCACTGTATGAACTATGTGCACCCAGGTGGGGTAATAATTCAAGTCCCTGACCCCCGGTGCTATTTGCCTCAGTGCAGGGACCTCCCAGCAAATAAGCCCATGCCTACAAAATGGAGAGCTGAGCAGTGGTAGTCAATACTGCCACACCAGACTGTGAAGTGCCTTATTGATCCGCCAATATGAATATCCAGGACTCAGGTGCCCTACATTCATCAGTCTACAGTGTACTGTCCTGTCCAGCAACCATCAACTGGCCCACCAGATGACTTCAGATCCAGAGAGGACACCAGCCCAGCTGTATCCTGTTCATCGCCTGGTAATCGGATGACGCAGACCAGCTGTTTCTTTTGTTCCTGTTCTAAGGTTCCATCTCCAGAGATGACATCATCCCAGCTGTTCCCAGATGTGCCCTCCTGTGGTTCCCGGAAGATGGCCGCCCAGCTGTATCGGAAGAAATGCTGCCAGGGAGAGTCTTGGCTGAGATGCAGGTTGGTGCAGAGTCTTGTACTACAAGTGGCTGGTAAGTCCAAACTTTTCTATCTTTATGATGTTGCAGTACACACTACACTACAGACTTCAAAATGTGAACTGTCTGCAAAGACTCTCCCTTTGGGACTTTTGACCTGTTTAGAACTGTGCTTCACGGGCTCTGGCCCAGGAGAGACTCTTTACTGGACTAGTCTTGGGCTTTGTGGTCACTAGTTGGGACTTTTAGGGCACTCCATCCCCCAAATGTGTATTGTAAATAATGTCATTGTTATCTAATGTAAATACTGTTTTTTCTACCTTTTTCCAAAAAAAATATATATTTTTGGGATTCTGCAGTGTTTTGATGGTAGGGGTCTAGGTAGACTGTGTATGCAGATTAGGAGTGTGTTTTGTCTTTCTTTTTCTTACAGGTGTTCCTGGGAAGACAGAAGAGAAGACAAGAAGAGGAGGAGGGGCTCATCAGAGTTCCTCGTCAGTGCTTTATTGTTTAGAAATTTAAAGTACTGTGGTGTTATTGTTATGGTTATTGCTGTATTAACCCTTTCCTTCCACAGGTGTGGTTGTGGGGGTAGGGAGGAGGCAGTAATTTGGTATTTTAATGATGTGGTTGCAGGTTGCCCAAGGTCGTGGAGGTCCCCGGGTTGTTTTCTTTGTTTTGGAATATTATGTTAGAGGCAGATAGGTTTTCCCTAGAGGGTTGGGGGGATAGACAGGCTGTGGTCCTGAGTGGCCATGGGGACCACAGTGCTGATCTATCAGGGCTATGCTCTGGATAGTTCTACCAGAGTCACTAGGTGTCCATAGTAAGTGGATAGTGTAGAGGCTGACATGTCAGCTACAGGCCTCTAGGCCCTTAGTGTTACCTGCCTGTGCTTGCACATGGCAGGAGGGAGCCCTGATCACCCCTCCACTGGGTAACACATAAGTGGGATGGCCTAAGGCCGAAGTAAATAATGACTGTGGACAGTCATTTTCCTGATCAGAGGCGAGTGTAACCCCTTGTTACCCGGGGTTACTAAAATCCCAGTAAGACCTAGTGGTAGGCAGGGGAAGGCAGCTTGTGAAACTCCAGTTAAATGGGTTTCACACTGTCTCACTCTGTTCTCAGTCTCAGCTGAGACTGAGGGATGACATCACCAATAGAACTTTCACAGCTGCATAAGCCATTGGAATCTGCAGCAGAGGAGTTAGATAGAACGTTTGGAGTTTTCAAAGTGTTCAGTTCAGTTTGCCTTCAAGTAAGAAGGAGTCAGTGTCCAGCTTGTCTTGAGCAAGTAAGGTGTGCTCAAGTGGTGGAGACACGGTTTGGGTCTCAGTGCCTCCCTCCCTCCGGGGATGTAAAGATCCCCATGCAGATTCCTGGGGCAATCCCCTTAATTTTGCCAAGAGGAAGAATAGCTGCCAGCTCAGTTCAGCCTTTGTTTTGGAAAGTTGGAAGATTTATGATTCGCCTGTGGGGCACCTGCAACTAAAGGGTGAGTGTTTGCTCTAACATGAGAGGGCATAAAATGTGTTTCTTCAACCTGGGGCATATGAGGAAATCTAGGAATTGAGCTACAATTTGGGAAGCCTATAGGACTAGGCCAAACAAGTGGAGTAGTGTCAAATGCTAGAATGTTGGGTAATTCAAGTAATATGTAGAGGAGGTGCGACAGTTCATCTACCATTTAATCTACATTCAGAAGTTTCAGTTTTCCAGAGAAATGGCCGGGTATGGGCTGTGGGAGCAGGAGGTGGGCAAACCCCCCATCTTTAGTAACCAGGTCCACCTCTACGGATTTCTGCTGTGGTTGCTACTTTGCCTCATGCACTTGGCCAGTGATGGGGGAAGTACCCAGACGTGGGTTGCAAAAGGGAAAATCTCTCTAGGAGTCGCAGACTCTAAGTGGTGTGGGGAGCCACAACAAGTGTAAAGAAGAATTCTCTTTGTGAGATGGGGAGTCATAGGAAGTAAGGAAGAAATCTCTCTAGGAGTCGCAGACTCTAAGTGGTGTGGGGAGCCACGACAGGATAATTGGTTCATTTTTCCAATGGACCGTGAATCAAGTGGCCAGCGGGGGAGCCGGACCAGTCGGGCTGTGTACCCAAAGCGCGTGCAAGTCCAGGCTGTGTGCCTGGTGGGTCCAGAGCCTGAAAACAGTATAATTGGTTCATTCTTCCAGTGGACTGCGTTGTAGTCTCTAATCTGCATTACCAGGAAATGTAGCCCCATGGGGGTCCGTCTATGCTTTGTTGTGTTCAGTTAGTATGTGAATAAAAGCCACACTGAAGAATCCCATTCCTGGTTCTGGACATTACAGTTATTGCTTCCTGTGTTCGGATTTACTTGGGTGCCCCTGTACAGAGTAGTCAAACCTAGGTCCCCCTGTGCCGAGTAACCTCATCCTCCCCGAACCCAGGTCCCCACCAGGTACTGCTGTCAGCTTTAACAGCATGCCTCCTGTAATTTTGGCAAAAAGGCAGGGGTGAGGGGTTACACATTAAAGAGCGATTACATGACAATTAGACAAATAGGAGAAAAACAGAGCAGTTGTAATAGAATACTAAGCTATTTCTAATTGGTTGCCCTAGGTAGCCCACCCCTGGAGACCTCCAAATCCGTTGATAGACTATGGCAGAGTAACTGCATGGGGTTTAACGCTATCCCAGATGGCGAGAGGCAGGGTGACAGTGAAACAAGGAGGATTGGGTTTGAACCTACCGCTGAGAGTGAGAGGTAGGGGGAAGTAAAGCGGGGCTGTGATGGGAGCAGCTCAGAGGGCTTTGTCGAGTAGGGTGTGGGTGTGGTGTGGGGTTGGGAGGGCAGTACCAGGAGCGTTTAAAGATGACTGATTGCTTACTTCTGGATTTTAGATTCTGGAGCTTGAATATGAGCATGTCACACAGCTTATTTCTGGATTCTGGATTCAAGAGCTTGAATGTGAACCATGATCTCACAGGTCACAGTAGGATATGTTGCTGCTGCAGCATCCCAGGGCTGGACCAAACAGGAACTTTCATACTGTGGCACACTTTTAGATATAACTATATTTAGATAAAATCCAATTGCCTTTTTTTTCTTGTCAGTCTCATCCCATTTCTTATAATTGCTTAAGAGATGCGTGTCTATATGATAAGTTTCTCCCTCATAACCTCCCTACTCCTACTGGATGGGCATAGTGGAAGTCACAATTCTGCATTTGTGGCATTTGAATCATTACTGTGGCAGAATGTTGTAATGTCAGAGATGCAGGCTTGTGACATCTCGGAGTGCTCAAGCAAAAGCTGTAGGTGACATATGAGGCAGAAGCTCCTCTCTGTAAACATGTTTTCCCAGTCATCATAGCAGTGATGGTATAGTGACTGGAGCTTATGGGGTAATAATGGAACCAGGGTAATAAATGTCTGAGGTCTTTGTTAACACTCTGGTCCAGTTATTACTGAGTAAAACCCACACTCTACCACTATCACTATTATACTGGGGGATGAAAAAGTGCCAAATCTCTCTCTCTTTGCACTATAGTACATCTGAGAGAACTGGAAATGTTACATTGTTTCTTCTAAACGTGCAGTATGCCAACTTTAGACAATGAGATCACTGGATTTAGCTTATTGTCACGTAAGTGAGTCTACTGTCCAGTTATCACAAAATAATGGGATGGTAGTTCTGTGTTCTGATTGGCTGAGAAGATCTTTTTTGGATATAATTTGCAATAATGTGCTGGACTATACAGGAAACATGGATGTGGCTGGGTTTAGTCCATCTAAGTATTTAACTGGATGGTCTTTTGCTAAATACAGTTGCGGCTCATGTTCAGGGCAGGTTTAAATAAAATAAGTATTGTTAGTCTCCGGCATACCGTTGTAACAGTGATGCTCTTACAGTGACACTGCTACAGAGACAGCAACACCGACACCACGGTAATCACTGGGATGCTGGAGCAATGCCAGAGTCATCGACTTCGGAGTTTGGTCTCTCTCTCCCCCAAGAATCCCCCCCCCGGAGTTGGAATCCTTAAGTCTTGGGTGGCGAAGGGCAGAGCATGAACACCAATACTGTGTTGATACATGTTCCAGTCGGGGACCAGAGTCAGCAGCGTCAGGGATGTCAGCAACCATGTGTCACTGTAGGGGAGGTCACCGACATTCCTGTTGCCACGGCAACATGGAACTGTTAGTCTTCTGTGTAGATCCAACATAGGGGTAGCACTTTCGCTAGAAAAACACAAAATGCTCAGTGGGATGGAGGGCTGAGGTGCTGGATGCCTCACCACCTGCCCTGGTTTGGAAACAGCCACGAATCACTTGGGGATTGGACGGGGGGGGGATTGAGGATCTCTAGATGAAAGGTCTCCTGTCAGCAATCACCAGGGAGCGTCTACGTGGAGGTGGAGCATGAACAAAGTGTCATTGCACACAGTGGGATCCTAGGGATGTGGAACCGAGGGTGCTGCTTTACCTGTTGGCGGCTCCTGCCACCTTTCACAATGTCTCTCTCCCCGGTCCCATTCCTCCCTCCTCTGAACACACCACCCCCTTTCACAATGGCCACAGTGCGGCTCTCTCTCCAGTCTCAGTCCAACGCCCACCCCGTTGTACAATGGCCATTGTGCAACTTTACTTGTTGGTGGCTCCTGCTGCCCATCGCACTCTCCAATGCCAACACCAGCCAGCAAACATTCAGCACTGACAAATGCTTGTTTCAGGTAGAAGCTGATTCTTAAAGTGTTTTTGTCCTCTTTTCTGGAGGAATCGGGCATGAATATAGGGTTGCCAACATTGCATTTCAAAAATAGGGACAATATTTTTAGATATGCATCACCCTCCCTCTAAATAAGAGACACACCCCTGCCTGTACATATGGTGGCTGACTGAGGAGGTGTAGAAGGACTGTGCCAGTCGCTGTATGCTCCCACGGCACCATGGTTAATACTACGGTGAGTGTGGGGGTAGGGGGTATGCCCAGTGCTGAAGGGTGACCACTGGATGCCAAGGAAGTTTTTTCTGCACTGCCGGGCTGATGATAAGAGTTGTGGGGACACCACTACCACCAGGCATGATACTATATATGGTGGGGCTGGTGATCGGCTAGGGGGACACCAATATCACCAATGATGATACTATATACAGCTGGGCTGGTGATCAGAGGTTGGGACACCACTACCACAGGGATGATACTATATATGGCAAGGATGGTGATGGTGATGGTGAGGACACCACTACCACCAGGTATGATACTATATATGGCAAGGATGGTGATGGGGAGGACACCACCACCACCACTACCACCAGGGATGATACTATATATGGCAAGGATGGTGATGGTGAGGACACCACTACCACCAGTGATTATGCTATATATGGCAAGGATGGTGATGGTGAGGACACCACCACTACCACCAGTGATGATGATGATACTATATATGGCAAAGATGATGGTGATGGTGATGGTGAGGACACCACTACCACCAGGGATGATACTATATATGGCAAGGATGGTGATGGGAGGACACCACCACTACCACTAGGGATGATACTATATATGGCAAGGATGGTGATGGGGAGGACACCACTACCACCAGGGATGATACTATATATGGCAAGGATGGTGATGGGGAGGCCATCACCACTACCACCAGGGATGATACTGTATATGGCAAGGATGGTGATGGGGAGGACACCACCACTACCACCAGGGATAATACTGTATATGGCAAGGATGGTGATGGGGAGGACACCACCACTACCACCAGGGATGATACTATATATGGCAAAGATGGTGATGGGAGGGGACATCGCTACCACCAGGGACAATATTTTCTACATAACACGCTGGTGATCTGCAGGGGGTGGGATGCCAGGGAACACAGGGGGGTGGCTGTGCTCCCCCAGTGGCCCACTGGCTCAGTGGCTGCAATTCCTCAGACAGTTGCTAGGAGTTATGGTGAGGTTTTGTTTAGCAGTATTTACACTGTGCAAAAGGGCCATGCTAAATCCAAAGCTGCTGAATATGGAATTTTATGCATATTCAAGGCCATGTCCTGCTCTTGCCCATATGTGTACATTATGTTTGTGCAGGCGCTAACCATCTTTGCCAATGCAACATCCCTTTTGAATATGGGGATCCAGTGCAAGCCCTGGTTTGCATGGGCAAAGACCCATAGCGCCTGTGCAAACTTTTAATATTGGGCCCCAGGATTTTATTCATAAATATGGGGCTGGCCTGGAGGGATGGGGAGACCACAGGCACCAGGGATTTTCTCTTTATTATGTGCCTGGGATCAGAGGAGGTAGGGACCACTGGCACCAGAAATAGCTATGACTATCCAGGCCTGGTGGGGTGGCACCTTACCTGCTTCTGCTTCCTATACAGATGGGCCTATAATGGTCATGCAAATGTTCCTTAGCACCTTGCATGCCCAGTTAGCTCATTTGCATGGGTATCTTTTAATATTGCAGATAGCACTCTAGCGCTATCAACTCTCTGGGCCAAGTTTGGGACCTATGTTGGGGTGGTGCTCCTGACTAGCACTGCTCCAACATGGCCCTATATTCAGTCGGATAGCACATAGAAAACATAGAAACATAGAATTTGACGGCAGATAAGGACCGCTTGGCCCACCAAGTCTGCCCATTTCCTACCTAATGGATAAGCTGTAGATCCTAGTTAACCAGCAGCCTACTTCTTTCTACCCCACCCCTAGAATTGCCTTATGGCTGTCCCATACATGCTTGAATACAATCACTGTTTTGACTCCACAACCTCCTCCGGAAGGCCATTCCATGCATCCACCCTCTCTGTGAAAAATACTTCCTTACATTGCCTCTGAGCCGCCCCATCTTCAAATCATGTGCCCCTTGTTCTTGCACACCTCTTTTTTTGAAAGATGCTACCCTCTTGGACTTTATTGATTCCCTTGAGGTACTTAAACGTTTCTATCATGTCCCCCCTCTCCCTCCTTTCCTCGAGGCTATACATATTAAGCTCCTTTAGTCTCTTTTCATATGTTTTCTGGTGCAGACCCTGCACCATTTTAGTTACCCTCCTCTGGACAGCTTCCATCTTGTCTATGTCCTTGCGGAGATTGGGTCTCCAGAACTGCACAGAGTACTCCAGATGGGGTCTCACCAGATGTCTGTACAGAGGGATAACAACTTCCTGTTTTCTACTGGTGATGCCTCTCCCTATGCATCCCAGTATCCCCCCCAGCCCTCCTTACTGCCCTCTCACATTGCTTGCCCACTTTAAGTCAGCTGATATGACTACCCCCAGGTCCCTTTCCATTTTTGTTGTTGTTAGTTTCTCACCCCCCATTGTGTACTCTTGCCCTGGGTTTTTGTTTCCCAGGTGCATTATCTTGCACTTCTTAGCAGTAAATCTAAGCTGCCATACATTTGACCATTCCTCTAACCTTGCCAAGTCCCTTCTCATCCTTTCCACCCCACCTTGTGCATCAACTCTGTTGCCGATCTTTGTGTCATCTGCAAAGAGACATACTTTTTATACAGTCCCTCTGCAATGTCGCTTACAAAGACATTGAAGAGAACTGGTCCTAATACTGAACCCTGCGGCACCCCACTAGTAACCCCCCTTTCTTCAGAGTGAACTCCATTTACTGTTACCCTCTGTGTCCTATTCTCCAGCCAATTCTTTACCCAGGCTATCATCTTGGGACCCACTCACAGGCTGGCTAACTTGTATATTAATCTTTTGTGTGGGACTTAGTCAAATGTCTTTCTAAAGTCTAGGTAGACCATGTCTACAGCTCCTCCCTGATTTACTACTTTGGTCACCCAGTCAAAGAAATCTATTAGATGCATCTGGCATGACCTTCCTGCTGTGAATCCATGCTGCCTTGGGTCCTGTACCCCTGTGGCCTCTAGGTACTTGACAATTCTTTCCTTCAGAAGTGATTCCATCATTTTCCTTATCACTGAGGTTAAACTAACTCATCTGTAGTTTCCCGCTTCTACCCTGCTCCCACTTTTGTGAAGGGGAATCACATGACCCTCCTCCAATCCTCAGGTACCCTCCATCCTCCCATGATTTGTTAAAGAGGGTAGTCAGTGGTGTCACTAGTTCTACCCTTAGTTCTTTTAGAATTCTGGGATGAATCCCATCAGGCCCCATTGCTTTGTCCACCTTCAGTTTTAAGAGTTCTTTCAGGACCCTTTCTTCTGTAATTGGGCTGGTATCAACTTCTGTATCCAGATTGTTTCTATTGTTTGTTTTAGGTACCTCCCCCTCTTTATTTGTAAATACTGAGCAAAAATATTTGTTTAGTATCTCTGCCTTTTCACAGTCACCATCTGCCCACCCTCCTCCCCTTTATTAAGCCTCACTGTCCCTCCTTTAGTCTTCCTTCACTCCCTGATGTACCTAAAGAAGGTTTTATCCCCCTTCTTAACTGAGTTGGCCATCTTTTCCTCAGTTCGGGCCTTTGCTGTTCTGACTGCCTTCCCAGCTTCCTTTTGCTTTAACTGATACAATTCTCTGTCCTGCTCCTGCTGTGATTCCTTGTACTTTCTGAATGCTTTCTTTTTCTCTTGAACCTTCACTGCCAACTCCTTTGAGAACCATAGTGGTTTCTTACATCGTTTTGTTTTGTCTATTTGCTTCACACAAAGGCTTGTTACCTCTGTGATGGCAGTTTTTATTACTCCCCATTGTTCTTCCACCCCTCCTTCCTGCCCATTTGCTAGTGTATTCCTTAGGCACTCACTCATTTTGGCAAAGTCAGCCCTCCTGAAGTCCAGTACATTTGTCTTTGTATGGCTTGACTCTATTGCTGTGTGTATTGTGAACCATACTGTTCGATGGTCGCTAGTTCCCAGATGGCTACCCACTTCTACATCTGTGATCCTCTCTCCATCTCCATTTGAGAGGACCAGGTCTAAGATTGCTCCCTCTCGAGTGGGTTCCAATACTAGTTGTCTAAGGCATGCCCCCTGTAGGGCATGTGACTGAATATAATACCCAGAGACCTCTGGGTACTTGCAAAGTGCAATGCAAATGGTTGCACTATGCTTTTTCCATTTTGGAATATCAGGCCCCTCATTTTGCACAGGTAAAGGTTTTGTTTGGGCTCAGGTAAGACACCTGATGAACTCTTGCAATACTAGAAATGTAGGAGGGTCTTGAATGGATATCTGTTGATTAGTGTGGGTTCAAGAGGAGTACCTGGGGACAGAGCAGTGTGAGCCACATTCAGAACATGGAAACAGAGTTCCATGGGGGAGCATTTAAGAAAGGTAGAACCAGAAATCAGAGCTGTAAAAAAAAAATAACCTCAAAGAGAGCGATATGAGCCCCATGTGGGAGTGTATTTTAAATACACCCCCAAATGAAAATTGATATGAGCTCTCATGTGAGTGAAAATTTTTCAAAATATCCCACCCAATGAAAAGATACAAGCCCCCATGTGGGGGGCATTTTGAAATGTTTTCCCCCAAATGAGATATGATACGAGCTGGCCATGTTTTGGTATTTAAAAAATAGCATACCAAAACAGAAGTGGATCCTCTTTTTGATGAGGTAGGATGAGGTTGACACATTTTACAATTCTTGACCCTTTTGGGGTTTCTGGTATTTGGATTTTTGCCTCATATGCACACCCCTACATAGCAGATTATTACAGCAAGAAATGCAAGGAGGTCTCAGTTGACAGACAAGAAAGCTGGGTGAATCTAAACCTCCTCAGACTCATCAACTACTGTATGGAATCACATCAAACTAGTAAAACACATCAAGTGCCGGCTTTGCAGCCTCAATATTATCACTGCTGCTGCGGAGGATGCTGCTTAAGAATTTGCCATTGTCAGCCTGAAGAACCATCTTGCTGGGATGCTTCACCATAAACTGGCAGAAGACATCTGATGGATCTTTGGTAGCCTCGATGAAGTCAATGTCACAACAGGGGATGCGGCTCAGGTACTTGTTCTGTAGAGTCTTGAGAAGGATCTTCCCAGCTGGACCTCTTTCCATCAGGAACTTGGCTGGGGGCCCCATGGCAGAATTTTCAGCTTCTATTCTGTGTACGTCCCCATTGTCAACAACACTCCAGAAGTGTCCATTGTCCACCTTGAATGATACGCCCAAGCCATTATTCAGGAAAAAGTTCAATATTCCCAAGTTGGTTTGCCCAACTCCGTGAAAACAGAACCAGAGATGTACAGTGTGCTTAGGACATGTAAACTGTTTATTCTGTTCTTACTTGGCCTTCATACATTCAATTTAAATGCCCTTCTAAGCTCACAGAACTGCAACAAGTGACAATAAATTTAAATTAAAATAGAAACAATATTTATGAGCCAAAATTAGATATAAAAGCAATTACTCCTCATAATAAAATATTTCCTGTGGATTTAGACCTGGCATTATTTTCATCTGACATTGATTCCACTCAGTGTGGTTTCCAGTCAACACTGATTCCACTCAGCATGGTTCCAATCAACATTGATTCCACTCAGCGTGGTTCCCAGGCAACACTGATTCTACTCAGAGTGGTTCCCAGCCAACAGTGATTCCACTCAGCATGGTTCCCAACTGTCATTGATTCTACTCAACATGGTTCCCAAATGACATTGATTCCACTCAGCGTGGTTCCCAGCCGACATTGATTCCACTTAGCGTGGTTCCCAACTGACAGTGATTCCACATAGCGTGGTTCCCAACTGACACTGATTCCACTTAGCGTGGTTCCCAACTGACATTGATTCCACTTAGCGTGCTTCCCCAACTGGCAATGACCCTCCTGGTGTGGTTCCCAACCACCAGTGACCTCATTCAGCAATGTTCCTGGTCATCACTGAACCCACCCTGCATGATTCTGAACCACCATTGACCTCACCGGCATGGTTCTCAGCATGGTCCTCAGCATTACTGACCCCACCTGTGTGGTTCTCAGCCATCAGTTACCCACCCTGTAGTGTTCCCAGCTGGCTGGCAATAACCCCTCAGCACGGTCCCAGTCAACACTGATTCCACCTGGTCTGGTTTCTAGCTGGCACTGCCCCACCGGTGTGGTTCCCAACCAGCACTGACCCCACTAGTGTGGTTCCCATTCAGCACTAACCACACCTAGCATGGTTTCCACCAGCGTGGTTTACAGCTAGCATTGACCTCACCGGGTCTGGTTTCCAGCCAACACAGACCCCACCCAGTGTGGTTCCCAATCAGAACTGACCCCACCAGCATGGTTCCCAGCTAGCACTGTCCCCAATGCCATGGTGCTTAGCTGGAACTGACCACAATTGGTGTGGTTCCCATGTGGCATTGACCCCCATACCGCAGTTCCCAGCCTATACTGAGGAATTCCCTCTACACAGTATGGTTTACAACCAGCATTGACCCCATCTGGCATGATCCTGCTGGCACTGTCCCTACCCAGCATAGTTCCCAGCTGGCATTGACCCCACTTGGTATGATCATGGTACCACCAATGACACCCAGCATATCAGCCATGCACTGACCCTACTTGGTGTGGTTTCAGTTAGCATTGATCCCACCTGGCGTGGTTCCCAACTGGCAATGACCTCACCCAGTGTGGTTCACAGCCACACAGACCCCAGTCAGAATTGTTTCCAACCAGTGTGGTTCCCAACCAGCATTAACCCCACAAGGCCTAGTTTTCAGCCAGCATTGACCCCACCTAGCAGGGTTCCCAGCCAGCACTCACTCCACATGGCCTAGTTTCCAGCCAGCACTGACTCCACCCGTTGTGGTTACCAACCAGCATTGACCCCACTGATGTGGTTCCCAGCCAGCACTGAACCCACCAGCGTGGTTCCCAGCCAGCACTGACCCCAACAGCATGGTTCCCAGCCAGCATTGACCCTGCCGGCATGGTTCCCAGCCAACACTGACCCCACCTGAGTGGTTCCTAGCCAGCATTGATCATGACCAGCATGGTTCCACCTAGCACTGACCCCACCCACTGTGGTTCCCAGCCAGCATTGACCCCACCCCACCTGGTTCCCAGCTAACATTTATCTGGAAATATCTGGTTGTTTGGCTGTTAGCACTTAATTAGCAAATTTGGAAGCCAGCTTACTGCAACAGAATCTAAGACGTTTCAGTTGTTTAACCTTTTTTACAGCACTCTACAGGATTGTGTTGCATGCACAGCTCAAAGCATTCTAGGCTTCAGCCTGTTTGAGCAAGGATGCAAAAGCTAAAAGTATAAAACAGAGTTGACGTTTCGACCATGGGTCTTCCTCAGTGGGTACATAACCAAAGCATCTCAGTTTATTTGCAGGCTAAGCACTGATGAAGCAATCTTTTTCCTAAATATTGTCTATACAAGGTGTGTGCAACACAAAGCCAGTTGTGTAGAGCTCACTGGTGCCTCAAACAGTGCCAGGTAGCTTACAAGTGAAAGGGACATTGACATCAATACAAAACAAAGCCTCCCCATCTCCCCACCCCAAATTCTAGTATCTATTTGAGAGGCATCCTTCTCATTGAATCATGCCCCTACCACACTGCACTGCACTTCCCAATACTGGGTTTGTGGCTATATCCCTAAGGCATTCATACTGCTAGCTTTTCCCCATTAAAATGTTTACTGTTAAACTGGCCTGCCATGTGGCAGTTGGATTTCTGCTTGCAGCGCCAATGACCTGAGTTCAGTTGTGAGCTCAGGGAATCGGATGGCCAGCGAGGGAGGAGGATTGAAGGTCGACGGACTGCTCTCCCTTCTCGGGGGAGAATGGGAAGCACACAGTCTGCGACCAAATCCCAGTGGAGAGTTGGGGCCAGCGCAAGCAAGGCGGTAGTTCCGGAGGTGTACCAGATGTGGGCGCATGTGCCCCTACGACATTGCACGTCACATCTCCCACCACAGGGGCCAAAAACAGATGCTGAGGTTAGTAGCCAAATCCTCATGAAGCCTAGCCTGAGGACTCATATAGCCATCGGACTACATGACGTGGCACCATTCGAGGGGTATGAAGGGGACCCTTCCAGCAGCCTGCCCCAGGAGGCAATCCAGGGTGAAAGCCAGCGGAGGTGACCACTGTCCCAGGGGATGTAGGCAGGGTGAAGAGGTCGAGTTGTGGTGAAAAAAAAGAAGGGTGGTCTGTGTTTTCAATTACAAATACAAAATAAACAGGCAAAACATACTGAACAGATAGTAGAGAAACTTAAAGATATCTCTCAATTGGTTATATGTCATTAGAAGGGTCTTAGAAAAACTGTAAAAATTAACCAGACTCGATAGTAATAATAATACAAAGGGATACTTATATGCTCTGTTTCCACTAATACAGTGGTTTCTCAAATGGTGACGCTAGCTTCCCAAAGAGGCCCCAAACTGTTCCAGGAGGCCCAGTCAAGTCTGAAATGTTGTGTGATGGGATGAAGCAAACTAAATATGGATAACAGCAGCTGAATTTCTTTACTTATGCACAAACTGGTGACCAGGAAAGGCCCAATGAGCCAAAGCTCATTTCTGGGTGTGTATTTATATGTAAATTGGTGTCTAGAAGGTACACCTAGTCTAAGGCTTGTTTCTACAGTAGGTGTTTATTTATGTTTAGAAAATGGGCTTAGAAATTCTCAGGCTCTGACTGGCTGATGCCCTTGGCAAGGTGGGCATGTATCAGACAACTGAGCCCAGTTAAAAAAAGTGCCAGTCCCAACCTACCTAATTTCTGAAATCATGATGCCACTTAGAATTTTCAAACATGATCTGCTGTAATTGTTTTACTTGGCTTAGCAGGCGAGTTGGTGGCTGGGCAAATCCCCACAAGGTCTGTGTTAACCCCCAAAGTCTGTGTTAGTTTATGTTAAATAAATTAAATAAAGTGAAAAAGTAGACACACGTTAAAAAGCGAAGCTGTCCAATGCACAGTTAGTTTTAACGTAACTGACGGTCACAGCACTGTTTTCAAAGGGCAGCATGTGCCTTCCTCTGTCCCCTGGGAAGATTCACAATCAAAATTTAAAGTCAGCACAGCTGTGGGAAAATGAAACTTGGCTGCAAAATGACAAATTGAGTTGAGAGAGAGAGAGAGAGAGAGAGAGAGAGAGAGAGAGAGAGAGCACTAGCTCCAGTGCCTCTACTGTGTATGACAACAGCGGTACTTTCTTCGTCTTCCGTACCACAGATGGATGTCCATCTGCAGTACAGAAAACAAAAGTACCACTCCTCTCATACAAAGTAATACTGCCAGAGCTAGCGCTCTCTCTTCGCTCAACTCAGTTTTCGATTTCGCAGCCAAGTTACTATGTGTACCAAGCAAGCATCTCTTTATCTGGTGTGTAAATAAAATTAAAAAAACACCACCCTCCCTCACTCCTGCTACTCCTTAATATGCGGTACCATACACTGACTCTAGTAGCCCTAAACATACGTGACCACTCTCCCGAGCCTGCCATTGAGTTTGAGCAGACACAGAGAGATGTCAGAGTATAAAACAAAAGCGTTGAATGAATAAATAAAGAAACAGTAAAACAAAAGTGTTTTGACAATTCTAAGCCATGTGTGTGTGTCAGGGGGGTGGGACCATGGAAACCAACTCCAAAGTCACAACCACAGAGCTTCCAGTGAGACAAAGTCCTAGCTCAAAAACAAACAACACAGCAGTGTAATGCAGGTGGAAGAACTGTTTTATTACAAAATAAATGAAATACCTAATTGTTTTAACTTTCTAACATTATTGTATTAAACATATAACACAGTGGCACATTTTCTAAGTGCAATGATATACTCCAGGGTGGGTGGTATAAGCTATAGTGGACCTTGCAGGGCTATAAGGCCCTTTGTTTAGGTGCTGGATCTCATTACACCCCTGAGCAGTCTGGTATAGCCCAGTACTGCCCACCCTGTTGGATAGTATTGCTTATGTACATTGGTGACTGGGAAAGGCAGACTGACCGAATGCTTCTTTCTACAGTAGGTGTTTATATGCAAACGAGTGACTGGGAAAGGCACACTGCCCAAGGTTTGTTTGTACAGTTTATGTAAATTGCTGGCTCAGAAAGGCACACAGAGCCAGTGTTTGTTTCAGGTGGGACCTGAGGTAAGGATACAGGAAGTTGCTTAACAACAGGGTAAGAAAGGAGGGAGATGGAGTGGCTAGGTTAATTAGTGCTGTATGAAGCCTGAATATGTTGCGCTCTTTATGATTTGCACAGCCAACTGCCAGAGAGGTGGCATCATTGAAAACAGTGTATAGCTTTAAAAGGTGTTGGGACAGAGTAAAAGGCAGGAGAGGCATAACGGTTAGGAAGATGGATAGTGGGACAAGGAGGGGGGGAGGAAGACTCCATGTGAAAGAGGGAGGGAGGGCAGCTCCAGTAAATTCACCTGTGAGCTGTACTCTCGAGCAGACTAGATAGACTGAAATGGCCTGTTCATATTTGCACCTTAATTTATTACTCTGTTTTGCACTTCTGTTTGACTGTGTTTCGCTGCTTATTTTGCTTCCCTTCCTCTTCCCCCAGGTCGCACCTTGAAATGAGCCTCAGCTCAGTGTGCATTTCTTAGTTGCCAAACTTTTAAGTAAAAATAAATAAAAATGTTACTCTAGTTTTCTGAGTTTGTGGACTGGAGGTTCAGAAGAAACACCAGCTTGTTGTGCATGTGTGTACCGACATGGCGCATGTGCCCAGCAGTAGCTACTTAGGAGGTGGGAACGTTTGCTTTTCTGCATTTCCTAACTGGTGGCCTTCAATGACTGAACCAATTACAACATTGTCAATGTGAACAGATTTCATTCTGTATCTTAGTTCACATGGTGATACAGATGCTTTAACCTGGACAATGCCTCATTTCACCTCTCAGGTACACGTGTGGCTCTTTATCAGCTTTGACAAACCACCCACGGACTCAGGGGGTGTCACTTTACTGTGAGTTTTGTAAACCTCTCCCTGCCCTTACCATTATCCCTGAAATCTGATCATTCCTATTTCTTCTGTGTAGTGCTACAAGACAAGTATATGCTAGATCATCAGACCCACAGACCCCTTTTATTTAATACATTTTAAGTAATGTTCAAAATTGTGGGAATACTGATGAAACTCAAGACGAGCCATATTAAAGGGCTGATTTTATTTATTCTAAATGTAAAAAGTGCTAAAGCAAGCTCAAAATTAGAAAAAAGGGTATAATACTAAACAGTAGATTAGGATCAATCTAAAATAGAATAATAGGGCCAGCCTGCCAGCACAGTAGCAGGGTTACGCTTACTGATGCTGACGACTCGCATTTGGGAACAAACACAGAATGTCAGAGGGTTGGCCAGAGGATGTAGGATGAGCCTTTCATGAACAACTCTGCTCCTCCGAGGGGGAGGGGCGTTCCCAACATGCGAGTGACACCCAGTGGAGACTGGGTGTACACTCACCGAGACCACACACAGGTGGGTGGAGGCGATGTCAGAAGTCTGCAGGACACGTACAAGAGCATGCATGACCTGTGCTGACATCATTGCACATTTGCACCTCCTGGGGGGAAACTCAAATGAAAATTCCAAGGGCCAGCAGCTTAGTGACACCCCTGAACCTACATTCGAATGATGCCCCAGGTGTAAGCCTCACCTGGGGCTTGAGGTGGATCTCAGACTCTTTCCTTGGGGAATCCTGCCACAGGGGGGAAAGCTGCAGATCTTCCAGACTCAGTAGCCCAGGGGGGTTGCTGGGTGGTATGTCCAGCTGACGACAGATGGGGCACATCCCCACCAAAGCATGAGTGGCATTAAAAGAGTTAAAATAGAATGACATATATAGGTCAAAATTATCACCAGTAATATACACTGCTGACTTATCATATATATATATATGTAAGCAGTAAGACATGCCAGGGAGTTGGTTGTTCCATGATAACTGCACACCTGGGTGTGCGGTAAGGCACAAGGCTGATGGCTGAGTGTCCTTCCACACCTAGGTAAGTGGTTATTACATAACAACCAACACCCTGAAATGTCTTATTGTGCATATAAAATGGGTTACAATGATGCAAAAATTACACTGACAAGTAGCTTGCATTTTTTAAATTGTGTAACATTTATTTATAGAGAATAGAGAATTTATTTTAAAAGGACAAAAAATAGTCCCTAACCTGTTTGGGATGGCCAAAATAATTGCTTTCAAGGTACGGCTTTCTTTTAGTTACAGATCCTGCTGCAATGTTTCATCTTAATCTGAAATAAGCTGCACGAATGTGGAAGCTGACAAGCTTCAACACTTTCATGATTCTGCGTTGATCATCACACGATCGTGAAGGAGTTGCCGTGATCAGTTCGAACATTTGTGCAGCTCCTTTCAGCTACAGATGGGATGTCCTACTAGGACATGTTTGGCAGCAGTGAGCGATAACATGTTTTTTTACTTTTTTAATTTTGTACGGACTTCTATCATCCAGTTTTAAGTTCTCCCCCATTTCCGGTGTCATATTTCCTTCCCTGTCTTCCCATATGCAGCTTCAATGGACATCTGGTCACGGGTATACACATATAAATTTCAAATCAGATGTGTCTGGTGTAAATGGTGATGACCATAATACAATTAATTGTCTACTACACCAGTTGCAGGTAAGGTGAGAGGAACAGTGAATGCTATGCAGACAGTTGTTGGCAGTGAGAGAGGGAAGACCTGTGTGTGGACTGTGAGCGGTAAAGAGATTGACAGTGAAATAGTGCTGTCGATGGTCACAGTGTTTGTTTGATGCTGCCATGGAGGTGTTGGGATGGGGATGAGATTAAAATTAAGCAAAAACAGTGGGGCAGGAGGCTGGTGGGAGTTGGAGAGTGGGTTAAAGCAGATTGTAACATGGCATTAATAGTGTGCCTGTGATGGCGCGAGGATAGGTGGAGGGGCGGTCACGAGGCAGGGCAGACCGGGTATTAGTGCAGGGTATATGCCATCCCGGCTTGGCACTACCGCTGTCAGCCAGACCCCCTGCCTAGCAGCACTGGGCGCGATGTGTAAGGGAGATGAGCCGCGCCACGAGCGGCTTCTGTGATGCTCCAGACCCGCAGGACAGCCATAGGACATCCGTGGGGGGGGGGAGCATCCCGCAGCGGACACTGTGCCGAACACTGCAGTGCGGAGAGTGAGAGGGGATGCAACGGACCACGGCATAGCACAGAGAGCAGGTGGAACACAATGCACCCGAGCAGCAATCCAAGCGGGACCAGGAAGTAGGCACACGAGATGCCCGCGGTGGCCTGCGCCCGAGCCGCTGAAATACAAGATCCAGACCTCCCAGCATGACTTACAGCGGAATACTGCACGGAAGACAGCAGGACATCATGGAACTCTTATGTGTTCCTTTTCACTGCGATACAGCAGCAGCCGTAGTTGACCACATCACTATGTATCTAAGGTGTAGTGCGTCTTTCTGCTACTGTAATAAAATATGTTAAAATTAACACGCCTCCACGTCTTCTTGTATCGCTGTCACACTGCATCACTCAGCATCCCTCCAGGAGCCGTCTGCCCTGTTACAAGCGCATTAAGCCATTCCGTCGGTGTGCTGTAATGCGATTGATGCATGGGGGGCCGGTGGTAGCCCTCGGCCCTGGGCCTCGGGCACACACCGCCCCCCCCCATGCATCAATCCAGCATTAGAGCACACCTCCGTCGTGGCTTAATGCTTACGTAAACACCAGAAACAGGTGTTTTCAATCATAGCGTGGCTCTCTTTGTTAACTGTTGTGGTCATCAATGATTTATATACATTTCTTTGACTTTTTCATACTTTTGAGTCTTCAGGGGGCTTGCCTGTTTTTACATTGCTAACATGTCTATCAGGCATTTTATTTAAGAACACCTGGAAGGCATTGATACATGGGTTCCTTTACCTTCATCCTGGATGCGAAATGTTTCCCTACCCGGAGGTTGTCACTTCTAATGCACTGGGTTCCAAAGCCTTTCAGCCAACCAGGACACAGCTTTTCCCATCCTTATTTTATATGTAAGCATTAAACCACGGCGGAGGTGTGCTCTAATGCTGGATTGATGCATGGGGAAGCGGTGCGTGCCGAGGCCCAGGGCTTTGAGGCCACCGCCCCTCATGCATCAATTGCATTAGAGCACACCGACAGAATGGCTTAATGCGCTTGTAACAGAGGGCAGACGGCTCCTGGAGATGCTGAGTGATGCAGTGTGACAGCGATACAAGAAGAAGCGGACACGTGCTAATTTTAACATATTTTATTACAGTAGCAGAAAGGCGTGCACTACACCTTAGATACATAGTGATGTGGTCCTTCTGGCTGCTGCTGTACTCACGATGAAAGGAACACATAAGAGTTCCGTGATGTCCTGCTGTCTTCCGTGCAGTATTCCGCTGTAAGTCGTGCTGGGAGGTCTGGATCTTCTTGGCTCAGGCGCTGGCGGCTTGTGAGGGCATCTCAGTGCCTACTTCTGGTCCGCTTGGATTTCTGCTGGGTGCATTGTGTTCCACCTGCTCTCTGTGCTATGCAGCGGTCCATTGCATCCCCTCTCACTCTCCGCACTGCAGTGTTCGGCACAGTGTCTGCTGCGGGATGCTTCCCCCGGCCCATGGATGTCCTATGGCTGTCCTGCGGGACTGGAGCATCACAGGAGCCGCTAGTGGCGCGGCTCGTCTCCCTTACACATCACGCCCAGTGCTGCTAGGCAGGGGGTCTGGCTGACAGCGGTAGTGCCGAAGCGGGGACGGCATATACCCTGCGTTAATACCCAGTTCGGCTCCCATCTCGTGAACGTCCTCCACCTATCCTCTCGCGCCATCACAGGCACCCTATTAATGCCATGTTACAAATATGCTTATTGTATTGTAAGACACACATTTGCAAACTCATGTATGTGCTTACTGTATGTTAATTACACATTTGTGCATTTATGTATGAGAACTGTATGTTGATACACATTTCAGTATGTATATATTGTATATGCTTAATTACATTTGTGCATGGTGTATGCTGATTGTGAATTACATGCTAATTATGTGTTAAGAAAACATTTGCATGTTTGTGTTTATGCTAATTATATAGTAATTATGTATTTACATGTTAAACAACAAGAAGTGTTTGTAAAGCAGTGTCAATTGCTCAGTAGGTAGCACACTCGCCTCTGAGGCTGGGAGATCAGAGGGCTGTGGGTTCAGTTCCCACATCTGGCACTTGGGTTAATATCCCAGTATTGACACTGTAGTGCAGCATGAGAGGGGTACTGCACTTCTGAGGTGCCATCCTTCGGATGAGACGGTAAACCGAGGTCCCATCTGCCTGGATTGGTGGTAGTTCAGGTGGATGTTAAAGATCCCATGGCACTTATCGAAAAGAGCAGGGGAATTTCCCCGGTGTCCTGGCCAAATTTCCCTCATTCACTAAAAATACCACCAACAGCTTAATCTGGTTCAAGGTCAGCTGGCATTCATATGTATCCCCCCCCGACCGGTCGTACCTGAAAATAGGCAGGATTTGTCTAGTGCACTTACCCGGTCAACAAAAACGAAATAAATAAAAATAAATAAAGAGGAGGCTGTAGTTTTAGAATGAGGCAGGTTCTCAGGAATGCTTTGTTTCTTGAGCTGGTAATATGATTCCAATTATATGCAAGAGCACTGTGGGGTAGACAGCATATGGCTACTAACTCTGATATTTGGGCAACACAGATAGTTTAGCAATTATGGAGCACATGGCAACTAATTTTTTTTCCTCTCAGTGTATGCCTTGTTATTTATTATAGGCTGCTTTATGTTACCTCAAGTTGCACAAATTAACAGAAATTGTGGAAAAAATATCTTAGATGTGAGCACTTCAAACTGGCAGAACAATCAATTTGATTCTTTGCAGCCTCAATTTTATCACAGCACAGCAACGTTCAGGGTCAGGGCAGGGAGGGAGACAAGTAAAACCAGTACTTCAGTCATGAACTTCAGACACACAGACTTTGACAAGATGAGAAGGATAGTAAGGGAGACAATGGAGGGTGCAGAGAATATAGCAGCAGTGGAGGAGTTATGGCAAGCTATCAAGGGAGGGTACTGAGCTGCAGAAATGTGTATAAAAAGGTTAGGAGGAACAAAAGGGGAAAGACTGCTTTGGTTTGCAAAGGTGTTTCGGGGCAGTCAGGGAAAGGAGGAGGGCTTTCAGAAAATTTAAGCAGACACTCAACAAGAAAAATAAGGAAGAGTATAAGGAAAACAGAAGTATAGCAGATAGGAAGATCTAAATCGCAAAAGCAGATACTGAGAAGAAAATAGCAAAAAGGCCAAAAGGGGAAAAAGCTTTTTCAGATATGTGAGAGGAGAAAGGGCAAGACAGGGATTACTAGGCTGAGGGGGAGGGAGAAATAAAATTGGAAAGGGTCTGTGAAAAGCAGAGTTATTAAATAAGTACTTTAGCTCGGTATTCATGGAGGAGGAGGATGCGTTAAAGTCAAATGGGAAGGAGGGCAAATGGGTGGATCTGAGCCCATTCACTGTGTAAAGGGTTAGGGCAGAGCTAGATATATTGCGGGTGGACAAGGCAATGGGGCCTGATAGGTTATACCCCAGGGTGATCAGGGAATTGAAGGAGGAGTTGGCTGCACCTTTGACCAGGCTCTTCTACTTTTCCCTGGATATGAGGAGAGTGCTGGAGTACTGGAAGAGGGCAGACACAGTGCCTTTACACAAGGGAGGTAGTAGGGAGATGAAGGGGAACTACCAACCTGTCAGCCTCACGTCAGTGGTGGGGAAGGTAATGGAGGCATTAATCAAGGAGAGGGTGGTGGATTATCTGGTGGAGAGTGACTTGCAGAACAGCAGACAGCATGGCTTCACAAAGGGGAAGTCTTGCCAGACAAACCTAATTCAGTTCTTTGATTGGGTGACTCAGGTGATTGATCGGGAGGGGAACGGTGGACATGGCCTATCTGGATTTCAGTAAGGCCTTTGGCACCATCCCCCATAGGAGGCTGGTGAGCAAGATGGAAAGCCTGGGGTTGGGTGGAAAAATAACAAGCTGGGTGGAGGCCTGGCTGTCAGGAAGAACTCAGAGGGTGGTGCTAAATGGGGTGCTCTCTGGGACAGTGAGGGTGAACAGCGGAGTGGGACAGGGGTCAGTTTTGGGTCTGCTTCTCTTCAATGTCTACATCAGTGATATTGCTGAGGGTTTGAGGGGGAGAGTGTGCCTATTTGCTGATGGCACAAAATATGCAATAGGGTGGACACCCGGGAGGGTGGAGGACATGAGGAGGACTTAAAGATGCTTGAAAAATGGTCTGGGACATAGCAGCTGAAATTTAATGCCAAGATGTGTGCTGTGATGCACTTGGGAAGTAGGAACAGAAGAGCAAGGTACATCCTAGGTGGGAGGAGGTAAAAGTAACAGAACAGGAGAGGATCTGGGATCATAGTCTCCTCGGACCTTAAGGTGGAATCCAGTGCAGCAGGGCAGCGAGAGAAAGGCCAATGTAATGCTGGCATGCATAGGCAGAGACATTACTAGCTGAAAGAGGAGTAATAATGCCCTTTACAAAGCCATGGTGAGGCCGCACCTGGAGTGTGGGATTCAGTTCTGGAGGCCACATCTCTGCAAGGATATAGATGCATTGGAGAGGGTTCAGGGAAGGGCAACCAAGATAGTGCAGGGTATGCAGGGCAAGTCATATGAGCAGAGGTGTAAGGAGCTGGCTCTGTACCCGCTGGAGACAAGGAGCGAAAGGGGAGACATGACTGAACTTTTAAATATGTGAATGGCTCAATAAAGTGGGAGAAGAGGGTTTACGTAAGACAAAGGAGGGGGTCAAATCTAGAGGGCACAGCCTCAGACTGCAAGGAAAAAGATACAAGGGCAATGTGAGAGTTCCTTTCTTCACAGAGAGGGTGGTGGAACCTTGAAACAGACTACCAGACAGAGTAGTAGGGACTAAATCGGTGGAAGAATTCAAGAGGGCATGGGACAAGCACATGGGGCTGATTATTGGGGGGAGGGTGGGGACTAGCAGAGAGGGGGTGGTGTAGAGGGGGAAAAAAGGCAGACTAGATGGGCCAATATGGTCCTTTTCTGCCATCAAGCTTCTATCATTCAACGATCCTATGATTATCAGTGCTTCCCCAGCGGATGTGCCTTAGTTACTTGCCATTGCCAGCCTTGAGAACCATCTTGCAGTCCTGGATAAGCAGTTGAAACTCACAGTAAACATCTGGTGTATCTTTGGCTGGCTCAATGTAGTCGATGCCACCGCGATGGATACGGCTCAGGTACTTGTTTTGTGGGGTCCGGATATAAATCTTCCCACTTGAGGCAGGGCTTACCAGGAATTGGCAGAAGGTGTCCAGGCTGGATTTTGCAGATTCAATATTGTTTCTATAACCATAGTTAATAACACTCCAGAAATTTCCATTGTCTCCTTGAATGCCACCAACTTAGCCTGTCAAGACAGAATCACAGATATACAGCTCATTTATAAATACAGAGACGACTCCACTCTGGTGGTAAACAGTTGGTGGCCAGAGGGTGAATTGGGGTGTAATAAATTGCTGAACCAATTTTATTGTCTGTGGCCCACCTTCAAAATAATAAATGCCCTCTTACAGTGTTTTGTAAAAGAAGAAACTCTGGTCAGAGCCACAACTGTTCATGCATTAATGTGATCAGAGATAAAGAATTAATGTGTGACTTAGTTGTACTTGTATTACTATGATGTAAAAGTCCCACATTTATACCTCATTAGTAGAAAAATAAAAATAAAAGTATAAACATCAAGGTAATGCAGGAAAAGGTGCTGTTGGTTCTGGAGACACACACACACACACACACACACACACACACACACACACACACACACACACACTACCCAAATTCATCAGTGGTGCAAATTTTACATGAAGAAATAGACACGAGCAATTTAAATCCTTCTTGCTTTTGGAACTTAATTAAACAAACCAGAGGTAAATCCTGTCATACCACATTTCACTATGGATTTAAAGCAAGGGTTTAGCCATCATTGGACAAGTTGAAATTGTTAATTGCAAAGTTGTATTTGTCAAGTCCCCTCAATCTGTATCATATCACCGCTGGAGCTGTATTTGACAAACATGAGCAATAACACAATTGTGCTCACATCTGCAGGGTGACTGATTTGAAGCAGCCCATCCCATATCCACATCATTATGTACAATACTACACTTGATAACGGCTCTAAGTAAATAGTTATGAACTACTACTTCTACTGAGAGCACACGAAACAAGAGATCAGTGTGCACTGCACTGTCCAGTTTCTATTGCTTGATAGTTCAGTTAGGCAGAGATTTTTCATTTGGATTAAAAAATGTTATTGTGGTTTTGAATAGAAAAATGACAGTGCATTGTTTGGTGACAAGTTTCTATTAGTGAACTACTAATAGCTGATCTTTTATTTTATTTATTTATTTCAATCTAGGATTAGAAAATACCATTGGGCACAGTGGAGCTCATTTACAAAGGTTCCACGTCAGTAATGGGGAGGGGTTACAAAACAGACAGAGTATAAAGCACAGTAACATGAACAGATAATATCAAATACAGCGAACAGTAGAACAGCACAATACATAGTAAACATGGGTGATTGCAATTAGATACATAGTTGGCATTCTAGGACTTTATAGGCAAAAGCATTAGTGAGTTATCCCATTTGGAAATCGGGAAGGAGTCAGGGGATGAAGAGTAGCAGCAGGACAGAGAACGGGGGAGGATGTAGCTGGGCAGCATTGTCAAGCATGTTGAGCGAGGCAGGAAGGGGTAGAATGGGTGGGAACAGGGGCAAGCACAGAAGGAGAAGGTGACAGGAGGAGGGATGATGAGATGTGAGGGAGGGAGGGAAGAGGGGAAGGGGAGGAAGATAGGTGTGAAAAAGAGTCAGTCAGGGGTCATAGTGGGCGAGCTAGTGGGACAGAGTAGGAGGGTCAGAATGTGGCAGGTGGAGGGGTGAGAGAGGCGATTGAGCAGGGGAGGAAGGATGCAGCCAGGGACCTTGTCGAGGAGGCTGAGGAATGCAGGTTGCTAGATGAGGTGCAAGTCGCATGCCTAATTAAAGCAGGTACACTCACTTTCCTTTGAGATGTGCAGATGCAGGAGATGCTTGAACTGGGTAAGTTGAGGTATGCTAGTCAGTTCACAGCTCAGACCATTCATCCAGTTAGAAGCTCATTGGGCATGCAAGGCGCTAGTGGCCATTAGCATGCCATTATCAACTCATTGCTGACAATTGTGGGCATTGTGCCCCACCAGCCCATGCCCCATGCAGCCACAGTCCTGGTAGCCTAGTGTTGCCCTCCTCTACCCGATCACCCACCTGATATTACTAAAATAAAAGTTTCCATAGTGTAGTCCCTCCCCAGTCCCTGATCTCCCACCCAATGTGTTTTGATAAGCTTGCCGTGAGTGTAATACCCCACCCGTCCCGATCTCCACCTGATATTCAAAATCCCTTTTCCATAGTGTAGTGTCCACCCCTGACCACTGATCCCCATATAAAAAACTTTTCCATAGTGTAGTGTCACACACCCCTCTCCAATCACTGATCCCCGTATAAATGAAAACCTTTTCCATAGTGTAGTGTCACACACCCCTCTCCAATCACTGATCCCCGTATAAATGAAAACCTTTTCCATAGTGTAGTGTCCCACCCCCATCCCAGTCTGAGACCTGAACCTGTGCAGCAGGTGAAACCCCTGGCAGTCCAGTGGACCACCCACCCAGTACCAGAGAGTTGCACCACCCCACTCACCCCAGCCCGACCCACAGCTGATGAGCAGCATAGACCTCCACTCACCACCACAGCTGGCCATCGAATAAGTCCTCAGTTAGCATGTACTGCATACACTATGTCTTATTGATTGTGAAAGTCAATCACAGTCAATGAGACAAAATGTGTGCAGTATGCACTCACTGAGGGCTCAGTTGTTGGCCAGCCATGGTGGTGAGTGGAGGGCTGTGCTGGTCGCTGGCTGTAGGTTGGGCTGGGAAGGGGAGCGGGGCATAGGACTCTCCGTTACCGAGTGTAAGGATGAGTGGTCCACTGGACTGTCAAGGGTTTTGCCTGCTGCACGGGGTTGGGGACCAGGGTGGGGTGGGATATTATGCTACAGAAAATGTTTTTATTGATACGGGATTGGTGGAGGTGGAGACACCACACTATGGAAAATTTTTTTAAATAATACAGTATGGCAATTGGTGGCAGGGAGGGAGGGACACTATGCTAAGGAAAATATTTTTATAGTACAGTGCGGTGATTAGTGGCGGTCAGTGGAGAGGTGGGAAAGAGTTTATGTTTGACAGTGACGGCGATCGGGACCAGGGGCCCCAGTACCCCTGCAAGCTACTGGGGCTGAGCGGATTACTGCCAGGTTTTTGCTGGCGATATTTTGCCCATACAAGGTCCTTCACATGGGTGAAATTCTTTGTGAATGGGATTGCTGTGCTATGCAAGTCCCCTTCCCTTCAGTTGCATTGCAAGGCTCGAGGGGAGGCGTGTCATCTGTGCCATTGCATGACAAGCCTATCTCTGATTGCAGTGGCAAGTTTGTTTCAAGTTGGTGGCACTGCATATAACTTGTGTTACTGCTGGCATGCTCACTAATTGGTGAATGAAGGACGTACCTTTTAAAAGCGTGGCCTGCATTCGCCAAAACTGACGCACCTCTGCATTTCTCCTACTGCCATCTCCAACTGCCACAAAATGTTGCTTGCATGTGTGCTAGACAACATAAAAATGAAATTAAATTGTTCTGCCCTATACTGCTGTTAAACTTGCCCTTAGTAGCCCACAAAAACTCTGCTGGGCCAGACATATATTAGATCTTGCCCCCCCCCCAAGCTACTGAGGAACAATCATTCATAGTAACTTGGGGGTTGAGCATTGAAGAAGACAAAAATCTAGTGGAATGGCACATGCTTGTAAACAGGGTTATCCTCTAGATGTAGCAAATGTTTACTGTACAGGACTCCAGTCTGAAAACACCTGTAATGAAAATTACATCATTTCTGATTTGTCCCCCAAGGGAGCTGGGTAGGAAATGCAAATTAACCTGTCTTAAATATGGTTTCATTTCCTTTGCTCACTCTACAAAGTCCTCTTTGAGCCATGGATGTAACTTATAATAATATGTGCAGGTTTCTGCGAACCCACCCAGTCCACCACGGGCCTGCCCACCCCACACCCTGCCACTGCTGTGGCCCACACCATTACGCCAATTTACCACCTCATAAGACGGTTGCCCACTGTTCTGAATCCTATCTGAAATCTGACTGGCTAGAACTTCAGCTTAGCCTATTGTTTTGTTTTGTTTTTTAAAGTTGATCCTGATCTTCTCCTTTCCTCTCTCATTGTCATCTCCACCAAGAAGGACTGACTGTCTTCAGAGTGAACAAAACCTTGGAGACTGACAGCTGACCCTCGTCACTGACAGACTGCAGCAGCAGCAGCACATGCTCCTGATTTCTTCCACTCCATGTGATGGGGTGATGGTGAGGTCCGTGCGGTCCTCTTCCTCCTGGACTCAGCTCCACCCTCCACTCCTCAGCCTTTGGTCAGTTGTCTGTTCTGCTCTTTTCTAAGCAATACATAAACAAAACAAAAAGCACATTTGGCATAGCAACTTGCAGGTGGGAGGCGGGCGGCTGGTGGTGGAGTCGTGCTGTGAAGAGGAATTAAATCCTGACTGTATGCCCCATCTGGGCTGCTGGGGCACCAGGTAATGTGGGTGAAAAAAAAAGAAAAACAGCCATAAAAGAAATTAAAAAATGCCAGCTTTTTGGATGGGCACCCCAGAGCTCGGGGCCCGGGACAAAAGTCCCAGTTGTGCCCCCATGACGGCAGCTGTGCTAGTTGTGGACAAAAGTCAGTGGAGATTCTACTCATGAACAGAGGCTGGTAGAGATTCTAGTTGTGGACAGAAGTTGGTGGGGATTCTAGTCATGGACAGAAGTTGGTGGGGATTCTAGACGTGGACAGAAGTAGGTGGGGATTCTAGTCAGGGACAGAACCTGGGGATTCTAGTAGTGTATAGAAGCTGCTGGGGATTCTTGTCGTGGATAGAATTTCATGGAGATTCTAGTTGTGAACAGAGGTTGGTGGGATTCTAGTCATGGACAGAAGTTGTTAGGAATTCTAGTTGTGGACAGACATTGGTGGGGATTCTAGACATGTTTAGACATTCCTAGCCTGATGTCAGAAATGCCAATGATGACAGGATGTTCTTGTATTTAATCTAAAGTTGCAAATCGCTTTCTTTTGCCTCTTGATGAATCATAAAGTTTTGTAAGCCAGTAAAGTTTTTTTGTAAAACTTGGAGAAGAGAAAATTTCCAGACCAAAATGGTGGCAAATCATCAATCCTTTATTTAGCAGGGCCATGGAGGTCCACAGCCAGGCTGGTTCTAACCACAGATGTACAGCATGGCTGCCTTTAACACAGTTGCAGTACTAGTTAATCTTGGAACATCTCAAGTAATTAGGCCCTACACAACATTAACTACACAACCTCTCTTTCCATAATGTTTTGTTTACAAAAGAAAGTAAAGAGGAGAGGAGAGGAGTGAAAAGATGCTACAGAAAAAAGGAGTTTGTTAAAATTATCTGAAAAGCTCTTAAACATCTAACTGCTACTCTGCTACATTGCCAAATCTGACTCCATCCCCACAACTTCCCTTCAATTATCATTGCATTCAAATCTGCAGTGAAATTGCCACAGCCATCTTGAGATCACCAGACGTTACATTCAGGTATGACTTGTGAAACTAGAGAATCTCCGATCTGCCCACCCAACCAGCTAACCAGACTACAGCAACAGTCACTGCTTTGATTGAGGGCAAGGGGAGGTAGGACCATGCCTCTCTTACCTGAGGGGAAGGGGAATCCTTTATGGCAAAACCTCTTAAACGTCTAGCCGCTACATAAGCTGTCATGTGTATGCTCATTTTGTTTTCAGGGGGCTGAAGCCAGAGGGATCAGGCATTAAATAGAGTTGGCAACATTGTATTTCAAAAATAAGGGACAGTGTTCCTAGACACGTGTCACCCTCTCCAAAAAATGAGAGGCAAACTTCCTGCCTGTACATATGGTGGCCGACTGAGGAGATGTGAGGAGAACTGTGCCAGTTGATGTATGCTTCTGCAGCACTGTGGATAATGCTACGGTGACTGTGGGAGAGGAGGTATGCCCAGTGCTGAGGTGGGAACCACTGAATGCCAGTGAGTTTTTTCACTGCCGGGCTGGTGATGGGGGCGGACACCACTACCACCAGGGATGATACTATATATGGTGGGGCTGGCGATTGGGGGGCTGGTGATTGCAGGGGGACATCACTACCACCAGGACAATATTTTCTACATAACAGGCTGGTGATATGTGGGGGGGTGCCAGACCATGGTGGGGGGTTGTGCTCCCTCATTGGTCCACTAGCTAGGGTTGCGGAGTTAAGTTGGGGTTTTGTTTGGCACTATTTGCACTGTGCAAAGGGCCATGCTATATACTTTGACTGTATAAAAGCTGCTGAATATGGGTAGTGCTCATATTCATGGCCATACCCCTCCTTGCCCATATGCATACATTATGTTTTGCACAGGTGCTAACCCTCTTTGCCCATGCAACAACCCCTTTTGAATATGGGGATCCAGTGCAAGCCCTGGTTTGCATGGACAAAGACCTGGTAGGGCCTGTGCAAACTTTTTAATATCGGTCCCCAGGGATTTTATTTATAAATATGGGGTTGGACCGGAGGATGGAGGGACCACAAGCACCAGGAATTTTCTGTTTTATTATGTGGCTGGGATCAGCGGAAGGGAAGGAACCACTGGCACCAGGGATAGCTACGACTATCCAGGCCTGGGGAGGATCATGTTACCTGCCTCTGCTACCTATGCAGATGGGCCTATAATGGGCATGCAAATGTCCATACACCTGCACATGCCCAATGGGCTCATTTGCATGGGTACCTTTTGAGTATTGCAGATAGCATGCTAGCTATCAACTCTCGGGGCCAACTTCAGGACCAATGTTGTGGTGGTGCTCCCTGACTTAGCACTGCCCCGACTTGGCCTTATATTCAGTTGGATAGCACACAACCGAATATAATATCCAGGGACCCCTGGGCAGTTGTAAAGCACAATGCAAACATTTGCATTATGCTTTGTCCATTTCAGAATATCGGGCCCCGGATTTTGCACAGGTAAAGGTTTTGTTTGGGCTCAGGTAAGACACTTGATGAATTCTTGGAATGCTAGAAATTTAGGAGGGTCTTGAATGGGTATCTGTGGATTAGTGCGGGTTCAGGGGGAATACCTGGGGACAGAGCAGCGTGAGCCACATTCAGAACGTGGAAAGAGAGTTCCATCATGGAGTATTTAAGAAAGGTAGAATCACAAATCGGAGCTGTAAAAAAAAAAAAAATGACCTCCAAAAGAGAACTGATATGAGTCCCATCTGGGAGTGTGTTTTAAAATACATCCCCGAAATGAGAAGTGATATGAGCCCTCATGTGAGGAAAATGTTTCAAGATTCCCCCAATAAGAAGGATATGAGCCCCACATGGGGAGCATTTTGAAATGTATCCCCCCAAATGAAATGTGATATGAGACCCCAGTGTCTTGGTATTTATTTTTGTGGGACCTCGTTGTATAAGAGTCCAGGCTTTACTGAGAAAATCTCTGTTCACAAATGTTATGAGTAAAACATTTAACTAACTAACTAACTATTCAAAAAATAGCTTACCAACATAGAAGTGGAGCCACATTTTGATGGGACAAGGTTTACGCATTTTGGAATTTTTGACCATTTTGGGGTTTCTGGTATTTGGATATTTGCCTCATATGCACACCCCTACAAAGCAGATTGTTACAACAAAGAAATGCAAGTCGGTCTCAACTGACAAGCAAGAAAGTTGGGTGAATCAGTATTTTCCCCAGACTCATTAACTACTGTATGGAATCACATCAAACTGGCAAAACACATCAAGTGCCGGCTTTGAAGCCTCAATATTATCATTGCTGCCACGGCTGATGCTGCTTAAGAATTTGCCGTTATCAGCCTGAAGAATCATCTTGCAGGGCTGCTGCACTGTAAACTGTCAGAAGACATCTGATGGATCTTTGGCAGCCTCAATGAAGTCAATGTTGCCACGGAGGATGCGGCTCAGGTACTTGTTGAGTGGGGTCTTGAGAAGGATCTTCCCAGCTGGGTCTCGTTCCATCAGTAACTTGAGTGAGGGACCTATGGTAGAATTAGCAGCTTCTATTCTGTGTATACCCCCATTGTCAGCAATGCTCCAGAAGTGTCCATTGTCCACCTTGAATGATACACCCAGATCATTATTCAGGAAAAGTTCCAGTATCCCCAAGTTGTTACCGAACTCTGTGAAAACAGAACCAGAGATGTACAGTGTACATAGGAGATGTAAAGTGTTTATTCTGTTCTTACTTGGCCTTCATGTCATTCAATTTAAATGCCCTTCTAAGCTCACGGAACTGCAACAAGTGACAATAACTTTAAATTAAAAATTGAAAAAATATTTATGAGTCAAAATTAGATGTAAAAGCAATTATGCCCTCATAGCCAAATGTTTCCTGTGGATTTAGGCCTGGCATGATTTCCAGCCAACATTGATTCCACTCAACATTGTTGCCAGCCGACAGTGATTCCACTCAGCCTAGTTCCCAACAACACTGATTCCACTTGGTGTGGTTCCCAACTAGGAATGTCTGGTCCTGGTGTGGTTCCCAACCACCAATGACCCCACTCAGCAATGTTCCTGGTCATCACTGAACCTACCCTGCATGATTCTGAACCACCATTGACCCCACCCGGCATGGTTCTCAGCATGGCTCTCAGCCATTCCTGACCCCACCCTGTGTGGTTCTCAGCCATCAATGATCCCTCCTTGTGTTGTTCCCAGTTGGCTGGAACTAACCTACCTGGCATGGTCCCCAGCTGACATTGACCCCACCTGGCCTAGTTTCCAGCTGGCACTGCCCACACCCGTGTGGTTCCCAGCCACCCATGACCCCACCAGCAATGTTCCCAGTCATCATTGAACCCATACTGCATGATTCTGAACCACCATTGATGCCACTCAGCATGGTTCTCAGCCATTACTGCTTACCTGTGTGGTTCTCAGCCATCAATGACCCCACCCTGTGTTGTTCCCATGTGGCTGGCACTATCCCCACCTAGCATGGTTCCCCAGCTGACATTGACCCCACCTGGCCTGGTTTCTGACCACACCTGGCCTGGTTTCCACCTAGCATTGACCCCACATGGTGCAGTTCCCAACCAGGACTGGCCCCACCTGCATGGTTCCCAGCTGGCACTGACCCCAGTGGCATTGTGCTCAGCTGGCACTGACCGCAATTAGAGTGGTTCTCATGTGGCATTGAGCCCACATGGTGTGGTTCCCAGCCTACACTGAGGCATTGTCTCCATCCAGTATGGTTCACAACCAGCATTGACCTCATCTGGCATGATCCCTGCTGGCACTGTCCCTACCCAGTATAGTTCCTAACTGACATTGACCACACTTGGCATGATCACAGCCAGCACTGACCCCACTCAGCATGGCTTCCAGCTGACACTGACCTTACCTGGTGCTGTTTCCAGCCAGCATTGACCCTACCTGGCATGGTTCTGAGCTGGCACTGACCCTACCCAGTGTGGTTTCCAGCCACTCTGACCCCAGCCAGAATTGTTCCCACCTGGTGTGGTTCCCAGCCAGCATTAACTCCACATGGCCTCATTTTCAGCCAGCATTAACCCCACCTGGCATGGTTCCCAGCCATCACTGACTCCACATGTTCAAGTTTCCAGCCAGCACTGACCCCACAGACATGGTTCCTAGCCAGCACTGATCCCACCGGTGTGGTTCCTAGCCAGCACTGACCCCACTGGCATGGTTCCTTGCCAGCACTGATCACACCCAGCATGGTTCCACCTAGCACTGACCCCATCCAGTATGGTTCCCAGCCAGCACACCCCACCCCACCTGGTTCCCAGCTAACATTGATCTGGAAATATCTGGTTGTTTGTCTGTTAGCACTTAAAGAGCAGCTTCCAACTAATCATAGTAACCCTTAGCCCCAAAAATGATGACTGACCCAGGGGCCTCATTTCAGAAAAATCATAGGGGTAGCAAGGTGTGGGGGGATGATGTGGGTGGGGCCATGGTGTGGGCGAGGGCCAGAGAGGGTGGCATTTGTCAATGTGACATAGAGCTAGTTACCAAGTTCCGTACCTTGGCAGATATTGCCCACCATCATTAAGTTGTTTTAGTGCTATGTTGTTCATTAAAGTTTTATTTTCCTATCCTGTATTAGATTGTCTCCAGGACAGTGGTTTGCCCACAGCTGTGGGTGGGTGTACATTTGGGAGGGCCTTGGTGCATTTGGGGGCTTCATGGGAGGGACTTGGGTATTCATGGGGACTCCATGTGGATTGGGCGGTGTGTGTGTGTTGTGCACTGGGAGTACAATTGTATTGGGGTCCTGCCTGTGTGGCCTGTGTGGGATGGGTGTTGCTGCAGCGTTGGTGCCTCTGTTGATGGCAGTTCAAGTGCCCAGGTGCTGCTCGCCTGGGCAGAGAGCTGTACCATCCATATCAGTCCTACAACTATGTGACTGTGCACCTGTCGGGAATTCCCCATCATGGTGCTTGTTGTGTGTCCCATGTGTGTCCATGGTGGGACAGACAGTTTTGCACCATCCTTCTCCTTCCACAGCATCCTGATCTGTCTGGGAACCACTACATACCATGGTGTGAAGCTGCTTAAGGAAGCCCTCTACCTGCTGCAATTATATGTACCTCACGCCTGTGCCTGGCTGTCATACCTGGCTTCATGAATGCACATTCGGGGGTACTGCACATGATGCTACGTGGCCATGCCCCTTGGACACACAGCGCATGGATTACCTACTTGGGTCCGCATGCATGGTTCTTGCATGCCTCCTGGGTGTGCCATGCTCGCCACTCACACATATTCCCTTTCGAGTGCATGTTGCCCACCCTTGTGCACGCCACTTAGGCTTCATGCATTGGGCCCACAGTTTGTTCCCTCAGTAACATCACTGGAGACTAGGAGGAAGAGAGGGGTCATTATAGAGACATAGAAGTTTCTGAGAGGAATAAACAAGGTGCCCTCCTCGGATCTGTTCATCAGGGTTTAGAACTCCAGTACCAGAGACATGAGTGGAAGTTCAGGAGGAGCTCAGGAAACACTATTTTTTCTTTACCAGGAGAGACACACTAAGCTGAAACCTTGTTTACAGGTCCAACCTGGGAGCACAAGAAAGTCAAGTGACTTGCTCAGGGTCACATAGTATGCAAGTGGCGGCTGTGGGATTCAAACCCAGGTTTCCAGGTGTGCAGCTCAGAGTCTTTAACCACTGAGCTACACTGCCTACCATTTTATAGAAAGGGTGGTGGAACACAGCCCACCTAATAGTCAAACCACGGACTGCAACATGCCTACATATTGTGCTCATCAATCTGTCCTTTGTTTAAACCCAAGTACTGTTAAATACTTAATTCTACCATTTTTTTAAAGAAAGGAAGAAAATATGTTATTTTCTCCAGAAACACCCGAGGCTTTCTAATATTACTTTCTCAAAGTGTTTATAAAAAATCCTTTAAGGTTTTTTCTAAAAAGAAACCTCATAAACCATATTCCATTTTACTTTTATATCAAACTGAAAGCCACGTCCAGTTTTACTGTATGTTTTATTTGCGATTTTCTGCTCCCCTTAAGGGTTGTATCATAGATCAACCTGCCAGGAAAAACATCCATAAATGCTTGTTCCATTAGCTGGTACTGAAATTACAAAACGTTTATCATTAATACCATTTTCGCTGTTATGAAGTGCAACCTATTTGATTGACAGCGTGGGACAGCATTTTCTACAAGATGTAAAGGTTTTCTATTATGTAAAGGTTTTTTGTACTTTGTCTTTTGTATTAATTTGTTTTGATAATTGTAAATAATTTCACTGACACAAAGTGTAACCAGTCAATCATGTGATGTCACTTTTATGAGACGATTTACAGTAACTTGTCTGTTTCCCCCATCCCTTGATGAAGCCTTGACAGGTGAAGCACTGGGCTTCCTATCTAGTGACTGCAATTCCATAGAAAAAATTTAAAAAGAAAAAGCCACGAATCAACCTCAGTAACCAGTGCACTCAAATGAGCAGCCCACTCGAAAGGTTAATGGAGGTCAGACCGAAAGGAATGCACTCCATGCTACTTATTTAATCTTGTGCTTTTATGAGGACACTTATACCCAAAACAAAGTGAAATCACTGAGCTTAAAACACCATCTCTTTAGGTTTAACTTGCCAAATTAACTGTTTTTTGGATGACTCAAGTAGAAGAAAGACCACTGCAGCTTCTTAAAGCATGTTCACAGAATACAAAGTTGTATTAGTAAATTCACTGTTTTTTTTAAATAACTCACGCAACAACAAAGCTGCTATAGCTATGCCATCCGCTTAAATAATTCTGCATCTAAGCATGTTTCCTGCTGGAACTCAAACAAAATCTTAATATAAAATCCAAAGTTTCAAGTAAATGCACACTTTACCAGTCGTGGTCCGTTTTTCTGAAAGCAAAAATAGTTTATCTTACCAGCCCTGTCTTCTCCTAGATGCCATGCTTGCTTAATAACTTCCCTGCCAAAAATTGCTTGCTACGTGATGTCTTATCCGTTATCCTCTCAACCAGGCTGAGAGAATGCATGCAGTGCGCGCCAGGTACCAGTCCACCACACCAGCACAGACTCCTGAAACCTCCTCCACACAGTCTGTCTACAGCACAAGTGCATGGGCACGTAATGCCAGGGAGGCAAAAAGTTTTTTTTTTTTTTTTTAATTCTTTGTGGCGCGCGTCCAGGTGAAGCATTCATTAAGGAAGGACAGGGTCACAAAAGCTCTGTCATAGGGGTACGCCAAAATTTTTCATAGGGGTCCGTCGAATCATTGCAATCCTAGACTGACACCCCTGGAATGACCTGGCCAGGAGTCAAATGTGCATACTTTTCCTTTTTCCCTCGGCTATTTAAAGTTATGCCCTCTAATTTTATTCCCAGACCGCTGGCAAAAAAAGCCAGTTCCTGATCCTCTACGCCTCACGCTGGCACACGCAGCCCTGTTTTGTGATGTCAGTAAGCGAAGGCTGCGTCTACGCACCCCATTGACTTGAATGGGGGTGATTTTTCAAAGATTTGATACCCATTCAACAACAAGTTTTTAACAATCAAGCAATTGCTCGACTAACAGGGTCCTTTTAGTCAAGCAATCACGTTAATTGTTAAAATCTATTATTAGATAGGTATAAATCTTAAATCACATTCAATCAGCATAAGGGCATGACATGCAGCCTCGCTTACTGACATCACAAAACGGGCTAAAGGGCATGGGGCGTGGCTGCAGGATCCGGTGGGTCTGGAAATAAAATTATGAGGGGCATAACTTTTAACTAGCCATGCAAAAAAAGGAGAACTTTGCACATTTGGACTCCTGGCCAGGTCAGTCATCGTTTGTGTTTCAGTAAGGGGCTAGTCAGAAGCTGCTCTTTAATTAGCAAATTTGGAAGCCAGCTTAGTGCAACAGAATCTATGCCATTTCAGTTGTTTAGCCCTTTTTACAGCTGTCTACAGGATTGTGTTGCATGCACAGCTCAAAGCATTCTGAGATTCAACCTGTTTAAGCAAGGATGCAAGTCCTAAAAGTAGAAAATATAGTTGACGTTTTGACCATATGTCTTCCTTAGTGGGTGTATCCAAAGCCTCTCAGTTTATTTGCAGGCTAAGCCCTGATGAAACAAAATATTTTTCCTACATATTGTCTATGCAAGGTGTGTACAACACAAAGCCACAGCCAGCTGTGTAGAGCTCATTCGTGCATCAAACAGTGCCAGGTACTCTACAAGTGAAAGGTACATTGACATCAATACAAAATAGAGCCCCGTCCTCATCTCCCCACCCAAAATTCTAGTATCTGCTTGGGGGGGCATCCTTACCCACTGAATCCTGCCCCCTACCACATTATTGTGCACCGCCCCAATACTGGCTTCATGACTGTACCCATAAAGGCACTCAAACTGCTACCTTTTCCCCATTAAAAGGTTTAATTGTTAAGCCGTCCCACTGTGTAGCAGTTGGATTTCCACTTGGGATGCTGACAACCCGAGTTCGGATATGAGCTTGGGGAATCAGAGGGCCAGCCCAGGAAGGAGGATCGAATGTCCAAAGGACTGATCTCCTTCTCTGGGGGAGAGTGGGGAAGCACTCACTCTGTGATCGACCCTTACAGGAGGCTGGGAGCCAGCATAAACAAGGCCTGGTAGTTCCAGAAGGTGTGCCAGATGTGGGCACGTGCACCCCTACATCACGGCATGCCACATCTCTCACCACAGGGGGACAAAAAAATGGATGCCGAGGCCAGTAGCTGAAACCCCCATGAAGCCTAGCCTGAGGACTCATACACCCCGCGGACTACATGGCGTGGCATCTTTCAGAGGGGTCAAAGGGACCCTCCCAGCACCCTGCCCTGGGGGTAATCCGGGGTGAACACCGGCGGAGGCAACGGCAGTCCTGGGGGATGGTGGCAAGATGAAGGGGACGAGTTGAGTCCCCTCCCCCCAAAAAGGTTTTCTGTTTTTTTCAATTACAACAACAAAATAAACAAGCAAAACATATTGAACAGATAGTAGAGAAACTTAAAGGTATCCATCAATTGGTTATTTGTCATTAGAAGGGTCTTAGAAAAAACTGTAAAAATTCAGACTCCATAGTAATGATAATAATGATACTAGGGTTACTTTTATGCTCTGTTTACACTAATGCAGTGGTTTCTCAAATGATGAGGCTAGCCTCCGAAGGAGGACCCAAACTGTTCCACGGGAGGCCCAGTCAAGTCTGAGAATGTTGTGTGATGAGATAAGCAAACTAAATATGGATAATGGCGGCTGAATTTCTTTACTTACGTACAAACTGGTGACTAGGAAAGGTCCAATGAGCCAAAGCTTGTTTCTAGGTGTGTATTTATATGTAAGTTAGTGACTAGAAGGTACACTGAGTCAAGACTTGTTTCTACAGTAGGTATTTATTTATGTTTAGAAAATGGGCTTAGAAATTCCCAGGCTCTGATTGGCTGATACCCTTGGTGAGGTGGGCATGTATCAGACAATACAGCTCAGGTTAAAAAAATGACCTGATTTTTTAAATCATGGTGCAACTTAGAATTTTCAAACATGATCTGCTGCCATTTTTTCTTGCGCCAGTAGCAGATTTGGAGGCGCGGTCAGTGTTGGGCAAATGCAGGTAACGCAACAGTAGGTGCGTCCCTCATTCCCCAATCAGCCTGCATGCTGGTGCCACACCATGCATACTAATGTGGTGATCACATCAACGGAAAGGTCCGCTGCAATGTGAGCAAAGCTCGTCATACGCAGTGGACCTCCCAACGTGCTTGCCCTGGTGTAAAAAAAATAAACATGGCAGCATACTGCCTGCCATAATGCCAACTTTGGGGGTGCCCAATCCCGCTGTCGGCATGCCCTGTTTCCTGTTACGGCGTATGTGCTGATGGGGCCTTGGTACCATGCTCCCTTTATTTAAGGAAAGCCGAGGGGTGCCTAACGCCTCGGCTCTTGCACCCCTTGTTTTCATTGTTTGCTGATGGGGGTGCCCAATCTCCCATTGGCTACAGCATCCCCCCACCCCAAAACACTTAGGTGGCATGCAGGGAGCCCACCCCAGCATGCCAAATTGCCCTAAAAAATAAAAACCGTCCCGCAAGTTTTTTTTTATTTTTAAACCCTGTGAAAGAAGAAAATGGTCCCTCGCAGTCTCCCTGCCCTCCTCCCGCAACCCGCGACTACCCTCTGTGGACCCTGCCTCCTCACACCCCTTCACCCATATTTACCTCAAGAGCCGTGCGGCGATCTTGAGTGGACGGGAACATATCTGCACTCTTCAAAGCCGACCACGAACTGAAGAAATGCCGTAAGCTGTATAATAGTATAAATAGGGTACTTTCAACTTTGGTGCATATCTTAGGCATTTTTGAATTATTGCACCACATTTTCAACATGGGGTTATTGGGACCCCTCCTCAATTCTGTCACTGTCATGGTGTTATTTGGTCCCGAAAGGTGATTTTGCGGTCACTGCGTGGAATCATCTTTCAGGTCTGAGTAATGAAATGACAGTGCCACTGTTCATGAGGGGGGCTCTCAAAAAGCCTATGTTGCAAATTTGGTGAAAAAAAATTCCCAAAATGGCTGTTTTACGAGCATGTGTTGTGCCGTTTCCATGCACGCTCGTAACTTTGTGAATTTGTAATATTTTCACTCCAGATTTTCAACATTGGTATTTTTCCATACTTCCTTATGACTAGTGCAGCTGTCAATTTACATATCCTGGCCAAACTGTGTTTTTGCACGTCTGACGCAGAATAGCGTGGTCACTGTGTGAAATCCATTTTTGGGACAGTTTGAGAAAATGACGGTGACACTGTTCATGATCAGAAGTCCTAAAATGCCTATGTTGAAAATTTGGTGCCGAAAGTCCATAAAATGACTGTTACAAGTGTGCGTTGCGCAGTTTCCATGCACCCTTGTAACTTTGCAAATTTGTAATATTTTCATGCCAGGTTTTCAAAACTGGCATTTTTTCACAGGGTTGTGACTTGGGATCATCAGCTGTAATGCTCATATCATCCACCCCACCCCACCCTAGTGACAGGCATCGTGGTGTGCCTTGCAGTGTTTGCCCACCAAGTTCACCCCATTCTCTATACTGCACCCACCTCAGCATATTTCCTTATGGAATGGGGTAAGTATAACACCAAAACCCTAAAGCACACCACAACACTTGTCAGTGTCTACATGGTAGGGTGAGGTACAATGGCATAAGTGTTATAGCTGACGACCCAAAGGCACACCCCAATGCCCTGTCACTCTCTGCAGGGTGGAGACATGGTTGATGGCACTTCAATACTTCACTGTCATTAGTATTATGCATCTCTAACTCCTGCACTACCAGTGCCAATGCCAGCACGACAACATTCGGCATTGAGAAATGTTTGTTTTATCTGGCTTAGTGGGCAAGTTGGTGGTTGGGCAAACCTCCCCCCTCCCGAATCTGTGCTAACCCCTTGAGTCTGTGCTAACCCCCCAAGTCTGTGCTAGTTTAAGTGAAATAAATTAAATAAAATGAAAGGTAGCCACACATTAAAAAACGAAGCCATCAGTGCGATCAGCTTCATGTAACCGATGGTCGGCAGCATGGTTTTCAAAAGAGCAGCATGTACCTCCCTCTGTCCCTCTGGCAAGATTCACAATCAAAATTTAAAACTCAGCACAGCTGTGGGGAAAGTGAAACTTGGATGCAAATTCACAAACTGAGTTGAGTGTGAGAGAGAGCGAGAGAAGAGAGAGAGAGAGAGAGAGAGGCACTAGCTCCGGCAGCACTACTGTGTATGACAACAGCGTACTTTCTTCATCTTCCGTTACCACAGATGGATCTCCATCTGGTGGTACAGAAAAACAAAGAAAGTACCACTTCTCTCATACACAGTAATGCTGCCAGAGCTAGCGCGCTCTCTCGTCCAACTCAGTTTGCAATTTTGCAGCCAAGCTACTATGTGTACTAAGCGAGCACCTCCTTATTTTGTGTGCAAATAAAATAAAAAATTAAAACACCACCCTCCCTCACTCCTGCTGCTCCTTAATGTGCTGTACCATACACTGACTTCTCATAGCCCTTAACAGTGCATGCCACTCTCCTGACCCTACCAATAAGTTTGCGCAGACACTTGGGGGGGGGGGGATGTCAGAGTATAAAACAAAAGCGTTGAATGAGTAAATAAAGAAGCAGTAAAACAAAAAGTGTTTTGACAATTCTAAGCCCTGTATGTGTGTGTGTGTGTGTGTGTGTGTAACCATTAATACAGACGGAGGAACTATTTTATTACAAAATAAATGAAACACCTACGAGTTTTAACTTCCTGACATAAAGATTTTTTTTAAACATATAACACAGTGGCCCATTTTCTAAGTGCAATAATACCTCCAGTGTGGGTGGGAGAGCAGTGGGAGAGCAGTGGACCCCAGAGGAGGAGGAGGAGGAGGAAGTGAATCCTGGTGGGAACTCTATCATAAGAGGGATAGAGCTAGGAACACAGGAGGGGGAGGACAGGGAGGTGAGGTGAGGTGCCTACCAGCTGCCATGGCATAGAGGGATGGGAGGAAGATCCTGGAGATTGCCGGGAAGGCAAAACAGGAAGGTGAGCTGGACATCATTATCCACCTAGGTACTAATGACCTGGCAAATGGGGAGCCCAAGGAAGTTCAGGAAGAATTTAGGAAATTGGGGACGGGTCTCAAGCAAATATCTATTTCTGTCACCTTCTCAGAAGTACTACTTGTGAGAGGCATGGGAGAGCATAGGGGCACATGCACCAAGAACTTCAACTCATGGTTGAAGAACTGGTGCTGGGAGGAAGGGTTTGGATTCATTGGTGACTGGGGACCCACCTGGAGGGATGGAGGCTTGTTTAAGCCTGACGGCCTGCATCCATCCTGGAGGGGAATCCAAGCACTCAATAATATGTTTAAATGCTACATGGACAAGCATTTAAACTAGCCAAGGGGGGTGGTAGGCCAGCAAGGAGGGTACCTAATTGTCCCCCCACAGCCAACAGTGGAACCAGTGAACAGGAGGCGTGGATATCTCTACAAAGCAGTGTGCAAAAGATGACAATAAGCACCCAAGAGGTGAATAGGCAGAAAGGTGGCAAAATTCAACAGAAGGGCAGACAGCAGGGAGAACCAAGGATAAAGGACAACCAGGAGGGGCTGAGTAGAACAGCTAAACAGTCCAGGGAGTTCAAATCATGGAAAGCCATGTATGCCAGTGCCAGAAGCCTTGGCAACAAGATGGATGATCTGGAGGCTGTCATGGTACAGTCGAACCTGGACATTGTGTCCATTACAGAGACCTGGTGTAATGATAACCACGACTGGGAGATGGCCATATCTGGCTACAGCATAGTCAGAAAGGACAGGGCAGGTAGGAAGGGAGGAGGAGTGGCACTTTATGTAAAAGATGGCATAAAGGCCACAGAGATCCAAGAGGGACAAAATGGGGGAGAGATACTGTGGGTTAAGCTGGAAAGGAAAATGGGGCCAGTCATCCGCACAAGGGTTAGGTGGTGCTGGTTGGAGATCTCGATATTCCAGATGTGGACTGGAGCCTCCCAGCCGCAGCATCAGCCAGGAGCAGATTTATCCTGGACTCCCTTCAAAGTGCCTTCCTTAAGCAACTTGTCATGGAGCCAACTTGGCAGAAGGCAATACTGGACCTTGTGCTCACAAACAGGGACAGTGTGATGGGGGTAACAGTGGGGGAGCACCTGGGGAATAGTGACCATCAGTCACTGTGGTTTGACATCACAGAAGGAGCAGAATCAAACTGCACAAAAATGTGTAGCCTGGATTTTGGGGGTACAGACATTGGGAAAATTGGGAGATGCTCAAAAGAGGCATTAATGGGAATGGGGCAGGAATCAGGGGTTGAGGAACAGTGGGCAATATTTAAAATGGGGATTATAAGAGCAACAGAATTATGCATTAAGCAGGTTAGCAAGGGGAAAAGGAAGAGGAGGCCATTATGGTTTTCCAAGGAGGTAGCAGAGAAAGAGAAAGCCAAAAAGACTGCATTTAGGCAATACAAAAAGATGCAGGCAGAAGGGGATAGGGAGAAATACCAGGAGAAGCAAAGGGAGGCAGGGAGATCAGTAAGGGAAACCAAAGCTCAGAAAGAAGAGCACATTGCAAAATCAGTGGGTAGAGAGGACAAAACCTTTTACAGGTACATAAGTGAAAACAGAAAGGCAAAGGGAGGGATAGTGAAACTGAAGGGTCAGGATGGGGGCTGCATGGAGGATGACAATAGTAAAGCTGACATATTGAACAGGTATTTCTGCTCAGTCTTTACTGAGGAAGATGAGGGCAATGGGCCTGAAGGGAGTACAAGTGCTGGGAACTGCTCAGAAATGGACACAAGTCCCTTTACACGAGAAAGGGTCCTGAAGGAACTGGAAGGAATAAGAATGAATAAAGTAAAGAGGCCAGATGGGGTGCACCCCAGGGTCCTAAAAGAACTGAGGGAGGTGGTAGCTGAGCCTCTGGCAATCCTGTTTAGCCAGTCATTGGAAACAGGGGAGGTACCCAAAGACTGGCGGACAGTAGATGTAGTTCCCTTATACAAAAGTGGGAACAAAGAGGAAGCGGGGAACTACAGACCAGTCAGCCTCACCTCAGTAGTGGAGAAGATCATGGAAGCACTACTGAAGGAGAGATTGGTGGAACATCTGGTTGCCCACAGACTACAGGACCCAAGGCAGCATGGTTTCACCAGAGGGGGGTCATGTCAGACCAACCTCATTGAATTTTTTGATTGGGTGACAAGGAAGGTAGATCAGGGGTGGGTAGAAGACATGGCCTATCTGGACTTCAGCAAGGCCTTTGACACTGTGCCACACAGAAGGCTATTAAACAAACTGGGGAATATGGGAGTGGGCAGGACAATAGTGCGGTGGGTGCGTAATCGGCTGGGTGGCAGGACACAGAGTGTGGTGATAAATGGCTGTCACTCCACAGAGGGAAGAGTGACCAGTGGGGTACTACAGGGATCAGTGCTGGGACTGGTCCTATTCAACGTCTTCATCAGTGACATTGCACGGGACCTAAAAGACAGGATTTCTCTATTTGCTGATGACACGTTCTGTAACAGAGTGGTCATGCCAGAGGGTGTAGACAGAATGAGGAGAGACCAACAGAAACTTGAAGAATGGTCAGGGGTTTGGCAGTTGAAATTCAATGCAAAGAAGTGCAAGATAATGCATATGGGGCACAAAAACCCCGGAATCACACATCAGTTGGGAGGTGAGGATATAGCATGCACCAAGAAGGAAAGGGATCTTGGGGTTATCATCTCTGATAACCTCAAGGTAGGGAAACAGTGTGACAAGGCAACAGGTAAAGCAAATAGGATGCTGGGGTGTATAGGCAGAGGCATCGCCTGCAGGAAAAAGGAGGTCATAATTCCACTATACAAGACACCAGTGAGGCCCCACCTTGAGTACAGTGTACAGTTCTGGAGACCTTACCTACGTAAGGACATAGGGTAGAGAAGGTTCAGAGGAGGGCAACAAAGATGGTACATGGATTGCATCACAAGTCCTATAAGGACAGGTTGAAGGACTTGAATATGTACTTCCTGGAGGAGAGGAGGGAGCTAGGGGATATGATAGAGACCTACAAGTATCTTACAGGGAGGAACAGAGTGCAGGAATATACTATTTTTCAGTGAAAAAGATGTTCCAGGACTAGAGGGCATGGGATGAAGTTGGATGGAGGGCGATTCAGAGGAAACATGAGGAAGAATTTCTTCACAGAACGGGTGGTGGACAAGTGGAACACCCTGCCAGAGGAAGTAGTATGTGCTGAAACAATCATTGGATTTAGGAATGCATAGGATAGACATCAGGGAATTCTGTAGGTCAGGGTATGGGGCAACAGACTTGAGGAAAACAGGGTGAACTTACAAGCTCAAATGGGCAGACTGGGTGGGCTGTAGGCCCTTATCTGCTGACAGTGTCTATGTATCTATGTATCTATGGTACAAGCTATATTGGACATTCCATGGGCTATAAGGCCCTCTGCCTATGGCACTGGGCCTCATTATGCCCCTGAGCAGTCTAGTATAGTCCAATACCGCCTACCCTGTTGGGTATTATTGCTTCCGTAAATTGGTGACTGGGAAAGGCACACTGACCCAAGGCTTTTTTCTAGCAGACTAGACAGATAGGACAAAAGATTAAGCAAGATTTTGCACATGAATGTCTTTGTTTGGAGTAATATACGTATGGTGTTGTTAGCTGATAATAGATTATAGAGGGATGAATTTAATATAAAAAATTTACGTAAGAAATTGGACACAAGATTAGATAGGCTTTTGCACATATACGTTATTGTTAGGTGTGATGTATAATAGTCTGTTATGTCAACTTGTTTGTGTGTAGTTGCTATGACTTTAGAATGGAATAAATTATGTATACTTTATGTAATATTTGTCTATTTTGATAACATTTGGAATTTCCTAGTAATTGTATTTTAACATCAAACACAGGACCAAAATGAAAACAGGCCTTGAATAAGACCTATGGTGTAAACGTTTTGCATTGTCAAAATAGTTTTTGCCTGTATAAATAAAAATGTTTTTACTACTTACTACTCTATATGCAATTGATCGACTGGAAAGTTACACTGCCCAAAGTGTTTGTATAGTATGTGTTCATATGCAAATGAGTGCATGGGAAAGGCACACTGCCAAAGGCGTGTTGTACAGTAGAGGTGTTTCTATACAAATGAGTGCATGGGAAAGGCACACTGTCCAAAGTGTGTTTGTACAGTAGAGGTGTTTCTATACAAATGAGTGACTAGGAAAGGCACACTGTCCAAGGTGTGTTTGTACAGTAAGTGTTTATTTATATGTAAACTGGTGGCTTGGAAAGGCACACAAAGCCAGTGTTTGTTTCAGGTGGGACCTGAGGTGAGGATAGAGAAGTTTCTTAACAGCAGGGTAAGGGGGGAGGGGAAGGGAGATGAAGTGGCTAGATTAGTTAGTGCTGTATTATGCCTGAATATGTTGCACTCTTTACGATTTGCACAACCAACAGCCAGAGAAGGTGGTATAGTTGAAAACAGTGAACAGCTTTAAAAGGTGTTGGAACAGAGTAAGAGAGTCATAACAGGTGGGAAGATGGATAGGGGGATAAAGGGAGAGGAGGAGACTCCATGTGGAAAGGGAGGAAGGGCAGCTCCAGTAAATTCACCATTGAGCTGCACACTCGAGCAGACTAGACAGACTGAAATGGTCTACTTCTACTAGTGTAAACCCCAGACCCCTGCCTTTTTGCAAAACGACAGGTGGCATGCTGTTGAAGCTGACAGCAGTACCTGGTGGGGACTGGGTTCGGGGAGGACTAGGTTATTCAGCACAGGGGGCCTAGGTTTGGCTACTCTGCACAGGGGCACACAAGTAAATCCGAACACTGGAAGCAATAACTGTAATGTCCAAAACCAGGAATGGGATTCTACAGTGTGGCTTTTATTCACATCCAAACTAAACAAACAAAGCATAGATGGACCCCCACGGGGCTACATTCCTGGTAATGCAGATTAGAGATAACAGAACACTTTTTCACTACTCCAGCCGTCAGGCTCTGAACCCACCAGGCACACAGCCAGACTTGCACGCAGCTTTGGGTACACAGCCCGACTTGTACACTACTTGGGTTTTCTCCATGGCCCGGCTCCCCCACCGGCCACTTGATCCGTGGTCCATTATGGGAATGAACCAGTTTTCCTGTTGGTGGCTCCCCAAACCACCTTAGAACCTTCGACTCCTAGAGGGAATTTTCCTTCCATCCCAGTCTGGGTACTTCCCTCATCACTGGCCAAGTGCATGAGGCAAAGTAGAAATGCACAGAGCAAATCCGTAGAGGTGGACCTGGTTACTAAAGCTGGGGGGGGGTCTCCCACCTCCAGCTCCCACAATCCATACCTGGCCATTTGTCTGGAAACTAAGCAACTCTTTTTGAAAGCTTGGCAATGTAGATTACTGGGTAGATGTATGTCACATCTCCTCTACATGTCTTGACTTCCCCTATGTGCTGGACTTGAACATACTTTTACTTTTGGCAAAGCCTATTACTCTAGGCCTCCCACTACTTCAGTAGTTCAATCCCCACTTTAACACAAGCAAGGGTGAAACATGGGCCCTTTAGAAGAGGAGAACTCACCCTTCGGTTGCAGGTGCCCCACAGGCGAATCCCGAAATCTTCTTGTACCCCACACACGTGGACAAAATAAGGCAGCTTCTTCATCCAGCAGTAGCCAGGGAGTTGCCCGTGGAATAGCAGGCAAACCTTCCTGCCCCATCCCCTGAGGGATGGGGCCAAGAGACCCATATCAGTGGTCTCTACCACTTTAAAACAGCTCACTGTGTCTCTCTTTAGGCAGAACACACACCTTTCCATAAATGTAGCCCTATTTCAGGGCTGAGGCTCCAACAGCCTGAGCACAGAGCTGCTGTGCTCCTCTCACAACAATCTTCAACTCCAACTGACTACAGACCGACTGTTCAAACATCCCAACATTCTACTCTAACTCCCTTCTGCAGATTCCATTGTGACTCATGCAGCTGCGATAGTTCTATGGTGATGTCATCCCTCAGTCTCAGCTGAGACTGAGAACAGAGTGAGACAGTGTGAAATCCATTTAACTGGAGTTTCACAAGCTGCCTTCCCTGCCTACCACTAGGTCTTACTGGGATTTTAGTAACCCTGGGTAACAAGGGGGTTACACTCGTCCTTGACCAGGAAAATGACTGTCCGCAGTCATTGTTTACCCGGCTTAGGCCATCCTACCCTATGTGCTACCTGCGGAGGGGGGTGATCAGGCCCCCTCCTACCATGTGCGAACACAGGCAGGCAACACTAAGGGCCTAGAGGCCTTTAGCTGACATATCAGCCTCTACTCTACCCACTTACTATGGCCACCTAGTGGCTCTGGTAGAACTATCCAGAGCATAGCCCTAATAGCTCAGCACTGCAGTCCCTATGGCCATTCAGGGCCACAGCCTGTCTATCCCCCCTTAGCCCTCTAGGGAAAATCTGTCTGCCTCTAACTTAACACCCCAAAATAAAAACAACCCAGGGACCTCCCCGACCTTGGGCAACCTGCAGCCACATACCAAGAAACTAATACCACACCATTACCTTACATCACTTTACTGCCTCCCTGCTCCCACAGCCACACCTGTGGAAGGAAAGGGTTAATACAGTAGCAACAACAATAACACCACCACAGTACTTTAAATTACTACACACTAAAGTACTAGTGAGGAACTCTGATGAGCCCCTCCTCCTCTTCTTGTCTTCTCTTCTATCTTCTTCAGGAACACCTGCATGAAAAAGAAAGACAACACACACTCCTAATCTGCATACACAGTCTACCTAAACCCCTACCATCAAAACACTGGAGAATCCCAAAAATAATATTTTTAGAAAAGGTAGGAAAAACAGTATATACACTAGAAAACAGTAGAAAACAAAGACATTATTTACAATACACATTTGGGGGATAGAGTGCCCTAAAAGTCCCAACTAGTGACCACAGTGCCCGAAGGCTAGTCCATTAAAGAGTCTCTCCTGGGCCAAAGCCCAGTGAAGCACAGTTCTAGCAGGCCAAAGTCCTGAAGGGGAGAGTCTTTGAGGACAGTTCACACATTCTGGAGTCTGCTAGTGTAGGGTGTGTACTGCAATATCATAAGGATAGAAAAGTTCAGACTTACCAGCCCCTTGTAGAATGAAAAATCTGCACCGACCTGCTCCTCAGCTGAAGACTCTCCCTGTCAGCATTTCTTCCAATACAGCTGGGTGGACATCTTCCAGGAACTACAGGAGGGCACATCTGGGGACTGCTGGGATGATGTATTCTCTGGAGATGGAACCTTACGACAGGAACAAAAAAAGGGGAAAACAGCTGGTCTGACGTCATCCGATTACCAGGCGATGGATCAGGATACAACTGGGCTTTCTGGATCTGAAGTCATCTGGTGGGCCAGACGATGGATTCTGGAAAGGCCAGTACACTGTAGAACTGATGAATGTGGGGCACCTGAGTCCTGGATGTCCATACTGGCAAATCAACAAAGGCACTACAAAGGCTGGTGTGGCAGTATTGACTACCACTGCTCGACTTTCCATCTGTAGACATGGGCACATTTGCTGGGAGGTCCTTGCATTGAGGCCAATAGTACAGGGGGTCAGGAGCTTGAATTATTACCCAGTCTGGGCAAGCATAATTCACACAGTGGAAGGTTTCATGTCCCTCTCCATTCACTTTTCGCACTCTGTCCATAAACAGTGTCCTGCCTCTCTTCCACTGGGAATAGTTCTCATGAAACAGTCTGTTCTTGACATGCTTGTTTGCACCAGGATGCACACATTTCATTGCTTCGGCCCAGATCCAGGATTTCCTGCTGTTCTCAATCTCCTCCCAGACTCTCCGAGGAAAGGTAGGAAAGGTCATCCCATAGATGTCATTCACCTTCCTACGAACCAGTCTCTCCTCTTTACTAGCTTTGGTCAACCTGAGACCACTGGCCTGGCTTGGGGGCGGCCAGTCCTGGTTCTGCCAGCTACGCATCCTTAACGAGATTAAAAATGGATCCCTGACTTCTTCTTCTTGCATAGCCAGGGCAGTGGCATCACCACTCTCTTTCATGCATTCCTCCGAGGCAAGAGCTTGAGGCTGTGTGCCCATTCCTTTTTCACAAGACCACATAGGTTCCCCCTCATCTTCTTCCTCACTGAGGATCTGAGCCCAGGAGTGAGCAGTCGTCCTCTCTTCTGAGACTATCCACTCATCACTAGGCGCGGAGGTCGACACCTCCCATTCAAAGGCCTCCCGCATCTCATCTTCTCCTATGAGACTTGAGCTAGGCCCCCCCCTCCAGGGGTCTACTGATGCTTTATCTGAACTTTCCTTCTGAGATCCAGCATCCGAAACTTCAACATCTGGTTCTGTCTCTAAATCTGCACCCTCTAGCTTTGTGCCACACTCCTCCAAGGGGCCTTCTTCAACAGGTTCTGCCTCGTGCTGTGTGCTGCCAACTACAGTTTCCTGAACCTTTGTCCATGTGGGAACCAAATGAATCTAGGGCACTTTATACAAGCCATATTTTTCTAAGCATCCAGCACAGTGAGGTATCATGAAGATGTTCCTTCCAGCGTTTAAGCAAATTTGACACACATGCACTGGATATCCAGGAATCGCCACATGAGGAGACAGTTGTCCTCCATAATAACACCCTTCAATCTACCTTAATCTATTTACTACTACTGTTACTGCAGCCCGGGCGTGATCTGGGTAGTGAGCTGGTCCTGAGGCCATAACTGCAGAGAAAACAAACAAAAGCTCACTGTTACTAAAAGTCCCACTTTACTGAACACCTTCTTTACTTTTAAAATGGCTCCTCTGCTGCTGTGTTTACTTTACTACCCCACCCTGTAATGGCGGCGGCAGCACTCCTGTGCATCAGTATTCAGAAATTGGGTCAAGCCACTGTGCATCCGATTTACACACACTACTGATAACTTTTGCTCAAACTGCACAAACTTTCACTGTTCTTTTTCAAACACATTTACGTGGTTTTCCACAGACTTTTCACTTGCTGGAAACATTTCTTTAACTCACAGTCCCTTAAAGCCTCAGGATTTTAAGCACAGGATTGCCTGTAAACTAGTGCTGCACATTTGGCTACAACTCACAGTCTCTCTCTGGCTTTAAAACTTTAAATTGATGCTGAACTCATAACTATGCACACAGTCAATGGCTTAACAGACTTGCACTTGCTGGTAGAACTGGACACAGTCATTACTTGCAAAGTGACTACACTGCTGCACACATATTTATATGGCTTTGGGCAGAAAATCACTGTTTGAGCAACTTTTACTGTTTGTACTTACTGTTATCTGTAGCTGTTAGCTGCGATGGGAAAACGGCCTGCAGCCAGTCTTGGAGTCCTCAGAAAGAAAACGGGTGGGCAGTCCTGCTGATCGTCTCCCTGATCACCACACTCGCAATTCAGACGATCGAGATGCGGATTGAGCCCGATTTTGAACAGACAAGTCTATTTTTAACAGTTTTACAACACTTTTTAATCACCGTGACGTTCCTCCACTAGCCAGTACATGCACTCCACTCACACTCCCTCTCAAATGCTGGGCAGTCACTATAGAGCTGGCTGAGGGGCCGGACTGATTGCAGTCTTACCAATCACACGACGCCATGCAAATGAGCCTCTTCTTCCTCGTGAGTGCTCTTCTCCTCATGGCGATCGTCGAGCAGGCAAATTTAAACTGCAGAAACCACTTTTTTTCTTCAACTGACTCCATGGCGGAGTCCATTTCAGCCATTTAGCATGGTCATTCACTCTACAAGTTTCTCAGTTCACTCAAAGCATTTCCAACGTCCAGGGCACAATTTTCCTGTTGCTACCCCTAGTCTTCCACATTTTCTTTATCACAACACAGTTCTTTAAAAAGCATTTCCAACATCCAGGGCACAATTTTCCTGTTGCTACCTAGTCTTCCACACTTTTCTTAATCACACAGTTCTTTAAAAAGCAGGCAAAAATGCTGTAAACATTTGATGCAGGACAAAGGGCACGCTCTTTTTAACTTTACAGCTCCTTAGTAAACAGTTGGCATTTTAACAGCAGCGTAAGATCCACAGCACACAGCGACACACTAGTTAGCTTGCTTCAACTTTTTGGGCTACCCACTGCTAGATCGCCAAAACGCTAGCCCCTTGCCCGAGCACGTTCCTCCCTAAATTAAATCCAAAGCGGTGCCTCCATTTTTGTAACCCCCGGACCCCTGCCTTTTTGCAAAATGACAGGTGGCATGCTGTTGAAGCTGACAGCAGTACCTGGTGGGGACTGGGTTCAGGGAGGACTAGGTTACTCGGCAAAGGGGGCCTAGGTTTGGCTACTCTGCACAGGGGCACACAAGTAAATCCGAACACAGGAAGCAATAACTGTAATGTCCAAAACCAGGAATGGGATTCTACAGTGTGGCTTTTATTCACATCCAAACTGAACAAACAAAGCATAGATGGACCCCCACGGGGCTACATTCCTGGTAATGCAGATTAGAGATAACAGAACACTTTTTCACTATTCCAGCCCTCAGGCTCTGAACCCCAGCACACAGCCTGGACTTGCACCACAGCTTTAGGTGCACAGCCTGACTTACACTACTTGGGTTTTCCCCCATGGCCCGGCTCCCCCACCGGTACTTGATCAGCAGTCCATTATGGGAATGAACCAGTTTTCCTGTTGGTGGCTCCCCAAACCACCTTAGAACCTCGACTCCTAGAATTTTCCTTCCATCCACGTCTGGTACTCCCTCATCACTGGCCAAGTGCATGAGGCAAAGTAGAAATCCACAAAGCAAATCCATAGAGGTGGACTTGGTTACTAAAGATGGGGGTCTCCACCTCCAGCTCCCACAATCCATACCCGGCCATTTGTCTGGAAACTAAACAACTCTTTTTGAAAGCTTGGCAATGTAGATTACTGGGTAGACGTATGTCACATCTCCTCTACATGTCTTGACTTCCCCTATGTGCTGGACTTGAACATACTTTTACTTTTGGCTAAGTCTATTACTCTAGGCCTCCCACTACTTCAGTAGTCCAATCCCCACTTTAACACAAGTAAGGGTGAAACATGGGCCCTTTAGAAAGAGCAGAACTCACCCTTCAATTGCAGGTGCCCCACAGGCGAATCCCGAAATCTTCTTGTACCCCACACACGTGGACAAAATAAGGCAGTTTCTTCATCCAGCAGTAGCCAGGGGGTTGCCCGTGGAATAGCAGGCAAACCTTCCTGCCCCATCCCCTGAGGGATGGGACATGGAGACCCGTATCAGTGGTCTCCACCACTTTAAAACAGCTTACTGTGTCTGTCTTTAGGTGGAAACACACACCTTTCCCTAAATGTAGCCCTATTTCAGGGCTGGGGCTCCAACAGCCTGAGCACAGAGCTGCTGTGCTCCTCTCACAGCAATCTCCAACTCCAACTGACTACAGACTGACTGTTCAAACCTCCCAACATTCTACTCTAACTCCCTTCTGCAGATTCCATTGTGGCTCATGCAGCTGCGATAGTTCTATGGTGATGTCATCCCTCAGTCTCAGCTGAGACTGAGAACAGAGTGAGACAGTGTGAAATCCATTTAACTGGAGTTTCACAAGCTGCCTTCCCTGCCTACCACTAGGTCTTACTGGGATTCTAGTAACCCCGGTAGCAAGGGGTTACACTGGCATTTTCGTATGTTCTTATTTGCACTTTAAATTAGTGCTTTCATTTTGCACTTCTATTTGATTGTGTTTCACTCCTTATTTTGCTCCCCTTCGCTCCCCCCTTCCCCCCAGTCACACCTGGAAATGAGTCTTGGCTCAGTGTGCCTTTCTCAGTTAATAAACCTTTAAATAAAAAATAAATAAATAAAAAAAAACTGTTACTCCACTTTTCTGAGTTTGTGGGCTGGAGGATCAGATGAAACATCAGTTTGTTGTGCATGTGCCCTGCCGTACCTACTCAGGAGGCGGGAACTTTTACTTTTCTACATTTCCTCACTGGTGGCCTTCAATGACTGAACCAACTGCAGCATTGTCAAGATGAACATAATTCATTCTGTATTTTTGTTCACATGGTGATTCAGGTGCCTTAACCTGCACAATGCCTCATTTCACCTCTCTCAGGTGGCGTGACTCTATCAGCTTTGACAAGCCATGCACAGACTCAGGGTGCACTTTACTGTGAGTGTTGTAAACCTTCCCTGTCCTTACCATTATCCTGAAATCTGATCATTCCTATTTCCGCCATGTATCACCCCTTGGACTCCCTTTTATTTAATACATTTTAAGTGATGTTCAAAATTTGCAGGGATTACTGATGAAAACCTGGACTGAGCCCTATTAAAGGAGTGTTGCTTTTATTTATGTATAAAAGTGCTAAAGCAAACTCAAAATGAGGAAAAAGGATGTAACACAAAGCAGCAGATTAGGGTCAATCTAAAATAGAATAATAGAGCCAGCCTGTTGGTGCAGTGGCAGGGCTACCACCTGCAATGTTGATGACCCGTTCGAGAACAAACACAGAATGTCAGAGGGTTGGCTGGGGGCGTGTAGGATGAGCCTCTCACCGCCAGCTCTCCTTCTCTGGTGGGTGGGGAGGGTTGTGGTTTCCCAGCATCGAAGTGACACCCAGAGAAACTAGGTCTACACTGGCTGGGACCACGTGCGAGTGGGCAGAGGTGATGGCTAAAGTTTGCAGGACACATGCGGGAGCATGCACGACCCATGCTGACAACATTGCACACCTGCACCCTGGGGAAAACTCAAGTGAAAATCCTGCATGCCAGCAGCTTAGTGACACCCCTGGATCTCTACTCGAATGACGCCCCAGGTGTAAGCCTCAGCTGGGGCTTCAGGTGGATCTCAGACTCTCTCCTTGGGGAATCCTGCTATAGGGGCAAAGCTGCGGGCCTCCCAGATTGACTAGCCCGGGGGGGGTTGCCGAGTGGTATGTCCAGCCACCGACAGATGGGCCACCCCCCCCAAGCCAGAGTGGCATTAAGAGAGTTAAAGTAGAATAGTACATATAGGTCAGAATTATCACCAGTAATGTACACTGCTGCTTTTATCACATATTTATATGTAAGCAATAAGACAAGACAGGGTGTTGGCTGTTATGTGATAATCACACACGAGGCCAAAGGCCGAGTGTCCTTCCTCACCTAGGTGTGTGGTTATCACATAAAAACAATACCTGAAATGTCTTATTGTGGTTATAACATATGTTACAATTATGCAAAACATTGGCAAACATTTTTAAACTGTGTAACATTTACTGAAGTAGAGAACAGAGAATTTATTTTAAAAGGAGACAAAAATAGTATCTAACCTGTTTGGGTTGGCCAAAACAATTGCTTTGCATGTATGGCTTTCTTTTGGTTACAGACCCTGCTGCAGTGTTCCATTTTAATCTGAAATGAACTGCACAAATGTGCAAGCTGACAAACTTCAACACCTTCACGATTCTGCGGTGATCATCACACAACTGTGAAAGAGTTGCCACGATCAGCCCGTACATTCATGCAGCTCATTTCAGCTTTGGGTAGGATGTCCTACTAGGACATGTTCAGCAGCAGTGAGTGATAACATATTTTAAATTTTTTTTTACAGACTTCTATCAACCAGTTTTAAGTCCTCACCCATTCACGGTACCGTGTTTCCTTTCCTGTCCTCCATCTGCATCTTAAGTGGACATCTGGTCACCGGTATAAACATACAAATTTCAAGCACAGTGTGTCTGGTATAAATTGTGATAACCACAATACAATTAATTGTCTACTACACCAGCTACAAGTAAGATGAGAGCAAGAGAGAGTGCTATGTGACCAGTTGTTGGCAAGGAGAGAGGGAAAGAGCTGTGTGTGGACTGGAGCGGTAAGGACACTGACTGTGCTGTCAATGGTCACATGTTTCTTTCATGCTGCCATGGTGGTGGATGGGGAGGAGAATAAAATTAAGCAAAAGCGGTGGGGCAGGAGGCTGCTGGGTGTTGGAGAGCAGGTTAAAAGCAGATTGTGGCTGATCAGGCAGTTTTCTAAAACTTGACAGCAGTACAGATTGTGGGGCTGGCAAGCACTTGTTCAGCTGTGCTGGGAGAGGCATGTTTAGTAACAGGAACTGCTGTAACAGTGAGGATCGGCAGTCTACAATTTTGAATCCGTAATTGGATGAAAAATGTCAGTAAACACCAGGAAATGGGCGTTTTCATCATAGTGTGGTTCTCTTTGTTAACTGTTGTGGTTATCAATGATTTATATACATTTATTTGACTTTTTCAGACTGTTGGGCCTTCAGGGGTTTGTCAGTTTTTGCATTGCTAACATGTCTGTCAGACATTCTATTTAAGAATACCAGGAAGGCACTGATACATTGGTTTCCTTTCCTATGTCCTGGATGCGATAGGTTTCCTACCGGTGGTTGACATTTCTTAATGCACTGGGTTCCAAAGTCTCTCAACCAGAAGACACAGCTTTTTCTATGCCCATTTTATAAATATGCTTATTGTGTTGTTATAAACACATTTGCAAACTTATGCATATGTCTATTATATGTCAATTATACATTTGTGCATTTATCTATATGATAACTGTATGTTAATACACATTTGAGCATGTATGCATTGACGTATATGCATAATTACACGTTCATGCATGGCATAATCTAACTGTGAATTACATGCTAATTGTGTGTTAACATTTGCATATTTGCATTTATGTTAATTATATAATTGCACATTTACATGTTAAACCACTAGGTGTTTATTTATTTATTCTTTCTTTCTTTTTTCTTTCTTTGAATTTTGGTAACCGGGTGAGCCCCCTGAGACAGAATGTCCCTTTTTCAGGGGCAACCCCCTGTTTGTAAAGAGGGGGTTGTAGTTTTAGAATGAGGCAGGTTCTCAAGGATGCTTTGTTTCTTGAACTGGTTGTATGATTCCAATTATATGCAAGGGCACTGTGGGGGTATACTGCATATGGCTACCAACTCTGATGTTTGGACAACCCAGATAGTACTGCAATTATGGAGCACATGGCAACTGATTTGGTTTCTTTCACTGTATGTCTTGTAATATATATGAGCTGCTTTACATTACTACAGCTTGCACAAATTCACAGAAATTGTGTAAGAAGTATCTTCAAACTAGCTGAACACATCAATTTGATTCTTTGCAGCCTTAATGTTATCGGTGCTTCCCCAACAGATGCGGGTTAGATACTTGCCATTGTCGCCTTGAGAACCATCTTGCAGTCCTGGATAAACAGTTGGAACTCACAGTAAACATCTAGGGTATCTTTGGCGAGCTCAATGTAGCCAGCAGGGTTTTTATGAATGGTAATCCCACTTTTCCCTTAGCCTGCTGGGTCCTGCTATATTAATGGGGTACTGGTTATCTTACCTGGGCTAGGTCCTGCTGTATTAATGGGTACTAGTTCCCTTATCCCTGCTGGGCCCGCTCTATTAATTGGGTACGGTTCCCTTACCCTGTTGGGCCCTACTCTGTTAATGAGTACTGTTTCCCTTACCCCTGCTGGGCCCTGCTCTATTAATGATGTACTGGTTCCCTTATCCCATCTGGGTCCTGCTCTGTTAATGGGGTATTGGTTCCCTTACCCCTGCTGGTCCTGCACTATTAGTGGAGTATTGGTTCCCTTATCCTTGCTGGGCCCTGCTCTGTTAATGGGTATTGGCTCCCTTATCCCTGCTGGACACTGCTCTATTAATGGGTACAGGTTCCCTTACTCTTGCTGGGCCCTGCTCTATTAATGGTGTAGTGGTTCTCTTACCCCTGCTGGGCTCTGCTGTATTAATGGTGTACTAATTCCCTCGCCCCTGCTGGTCTCTGCTCTATGAATGGAGTGTTGATCATGTTAACCCTACTGGGTCCTGCTGTGTTATTGGGGAATTGGTTCTCTTACCCCTGCTGGGCCCTGCTCTGTTAATGTGGTACCAGTTCCCTCACCCCAACTGGGCCCTGCTTTATTAGTGGGGTATTGTTTACCTTACCCCTGTTTGGTCCTTCCCAAGGTTCCCTAGAAGGATTTTGCTAATTTAATTTGTCATTCACACATTATCATTGTTTTAAAAATAAGTTGAACATTTCTTTGTTTTTCACCTGGATTGGGTTGGTATTCTTGTGGTTAGTAGTCGGTGGAGATTCTAGTCATGGAGAGAAGTTGATTGGGATTCTTGTCATGGATAGTAGTACTAGGAATTCTAGTCATGGATAGAAGTTTTTGGAGATTCTAGTTGTGGACAGAAGTTGGTGGTGATTCTAATCATGGACAGAAGTTGATGGGGATTCTAATCATGGACAGAAGTTGATGGGGATTTTAGTCGGACAAAGTTGGTGGAGATTCTAGTCATAGACAGACGGTGGGGACTCTAGTCAAGAGAGAAACTGGTGGAGATTCTGGTCGTGGAGAAAAGCTGGTGGAGATTCTGGTCATGGACAGAAGTTGGTGGGGATTTTAGTTGTGAACAGAAGTTGGTGGAGATTCTAGTCATGGACAGAAGTTGGTGGAGATTCTAGTCATGGACAGAAATTGGTGGGTTTCTAGTCATGGGTAGAAGTTGTTGGGGATTCTAGTCATGGACAGACATTGGGGATTCTAGTTGTGAACAGAAGTTAGTTGGGACTCTAGTAGTGGACTGAAGTTGGTGGGGATTCTAGTCATGAACAGAAGTTGGTGGAGATTCTAGTCATGAACAGAAGCTGATGGGGATTCTAGTAATGGGTAGAAGTTGGTGGGGATTTTAGTTGTGAACAGAAGTTGGTGGAGATTCTAGTCATGGACAGAAGTTGGTGGGGATTCTAGTATTCTAGTTGTGGACAGACGTTGGTGTTGATTCTAGTCATGGACAGAAGCTGGTGTTGATTTTGGACTTCTGGTTCCGCTCTGGGGAGAATGGCAGCTTAGATGAGTGATTGGACTCTGCCCCAACTAACATTTGCTTCATCCCAGTGAACACCGTGGTCCTGCATCTCAAATATTACAGCCGACTACTGTTGGGAAAGGAGAATAGTAAAAATAGAGAGCAAGTAATCTTTTATCTGCCAGGGTGGAAAATCCTGCAGACCGATCCATCTTTGAGGCCTCTGACTGCTCAGAACAACGAGTGATGGCATCTCAAGAAACTCACGGACTCTCTGCTAAAACTAAACAGAAGCAGGGTAATCCAAAAGCCAAAAGGCAAAATTGGACCTGATATGTCAAGAACTGTTAACTTTCGAGACAAAATTAAAGAAATGTACAGTGAATTACAGCGCGTCATGCAATTAGAGCAGTGCATGGGTGAACAGGCGGCGCAAGGGACGCGACTGAAAATAAATTCGATGACATTGAAACTAAGGTCCAGCAAATACAGGATCAGCAGGAAATGCTTGAGACATGACAAGAGGACTTTGAGAATCATGCAAGGAGAAAAATATCAGGATATATAGTGTTCCCAAGGGCTCTGAAGGCTCAAACATAAAAGAATTCATAGAGACCTTATTACACACCACCTTAGAGTTACCCCAGAGTTTCGATCTGCAACTGAAACATGTACACAGGGCCTTGGCCCCGAAACCCACAACACAAAATGCTCCACCTCACTCGATTATCCTGCGATTTAACAGTTATGCCACAAAACAGCAGGTACCTCTAACAGCCTGGAGGAAACAAAAGACATTTTATGGCCAGACGCGCAAATGCTTTGATCATGATTATGCTCCAAAACAACACAACTGAGGCGAGCATATCTACCGTTGCTACCAGTCATTAAAGCAGCTGGATACAAATTCACCACACCATGTCCTGCTTGGCTTGTAGTGCAATTTCCAACGGGAAAGCTGGAGTTTACCACAGCTCAGGATGCCAGCATCGAACTAACCAAAGCTGGCTTGCGTTTTCCAGATAAAGCATATGGACTTGGAGATCCCTGGCCACAACCAATGAGATGGCAGACTGTCCCTTCCAAATCCAAAGATAGACAACAGGCGCTTACTGCAGTCTGCACTATGCTTGCTGCTTACTGAAGAGATGCTGGACTTGGAGATACCGGAATGAGGCCTTAAAACACTGTGATTTCTACAGGTTAGTGAGTCTGGGAGGGGACACCCATTTATTGGGTAATTGGCTTCTCTCAATGCTGCCTTGGCTCTAGACCTCGAGCAGACCTTCTAATTTGGGCTATCTTGGTGTCACTTGCCAGCCAGTCGTAGGGCAAGGCACCCTCCCCATAATCATATCATATACTTGGGGATAAACTTGGATCCCTACCTTATATTATTGGGGCCATGGCAATCTTGGATTTGGACACTCGTGGACTATTGATCAGGCTGCAATATTGTACACTATTGTTTGTTCACAGTTAAAATGTTGGGCTCTGAAATTTAGACCTTGCACCAATGAAAATACAAATATATGTTACTAGCTCTAGGCTGATGCTAAGGGAGAGAGGTTCATCTCACATTGCTTTGTTTTCTTCATACAGCAAAAGGCCTTAGCATGGGTCAGTTATGTGCCTTTGGTCCCTGCATTTAAAGCACCCAAAAAAATGGGCATTTTGCTTATAATAAATAAAAAAAAAATATATATATATATACATACACACCACACACACGATTTTGTTTCTTTTTTCTTTTTTTGGATACCTCAGAAAGTCTGGGCAGAGGAAGGGATTAAATAGCTGCTGTTCACCTATACAATGATTTCCCTTACCTGAGATTTATGTTTTGTTTCTGTTTTCCTTAGTTTTGAACGAACACTTTTCTGGTTCCCTGAGGGCCCCTGAGCTCTCGGGCATTGTGATTACCTCCACCATTGGGGAGAACGCCATGCTGTAAAGTTCTCCTTATGGGCACAGGGAGGAGAAATATCACCTCCCCACATTTGGAAGTCTGAATAATATCTGACTGCTTAACAAAGCTGCAATAACTGTACATAGTGTTGCATATTTAATGCACATAGACAGGTTAAGGTTAATGATCAATGTTATGTTTGATGTTTATTTTGCTTGTACATACAGTGAGACAGATTATTGTATAGGTAGAGATGTAAAGAAGTGAACTGAAGCTCTACAGAAAGGGTATGGAAACCTCTATATACAAAAATGTCTATAATTGTATTACTGCGGAACGCATTTAAGGGAAGGAACCTTGGAATAATTCTTGGGGGAGACAGAGGGCAATGCTTGGAATTGATTTGTGGGGCCTGGGGAAGGGGAGATGGACCACATCTGGCTGGGAGGCAGCACATCTCAATAAGGCCTGGTTTATACAAAATTTAAATGGCTGATAAAATAACCCGCCTCCTGTCCCTGAACATAAATGGGATCAATAACCTAATTAAAAGATCCAGGCTCCAGCAGTACTTATGTAAACAGGGAGCCCATATAATTTATTTACAGGAGACACATCTATCTTCTTCATAGCATGCCAAACTTGCTGCAGGCAGCCATGCCACGTCTTCTCCTCCTTGAGCAGAACCGGAAAATGTAGGGGTGTAGCCATGTTGATCTCTCGAGCCACCTTTTTTATGAAGGAGCAAGAATATGTGGATCCAGATGGGTGTTTCATAGTTGTTCAGGGCCATCTGGCTGACCAGGAGGTTACATTTGCTAATATATATTTACTCCTGGGGGCTCCCCCACAGGTACTCCGTAGATTCCTAAACAAATTAATGGACATACACAAAGGAATAATGCTAGTTGGAGGTGATTTTAATATTACCCTCTCACCTCAGAAGGACTCTTCCCATTCCCAGGCATACAGAAATTCCACTACTCAAAATCTTCTTTGGGCGCAGCTTCCCCAGCTGGGCCTAACTGATGTCTGGAGACATTTGTTTCCTACCACGGAGAGATACACCTTCTACTCAGCACGGCATCACATTCTCCAGATTGGATTATATTTTGCCTCCACTGAATATCTGGACAAGATGCAGGATATTGAGATAGGGGCTCAGGTTCTTGCAGACTATGCACCTTAATGCTAAAAGTTATTTTGGGAGCCTCTATGAAATCTACCATTGGAGATACAATGTTTCCCACCTTCAAGACCGAGTTTATTCAAAGATGCAAAGACATATTCCCCAAATCCTCTCTGATAATCTCACTCTGGATATATCTCCTGCAGTGATTTGGAACATGCTAAAAGTGTCAATTAGGTGGGAAATAATAGCCTACTCAGCTGGTAAGGCCAAACAACGAGAAATCAGATATAAGACCCCATTGGCGAACCTCTCGGAGTTACAGAGCAGATCAGCAAAGCGTGAGAGGGTCTCCTGCTGAGTTCAGACAGGTACAAGCTGACATACAGAATATTTTAGACTATAAGGTACAGGCCATGATCCTATATACTACGAGATTCTACTATGAGGGGTTCTCGGGGGTTAGAAATTTAGCAAAATGGGTCTGGGCCTTTAAACATATAGCACAGTTACAAAATCAGGACTCTAATACAGGGAGGTGAAGTAGGAGCGAGAAATCATGGATGGTTTCAAACTTTTACAAAGCATTATATGCAGAGCAGTCCCCACCTACCCCTGAAGCCATTAGGAAATTCTTATCCACTTTGACATTCCCGAAGCTTACGGACTACCATAGAGCCAGTCTGCTGAGCCCTATTATGGATGCTGAAATTCAATTAGCAATCGGCAGAGCTAAGACCTTAAAATCCCCAGGCCCAGATGGATTCACTATTGAGTAGTACAAGGCCCTGGCCCCTACTCTGCTACCCCTCCTCCGTCAGGCTTTCCTGGATGTCCAGCAAGGTGCCCCCCCCCCAGCCTCATGGACACATGAAACTCTAACTGCCATATTGAAACTGGATAAAGATCCCATAACAACAGATTCTTATAGACCCATATCAGCCCTTAATTGTGACTACAAACTTTATACGCCATATGGGCCCATAGACTAGAGGATATCCTGCCAGGTCTGATTCATTCGACCAAGCCAGTTTCTTGAGGACTTGGCAAACCGCTGACAATGTCCAGTGAACTATTCACCTAATGGAGCACATGTCCCGGACCCTTCTTCTTCCATGTTGCTTAGCCTAGATGTCTATAAGGCCTTGACAGAGTCTCCTGGGGATATCTCTGGGAGGTCCTGGCAGCTTTTGATTTCCCAGATGAGGTGTTTAAATGGCTGAAGGGGATGTATACCTCCCCAAAAGCATATATTGAACTTAACAGGGAAGTTTCTACCCCAATGAAACTTGAGAGAGGCACCCAGAAGGGATGCCCTCTATCCCCACTTTTATTTACCCTCTACATTGAGCCCTTGGCTATGACGATTCGCAATTTCCAGACCATCTTGGGAATAGCAGTTGGTCAGAGGGAAAGGAGGTCGGCTCTTTATGCAGATGATATTCTTCTTTCCACACTTTATCCAGATCAGTCTCTCCCACCCCTCTGGGATATACTGGAAAATGTTGCCCAGGTCTCTGGCTACAGTATAAACTCCTCAAAAACTGAAGTCATTTCCTTCCATTATACCCTCCATCTCATTAAAACTCGGTTCCTTTTAGGTGGCGGAGTACCAAAATTAAATATTTAGGAGTGATTCTCCCACAGAATGTCCAAAATACACTTTTACTGAATTATGAACCACTTTCCCAAAGAATAGCATTGGACATTCATGCATGGTCTCATCTTCATCTTCCATTCTACCTTAAGATTGATCTTTTACGCTTTAATATTTTGCCTAGGCTGTTGTATTTAGTCTAGACTATCCTGATGTTTCCACCCTCCTACTTCACTTCTTGGAATCGCACCCTGGCCAGATTTGTCTGGGAAGGCTAGAGACCCTGGATTAGATGGTCTATTCTACAGCTCCCCAAGGCAAAGGGGGGGTCTTGCTCTCCCCAACCTGCTTAAATATGCTCAGGCTACTGTATTGGTGTGGATCATGTACTGAAGGAACCCAACGTATATTCTCCCATGGAAAACTTTAGACCAAACCCTCAGCCGAATTCAGGATTTCATACAGGTCCTCTTTTCACAAGTCCTTCCTGGCAGGTACCCATGCATACTTCAAGGCACGTGTTCTAACCTAGATTGGGTATAAGCTGAACGCCTTGGGAGACTGGGGGTTAGTTTCTTATTTCTTAAAGCTTATCAAGGCAGAGATGTCTCCCCTTCTCTTGCATGCACTGCAGACTCTGGAACAGTGGGATGAGAAGGGATTAAGGTTCTTGTTTCAAGTGATGGATCTAGAAGGGCTCCTTCCTTTTCAGAAGATTCAGGAGATATATGGGATCTCCTTGGAAGACTCTCAGATATATACTTTGCTAAAAGATTCCCTCACACAGAGGGGCCCTCGCAGAGATGCACTGCCCAAACCACTCCCTAAGCTCCTGCAGCTTTTCATTGCCACTCTCAGAGGGCAACAATGGCCACACCTTATTGGGGTGACCTATGAGGGATTGCAGGAGCTCTCAATAGAATCCGTCGTTTCCATATTAGAGGCCTGGAGTCAGGAATTAGAGATTCCTGTTTCTGAGGAGAACTGGTATAAATATACAAAGCTTTCTATGTGGGTTCCCTTGACCCCCTACTGGAGAGAATTCTCGTGGAAATCAAGGAACAGATTTTTTAATGCACCTGCCAAGGTAGTCAAAATACTAGGTGACCCTTATGGGAAAGGCTAGAGGAAATGTAGAGAGGGGAAGGCGGGTTACTGCCATATTTTTTGGTCATGTCCTGCTCTTAGGAGCTTTTGGCAGGGCATAGCATCTGCCCTGGCTGAATTGGTAGGAGAAGAGCCGGTGCTCACCCCTGAAGTGGTTCTCTTGATGATCCCACCTGAGGGCCTCCGTATCCAAGATGGATCTCTCTTAGTAACATATCTCTTGGCAACCAAAAAGGTGATCATGGCTTTGGGGTAGCCAAACCCCTCCACTGTTTAGTGATTGGTTTAAAATAATGAAGAACTTTGAATGTATTAGAAAAGCTTTGCTCCAGAGGACCCAAACCAGATACTGCATTTGAAATTAGATGGAGAAAATGCATTCTCTTTGCATGTAGGCAAGACCCCCTTCTTCCCGATGTGATGTATCGTCTATTACATAAATCTATATACAAAGAAGACTTAGTGGATTTATTATACAGATTAACATCTCAACAAGATATTTACTCATTTAGCTACAGACTGGACATTCTCAGTTTCTCAATGTATGCTATACCACAGTGCCTATGTACCATGATTTGCCCTTATCTATGGACTCCTATACCTCGGAATTTATTTAGTTATTTATTTATAAAATTTTGATGACCGGGTGAGTGCACTGGGCCCCGAAGGTCTTTTTCTCAGGGACGACCCGGGATTTACATAACATAACATAAGATACATCACAATACGGTAGGTGTAGAAAATACATTCATGATACAGGTTAAACATAGATGTACAGTCAGCTGGTTACATATACTGAGTTCGGCATTACATTAGTGCATTTGTTATTGATACTACCATAGCTGGTGGGGTATAAGCATGATAATGCGGCGACAGGTTCGCACAAGCAGAATGGTTAGGGGCTCTGAGGTTATAGGTGTCCGAGAGGTGGACCCATCTTTAGCAATTACACTGAGGTAGCCATAATATGTGCCTTAAGCCTCATGCAGAAACCTTTGACGGAGGGAGCTTCCTGGACTCCTGGAGGAGGGAGGAGTTCCATAGGGTGGTGCAGTATGAACGACTACCCCACCTTGGTTCTGACCCTTGGGACAGCTAAGATCATGTGATCCATTGTGCGGAGGAGCCGAGGATTATTCTTTAGTGCAATAAGTCTAAAGATGCTGGGGGGGGGTGGGCTTATTAATTTAAAGGCTTGACAGAGCAAGGGGTACTGGAGATGGGCTTCCCAGGAGGGCCAGTTTAGTTGGGATAGAGTGTCACAGTGATGGTTCCTGGGGTTTGACTGGGTGGCGAAATGAGACACCTTATTGTAAAGAACTTGGAGTCTATTCATCTCTTGTCTCGCTACTCCCTGGACAACTGGAGCCACATAGGTGATTGTCAGGAGGAGGACGCTGGTAGCTATGGAGACCCTGGCTTCCGGTATCAGCTGGTCTTTCAGCCGGTATTGGATACCTAGTTTCTCATGAACGTTTTTGGTTACTTGATCCACATAGTCCTTGAGGGTGAAACCCTGCTCCAGGGTGAGGCCAAGGTATTTTAGTGATGCCACAACTTCTAGCCTACTGCCCGATGCAGAGGTCAGTTGCAGGTGTTGGCTTCTGTTGCGTCCAAGGGATCTTGGGCCAAACAGCATGGCCTTGGTCTTGTTTGTGTTAAGGATCATTCTGTTAAGAACAAGCCATTGCTCGAGGGATCTCAGGTCATCTTGTAGCCAGGAGCTGAGGTCTCCTAGGTTAGTGGAGGGATGATAAAGGATGGCATCGTCCACGTACTGGACCACAGAGCTCCCACTGCAGTGTTCGTTGAGTTCATTGGTGAAGAGGGAGAAGAGTAGGGGACCAAGGATAGACCCTTGAGGCACTCCCTCTGTTATTGGGAGTGGCTTTGATATGGAGTCTTTCCATTTTACCCTCTGTGAGCACCCATTTGGTAGCTATCCAGACCACATAAGGGAGTGGCTGTCTGGGCCTACATTGCTCAGCTTGGTCAGTAACAGATTATGGTTGACCAGGTCAAATGCCTTGGATAGGTCGATAAAGATCACTCCATTCAGGGTCCCCTTATCAAATTCTCTGAGAACATCAGTGGAGAATTTGGTAAGGGTGGTGTCCATCCCATGCCTGGTTCTGAAGCCATGCTGGGAGGGTGCCAGGAGTTGATGGAACTCCAGGTATTCGCGGAGCTGCCCATAGATCAGTCTCTCTCTTGTATCTTTGCCAGTGTGCAAAGTAGGGAGATTGGCCTGTAGTTGCTAGTGGACTCCCTCTGGCCTCCCTTGTGGATAGGGACCACGTAGTCCTGTTTCCATTGTTCAGGGATAGCGCCCTCTTTTAAGGATCAGTTAAGGAGCCAGGTTAAGTGTCTGACTAGGGACTGGGCCCCTTCCTTCTATATCCTGGGGTGAATCCCATCTGGTCCCCCGGATCTAGAGGTTTTGAGAGTCATTAGCAATGGGAGGACTTCTTTAGATTTTACCAGTTTGATGTGGAAGGTTGGACGGTCCAGGTTAGCGAGTGACCGCCCGTTAGGGTCCGGGTGGAGGGGAGGCAGTCCAGCCTTGTAATGGTCGAGGTTCGTGAGTGGCGGTTGAGTGCCATGGTGATACTGGGGTCTCGTTTGTTAGTTCACCATTTACTTCGATGGGGATATGTTCAGTCTTGCCGTTCCCCTTTAGAAACCCATTTACAGGTATGTGCACCCAGAAAAGTCTAGGGTTTCCTAGATTCTTTTTCTGTAATTGTGTGACACACTCCCTTTTTGCCACTTTGATGGCCAGTTTACACCTGTTTCTGAGAGTTTTTTAGCTCAGCAGGTCTGCAGGTAGAGTGGAGCGCTTGTATTTTTTCCAAGCTTTATCACGGTTTTTCATTAGGGATTTCAAGGGGGGGTGATTCACTTGTAGCAGCTACCCTTAATGCGGAACTTCTTCATGGGAGGCGAATGGGTCGGCTGCCATAAGATTGTTCTCTGAAAGAAACAGCCTCATCCAGTGAGGGAGGAGTTTGATTGGGCTCCAGTCTATGCTGTTTAGGTAGATTGACAGATGTTCAGGAAGTAGATGGGTGAAATCCCTTGCAGCCAGGATTCATGGCAGGAACCTGGGAGCCCTGTTTTCCAGATGCAGAATATTGAGTGGTCACTCAGGGCATCCGCTAAGGTGCCTGCCGCCTGTATGTTATCAGGTTTGCTCGCCAGCACCCAATCAAGTGTGGAATGGTTCCCTGTTTTGTGGTTCATTCGTATGGGCCCAGAGATAACCTGCACTAGGTTAGCTTCCTGTACCAAACCTTTTAGGGAATGGTTTTCATTTGTGGCCCAATTTAGATTAAAGTCCCCCAGAATGAGTATCTAAGAGGAGACCTCCTCGGAGAGGTCCTTTAGGCCTGCCTCGAGTGATGTGTAAGCATTCTTTGGAGGGTTGTATAGGCACCCGATGTTGAGATGCTTGCAAGGGACAAGGGTGATGTGTGCAAAAACAGAGTGACCATCTGTGCTGTCGCGTTTTGCAGGTTAACCTGCACAGAGTTTAGGGTGTCCTTCGTGTAGATTAGGACCCCTCCCCCCCTTTTGTTCACTCTATCTTTTCTATAGGAGTGGTACCCGAGGGCTGTGACCTCATGTGGGAGTAAATGAGGTTTGAGCCAGGTACGGCAAGGACATCTGGATTGTACAGGTCCAGCCAGGCTTGTACTTCATGCATCTTGGATCATAAGTTACATATATTCATATGTGCGATCCGCATGCCCTTCATGGACGCCCAATGAGGGTCCTGAGGGGAGGAAATCAGGAGGTTGTTAGGAGGGGGTCCAGGGTTAGGTTGGATGTCACCTGCCATTAGCAGGAGGGCAGCAATGAGACAGAGTGAGGAGACGAGGGAGGGGTAGATTAGCACAGAGTCTTTGCTTAGCGAATAGTAAGGTAGAGTACGAAATACCTTTCCTGTAGAATTCATGGGCAATCAGGAGTGACTGCATACTATTGTGGGAGGGAGTAGCATTGCCAGTAGGGCGTGGTGGGGTCTCAGTAGGTGGACTTCTGGAGTCTAAGTCTCCTGCTAATTACCATCAGCCCAGAGTAGGGACAGGATGTACATGGTGGCGGAGTAGCCCTCTGTTTGGGCAGCAAAGGTAGGGTGATCCATGCTTTATGGGCATCCTTGTAGGAAAGGGACCTTTAGCGAAGAGGAAAAGTTTGAATGAGGAAAGTCTTTATGTCTTAGCATTGTCACCCTATGTCCTGGGTGCTCCGCTTCTGTTCAATCCCTATCTAGTGGAGCATTGAGTCCCTTGTGTGAGGGACTGATCAGGGGAGAGACAGGGTCCTATGGGATTAGCTCCTAATGTAGGACTGGTATGTGCCACTCACCCCCTAAGGTGTGTAGGCCTGTTTGTGTCTAGCAAGTAGGATTTGCAGTACCTTCTAAGGTGCTGAACTCCTAACTGTAGTTACGTGCCACCAGAAGTTTGGTGGGCTGACAGGCTTAAAATACCATCTGTGACACGGGGATCACCATAAGCAAGTGGATCCGCAATACTTTAGCAGACTTAGGTCAGTGGCCACCTGTTACTATCAATGCCTCTATAAGCACACTGTTGGTTAATTTCAATATATCATCAGTCTGCACTATGCAGATGCAGTTGTCTGTCACAGGGAAGTTGCTCAGAGACCGGTATGAATCTCGTTAGGGGCCTGCTTTCCTTGTTTTCATACAATCAGGATCTTAGTAAGAGGCAATCATGTAGGCTATACAGTAGTTACAAATTAATTAGTCTTGCATATACGGTCTACAGGCAATAGTTCTAGTCTATGGATATACTGTATTTCACCCTAGGAGAGAAATTGCAAGGTGCCCTATTAGTACCTCTGTTATGACTGGAAGAGTAACAATTTATCTGAAAGTGATACCCTGTTCCTGCATAGGTTCAAATTAGACACATTAACTTAGGTTAAGCAAGAATGAAGGTTAAACTTGACCAGCTCTCCATCTAAGGTTAGCTTGTTTACAGACAATGTTTTTGGTTTCCTTGTCAGAGAAAACAAAGGGATGGTGAGAAGGGGTGGTAGACTGATCGAGCTGCCTCTGCGTGATTGGCTCCCTAACCGAGTGGGTGTGGGTCAGGGAGCATTTAATGGGAGGAGGAGCGGGTGGTGGGTGGGTCAAAAGTCAGCCCTTGTTGCTGAGCACCTATGCTTTCTCCCCAGAGGACCTTCAACAATACCATGCTATTCGTCGGGGAGGTCCGCCAGCTTATGGTGTAAATTGCATTGGCACCTCAACCCCAAGGTTCGCTGCTTTCTTCAGCTTGAATTAAAAGTTTGCAAAGTCCATTTGGGAGGGAACAAGCAGCCCCAGCCACCCTTCCTCCTCTCCTCTTCTCCCTCTGTGAGAAGTTATTGTGCTGCTGTTCACCGGAGCTCCGGCCGAGCCTTTTGTCCAAGCTGCCATAGCATCACAGGCTCTTCAACAAATCAGGCTCAGTAGCCTTTTTCAAACTTGGTGCCACGAGTGGCTTGGGCAGGGGCTTGGATGAGTTCCTGGTTGGTGGGGCAAAACAAAGCCAACAGCCTCTTGTTGCTGAGCACCCTGCATTTCTCTCCCGTAGCGACCTTCAACAATACTCTGCTGTTCATCAAGGGAGGTCCACCCGGCTCGCGGTAGTGTACCGGCACCTCAACCCGTATCAGTGGTGCATTTGATTTACCCTATGTATATTTATGTGAACAACCCTGTACTGCATCAGATATGTCTCACCTGTCCTCCTGTATGGATATATATGAAAATGAAAAGCAATAAAAACTAAGTTTACAAAAAAGAAGCTGGTGTTGATTCTAGTCATGGACAGAAGTTGGTGTGAATTCTAGTCATGTACAGAAGTTGGTGGGGATTCTAGTTGTGGACAGAAGTTGGTGTGAATTCTAGTCATGGACAGAAGTTGGTGGGGATTCTAGTTGTGGACAGAAGTTGGTGTTGATTCTAGTCGTGGACAGTAGTTGGTGGGGATTCTAGTCATGGACAGAAGTTGGTAAGGATTCTAGTCATGGACAGAAGTTGGTGGGGGTTCTAGTCGTGGACAGAAGTTGGTGGGGATTCTAGTCATGGACAGAAGTTGGTGGGGATTCTAGTCATGGACAGATGTTGGTGGGGATTCTAATTGTGGACAGAAGCTGGTGATGATTCTAGTCATGGACGAAGTTAGTGTTGATTCGTCATGGACAGAAGTTGGTGGAATTCTAGTCATGTACAGAAGTTGGTGGGGATTCTAGTTGTGGACAGAAGCTGGTGTGAATTCTAGTCATGGACAGACGGTGGGGATTCTAGTTGTGGACAGAAGTTGGTGTTGATTCTGTACGTGGACAGTAGTTGGTGGGGATTCTAGTCATGGACAGAAGTTGGTAGGGATTCTAGTCGTGGACAGAAGTTGGTGGGGATTCTTGTCTTGGACAGAAGCTGGTAGGGATTCTAGTCATGGACAGAAGTTGGTGGGGATTCTAATCGTGGACAGAAGCTGGTGTTGATTCTAGTCATGGACAGAAGTTGGTGTTGATTCTCGTCAAGGACAGAAGTTGGTGGGGATTCTAGTCATGAACAGAAGTTGGTGGGGATTCTAGTTGTGGATAGAAGTTGGTGGGAATTCTAGTCATGAACAGAAATTGGTGGGGAGTCTAGTCGCGGATAGACTTTCACGGGGATTCTAGTTGTGGATAGAAGTTGATAGGGATTCTAGTCATGGACATAAGTTGGTGGGGATTCTAGTCATGGATAGAAATTGGTGGGAATTCTAGTCATGAACAGAAGTTGGTGGGGAGTCTAGTCGTGGATAGAATTTCATGGGGATTCTAGTTGCAAACAGAAGTTGATAGGGATTCTAGTCATGGACAGAAGTTGGTGGGGATTCTAGCCATGGACAGAAATTGGTGGGAATTCTAGTCATGGACAGAAGTTGGTGGGGATTCTAGTTGTGGACAGAAGTTGTTGTTGATTCTAGTCATGGACAGTAGTTGGTAGGGATTCTAGTCGTGTACAGAAGTTGGTGGGGATTCTAGTCATGGACAGAAGCTGGTAGGGATTCTAGTCATAGACAGAAGTTGGTGGGGATTCTAATCGTGGACAGAAGCTGGTGTTGATTCTAGTCATGGACAGAAGTTGGTGTTGATTCTCATCAAGGACAGAAGTTGGTGGGGATTCTAGTCATGAACAGAAGTTGGTGGGGATTCTAGTTGTGGATAGAAGTTGGTAGGAATACTAGTCATGAATAGAAGTTGGTGGGGAGTCTAGTTGTGGATAGAATTTCATGGGGATTCTAGTTGTGAATAGAAGTTGGTGGGGATTCTAGTCATGGACAGAAGTTGGTGGGGGTTCTACTCGTGGACAGAAGGTGGTGGGGGTTCTACTCATGGACAGAAGGTGGTGGGGATTCTAGTTATGGACAGAAGTTTGATGGGGGTTCTAGTCGTGGACAGAAGTTGGTGGGGATTCTAGTCATTGACAGAAGTTGGTGGGGATTCTAATTGTGGACAGAAGCTGGTGTTGATTCTAGTCATGGACAGAAGTTAGTGTTGATTCTCGTCATGGACAGAAGTTGGTGGGGATTCTAGTCATGGATAGAAGTTGGTGGAAATTCTAGTCATGAACAGAAGTTGGTGGGGAGTCTAGTCGTGGATAGAATTTCATGGGCATTCTAGTTGTGAACAGAAGTTGATAGGGATTCTAGTCATGGACAGAAGCTGGTGGGGGTTCTAGTCGTGGACAGAAGTTGGTGGAGATTCTAGTCATGATCAGACATTCTTAGCCTGCTGCCAGAAATGCCAATGAAAACAGGATGTTCTTGAATTCAGTTTTAATCCAAAGTTGCAAATTGCTTTTTTTCACCTCATGAGAAATCATAAATAAACACAGAGTTTTGCAGGCCTGCAAAGTTTTTTGTAAAACTTGGAGAAGAGAAAATGTCCAAACCAAAATGGTGGCAAACCATCAATCCTTTATTTAGCAGGGCCACGGAGGTCCACAGCCAGGCTGGTTCTAACCACGGATCTACAGCACTTATGAGTAACTCATGGCTGCCTTTAACACAGTTACAGTACTAGTTTATCTTGGAACATCTCAAGTAATGAGGCCCTACGGTACATTAACCACACAATCTCTTTCCAAAATGTTATGTTCACTGAAGAAAGAGAAGAGAAGAGAAGAGAAGAAGAGAAGAGAAGAGAAGAGAAGAGAAGAGAAGAGAAGAGAAGAGATGCTACAGAAAAAAGCAGTTTATTAAAATTACCCAAAAAGCTCTTAAACATCTAAATGCAACTCTGCTACATTGCCAAGTCTGGCCCCACCCCCAACTTCCCTTCCATAATCATTGCATTCAAATCTGCAGTGAAATTGCCACAGCCATCTTGAGATCACCAGACGTTACATTCAGGCATGACTTGTGAAACTAGAGAATCTCCAATCTGCCCACCCAACCAGCTAACCAGACTACATCAACTGTCACCCCCCCTTTGACTGAGTGCATGGGGAGGCAGGACCATGCCCCTCCTTGTCCGAGGGGAAGGGGAATCCTTTATGGCAAAATCTCTTAAATGTCTAGCCGCTACATAAGCTGTCAAGCGTATGCTCACTTTGTTTTTAGTGGACTGATGCTGGAGGAATCAGGCATGAAATAGGGTTGCCAACACTGTATTTCAAAATAAGGGCAAATTTCTTAGACACATGTCACTCTTCCCCATAAATGAGAGACACACCCTGCCTGTACATATGGTAGCCAACTGAGGAGGTGTGAGGAGAACTGTGCTGGTCACTGTATGCTTTGGTGAGTATGGGGAGGGGGGTATGCTCAGTGCCAAGGTGCGGGGAACCACTGGATGCCAGAGAGGTTTGTTTGCACTGCCGGGCTGGTGGTAAGAGGAGGAGACACCACTACCACCAATGGATGATACTATATACCATGGGGCTGGTGATTGGTGGGAGAACACCACTACCAAGGGATGATACTATATATGGTGGGGCTGGCAATTGGAGGGGAACATTACTACCACCAGGATGATACTATATATGGTGAGGCTGGCAATTGGAGGGGGGGATATTACTGCCACCAGGGACAATATTTTCTACATAACAGGCTGGTGATCTGCAGGGGGGGTGCCAAGGACCACAGAGGGTGGTTGTGCTCCCAGTGGTCAACTGGCTTGGTGGCTGCATTTTCTCTTGCAGTTATTTGGGTTGCCTGGAGTTCAGTTGGGGTTTTGGTTAGCAGTATTTGCACTGTGCAAAAGGACTGTACTAATCCCTTTTGCACAATGCAAAGCTGCTGAATATGGGATCATGCGCATTTTCATGGCCATGCCTCTCCCCTTGCCCGTATGCATACATTATGTTTTGTGTAGGCGCTAACCCTCTTTGCCCATGCTGTAGCCCCTTTTGAATATGGGGATCCAGCGCAAGCCCTGGTTTGCTTGGACAAAGACCCCTTAGCGCCTGTGCAAACTTTTTAATATCAGGTCACAGGGATTTTATTTATGAATATGGGGCTCGACTGGAGGGATGTAGGGGACCACAAGCACCAGGGATTTTCTCTTTTTATTATGGGGCTTAGATTGGAGGGAGGGAGGGGACTACTGGCACCAGGGATAGCTACGACTATCCAGGTCTGGGGGTGTGGCACCACACTACCTGCCTCCGCTAACTATGCAGATGGGCTTATAATGGTCATGCAAATGTCCGCTTAGCACCTTGCATGCCCAATGGGCTCATTTGCATGGATACCTTTTAAATATTGCAGATAGCACTCTAGCACCATCAACTCATGGGGCCAACCTGGGACCCATGTTGGGGTGGTGCTCCCAGACGTAGCACTGCCCCAACATGGCCCTATATTCAGTCGGGTAGCACCAGACCAAATACAGTATCCAGGGACCTCTGGGCATTTGAACAGTGTAATGCAAACATTTGTACAATGTTTTGTCCATTTCAGAATATCGGGAACCCTGATTTTGCACAGGTAAAGGTTTTGTCTGGGCTCAGGTGAGACACCTGATGAACTCTTGCAATACTAGAAATGTAAGAAGGTCTTGAATGGGTATCTGTGAATAAGTGTGTGTCCAGGGAGAGTACCCGGAGACAGAGCAGAGTGAGCCACATTCAGAACATGGAAACAAAGTTCCATGGGGAGCATTTAAGAAAGATGGAACCACAAATCAGAGCTGTAAAAAACCTCCAAAAGAGAACTGATATGAGCCCCATGTGGGGGTGCAAATTAAAATATATCCCCCAAATGAGAAGTGATATTTGCCCTCATGTGAGGGAAAATGTTTCAAAATACTCCCCTATAAGAATGGATATGAGCCCCCATGTGGGGGGCATTTTGAAATGTATCCCCCAAATGAGATGTGATATGAGCCCCCAGTGTTCTGGTATTTATTTCTGTGGGACCTCGTCGTAAATGAGTACTGGCTCCATCGAGAAAATCTCTGTTCATAAATTTTATGAATAAAACATTTAACTATTTCAAAAATAGCCTCCAATATAGAAGTGGAGCCACATTTTGATGGGATGAGGTTTATGCATTTTGGAATTCTTAACCCTTTTGGGGTTTCTCATATGCACATCTCTATAAAGCAAATTGTTACAGCAAGAAATGCAAGTTGGTCTCAGCTGACAATCAAGAAAGCTGTGGCAATCTGAATCTCCCCAGACTCATTAACTACTGTATGGAACCACATCAAACTGGCAATACACATCAAGTGCCGGCTTTGCGGCCTCAATGTTATCAATGTAGCCACGGTTGATGCGGCTTAAGAATTTGCCGTTATCAGCCTGAAGAATCATCTTGCAGGGCTGCTTCACCGTAAACTGGCAGAAGACATCTGATGGATCTTTGGCAGCCTCAATAAAGTCAATGTCCCAATGGAGGATGCGGCTCAGGTACTTTTTCTGTGGGGGCTTGAGAAGGATCTTCCCAGATGGGCCTCTTTCCATCAGGAACTTGGCTGAGGGACCCATTGCAGAATTTGCAGCTTCTATTCTGTGTATGTCCCCATGGTCAACAACACTCCAGAAGTGTCCATTGTCTGCCTTGAATGATACTCCCAGGCCGTTATTCAGGAAAAGTTCCAATATCCCAAAATTGGTTACCGAACTCTGAAAACAGAATCAGAGATGTACTGTGTAGTGTGGTTAGGATATGTAAAGTGTTTATTCTGTTCTTACTTGGCCTTCATATCATTCAATTTAAATGCCCTTCTAAGCTCATGTAACTGCAACAAGTGACAATAACTTTAAACTAAAAACAGAAAAAAATGTTAATGAGCCAAAATCAGGCATAAAAGTAATTATGCTTTTCATATTATAGGATGAGCTCCTTTCCTACCTCACCTAGTCCTTTATAACACCCTCCACCCTCTCATTCCCTTAGATCAACTGACACTCACACCCTGCTAGTCCCCGCAGATCCACCCAAATTGGCCAATCTGGTTACTCTCACTGCCTCCCAAAAATTTGGAATTCCCTCCCCCCTCAAATCCAATACTCATCCTCTGCATGCTAGTCAGCTCTGCCCTCAATGATTACCTTGCACCTTGCTGCTCCTGCCATGTCCTCCTAACTCCTTCCTCTAAGCCTGAAAACCCTACCCCTCTACGTCACCTTCATTTTACCCTGTATACCACCCAAATTTCTAGCTCTTCTCCCGTTCCCCAAATTGCTTCCCTTACTGGCCTCCCTTGATCTCTCACAGAATGTAAGGGACCCTGAATGGTCTCCATGGCTTCCTCTCCTACCCCCCAAAGGGGCTTGTATCTCTCATCTACTTCCTTCCCCCACCAACCTGAAGGGGTCTTTCTGGGACACTTTCTTATCCCCTTCTCTCTGGTCCCACCAGGCCCCTTACAGGGTTCCTCACATCCTGAAGTGGTCTCCAGGGACACGACTCTCCCTCCTCCCCACCCACCTCACCACTGCCTCTCTTTTCCGCTTTTCTTTCACATAAGCACTTGTTTACTTATTAACCCAGCACTTATTATTGTCCACTCTTTCTAATTATTATGAGCAACACAGTTGTAACACTGTTTGTAACATCTGCCTTACAACTGTATATTAATGTTGAACTTATAACTTGAATGCTTAATGTCTCATTCCTAATGTACCCCTTCCCCCCAGGTCGCACCGTTAGACGAGTGACTTGTTGCTCAGTGTGCCTTCCTGGTGAAACATTTCAATAAATAAATATGCCCTCATACCCAAACATTTCCTGTGGAATTAGAACTGGCATGATTCCCAGTCAGCACTGATTCCACTCAGCGTGGTTCCCAGTCGACATTGATTCCACTCAGCGTAGTTCCCAGCCGACATTGATCCCACTTAGCGTGGTTACCAGATGACACTGATTCTACTTAGCGTGGTTACCAACTGACATTGATTCCATTCAGCATGGTTCCCAGCTGACATTGATTCCACTCAGCGTGGTTCCCAGCAGACATTGATCCCACTCAGCATGGTTCCCAACTGGCATTGACCTCCTGGTGTGGTTCCCATCCACCATTGACCCCACCTGGTGTGGTTCTCAGCCATTACTGACCACACTGTGTGGTTCTCAGCCAATGATCCCACCCTGTGTTGTTCCCAGCTAGCTCGACTAACCCACCTGGCATTGTCCCCAGCTGACATTGACCCCACCTGGCCTAGTTTCCAACTGGCACTGCCCCCACCTGGTGTGGTTTCCAACCAGCATTGACCCCACCAGTGTGGTTCCCAGTCAACACTGACTACCTGGTATGGTTCCTGGCGTGGTTTCCAGCCAGCATTGACTTCACATGGCCTGGTTTCCAGCCAGCTCTGACCCCACCTGGTGTGGTTCCCAACCAGCACTACCCCAAAGGCATGGTTCCCAGCTGGCAGTGACCACAATGGTATGGTGCTTAGTTGGCACTGACCACAACCGGTGTGGTTCCCATGCAGCATTGACCCCACACAGTGCAGTTCCCAACCAGGACTGACCCCACCAGCATGGTTCCCAGCTGGCACTGACCACAATTTGTTCCCACATGGCATTGACTCCACATGGTGTGGTTCCCAGCCTACATTGAGGCATTGCCTCCAACCAGTATGGTTCACAACCAGCATCCCTGCTGGCACTGTCCCTACCACGCATAGTTCCCAACTGACATTGACCCTGCTCTTTATGGTCACAGCCAGCACCAACCCCACTCAGCATGGCTCCCAGTTGGCACTGACCCTACCTGGTATGGTTTCCAACCAGCATTGACCCCACCTAGCATGGTTCCCAACTGGCACTGACCTCATCTGGTGTGGTTCCCAGCCACACTGACCCCAGCCAGAATTGTTCTCACCCGGTGTGGTTTCCAGCCAGCATTAACCCCACATGGCCTAGTTTTCAGCCAGCACTGACCCCACTCAGCATGGCTCCCAGTTGGCACTGACCCTACATGGTATGGTTTCCAGCCAGCATTGACCCCACCTAGCAAGTTTCCCAACTGGCACTGACCTCACCTGGTGTAGTTCCCAGCCACACTGACTCCAGCCAGAATTGTTCTCACCCGGTGTGGTTCCCAGCCAGCATCAACCCCACATGGCCTAGTTTGCAGCCAGCATTGACCCCACATGGTATGGTTCCCAGCCAGCACTGACTCCACATGTCCTAGTTTTCAGCCAGTACTGACCCCATCTGTTGTGGTTACCAACCAGCATTGACCCCACTGATATGGTTTCCAGCCAGCACTGACCCCACCAGTGTGGTTACTTGCCAGTACTGACCCCACCGGCATGGTAACCAGGCAGCACTGACCACACTGATGTGGTTCCTAGCCAGCACTCATAACACCCAGTATGGTTCCACGTAGCACTGACCCCATCCAGTATGGTTCCCAGCCAGCATTGACCCCACCCCACCTCATTCCCAGCTAACATTGATCTGGAAATATCTGGTTGTTTGGCTGTTAGCACTTAATTAGCAAATTTGGAAGTCAGCTCAGTGCAACAGAATCTATGCCATTTCAGTTGTTTAACCCTTTTTACAGCAGTCTACAGGACTGTGTTACACGCACAGCTCAAAGCATTCTGAGATTCAGCCTGTTTGAGCAAGGATGCAAGTGCTAAAAGTAGAAAATAGAGTTGATGTTTTGAGCATAGGTCTTCCCCAGTGGGCACATAACCAAAGCCTCTCAGTTTATTTGCAGGCTAAGCCCTGACAAAGCAATCTTTTTCCTACATATTGTCTATGCAAGGTGTGTGCAACACAAAGCCGTAGCCAAATGTGTAGAGCTCATTGGAGCACCAAACAGTGCAAGGTACTCTACAGGCTAAAGGGACACTGACATCAATAAAAAACAAAGCCCCCCCCATCTCCCCACTCTCTCCCTACCCCAAATTCTAGTAGTTGATTGGGGGGCATCCTTACCCACTGAATCCTGCCCTTTTCCACATTGCTGTGCACCACCCCAATACCTGCTTTGTGGCTGTACCCTAAAGGCACTCAAACTGCTTTCTTTTCCACATTAAAAGGTTTACTGTTAAGCCAGCCCGCTGTGAAGCAGTTGGATTTCCGCTTGCAATGCTGATGACCCGAGTTTGGATGTGAGTTCGTGGAATCAGAGGGCCAGCTGGGGGGGGGGAGGATCGAGCATCCCACAGACTGCTCTCTTTCTCCAGGGGGAGATTGAGGAAGCACTTGATCTGTGACCGACTCCTAGCGGAGGGTGGGGGCCAGCACAAGCAAGGCTTGGTAGTTCTGGGAGGTGTGCCAGATGTGGGGGCATGTGCCCCTATGTCATTGCATGCCACACCTCCCACCACAGGAGGACAAAAAAAAACCCAGATGCTGAGGCCAGTATCCAAAACCCCCATAAAGCCTAGCCTGAGGACTCATACAGCCCCCGGACTACACAGTGTGGCATCATTTGGAGGGGTAAGAAGGGGACCCTTCTAGTGTCCCCACCTTAGGGGCAATCCAGGGTGAACGCCGGCGGAGGTGACTGCTGTCCTGGGGGATGGGGGCAAGGTGAAGGGGCCGAGTTGTGTCAAAAAAAAGGTTTTCTGTTTTTCAATTACAAATACAAAATAAACAGGCAAAACATATTGAACAGATGGAGGAACTTAAAAGGTATCTATCGGTTATGTCATTAGAAGTGTCTTAGAAAAAACTGTAAAAATTTATCAGATTCGATAGTGATAATAATTGTAAGGGTTACTTGTATCATGTGCTCTGCATACATTAGTGCAGTGGTTTCTCAAATGGTGAGGCTAGCCTCCCAAGAAGGCCCAGTCAAGTCTGAGAATGTTGTGTGATGGGATGAAGCAAGCTAAATATGGGTAATGGCAGCCGAATTTATTTACTTATGCACAAACTGGTGACCAGGAATGGTCCAATGAGCCAAAGCTCGTTTCTAGATGTGTATTTATATGTAAATTGGTGACTAGAAGGTACACTGAGTTAAGGCTTGTTTCTACAGTAGATATTTATTTATGTTTAGAAAATGGGCTTGGAAATTCCCAGGCTCCGACTGGCTAATACACTTTGCAAGGTGCACATGTATAAGACAACAGAGCCCAAGTTAAGAAAAGTGCCAGTCCCAACCTACTTGATTTCTGAAATCATGGTGTCACTCAGAATTTTCAAATGTGATCTGCTGCCATTTCTTTTATCTGGCTTAGCGGGTGAGTTGATGGCTGGGCAACCCCCCAGAGTCTGTGTTAGTTTAGTTAAATAAATTAAATAAAAAGTAGCCACACATTAACAACGAAGCCGACAATGTGATCAGCTTCTTGTAATCGACGGTTGGCAACATGGTTTTAAAACAGGGCAGCGCACATCTCCCTCTGTCCCCCTGGCAAGATTCGCAATAAAAATGTAAAAGTCTGCACAGCTGTGGGGAAAAAGAAACTGCTGCAAAATCACAAACTGAGTTAACTGAGAGAGAGAGACATGCTAGCTCGGTAGCTTACTGTGTATGACAGCAGCAGTACTTTCTTCGCCTTATGTACCACACATGGATATCTATCTGCAGTACAGAAACAAAGGAAAGTACCACTCCTCTCATACACAGTAGCTGCCAGAGCTAGCGCCTCTTTGTTCAACCTAGTTTGCGATTTTGCAGCCAAGCTACTATGTGTATCAAGCAAGCACCTCCTTATCTGGTGTGCAAATAAAAAAATAAACACCACCCTCCCTCACTCCTGCTGCTCGTAATGTGCTGTACCATACGCTGACTTCTTGTAGCCCTAAACAGCACATGCCACTCTCCCAACACTTCCATGGAGTTTGAGCAGACACTGGGGATGTCAAAGCATAACACAAAAGCAGTGAATGAATAAATAAAGAAACAGTAAAACAAAAAGTGTTTTGACAATTCTAAGCCCTGTGGTGGTGGTGGTGGTGGTTGGGGAGGGGGTAACCATGACAACCAGCCCCACAGTCACAACCACAGAGTCTCCAGTAGGACAAAAGTCCCTAGCTCAAAAAAAAAACACAGCAGTGTAATGCAGGCGGAGGAACTATTTTATTATAAAATAAATGAAACACCTAAGAGTTTTAACTTCCTAACATAAAAAGTATTTTATTTTTCAAACATATAATACAGTGGCCCATTGTCCAAGTGCAATAATACCCTCCAGAGTGGGTGGTAGGAGCTATATTGGACCTTCCAGGGGCTATAAGGCCCTCCACCTGCGTGTCGGGTCTCATTATGCCCCTGAGCAGTCTGGTAGCCCACACTGCCCACCCTGTCAGGTATTGCTTGATGTAAACTGGTGACTGGGAAAGGCACACACTGACCCAAGGCTTACTTGGGAAACATTCTGCTTTTCGTGTGTGTGTGTGTGTGTGTGTGTGTATATGTGTGTATGTGTGTGTGTTTTTAAGCCATTAACTTCTAGGGCAGGAACTGTGTTTGTCTAGGCCTATAGCTTGGGGGAAGGGTGCTAACTGTCTGGCCTGGCTCTTCAGCAGAGTTACTGTTAACTACCTGGAAGTGAGGCTGAGACAGCGGTATAGATGGCTGCTTACCTGCTGGAGTCTCAGAAGGGACTCATAGCAAAGGCAGCAGTTCATTTCAGGGAGGTGAGTGTGATTTTAGGAGGCATTTTTGCAGTAGTCAGTGTTTCCTTTGAAGTTTTATTGTTTTTAGTTCTTTTATTCATATTTTACTTGGGAAACATTCTGCTTATTGTGTGTGTGTGTTTAAGCCATTAACTTCTAGGGCAGGAACTGTGTTTTGTCTAGGGCCTATAGCTTGGGGGAAGGGTTTTTTCGTCCAGCAAGGTAAACGCCTAGAAAAGCCTCCGGAGGAAGTGCAGTGCTTGGAGGTGCGGAGAGGGCAGGCACAGGGCTGATACTCTCTCATGAGAGTTGGGTGTGGGCCCTAAACCCACACTTTCCCCATCCCTCCCTCCCCTGAACACAGCACATTTATAGGGGAACACCTGCCCTGCGATTGGAGGAAGGGACTTCAGGTGGAGCTCATGTAGTTTCTATGCAATAGTGCAATCACAGGGTCTGGAAAAAGCATAGGTCAGTCTCAAATAGGAGTACAGCATCCACAATGGAGTGCTGATTGGTGTGATAGGTGGGGGCCTTCAACCAGGCAATATCAGGTACTAGTAGTGTTCAACTGGGAAGGGGAGCAGGCAGGACATAGGGCGTGGAAGGCTGAAGGGGAATAGATGAAGTAGGATGTACAGGGAGAGACAAGAGCAAACATGACCAATGTCAATGAGAGGAGGCCAGCATGGGGGAAGGGTCAGGACAGGAGAAGGTCCATTCAATGGGAAGGGAGGAAGGAGACTGGTAGTCAGCAAGGGCTAGGGAGGGTAGTTTGTTGCCAAGATGCAGAGTAGCCATGTTCCTAACAGTGACATGGAGGGCGAGGGGATGCTTGGTGTGCTGGCAGATGGGGCAAATGAGAGAAGAAATTGGGTGGCTGAGGAAGGAGCTGCAGGCATGGAGAGGCCGAGGTAGGGAAGATTGGGGTTGTAAGGGGAACCTGTTGGGACACACAATACAGCCACCAGCAGGCCAGCACAAGGTAATTCCACAGGAATAGGGAGGTGGGCTGCAGAATCCAGTGCAGTCACATGTAAGGCATGGAGATGGGTTGGAGTAGTCGAGAAGACAAGACTACTGCAGGGCCAGTGCAAGGTCATAAGCCTCAGGACGGGGGGGGTCAGAAAAAAACAGGGAAAGGGGATCGCCAAAGCAAATCAAGTCAATGGTTTGGCTAACTGGGAGAAGCAGGAGGGGAAGATAGTGTAATCACTGAGAAGGTTAAAGGGGGGGGTCGCTACAAGAGAGAAAGGATGCATCACAGAAGTGGCAGGCACTACCTATAGCTCTAGAGACAAGGGGCAGCAGAAAGGAGGTAAGGAAGCTATCTTGCCTAATCGAAGAGTCACAAAGGAATAATCACACTTGGCATTCACACATCAGCACAATTTATTGCAAGCAAAAGATAATTACACTTCATGTAACAGCAATGTCACTATCAGCATTAATGATTACACTTTAGCATTCATTCATTAGCAATATTACTATCAGCATTAATATATACTTCAATTAAGCAAAACATGATACATCACCGATTCAATAAAGCATCATCCAAGCCCCCTTCCAATGGCTGGGAAGCCCCTTATCAGCCTGACTAGAGTCTCTCAAGAACTGGCCCCACAGCGATGTCCACCCTGCAGGAGAGGCTTCAAACCAGGCATTGAGAAGCTACATTTATATCTTATTCTATGCTGAAATAACCGTGCAGCTTCATTGTGCTATTTTCCCACATTCTAGAAGCTGGCGGGCTTCCAGGATGTTGCAAATTCACACGATAAGGACTGCTCAGAATTCCCACACCTGCTAGGTCACTGTGCTCCAAACACTGGCCGGGTGCCTAGAACACTATGAGCTAAGCAGAAGTTTAAACAAAACTACAAAACAGGTTGCCTGATAATATGCGACCTTCAAGTCAGCAAAATACACTGTCTGAAGCAAAACATAATAATGAGGCTATCTAAAGAGCAAAACACCAATTAAATGAAGCAGCATGTAAAATGGAGTCACACAATACAAAATGGAGTATAAAATGACATACATTACATGAAATAGCATACAAAATGGAGTAACAATAATCAACATATTATACTATCACTACATTCGGTCCTTTGATTATTGAATCGATTTGTATGATATTGGTACCATAGCAAAATTACTCTGAATATAACATGATAAGTAACAAGTCCAAATAAGCAAGATAATTGTCACTACAGCAATGATTATCAGAATATTTAACACTTTTTGTAGCTGATGGAGACCATCCTGTAACACGGTCCTCCACACATATTCATTATTACTCATTAAATCACTCTGGGCCTTATTTCTTTGCATTATAGAATACATATGTCGACAGCATTCTGTCCAATTAATAAATCCCAAATATTTTCTGCTACTCCCATTCCCCATACCTGTGAAGCATTAAATAACTGCAAGAACTCAAAATCATAATTCAAAGTTAATCTTTGGGATAAGAAAACAGTTGGCATCCATTGAGCTTATAAGTTAATTAAGCTAAATACATCAATTCCTACTGCCTGAAGCCTGTTAGTCAGTGTTTCTATATCAACACTATTTAAAATTCCCATGCCTGCCCTGCTCCACCTAATAGCGTATCATACCAAGCTCTTTATATTTGCATTTTCTACTAAACATAAACGTTATGTTGAAATGGATTACATTTTTCTGATATCACTGCGCTACTGATGTACTTGTGGATGGAACCTTAACTATACTATCATTGCTAATTACAGGATGATTTTTCAACACTGTAATGTGATCTGCCCAAGTAGTTCTATTAGTTATTGCAGTAGCATTCATGCAGAATATCGTGTCTATGTCAATCAAAGTAATACTTGAATTGAAAATGTCTGTTTGATTCATACAGCAATCAAGTCTATGTTGTACAGTCACCATGCAACTATTCGGTAAGTTGCAGCATCTAATAGCAGTCTTATTCTGCAAAGAGATTTCATCTGTTTCGTAGGCATATTGTCCTGAGCCACCAGTTGTCATCCAGAGATTGACCCCTGGTGACAATGTCATGTTCAGTACCACACACTTCTGTCCGGATAGGCAGCTAAAGTTCCCTGGGTTCTATCTTTGGTATCATTTTTCCAACTCCAGGTTCCTTTACAACCAGTGTCATTACAGTTAACCCTTTGAATCCTTCCTCCAGGGTAACTAGCTCTGCCAAGGGATCATAAGACACACCAGCATTCCTTTTAAAATCCATTGCTGGACCTAGAAAGACACAAATTTCATTATTCTCGAAGATAACATTTATGTGCAGGCACGTATTCCCATTTTTCTTTCCCTGATCTGATAATTAACACTGTGTTGTCTCGTCCGGTGGCTATCACCTCAGCTGGTTCAGGAGGGCCATTTGGGTTTGTAACCCATATTTTGGCACCATTGTTAAAACCTCCTGTAGATCTAAAACCTTTATCCCCCCTTGCTGTTAAGAGTGTGGGGGCTTGTCCCTTATAGGGTCACTTTGTTAACTGGAATAATTAACAATTGAGCCACTCTGTCATACTGTTGAATTAACAGATTTTGTTCTCTACTATTCAACAAAATTACTTTCACTTCTCCTTGGTAATCACAATCAATCACCCTCCCAAAATTTGTATTCCTTGAGGGCTAGTTCTGATTTAGGTGCTATCCAACCAAAATGTCTGTGGAATTTATATTCCAATACCAGTTTCTATCACTTGAATGTTTCTGCTGTTTATTCTGTATTCTTGAAGGGCATGTAAATCAAGTCCAGCAGCTTCTGGGTTGCCCTGCAAGGAGACAGAGCTTCTGGTGTAATTTCCCAATATAACACTGTTTCTGTAGTTGAGTAAGCCTGCACTTGCAAATTAGGAGTTATCATTCGCATTAAGGGGGTCTCAGATTCTCCAATTGGTCTATTATTTAAAATCTGTAATGCTTCATGCAAATTCTCTTTCCATTTTCGTAGGCTCTCCCCCCCCCAATTGTCCTTTCACAATATGAGGAATTGGTCTTTGTTGCCCATGTTGGCATATAGGACACTGAGCAATAACAGTTTTAACTAAATCCAATGTTAGGGTACACCCTACTATATGCCCACCTGTAAGTGGTTTTCTCCCAAATAAAAGGTTAGCTGTGAAACACAGACAAACAACAAAAACAACACACATCAGTTTAAAAATAAAACAAGATTATTTCCATAGGATAAAAGAAGCCAAGCGCCCCTGGGTTCCCTTATCCTAAGCATGACAAAATGTCCAGATTGATGGTAATACCTGCATGCACGCATCTCTGTAGATGGTAAACTCAAAAACAGCTGTAAAAGTTTGTTCCTCTTCACTTAGAATACTAGTTTTGCAATAAAAAGTCATATTACATGGTTCACTTGGTGTGCTTTCATGAAAACATACATTTTGTGTGAAAAGTTGTGCTTTAGGCATGGAATACACATCAAGTTTGAACTGGTAGTAACATAAAATGTTGAAACACAAGAAGGTCAAATAACGTGCTAAAGGTCACAGTGTGCATGCAAGGGTCATTCAAACCCAGCCATTCCTGTAGTGTCCTTGAACACCACCAATATTAAAATATCTTTACACAATAAAACTGCTGGCCAAGACAGTACACACACATACACATACACAAAAAGAAATACTTAACACAAAATAAGACTGACATTGTTTCACACCAATTTGCTGAGGTAATTCCCATAGTTCCATTAGAAAACTGTACGTGGTTTAGATATATGTGCTACCTCCTGCCTGTCTTGTAACACTGATAATTTTTAAACCAACACATTTATACATATTGCCATGCCAAATCTTTCCAGAACAAAACACTGTTTAAACACATCATCTGTAAGTGAAACATCTCGTATAACATGATTACACCTTTGGCACATAACTAAAATATGGCACTCTGCCATTTTGCAAAAGTTTCTGGTTTTAACTAGAAGTATGATAAAACCATTTATAGCTGTTAACACATTACATTTTCACCTAACAGTGGCTTGGCATGTTGCTTGCAAACTACAACTCTTTCTGCACATTGCAACTATATGACGTCATAACTCTTCACCATCAACACTACCTGCTCCACCAAACAAAAGTTCTTCACTGACCCTATCTAGGCAGCACAAATGTTCCATTAAAATAAAGCCAATTAAAACAGTCAGCTATGAGGCAAAGAAACTTCTTCTTTCTTTTTTTTTTCTGTAACCTGTTGTGAACTGAAGGCAGTCAATCCTATCTCGCAACCTTGACAACAGAACATAATTACAGAACACAGATATAAAACAACTTTGAATAAAAAAAATTCAGACTTACCCGGTGCCAAGGTATTTTTCTTCTTCTTTTCCGATACACTAGTCTAAGTAAGAAAACTGACTGCAGGACCTTCGTGATAATTTCCAAACGCTGCAGCTATTAACTCTTTCAAAGGTTTTAACCCTTTGAAAGGTTTTCTTTTGGCCATTTTAGTAACCTGCCAAACCAAGTCTTTTTCCAGAGCTCTGGTTTGCAGTTTAAAAACAAAACAAACAAAAATCTCTAACAGTACTAGGTTGAGATCCATCTGGTAGAGGTCCCCAGTACTTGGGTTTAGGATCAATGTTTCAGCCTTCTATAGGAGGCAAGGAACTTGAAATTGATACAGAAAACTTGAAACTACACAGATAGGCAACATGGGGATTTTCAATCATCCTGCTCTGTAGTCACCTTCACTGTGCACATCCACAGTAGTTTACTTTTCTTTTCTAGATGTTGCTTATCTAACTTCACTTAATCAGCCGCTGCTTTTCTCCTAAAAGCAGCCTGAACTGTGAAAGCCATCATTGGCTCTAACAGTATATACTTGCAGCAAGCACAAATTACAAGTACAAAGGGCAGTTGCCCTTGCTTGTTTGAGCCTTAATACACCTTTAAAAAAAAAGAACTCATCCTTTTTCCTAAAAATAGACATTTTATTTTCGAATCCTGCCGACTACGCCAAAATTGTCTTGCCTAATCGAAGAGTCACAAAGGAATAATCACACTTGGCATTCACACATCAGCACAATTTATTGCAAGCAAAAGATAATTACACTTCATGTAACAGCAATGTCACTATCAGCATTAATGATTACACTTTAGCATTCATTCATTAGCAATATTACTATCAGCATTAATATATACTTCAATTAAGCAAAACATGATACATCACCGATTCAATAAAGCATCATCCAAGCCCTCTTCCAATGGCTGGGAAGCCCCCTTGTCAGCCTGGCTAGGAGTCTCTCGAACCGGAAATGGCCCCACAGCGATGCGTCCACCCTGAGGAGAGGCTTCAAACCAGGCATTGAGAAAGCTACATTTATATCTTATTCTATGCTAAAATAACTGTAGCCTTCATTGTGCTATTTTCCCACATTCTAGAAGCTGGCTCGAGCTTCCAGGATGTTGCAAATTCACACGATAAGGACTGCTCAGAATTCCCCACACCTGCTAGGTCACTGTGCTCCAAACACTGGCCGGGTGCCTAGAACACTATGAGCTAAGCAGAAGTTTAAACAAAACTACAAAAACAGGTTGCCTGATAATATGCGACCTTCAAGTCAGCAAAATACACTGTCTGAAGCAAAACATAATAATGAGGCTATCTAAAGAGCAAAACACCAATTAAATGAAGCAGCATGTAAAATGGAGTCACAATAATACAAAATGGAGTATAAAATGACATACATTACATGAAATAGCATACAAAATGGAGTAACAATAATCAACATATTATACTATCACTACAGGCAAAACCAGGGACAGTGGAGCAGGGTGGTGCAGCGAAGCTAGAAACAGGAGGCAGCAAGGATAAGGATGGAACAAGGCTGAGGAAGGAACCTTGGGGACAGGGCACATGGTACTCGAGGAAAACACTGGAAAACTGTAGTGGGAGGGCTGCAGGATAGAGGCAGAGGAAACTGCATGGGGGAAGGTAAGGGGGCACAAGGAGAATGGTCCAGTAGTGAAGCTGATGCACCAGTCATAGCTGGCAAGGGGAGAAGTCAGGACACAGAATGGAGGAGGCAGAAGGGGGATAGCTGGGGGATAGGGGAAGGGAGCTTTTTGGGGAAGGAAAGAACCGACAAAAAGAAGGAGCACATAAAGGAGTCAGTCAAATTCTGGGGACTCCATAGTTAAGGAGTCATATGGGGAGCCAGGAAAAGCAACATCTGGGTAGAGTGCATGCCTGGCATGACAGCAGGTAGAGGTGCAGCAGCACATTGGTAGGTGTGTACAGAAGGTGGGGAGGACCTCACATCATTGTTCACCTGGGAACAAATGATCTGGAAGGAAGGCAGGAGACAGAGGAGGTTCAGGACAGCTTCAGAGAATGGGAAGTTATGCAGAGAGGGGGGAAGCACAGTGACATTCTCAGAAGTTCTGCCAGTGCCAAGGGCAAGTACAGATAGAAAAATCAGAATCATGGACTTCAACAAGTGGCTGAGAGAATGGTGTGAGTCCATTGGATATGGCTGGTTGGGAGAGTGGGGCAACACATTGGAGAACCCAGATATATATGCAGGGGACAGGCTACATCTAAGTAAGGAGGATTCGGGGGTGTTAAAGCAGAGACTGTGGTAATTTATCACCACAAAGTATAATTTAAACTTGCTGGAGGGGGGGCTGGGGAAGTGGAGCGAATCAGGAGAGGAAGTCCAGAGGACCTCCCCCCATAGCAATGATAGGGCCTACTTTGTCTAGGATGGGGGGAGGGGAGAGTAAGGGGGCAGCTGGGTGAAAGTCAGGGTGGAGGGTGACATCACTAAATGCTAGAAGCCTGGGAAATAAGATGGCAGAGCTGCAGGCACTACCAGCAGAAGGAGAGGTGGACATAGCAGCCATCACTGAGACGTGGGCAACCCAAAACCATGACTGAGACTTGGCCATTCCAGGATTTAAATTATTCAGGAGAGACAGAGACAAAAAGTAAGGGGGGGGGAGTAGCCATTTACATAAGGGAAGGGATTGGATGCATCAGGGAGGAGGGGGGAAGAAGGTAGGTCAGAAGCCATTTGGATGCAACTCCATGCCCCAAAGGGGGCTAGGGTCCGATTGGGGGTTGTTTATAGGCCCCCAACCCAGAAAGAGGATGTGGATAGGGAGCTAGGGAGCAGATAAGGAGACTCTGTGGCAAAGGGAGCACGGTGGCGGTGGAAGACTTCAATTTACCATGGGTGGATTGGTGCATCCCAGCCACCACATGTGCCAGGGAGCAGATGCTCCTGGAAGCAATCTAGGATGGCTTCCTGACCCAAAGTGTGACAGTGCCAACAAGGGAAGAAAATATTCTAGACCTGGTGCTGGAGGATGGAGAACAGGTCATGGATGTGAGGGTGGAGGAACCACTGGCTGGTAGTGATCACCACACAGTGTGATTCTCTATCAGTTTGGGTAGAGATACCCACAATACAAAAACAAAGGTCCTGGACTTCAGAAAGGCAGACTTTGGCAAGATGGGGCAATTAATGAGAACACACATAGATGGCATCCACCCTGACATGGACGCAGAGCAGAAATGGGTGATCATAAAACTAGGGCTGATTGAATCCACTAAAGCTTGTCAGGAGCCAGCAAAAGAAATCAAGAACCAAGCATCCAAGCTGGATGACCAGAGAGGTAGCAGAGAAGGTGAGGGGTAAGAGAAGGGCCTTCCAAACCTACAAGAGAACCAACAGGGCAGAGGATAGGGAGAACTATGTGAAGAAGTCCAGGGAAGTGAGCAGAGCGGTCAGGACTGCAAAGACAGCCAGGGAAAGGAAATTAGCACAGGGGATTAAGGAAGGAGAAAAGGATTTCTTCAGGTATATCAGGGAAAAGAGGAAGTGCAAGGATCAGATAGTCAGGATCAGGAAAGGCAGTGGGAGGGTAGACAAGGTGGCTGAGAAGGCAGAAGTACTTAGTAAGTACTTCTGTTCAGTGTTCACAAGGGAGAGGAATGGGCCCATTCCTGCAGGGAAAGGGGCGAGGCATGGGGGGTGAGATGACCACAGATGGGGTCATCATGGTGGAAAGGGTGCTGGAGGGCCTTGGGTCCCTGAGGGTAGACAAGGCACTTGGGCGGGACAGGGTACATCCCAGGGTGCTGAGGGAGCTGGCAGAGGTCCTGGCACAGCCACTGGGTATCTGTTCAACACTCACTAAATACGGATTTGTGCCCAGAGACTGGAGGGAGGCACAGATGGTACCTCTCCACAAAAGTGGGCCCAGGGATGAACCAGGGAACTACAGACCGGTGAGCCTCACTGCAATTGTGGGAAAACTGATGCAATCTCTCCTCAAAGAAAGGCTGGTGCAGTTTTTTGTGGATAATGATCTGCAAGATGACAGACAGCATGGGTTCGTTGCTAGCAGATCCTGTCAGACAAATTTGGTTGATTTTTTTAACTGGGTCACAAGGGCGCTGGACAAGGGCCATGCGGTAGATGTAGTCTACCTCGATTTCAGCAAGGCCTTTGATTCAGTGCCACATGGAAAGTTGTCCTGCAAGTTGAGGAGTCTTGGTATAGGGTGGAAGCTAGTCCGATGGATAGAAAACTGGCTGAGGGACAGGCAGCAGAAGGTAGCTGTGGGGAAGAAGCATCGGAGCCCAGGGCAGTGACAAGTGGTGTCCTACAGGGATCAGTACTGGGACCAGTCCTGTTTAACATTTTCATCGCAGACATAGCAGTTGAGATCAAGAATAAGATCAGCCTCCTCGCCGATGACACCAAGATCTGTGCTGAGGTGAATGGGGAGGAGGGTGGCAAATTACTGCAGGAAGACTTGTCAATACTCTAGGAGTGGTCGCACACCTGGCAGCTTGGGTTCAATGCCAAGAAGTGCAAGGTAATGCATTTCAGAGCCAAAAACCTAGGATACAGCTACTGGATAGATGGCATCAAACTGTCCACATCCAATGAGGGGAAGGATCTGGGGGTGCTGGTGACCAGGGATTTAAACCACTCGGCTCAGTGTAGGAAAGCAGCGGCTAAGGCTAACAGGATGCTAGGGTGCATAGCAAGGGAGATTACACCCAGATGTAGTGAAGTCATATTGCCCCTGTACAGGTCCCTGGTGAGGCCGCACTTGGAGTACTGTATGCAGTTCTGGCACCTGTACTTGAAAAGGGATATAAAAGTACTGGAGGCAGTGCAGCGAAGAGCAACAAAGATGATCCAGGGGTTGGGGGATAGAACTTATGAGGAAAGACTAAAAGAGCTCACCATGTATACCCCGGAGGATAGGAGAGAGAGAGAGGGGGGACATGATCAAGACCTTCAAGTACCTGAAGGGATGAACAAAGTAGGCTTCCAGGGTGGGTTCACTCCAGAACAGAAGAAATACCAGAGGCACTCCCTGACGTTAAAGGGGGCAGATACGGAGGGAAAGGAGGAGGCACTACTTCACTGAAAGAGTGGTAACAGGGTGGAATGCACTGCCTGAGGCGCAGAGGCAGGATTACCACTTGCGATTCTGATGACCTGTGTTCAGGAACAAGCACGGAATGTCAGAGGGTTGGCTAGGGGAGGTAGGAGAAGCCTCTCATTAACAACTCTCCTCCTCTGGGAGGGGGGGTTGTAGTTTCCCAGCATGTAAGTGACACCCAGTGGAGACTGGGTGTGCAACGTCTGGGACCACACGCAAGTGGGCGGAGGTGACACGGAAGACTGCAGGACACATACGAGAGCATGCATGAGCTGTGCTGCCATTATTGCATATCTGCACCTCCTGGGGGAAACTGAAGTCAAAATCCCGAGGGTCAGCAGCTTATTGACACCCCTGGACCTCCATTCGAATGACGCCCCAGGTGTAAGCCTCAGGTGGATTTCAGACTCTCTCCTAAGGGAATCCTGACACGGGGGAAAGCTGCAGACCTCTGAGACTGAGCAGCCCTGGGGGGTTGCCGGGTGGTATGTCCAGCTGCCGACCGATGGGGCACATCCCCACCCAAGTCTGAGTGGCATTAAGAGAGTTAAAATAGAATAATAGATATATGTCAAAATTATCACCAGTAATATACACTGCTGCTTTTATCACATATTTATATGTAAGCAATAAGACATGACAAGGTGTTGGTTGTTATGTGATAACTGCACACCTAGGTGTGTGGTAAGACATGATGCCAAGGGCGAGTGTCCTTCCCGCACTTCATGCAGCAGTTATCACATAAAACCAACACCCTGAAATGTCTTATTGTGCTTATGAAATGGGTTATAATTATACAAAATTACACTGACAAGTAGTTTTTTTTTTAATTGTGTAACGTTTACTTAAATAGAGAATAGAATTTCTTTAAAATGGAGAAATAAATAGTCCCTAACCTGTTTGGCATGGCCAAAATCATTGCTTTGTAGGTATAGCTTTCTTTTAGTTACAGATCCTGCTGCAGTGTTTCATCTTAATCTGAAATGAGCTGCACGAATGTGCAAGCTGACAAGCTTCAACACCTTTACAATGTTGCGGTGATCGCCACATGATCATGAAGGAGTTGCAGCGATTAGCTTGCACATTCATGCAGCTCCTTTCTAGCTCTTGGGTGAAATGTCCTACTAGGACATGTTCAGCAGCAGTGAGTGATAACATCTTTTTAATTTTTAATTTTTTAGACTTCTATCATCCAGTTTTAAATCCTCCCCCATTTCTGGTACTGTGTTTCCTTTCCTGTCCTCCCATCTGCAGCTTCAGTGGACATCTGGCCACTGGTATAAACATATAAATTTCAAGCATGGTGCATCTACTGTAAATGGTGATGACCATAAATAATTAATTGTCTACTATGCTAGTCGCAGGTAAGGTGAGAGGAAGAGGGAGTGCTATGCAGCCAGTTGTTGACAAGGAGTGAGGGAAGACCTGTGTGTGGCTAGTGAGTGATAAGGAGATCAACAGTGAGATAGCACTGTCGATGGTCACAGTGTTTCTTTTATGCTTCCATAGTGGTGGGATGTGGAAGAAATTAAAATTAAGCAAAAACGGTGGGGCAGGAGGCTGGTGGTTGTTGGAGAGTGGGTTAAAGCAGATTGTGGTTGGTCAGGCAGTTTTCTAAAACTTCGACAGCAGTACATATTGTGGGGCTGGCAAGCACTTGTTCAGCTGGGGTGGAGAGGCATATTTAGTAACAGTGAGGATCTGCAGTCTACAATTTTGAATCTGTAATTGGATGAAAAGTCAGTAAACACCAGAAACGGGTGTTTTGCATCATAGTGTGGCTCTTCCGTTAACTGCTGTGGTTATCAATGATTTATATATATTTCTTTGACTTTTCAAATATTTGGCACTTTAGGGGCTTGCCTGTTTTACATTGCTAACAGGTCTGTCAGACATTCTATTTAAGAACATCTGGAAGGCATTGATACCTGTTCTATTCCTATGTCCTGGATGCTGAAAGGTTTCCCTACCCAGTGGTTGTTTTTCCTTAATTCACTGTTCCAAAGCCTCTCAGCCAACCAGGACACAGCTTTTTCCATACCCATTTTATAAATATGCTTATTGTATTGTTATACACACATTTGCAAACGTTGTGCTTATTGTATGTTAATTACACATTTGTGAATGTATCTATATGATAACTGTATGTTAATATACATTTGAGCATGTTTGTATTGTATATGCTTAATTACATGTTTGTGCATGGTGTATGCTATCTGTGAATTACATGCTAATTGTGTAGTAATAAATCGTTTGCATATTTGTGTTTATGCTAATTATATGGTAATTGTGCATGTACATGTTAAACCACTAGAAGTGTATTTATTTATTTATTTGAATTTTGGTAACTGGGTGAGCCAGCTGAGACTGAATGTCTCTTCTTTCAGGGTGACCCCTGTTTGTAAAGAGGAGGCTGTAGTTTTAGAATGAGGCTGGTTCTCAGGATGCTTTTTTCTTGAACTGGTTGTATGATTCCAATTATATGCAAGGCACTGTGGGGTAGATAGCATATGGCTACCAACTCTGATATTTGGGCAACCCAGATAGTTTGGCAATTCTGGAGTACAAAGCAACTGATTTTTTTTCTCTTACTGTATGTCTTATTATACATTGCAGGCTGTATTACATTATCACAACTTGCATAAATTCACAGAAATTGTGGAGAAATACCTGGAATGCAAGCACTTCGAACTGGCAGAACACATCAACTTGATCCTTCGCGGCCTCAATGTTATCGGTGCTTCCCCGGCGGATGCGGCTTAGATACTTGCCATTGTCAGCCTTGAGAACCATCTTGCAGTCCTGGATAAGCAGTTGGAACTCGCAGTAAATGTCTGGTGTATCTTTGGCTCGCTCAATGTAGTCAATGCCGCTGCGATGGATACGGCTCAGGTACTTTTTCTGTGGGGTCTGGATATAAATCTTCCCACTTGATGCTGGCATTACCAGGAACTGACAGAAGGTGTCCAGGCTGGATTTTGCAGCTTCAATGTTGTTTCTATCACCATAGTTAATAACACTCCAGAAATGTCCATTGTCTGCCTTGAATGCCACAGCCTCGTGAGTAGTCATTTCAGCCTGTCAAAAGAGAATCACAGGTATACAGCCGACCGATAAATATAGTGATGACTCCACTTTGTTGATAAACAGTTGGTGACCAGAGGGTGAATTTGGGGGTAATAAATTGCTGAACTAATTTTATTGTCTTGTGGCCCAGCTTCAAAAGTGTCCTCTGACAGTGCTTTGTAAGAGAACAAATTCTGGTCAGAGCCATAATGGCTGCACGTGCATTACTGTTATAAAAGATAAAGAATTAATGTGTGATTTAGTTGTACTTATATTACTATGATGTAAAGTCCCACATTTATACCTCATTAGTAGAAAAGAAGTATAAACATCAAGGTAATGCAGCAAAAGGTGCTGTTGGTTTTGAACACACACACACACACACACACACATGGGTATATGTCAATACGCCTCCAACAATTCGCTCCTGCGATATTCACTCCCGACAATTCACTCCAATGAACATTCACTCCATTGCTATCTCGCTCCTGTCAATTTCGTTCTCGCTTCTGACAGCTCCTGCACACTCACCTGACAGCCACAGAACTAAAAGCTACTGACAGCTTCCGTGATACTGACAGCGTTTAGTCATTTTCTCTCTACCATGCAATTACCCGAGAGTGTTACACTGAGCCTCATTACTGGGCAATGTCTACCTGCAATGATGTGGTCCAACCAGAATGGGTGGCTAGTAGTATAAAGCACCCTAGACTGTGTCTATGCCTCTGTTTGTGACTACCTTCAGTGATAATGACTTGCCACTTCATCACCTCCCGAGCGCCAAAAGAGAAAGCTTGGGCAGAATAATTTTATCTATAAGCTCCACAAACAGGGAGCCAAGGAAAAAGGAACATGGCAATGTGAGTGTGCAGTCCAAAAAGTAGGTTTGCAATGCATGCGCTCGCACAGTCTCAGTTGATGACCCAAGTATTATAAATCGGTTTTACACACACACATGCACCAGATCCCTGTGTCAGAGAAATCAGTTGCTGTTACTATTGCAAAACAAAGAGCAGCAACAACCCAGGATACAACCACTCAGGTATTACTTCATGCAAAACAAAATATATCTTTAGCAGCCACAGGAAAGCTGATAGACCATTACCTAAAAAGAACTGTGCAGAGAGTCCAGGTTCATGGGGCACCACCAACAGTTATTTACTATTTCAAAGATGTCTGGATAGGGCGCCCTAATAGGAGAGGCACAGGCAGGAGACAGACCCAGTTTGAGCTTGCCTTGTGGAACCATGCTGAAAGTGTCAGTGATGGGAGAGCGAAAACAAATAATGTTGTTGAAGCTTTCCACTGAGGGATGCAGACTATTCTATACATGCCGCATCCCACTCTGTGGAAGTTCATAGATGGTCACAAAGGCGTACAGAGAAAAAGGGATGCAGAGTTTGAACAATTGATAGCTGGGAATGCCCCAGTCGTGTCTCGGAAGGTGTATCGAGACAATGTGGAATGGCTTGCCTGCATTACTGCTAAAAGGGAGGAGCGAACTACGGAGGAGTTTCTGAGGGGTATCGCACATAGCTTTGAATATTAGACTTCCCACTGACCTGGATTTTTAACGTTAACATTATCTTAATAAAGTATTGTGTTTTAATATACCTGGATCAACACAGGTGGTGACTGAAGAACTGAAGAACTGACTAGTTTACTTCTGCCTACAGATGGTAACTAAGGGAAACTGAGGTGGTGACTTCACTTCCTGTCTACATCTACACATCAGTATGGTAAGGATATTTTGTTACTTTCTGCTGTTGTACTGATGCACTGTTGTTTGGGACCAAAAAGTGACAATTGGGAGTGAATTGATGCTACATCGAAATGTTACAGGGGCAAACTTTCATTGGAGTGAGTTCTCGGGATTGAATCTGTAGGGAGCGAATAGTCGGGAGCGAATTGTCATGCTCCCCTATGAGCCAGCCACCTGGACTGCTGTGCTAGTGATGATCTTGCCATGTTGAGGAGTACCTTTAGAGCAGTTGAGCAGAAAGAAGACCTCATTGTTCAGCTAGGAGCCACCACACAGAAAGAGGGAGAACAGTTGTTCCACTACATGACTCAGGTGGAGACAATGATTTGTAAAATAGTTGAGGCCGGAGGAGTTACACCCACACAAGTTGCCCAAATGAGACTAGATCAGATCTGACGAGGAGCTGAATATTCCCGCTAGACTCTGATAACTCTTAGAATGAAAGAACACAGAGCAGATCCCCCAAATTTCAGATAGCTACTTGATGAGGAGAGGGAAGAAGAGTCACAGGAAGCCATTGCCAGTTCACTATGAGTGCCTACTGGGAAAGCCATCCTCCCTGCATCCTCAAGTTGGCAGTTGCCAAGAACCAAGTGGTACTCCAGACATAAGAACACAGTTGAAAAAACTCATGGAGTGTGTAAAAGCATTGCAGATGGCACAGACAACTTACCCACGAGCCGCTCTACCTTGCTGTCTGGGCTTGGAAGCCCTTGAATCCTTCATCTGCTCCAAGAGTGAGACCTCAACCCTCAACCTTACCCAGAGATGGAGCATTTTGTTATCATTGCAGAGAAGATGGACATTTGTATGAGGGTGTGGCAGGCCTGAAAACCAGTAGTTAGTGGACCAGAAATGGGAAATACAGCAACAGTCACAGGGAAACAGCAGAGCCCAGTGAGGGAGTGACCTGGGACTTCAACAGTGAACAGCTCTGTAACATGGACAAATCCCACTGCATTTGTTAGGAACAAGTTTCTCTCAGGACTGATGGGTCCTACCTCAGCCATAAAGATCTCTCTTGAGGGGTACCCATGTAAAGTCAAACTGGACAGTGGGTCACAGGTCATCATTATCTACCAATCTTTTTACCAGACATACCTGAAATATTTGCCTTTGCTACTTTTAGAGGAACTTTCTGTTTGGGGGTTGAGCAGTGCCAGCTATCCCTATGATGGATACATCGCTGTGCAAATTGAATTTCCAGAGACTTTTGTTGGAGTCCCTCAAAGGATCAACACCTTGGCTCTCATTTGTCCTGATGCCCAGATATTGGGCAAGACAGCTGTGTTGATTGGAACAAATTCTAATATGTTCAGATACCTGGCTCAGTTGTGCCTGCAGAAGGCCAGGTAAGAAAACTACCAGACTTTACCAATTCATGCCACTGTGAATATCGCACACCTGGAGAGGGAGACCAAGGTCTGCCACCACCCTGAAGGGATTGTCTGAGTCATTAAGAAAGAAGGGAAAGAATCTTTGATTGTGCCTCATGGGCTGAGAGCTAGTGGAAGGAGCTGTGGACTTCCATTGTTACACCTGGATTATGCCTCCTGTTGTCCCACATACACCTTTACACTGTATTCCTGGTCTACTATACAGTGATACTGCTATTTTGCCCTAACATGTAGATTTAGGCACCCATCACATAAGCATGAGTGCCAGGAATGTGCTTTGGTGCTAATATATGCTAATGTTTACATCTTTTATAGGATTATATCATGCATGATTCATTATACCTCACTATAATGCATTTATCTAGATTACAGTTGTCTTTATATATATTCTATATATAATCTACCTAAAACTGATAAGATGACTCTTGTGAATCATTAGTAATTACTGTATACACCTATATACTTATATTCTCATATAATCTTATGTAGTGTGTGTATTGCACTTAGGCTAGTATGCCACATGTAGTTGTGGCCTGTAAGCATTATCTTTGTTAAGTTTCATGCTGACAGAGACAAAATCATTTGTCTCACATTATACTAACTAGTAATTCTGTCTACTAAGTAATTATCAAGGAAGAATGCCTTGTACACACCTTAGTTTATAATGTAAAACCAACACATTATGTTTCTCATATCTGTTGCTATAATGGTATCTCTGTTGCCATGTTGTTATCTATGGTATATAACTTTGTGTAAGCCAGCTCCTCACTGAGATTCTGTACATTCTTTCAGAGACTGGTGAGAGCCCATCTCTCCTGTGATTTTCTTTGTCACATGCTTGGCCAAAGTATTGTAATAAATATTCATTATTACTTCTGCTTGTGTGGTTGTTTCTTTGGCTGACACTGTAGACGTACAAGAATCTGATTTATTTACCCAAGAGCTGGTTTCAGGGTAACACCATAAATCTCTTTCAGACCAGATCATCATTGTGGAGTCCCCAGGAAGAGGTTTGCCTAGTGGTATGATGGTTTAATGAGGAGTGCTACCTGGAACTGAAGTGATGGTTAAAAGGATTAACGTAAAGTTAAAGAATGAGATGCAGAAATATCTGATGGTTCACTCTGGTACAGTACTGGCCAACCTTTACATTGCTGATGTGGTCATGGCAACATCCTGTCAGAAGAAGACTACTTGACCGGATGAAGGGAATTTCAGGTTTGGTTAATCTCCTATTCCTCCCACCTGAAAGAACCAATTACAAAAGGAATTGGCAAATGGTCAGATGTCTTCTCCTGCCATGAGTGGGACGTGGGATGTGCCACAGGAGAGAACATCATATACACTACATGTTGACCACCCATTCAGTGAAAGGTTGAGAAGATTGGTGCTTGCTGACACTGAAGATTTTAGGTGACATCTGCAAGAGTTGTTGATGGCAGGGATCATAACAGAGTCTTGGAGCCCCTATGCTTCACCTATAGTGGTGGCCCGGAAAAAGAATGGTGCTATAAGAACGTGTATTGATTATCTCACTGTTAATCAATGGGTGGTGGCCAATCAATACACTATGCCTAGAGTGCAAGACACCTTGGATAGCCTCACTGGGAGTAGATGGTTCTCTGTTTTTGACTTGCGCAGTAGTTACTACAAAATACTGATGGCTGAGGAGGAAAAGGAAAAACTGCCTTTATCTGTCCGGTTGGATTTTACCAATTTGAGAGTATGCCACAGGAGATATCTGGTGCCCCAGCAACTTTCCAGTGCCTAATGGAAAAGGTGGTGGGTAATATGAATCTCCTAGAGGCCTTAATTTACCTGGATGACCTTATAGTGTTTGAGAGAACACTGGAAGAACATGAAGCCTGACTACTAAAGGTATTAGACTGGCTGAAGTAACTTGTCAGATGTCCATGAAGTATGTTGAACATATCATTTCTGATCAAGGTATCAGCACTGATCCAGAAAAAGTGAAAGCTCTTACTACATGGCTAAGGCCTACCAATTTGAAAATGCTTCAGTCTTTCTAAGGTTTTGTGGATACTACAGGAGATTTATGAAAATTACTCCTCAGTGGTGAGGTCTTTCTACAGATTAACTCAGGGATATCGATATCCTCTAACCCAGAAGAACACACACTGAGGGCCAAAAGGACACCCCTAGTGAATATTTCAAGGCCAATTAACCTTTGGGGACTGATGGACTGCTGAATGTGAGAACACTTTTCAAGAAGTTATTTGACTCCTATCAGAAGCCCCTGTATTAGTCTTTACTGACTACACTAAGTCATATACACTTCACATTGATGTCAGCACTAAAAGTTGGGCACCATATTTTATGAAGAGCATGAAAATAGTATGAGACCAGTTGCCGATGCCAGTTGCAGTTTGAGTCCCTCTGAAAAGAACTATCTAGTCCATAAATTGGAATTTCTTGTACTGAAATGCGCAGTGACTGATCAATTTCACGAGTATCTTTATGGAGCCAGGTTTGTTGTGCTAACTGACAATAACCCACTGACTTACATGTTTGACAGCTGCCATGGTGGATGCCACTGGGCATAGATGGATCTCTTCCCTATCTGTTTACAATTTCCACTTGCAATATCATCCTGGATGAAACATTGATGTATATGCACTGTCCAGGCACTCGTATCATACACCGCCCACAGAGCGGGCACTAGACCTGTGTCCAAAGATGGAGTGAAAGCAGTCTGCCAGATGATGGTGCCTGATGACCAATCCACTAGTGCCAACCTAGACAGGGCAGTGGACCCTCTTGGAGTGCATCCTGATGCTATACTGGAAATGTGCACATGTTTCACCACACTGCATAATACAGTACCTCCTTGCCTCACTTATGTCCTGCAGGTATAAGACAAGCACAGCAAATAGATCCCAGTTTGGGAGACATCATACTAGACAAAGAAAAGGACTTGTCATCCTCTTAAGTGAAATCAAATCTGCCTGATGTACAACTTTTCCTGAGGGAGAGGGACAAGTTTTCGTTAAAGAATGGACTATTGTATCAAATCACCAAACACAAACCCATTTCCCCAAACAGCAACTAGTGCTTCCGAGAAAGTATAAAAAATGGTGTTGCAATCACTTCATGAGGACTATGGACATTTGGACTTTGGGACTTGTACATGATTGCTTCTACTGGCTGCATATGGCCATAGAGATGGAAGGAAATTATAAATGCTGTAATCATTGCATCACCCATAAGACTTTACACAAACTGGCAGCCCACTTGTAAACATCACTCAGTACTGCGTCGATGGACCTGGTCTGTATGGACTTTTTTCCCTTGAACCTGATCAGAAAGGGATCAGTAACACCCTAGTAGTAACTGAGCTCAACACCCACTATTCATAGGCTTCCCCCACAAAAGGGCAGAAACCAACCACTGTGGCTAAAGTTCTGTGTGAAAAGTATTTTGTACACTATGGACTCTCCAAATGCCTTCCCTCTGATCAAGAGATAGACTTTAAGAGTTGCCTCAAAGAACTCAAAAGCATTTTGGTATTAAGAAGTTTCATACTTCTCCATACCACCTACAAGTTGATCCTCAGCCCAAGAGAGTCAATAGAACACTGCTTACTATGCTGGGAATATTGGCTATTAACCAAAAGCTATACTGGAGCCAACAAGTACCTTTTCTAGTCCATGCTTACAACTGTACCAAAAATGACTCAGCAGGGTTCTTTCCCTATTTTCTGATGTTCAGGTGAGAAGCCAGGCTTCCCATGGACTTATGTTTTCAGCTGTCAGCTGATGGTGCCCTACCAGAGATACACTTTGAGTATACCAGGAGGCTGCATGCACAACAGACAGAAGCCTACCAGGTGGCCCAAAACCATCTGGGAAGTTCAACAGCAAACAAAACCAGATATGACAACAGAGTCTGAGAACAAGATCTCTAGCCAGGAGACAGAGTATTGATTTGGAACTTGGGGATACCAGGCAAACACAAGATTGAAGACCGATGGAAACCTGATCCTTATGTAATTGTGGAACAGCTTCCAAACTTGCCAGTATACCGACTAATAATGGAAAGGGGAAATGCTGTGGTTAAAATGCTACATCAAAGCCACCTTTTGCTGATTGGTTAACTGTTACCTGAACTTGTGAACTCAGTACCTCACTCATCACTCTGGAGACCAGTCACTAGAAACAAAACAAGGCCAAGGAAAAACAGTTCAGCTTTATCGCCATTACCTGTCACCCACTCAGACTCAGTCTGATGTGGTCAGCAGTAATATGGAGGATGAGGAACCTTAGAGTTATCCAATACCATGTCAATATCAGCCTGCACCATCCCCATGGACTTCCCCCCCTTCAACACTTGGAGGGAGTCATGTGAGTCATTTAAGGTCACTGAATTCAGCCACAGTACCCTTTGTTCTGACTGAAGCTGGGCCCACCTTTATGAACCATGCTCCAAATACAGGGGATATTGAGACTCCAGTAATAGAACCAACCCAGAGCATTGAAAGATTCGAACCCATTGTGGCAGAGTAGGTAGAACCCCTCAATGATCCTGATCAAATCATTGTCAAGGAACTTGTGGTACCATACCATTCTGGAAGAGAAGTCAAACACCAAATAAAATGCACTTACAATGCCCCTGGTGTTCCCTCCGATCTCCCTGTAAATGTGGTGCATAAAAAGGTTAACCTGCTGCTAAGCTTGCTATTGCTATCCCCATTGTACCACTCTCATTGGGCTGCCCCAAGTCATAGGGAAGTGTAATTGTAAACCATGGTGGAAAGGTGCTGATATTAATGTATGCCCTGTATTCTGTGAAGTGCAATGCTGATATCATTCAGGTAGAATGCAGGTGTATTAGGCAGAAATGTTTAGACAGGAATCAGATGTATTAGATAGCCTGTGATGTGTCGTGTGAAGTGTCTGTCATGTGATGTGTTGTGTTCCAATGTTTTATGTTTTTCATGCCTTGACAAGGACTCCAAGGAGTTCAGTGAGTTGAGAATGTAACCCCCTTTCCAATGTCAGGAGCTTAACTCGGGCCCTCTGAGCATCCTACTGCCTCCAGTGGTCCCCATACCATGCAGCCAGTGAGCTGTCTCAGCTGTACTCCCCTGGCCCTCTCCTGGACCGATGCCAGGGCTGGGGAGCAGTTTAAATAGTTTTTTGGTGCCAATATGTGCTCGATCCATGTGGCCAGCAAGTCGCTCACTTCTTCACTCCTAGCCCTCTCCTGGACTGTTTCAAGGGCCGGGGACCAATTTAACAGATTTTTGGTGCCTCTATGTACCTGCCGATGCAGCCAGTGAGCCGCATGCATGTTGTGCTACCCAATTCCCTTGGACAGCTGCACAGTGGGGTGGGAAGCAAGGAAGAGGCCTCCATTTGTTCTGGCACCTCAAAGTGCCCAGCAGTCATGGCAGAAGCATTGCTTTAAAAGTTCATCTCTCCCCGACCCATCCAACACAAATGGGGGCAGATCCTAAAGGTATGTAAGCCAACATTAAGAACAGAGGTTCAAGCTGTTTGGCAGAAAAAGTTCCTTTTATTTTCACTTTACCTCCTGATGCAGCCTTGTATTAGAGGGGAAGTGCTGGGGTAGGTGTTCATGTCCAGCTGACAAGTGGCAGTAATTGTATATTTGAAAAAAGGAACTTTTTCTGCAAAACAGCTTGAACCTCCATTATTAATGTTGGAGTGTACACCTTTAGGATCCACTTGCATGTCTGGGTTAGCTGCCCTAGTTTGCACCCCGTTCCTTTCACTGGAGCACAGTTACTGTTTGGAAGGGGGCTGGGGGTGGAACTGAAATAACTAAAATAAATAAAAGAACATCTCTCCGACCAAATCCAAGTCACCATTGGGTCAGGGAGAGCCTGTGGAGTAAATGGCGCTAGGACTACTTGTCCCATGATCCTCTGTGGCATGGGAGTCACTTTCAGAGACTTGTTCCTGCTGGGGAGCCCTAAAAACAGAGCTTCTGATGGAGCTCCTGTCCCCACATCATGCCCTCTGACCCTACAACCACCAGATGGAACCAGGAGGTCTTGACCCTGTAGCCAGAAACTGCCAAAACATTGTTATTTAAAATACATTTGACAGAGTTGAACAAAACTGTATGGGGATTGCCATGTTGAAAATGATCTTCATGATGAACAGTCAGGACCTGATTGGCAGCTGCTATAGTTTAATCAGGGGTGGAGTTCGAGCCTCCCTTCCAGCCAATGGGACATCAAGATTCTGAAACAACATTCTAGGGTTTGACAGTAAACCCGGTGGTAGTCAAAGTGCTTCTGAGGAGAAAGCAATGTTTTGACAGCTCTCAGTGCTGTCACTGACTGAAACGCTGAAGTGTGTTGCTAAACAGACTTGTAAATCTCAGAAACAAGGGGATTTACCTCAGCTGAAGTGAAAAGCCCGAATCTGGCACCAAGAAAGATCAAAGGTTGCTGTGAAAGTTCTTTTTATTCTGAGGAGGTAAATAGCCACTGCCTCTCAGATCCTGACACTTCTGTGTTTCTGACAGGGGACCAACTCTCTGTGGTTCTGCCTGCCTGTTTGTACTGCCTGCCTGTGGAGGTGGGTGAAGACAAGTCCCTCCATGGAGTGAAGATCCACTGACTGCCTGCCTGCCTTTTGAGGTGGGTGAAGACAAGTCCCTCTGTGGGGTAAGATCCATTGCCTGCCAGACTGTTGAGGTGGGTGAAGACAAGTCCCTCTGCGGTGTGAAGAATATCTTCGGTCCATCTTTTGAGAGTGGGTAATGACAGAGTCGCTCCATGGGGTGAAGATCATCACTGTCATCGTCATCACCATCTTTCTTCTTCTTCAACTGCAGAACCATTTTGTCTGACTGCCTGAAAGGGAGACGTCCCCTAATGCCTGAACCTCCTGGTCATCTAAAGGTCATGAGTATGGGCTTTCCCCAATCAATTGCTATTTTAACTGTCCTGCTAGCTAGCTAGATCATGTACCATCTGGGCTTCCTGCACAATCTTAACCTAAGCCACAGCAACAGTTAAAGCCAGGATCAACTGTGTGTTTCCATCCACCAGTGTAATTTGTGTGAAGCAACTGCAGCTCCACCCAACTGTAACTGTACTGCGCCCAGTGTCCATTCATCACAGGCCTGCAACTCCTCATTGTGTGCACACCAAGACTGTTGGGAGCTCCCACTGGGACTGTGAGATTAACTGGTGCAGTAGTAGGGGGAGAGGAACTGGGACAGAGGTCATACTGTAATGTGATTGTGTTACAGTGTTTGTTTATAATTGATTGGTTGATGGTTTTACTCCCTTTGTTTCCCTTGTACCCCTCATTCTCAACCCCAGAATAATCCCAATTGGTTATTTATTTGCAGCAGTTGAAGCATTTGGCATTATTATGTTAGTGTAATATTTGCCTTTTGTGAGTGATAAGTGGGGAGGGGATTGTGTTACTAATCTATCTGTCACCAAGTGAGGGGCTATATTAATTTCTGTGTGGAAGTACCTGGCAGCCCCTGCTATAAGGATCCCCATAGGTGGAGCACCACACCATTTACTAGTCCAATTCTCACCTGAACCCAGGCGCCAACCTTCATCTATTAGGCAGCTGCACTTGCTGGTGGTTGTGCAGAAAGTAGGAGGTTCTACCAGGCCAAAATGACAACAGGGTTATCAAAGTTCGGCATGGCATGATCCCCAATGTCAACAGGTGAAATTTCTCCTGTCAGACATTGTGTGTTTTCTATCAGGGGGCTGTGCCTCCTGAACCCCCATGCAGGGGGCTGCATCCCCCTGTGCCCCCCTTTAATATATCTAACTCAGAGTTGGAGTTGTTTCAAAGGGGGGGGGGCAAAACACGGTGAAAGGTTGAAATGTCACCCTCAGGTCCCTTACAGCGACAATCTTGAAACCTGTCAAGATTGTTGCTGTAAGGGATTTCGCCGTCTCTGAGTCATTGTCTGATCAGCACACCATAGTAGGAGTAGGTGTTACACTATATTTAAGCCATCAAGCATACTGAACAATGACATAAATAAAGAAAGCAAAAAATAACAAATGAATAAAAGTAGCAAGTGATTTAATATTGATATTTTTAACATCAATCTCAGGTTATATGAACAATTCTTAATGGGAATTTATTGTTTTCATATCTAGTATGTCAGTATAGTTTGAGTTTCAGTGTACTGTGTTGCAGTGTGGAACACTGTGATCGAAATGCTTCAGCTATGTTCAAATTGTTGACGTTTAATAGTGGTTGCCTTATATTACAGCATTTCTTCATCACTTATGAAGCACATTTTTGAACATGCGTCTTAAGCTTCCAGTTTCATTTAAAGGGTATTAACATCCTATATCTTTCAAGTTTCAAAAATGTTTTCCTTGTCTCACGCCATAGTTTAATGCAATACAAAAGTGTCTGCAAATACCTTTTTCTAATTCACTGGTCTGAACATGAAAGTTGTTTCTGTCCAGCTGAGGATGTTTTTTTGAATACTGGTTCCAATCCTGTTATTATTGCATCTACACAGGTCTATTAGTAACCTCTATGGTATTTCTGATTTACACACTGGTGGTAAGTACCATTTTAAAACTGTTTTGTAAATCAAAAATACATTCTCTAATAACTACAGTAAGAAGCCTGTAGAGGTGGAACAATACCAGAACTGGAACCAATATTTCAACAACAGCTTTCACTAGGAAAAATAACTTTCAGATTCAGCTCAGTTTCTTATTTAATGATGGGGCTTTGACTATTCCAACTCTGAATACATTTCATAAATCATAAAAAAAGTCCCCCATATATTTTATTTAGGCATAGCTGGAGTAAGCAAAAAGGAACACGTATAACTTTGATGCAAGATGGGACATTTTTACCATAGTACAGTAAAGTGCAATGTTGACTTCAATACTACTAGTAATCTGACTCCTTGTTTAGGTTTTTGACTGAGTTGTGTGAGTCTGAAAAACATTATGAACTTTTGATGGTGCTACTGTACTAGATGAAAATGTAATTACCGGTAAGATTTGCCCAAATGTCTCTGAAAGAGCGGCACACAGCATTAAAGAGATGAACAGCATACCAGCACACTTCTGCATCTGAAATCATAAAAGACAAAGACAGTTTGCGCTGTTATCCATGTTGCTTTGTAGTTTTTGACAATAAGCACTTTAGCGACAAACTTTTTGCTGTGTCTGCCATCAGTGCATAATAGGCTCAGACTACTGTAATTCTATAGATGGGTTACCCTGCTATACTGTAGTTTGTAATATACTCTTGTTTGATACTGTAGTGGTGGATGTAGTATAGAACACTGCTTTGGTTGTTAAACTGTGCTGTTCCTAAAGCTGAATCCAAACTGTCATTGATCGCACTGTTTCGATGCAAAGAATGCCAAGCTGGAATGTGTTGATGGAGAAGGTCATCTTGGCAGATTGACGTAATAAAATGAAGCACTTTGCATTTAGGCTTAAAAATAACATTTGCAAACTTAAAATTCAGTTATAAGGACTTATCAACTATTGTTGAGCACCTTGACCTTTTCTTGTTTAAGCAGCTCCCTTCAAACACAAAAGAGATTCGTATATAGCACTGTACTCCAATGGATATTCACGCAAATCTCCCACATTTTTCAAATATGAGATGCTATGGGTAGAGGCTATATTTAGAGATAGGATATTGCCCAGAACATATGATACATCTAACTTTAGTTTACCATAAATAAAAGTATTATATGACTATGATTTAAAACCAATGTAATAATAAATTACCTTATGTAGTAAAGCCTACAGTACCTTGAGTTGACTGCAGAGTAAATAACTGTATATTGATATTTCGGTTCAGTTCAGTGTGACTTGCATTGTGATCAGTGGGAGAAGAATTTGCCTGCAGAGCTGAGAAGGGAAGATAACTAAAAGAGAAATATGAGCTTCAGTTCCCATGCTGCAGTACATATCTTATGCCTCCTCCTAAGCTTTTCCCAGCTGTTCAAATCCTATCCCCACTCGGCCCCCACTCCCACTAATCCACTGCCCTTTGATTTCGCTAACAGAATGTTACAATGTAGTGCTTTCCCTAATTGTACCTTTCTATGTTGTTGTACAACTTTTGGGATTGTAGTTACCTGTATTTTCTGATCCAGTTGCTGGAACACGAACTATCTGCTCTGTGTAATGCCTTTTGGACTGTAAATATCTGTATATACTCCATTTCCCCTTCCCCGGTCACACCTAGAAATGAGCTCTGGCTCAGAGTGCCTTTCCTGGTTACCAGCTTTTAAATAAAATGAATAAATATTTCACCTGGCAACCTACTGTATGTATATTTTTGATGGAACCAGTTCCTTGGATGGACTATTTATGTCCTGATATGAATGGAGGGGGCCAAAAGGTTCCTTCAAGGAAAAGATGAGGGTTGTGACATCACCAGCCAGAGACTGGGGCACTTGAAAGCAGCATCACCAATTACTAAGGCCGAAGCCAATCTCTGAGATAATTATATTTCATTATGGCTGGACACCAGTAAAAGGCAGATCACTGAATAAAGCAGACATCATTTAATAGGCAGCATGTTAACCTTATTATACCATAAGTACTTCATTTTCGGGAACCTCAATAGCATAATGGGGAGGGGCTGGTGAAGTGTCCCCCCAGTGAGCTAAAAAGCAGCTGATATTTAGGCATTCCATGGTGGTGCTGTATGCTGTTGTACTGTTGCCCTTCTAATCCTTAACGAAGAAGGATGTGCATAACAACATAACCCTTCTCTCTTTCTCTGTAAATCTTGCAGAGGCTCTATAGAATTGTATTTTTAATCCAAAAGGCTACAGTGTTTAACATTGTTCAACTGATGGGGTGGGGTAGGGGTGGGGGTGGGGGCAATGGCAATATGCTGACAACATGATGAAATTCAAGAGCCTTTCACCTGGCCTTTCAAACAGTACATGTGTACATGCAGTATTAGCAACATGCTTTTCAAAAGCTATCTACAGATGCATATATTGGCCACTAGGCAACAGCACTGAAGAGCTTATGTGACACCTCTGGGGTGGTCCAGTCTGTGTGGTTTGAGCAGTTTTTAACAAAAGCCTTTTACGAGCAGGGCTCTTATTCATGCTCTCTGTTCCTGGGTTCATTCTAACTCTGTTGATCCCACAGCTCTACGCATGGGATCCATCCCAATAGTAGGAGTGTTAACTGTGAGTCTAAGTGCGGTGTTGAAGAGGGAGGAAGAAAGAGGAAACCACTGATACAGCTATAGAAAGAGAGAAAATAGTGTGGGGGAAGGAGAACAAGGAAAAGCACTGCTACAACTGTAGAAAGAGAGAAAACAGTGCAGTGGGGGAGGGAGAGGGAGAGAGAGAGAGAGAGAGAGAGGCTGCTGATACAGTAGAGAGAGAGAGAAAATAGTGCAGTGGAGAGGGGAAAATCTGCTGATAGAGCTATAGAAAGAGACAAAATAATGGAGTGAGGGAGGGGAAGGAAGAGAGGGAAAACACTGATACAGCTATAGAGAAAGAGAGAGAGAGAGAGAAAATAGTGTGGTGGGGAAGGGGAGAAGAAGGGAACACATTTTAGTGAATGGGGAGGACACAGACAGATTTGCAGGAAGCTTTGCTTCAAATTCCACTCCATCATACCAACACAGCTGTGCTGCATTAGGAATTCTGGTCTGACCCCTTTTCTGATAGCAATACGTCAGCATAGTTCTGACGCTATGCAGACGTAAAAATTAAGTTTCCCTACCCATTTTATAAAGTAATGTTAAAGGGGAAGGAAAGTGTGCCAGGTCCCTTCAAACAAAGTATTGGTCTTACCTGCAGGTATACCCCCTCATGCACCATACCATTCAACTCACTAAAACACATTTCCAACAACAGCTTTCTGATTCAGTCTGTCAGTTTGCATCTGTATCCTCCCCCACCCAGTACAAGGCTGAAATAGGCAAAATTGCTTAGTCCTCCTTTCCCAGTCAACAAATAATCCCCCCCACCTTAAAAATCAGGGGCAATCAATCAGTCAATCAATCAATCAAGGATGCATCTTAAAAGGAGTAATCCAGTCCATGCAGCTGTTACAATAAGTGGTTTAGTGGTTAAAGCATTTTCTGATGGAGAACTAGATTGTAAAACTATTGCTTAGTATGTTGTTTACTTTTGTGATTCAGATCTCTGCTCTTCAGTGGCAAAATGCTAAATTTAAGAGGGATAGAGGAAAATTTGTAATGCAAAATCAGGGACAGTTGAGAGGTATGCCTTGCATGGTCACCAGGCGGTGCTGTCCTATAGGTATAGTTAACCGACATTGCCTGCTTACCCATGCCATCCTTGTTAAATGTCACATCAACCCCAGCATTGGTGTTAATTTATTGCATCCTGGACCTCACAGGCCCTGGGGGGGTTGGGGCAGAATCGAGACCTAATCCTAGGTCTACCACCCACATGGCAGTGCAATGCACCACTAGCCAGCAGCACCAGGTTGGAGAGAAATGACTTTTTTTCATTTACTTGGGACATTTTGTTCAGGGTGAGCATGACTGGTGCTCTGCAATACTCATCCCAAAATATGACAAGGAACAATAAAGGTCACTCTGTACATGCAGAATCCAAGATTCAGCTTCAATGTATATACTTTATTTCAACTAACACTTATATAAAATGGTGATTGAGGAGAGCAGACCTTGAATCTCTGCAGCCACACAACCATACTTCCAATGGAAGCTGGAGGTGAAACCCCATTGCATGGCTTCCGGGGTTCAATGCCCACTCTCAGTTTGCACAAGGTTAAATGAAATAAAAGTATGTGCAGCAGTTTAATTGAAGCACCAGGATTTCATCTGCCATCACTGACCAACACCTTTTCCATGCCTGGCTGGTTGCGGTGTTTCAGGTTTGAGTGCTGCGGGTCCAGCAGATACATTCTAGATTTCCAAAATTGCTTCATATAGCATGGATTTTCATCTCCTCTATTGCATCCCCAACCCTCTGGACCTTGGACGTTTGGTGAGATTATGTAACCCCCTGATAGGGATTAACACCACCCCTTTCCCATTACAAACTGTCCCACTGGTGAGGGGAAAACAGCAGCTTTACCTACAGGGGGCAGGACACACTAACTCAGACTGTGGTTGACATCAGGGGCTGGATATTCAAAAGGGTTGCGCCATGCACAATAGGGTTGCGCCTGCGCAAGTCCGAAATTGCGCCATTCTGCCATATTCAGCAGGAGGCAGTTGCATCCCCCAAGGCAAGCTGAGCAACAGTGCAATGCAAATGAATGCATGCTGAACTGGAGGGGGAGGAATCATGCATAAACTGCACAGCCCGATACTCAGCGGGCTGTGCAGGATGTCTGGAGCAACCCCAACCTGCGCCTGCACAAAGCCAAAAAAAAGGAGGTAAGTCGAGGCCACCCACAGGTGAGCTGCCACTTGCAGGGCACAACACAGCAGCTGCCACCTGTGGCTGTCCCTCAACCTACTCCCTGTGTCCCTCCTGCAGCCCGATCGTGGGCAAAGTGTAAAAAAAAAACCACCCCCGACTGGCCTGATGGCGGGCATAAGGTTAAATAACCCCCACTAGCCCGATCCAGGGCATAAGCTTAAATAAACCCCCACCAGCCCGATCGCGGGCATAATTGTAAATACCCCCACCAGCCCGATCGCGGGCAGCACAGAATCCAACCCCCCTAGGAAATATCCCTGGTGGTCAGTGGACCGCTAAGCCCGATCATGGGCTGCAAAATGTTTAAACCCCACCCCCAAGAACAGTTCACTGGTGGTCCAGTGGACCGCTAAGCCCAATCGTGGGCTGCATAATGTAACACCCCCCAAGACTATATCCCTGGTGATCTAGTGTCCCCCACCCACCCACCCACGAAGCCCCACCACCCCCCCACCGGCGGCTGGCGGGCGGCATCCCACCGCCTGCTGCCCTGCCCTGCCGACTGACTTCCCAGTAGGGCTGCCGCCCATTGGTGCAGAGCAGAGCCAATGGGCGTGCAGCCCCACCGCTAAGGCAGTCCAGATATGTGATGATCATTCATTCACATATCCGGTTTCTGCTTATGCAGTATGTAAACTACATGCCAGTAGCTCTTGCTCTGCACCAATGGGCATACCGTACGAGAAAGTCAGTCGGTAGCTGATAAGCGAAATGAGATGCTGCTGCCGCCCGGCTGCGGGGGGCGGAGATGGTGGGACCGATGAATGGGTGGGGTGGGGGACACTAGATCACCAGGGATATGGTCTTGGGGAGGTGTTGCCACATTATGCAGCCCGCGATCAGGCTTAGCGGTCCACTGGACCACCAGGGATCTGTTCTTGGGGGTGGGGTTTAAACATTTTGCAGCCAGCGATCGGGCTTAGCGGTCCACTGGACCACCAGGGATATTTCCTGGGGGTTGGACTCTGTGCTGCCTGCGATTGGGCTGGTGGGGGTATTTTACAATTGTGCCCGCGATCGGCATTGAGGTTATTTAAGCTTATGCCCGCAATCGGGCTAGTGGGGGGGGGTTATTTAACCTTATGCCTGCAATCGGGCCAGTCGGGGGGTGGGGGAATTTTTACACTTTTGCCCGCGATTGGGCTGCAGGAGGTGTCAGTCCCCAATGGCTGCTGCCTGGCAGGGCGCCAGGCGCAAGTCCTCGGGGATCGGCGCACCTGCATGCAAATGGCATGCAAATGTGGCCATAAATTGATGCAAATGGCCCCCCCTGCGTCTTGCATGAATTATGGCCCCATTTGCATGTCACCTTTTGAAAATGGGAAATTTGCACATGGCGCAATGGTACTTGCGCCACCGCAACTAGAATGCTCCACTCTGACCACTTGCTGTGGCGCAAGTTCCACTGCACCATGCACAGTGGCTGTGGCCTTGGGGTGATATTCAAAGGAGTTGCTCAATAGCACAACTCCTTTGAATATCGCCTCCAACCACTCTTGTACAACTATTTTGTGCAGCCTTAAGGCTTGCGCCACAAAATAGCACAGTTTGAATATCCAGCCCCAGATGTACAAACAAATGAAACACGGGACGTGTTCTGAAACAATCAGAAATAGCTGAAAACTTGAAGCAGCACTTTTAGAGAGGACCCTTGTAATTATGCAGTGCCTAACAAAATTTGCTAAACAGACTTGAAAATGGAAAGAAAAAGCTTCCCTGCCAGGACGAACTTGCACTGACATTTTAGGAGCCCCTAACAACAATAGGAAAACTTTGCAAAAAGTAAGATTTATTTTTAGCTCCATTCTAATTTCTTTCTTTATTTTCAGTAAATAAGTCCCTGTTTTCTTTATTACTGAAAACAGTTGCATGAAAACAAGATCCCTGTCCCCTAGACTATATCTACTGTGGCTGCTTCTCTACACGTGACATCACAATCCCCTGTTCATGACATGATAATTATCTCCACAGCAACACATTTTGATGTCGTAAACAAAATTATAATGTCAGGTATATTCAGGCAGCCAGAGCTAAAAGGCAGAGATACTGTATAGATTCACAGAATCATAAGAATCATAGAAGCTTGACAGCAGAAAAGGACCATACCAGCCCATCAAGTCTGCCCTTTTTTCCCCTACAGCTCCCCCTCTCTGCCAGCCCCTGCCCTCCCCAATACTCAGCCCCACATGCTTATCCCATGCCCTCTTGAATTCTACCATTGATTTAACCCCTAGGGCTCCACCACCTTCTCTGTGATGAAATGCCCTCTTACATTGCCCCTGTATCTTTTTCCTTGCAGTCTGAAGCTGTGCCCTATAGTTCTAACCCCCTACTTCCTCTTAAGTAAACGCTCTTCTCCCACTTTATTGTGCCCTTTACACATTTAAAAGTTTCAATCACATCTCCCCTTTCCCTCCTTATCTCCAGGGTGTACAGATCCTGCTCCTTACACCTCTGCTCGCATGACTTTTCCTACATACCCTGCACCATTCTGGTTGACCTCCTCTGAACCCTCTCCAATGCATCTATATCCTTACAGAGATGTAGCATCCAGAACTGAACCCTATACTCCAGGCCTCACCACGGCTTTGCAAAGGCGCATTATTACCTCCCTCCTTCTGCTAGTAATGCCCCGCCTATGCATGCAAACATTCAGTTGACCTTTCCCACCGCCCTGCTACATTAGATTCCTACCTTAAGGTACAAGGAGACTATGATCCTGAGATCCCTCTCCTGTTCTGTTACTTTGATTTCCTCCCTATCTAGGGTGTATCTTGCTCTTCTGTTCCTACTCTCCAAGTGCATCAGAGGGCACTTCTTGGCATTAAATTTCACCTGCCACATCCCAGACCATTTCTCGAGCGTCTTTAAGTCCTCTCTCATGTCCTTCACCCCTCCTTGGGGTGTCCACCCTATTGCATATTTTCATATCATCAGCAAGTAGGCACACCTCCCCTCAAACCACCATAATATCCCTGATGTAGATGTTGAGAGAAGCAGACCCAAAACTGACCCTGTGGCACTCCACTCATCACCCTTGCCATCTCAGAGTGTGAATACCCTTAGTAATGAAGAAGTAGGAGAGAATTACAGAATAAAGTATGCCTGAATATTACATTTTTCAAAGTTATCTGAACTGTATCAGGAGCTCTTTAAAGCAAGTTCTTACCCAGATGATGAGTTCCTAATCAGGCACGAGAGCAGGGATGTCTTCTTTTCAGCTGGACAGGGTGTGGGAGGGCTGATAATGTTGTGTTCTTTTATAACTGCCCAGCTGATCACATGATCCAGGAAATAAGAAATGTGGGCAACAGAATCAATATTGTGTTGGCAACTGCATTGGCATTTCAAACAAGGAACCAACAATGTCAAGCTGACCATGACAGAAACTTATGTGTCCTCCAAAACAACAGGTCGGTGATTATCTTTTTTTTTTTTTTTTTTTTGTTACAGATGCTGCCTACTAAATTACAGCTACTGTTTGGGAGTCTTCTTGGGAACATTTAGACTTATGCAGGCCTGAATATTCTTGCAGTTCTGTAGAGTGGGGGACCTCACCAGTGGGTGGGACCCCTGAACTCACATGATTCCTATACCTATGAGGTCTAACTGTTTTCATGTTTTTGAAAGTAGGAAACAGAATGAGAGCAGTGCAGTTTTGGAAGGGTGATGGTTTAATACAGACACAGAGGGGTCAGCAGCTTTGCAGTTCTCTGGAGTGGCTGACTTCACCAGTGGGTGGGACCCTTGAACTCAGATTATCCCTGTACCATTACTCTGTCACTGTTTTTTTGATTGTATCCTTATACTCCCTGTCCCAACCGGCCCCTTCAGGTCAGCTCCCAGCCCCATCACTCAGTTTCTCCCAGATGTATGTGACTCCCTTATTCCGCTGTGGCTTACACCTCACCCCCCTGGCAGAGGCAGCAAGGAGCTCACTTGTCCAGCTGCAAACAGATCCAGAGGGGGTCAATGCCTGGGTCACTGGTGTGGGCCCTGCTATGGCTGAGTCAGCGATGCATCCTGCCAAGTTGAGCTTTTTCTCTCTGTTCTGTTTTCCCTGCCCACAGTATGTTGGCATGCATGGGTGTGCAAGCCTGAGTAAGCATGTGAGGGTGCACAGCGCATCACCATCTGTTATCCTCCCCATCCACTGCAGAGTTCTGATTGCACTGCCTCCTGTGGTCAGTGCACTAGCAGTATTTCAGTGAGGATAGTGTCTCTCTTCCCCAGAGAAGGAAAGAGTCCACTGGAATGCTAGACCCCTCCTGCTGACCCTGATGCCCCAGGCTCATTCCCGAAACCAGGTCACCAGCCTTGCGAGCATTAGTCATTCCAATTTGTGTGTGTGCTGGCTAATCCCTCACTGTTAACAAATGCTGAATGTGGGAACAAAATGAGCACACTGCAGTTTTGGAAGGTCAGAATTTAACAGAGACACAAGGGGGGGGCAGTAAACGACAGGAGAAGTTTGTGTCTTGTGTTGTATGCATGACAATTTTCAAGTTCTCCATCACAGCATCATGGGGTATGAATGGGAGTTGAGATCAGACATGGAGAGGATGGGTTACCCTTTGCGTAAAAATTCCTGTATTGCCCCATGGTGTCAGTAGGAAAGCATGACATATAGTTAATGTTCACCATTACTAGGGAACTGAGTGGTACATTCCACTAGCAAACCTTTGGAACCCTGAGCACATGAACCTTATAACCAGCAAGTATCAACTGTTCTTTGTATCATACAACAGGGGAAGCAGATCTTTGAAAGAGCTGATGTTGATTTTCTTCAGACTTCGTAAATATTTTATTGATGGGTGTATTCTTTTTTTTTTTGTTTGAAATTCGATATATTTTATTTTGTTTTAAAGATGTACATGTAGCTTGTAAGGCACACAAAAAAATGATACATATATTGAACCACGACATTTTGTCCTTGGGGTTACAATGGCCCATTAATAACTATTACTACTATGACTACAATATATCTATCTATCCCTCTTAATGTCCTCCTCTCCCTCCTTCTCCCATTTCTCTATATTCTTCTGTAGGTTTCATCCGTCCCTCTTCCTCTTTCTAAATACAGTATCAGCATAGATTACATAGTGCTGGGCATCCACTATTTAAATGCACAATATCAGCAGTTCTATCCTTTAGGTGGTAATCGATGTCAGTGCATATATTTTGCTCCATTTCTTATCAAAACTGGTGAGGCAGTGTCTAAGACTTGCAATCATTTTCTCTGTTCTCAGATTAATGAGGAACTCATTCAACCATTCTGAATAAGGAATAAGTTGGAAATCTTTCCAATGCTTTAGTACCAAATTCTTTACTGTATAAGAAATTAGGAACATAGCATATCTTCTTTCTAAAATCGGGATTTGGGAATAGTCACCCAATATACAAATTATAGGTTCAAAAAGTAGTTCCAGTCCAAGGAGGGGGTCAAATTTGTTTATAATTGTTTGCCATAAGGGTTTTATTGAGGGAGATTCCAAGAGCATATGAAATATAGTACCCTTGTTTATGCCCATAGCAGCTAGCTTTGCTGGGTTAAAATAAATGTTATGCAGTATATAGAATTGGATAAGGCGTAGTTTATCATTGGAAGTGTAGGAATATACTGCCTGCCATATTCTATCCCAGCAAAGCTGTTTATCTGGAAATTGGGCTGTCCAATATGTGGATTGATGAGTTTATTCTAACTGAGAAGGTTGGGGCTGTCCATGCAGCAGACACCACTCCTAGATTCAAAACATGCCTGTTTTTTTCCTCACTTCCATTTAGCCACCAATTCTGCTTGCCAGATCCCTCCCAACTTGGTCACCCACCATTTTATTTTATTTATTTATTTATTGAAGAGTTTTACCAGGAAAGCATGCTGAGTGGAGTACTGCTCGATTCCAGATGCGTCCTGGGGAAAGTAGACAAGAATAAGGAGGACAGCAAGGATACAATGGTACAATAAATGGTGACAACATGGTGACAACAACCAGAGATACAAACAGTACAGAAATGGGTAAAACATCATGACAGTAATACAGTAAGGCAGTATACAAGTGGCGGTTATTATACAACCAAAATTGCTCAAATTAACAATGATATGCTACCATAGGGGATTTATAGAGACAGGAGCTAGATATCATAAGAGGTGGTAGGTATGTAATTAAGAGTAGCACAGAGTGAGTCTGGGGTGGGTAAGAGGCCTAGCTGGGGAGGTAAATTAGACACATGAGTGGTGGATGAGAAGCGAGCTGAGAGAAGCCTGTTTAGGAGATGGGGTGAAAGATTAGCCAAATGTCTGGAGGGAGGGGTTCCATAATTGGGGCAAACAGTAGCTGAATGCTGCTTTTCCTTTTGAGGTGGACCTGAAGGGATGTGTAGTAGGTGCGAGTTGGCATGTCTAAGCCTGTAGGTTGTTGGTGCATCGGCGGACAGGACCAAGGTTAGATATGAGGGCAGGGACTGAAGCCAGAACTTGGCAGTGAGATGAGTGCAGTGAGATGATCTGCGATCCTGAAGGGAAGGAAGTCCCTTGGCCTGGTAGAGGGTACAGTGATGGTTGGAGTAAGGGCAGTCAAGGGCGAAGTGACAGAAGGAGTTGAAAAGGGTGTCCAGTCTGGCCAGGGTGGAATTGGGGGCAGCACTATAGACCACATCTCCGTAGTCAAAAATTGGTAGAATCATTTTCCGTACAATTGCATGGCGTGCTGGCAGCAGGATGCAACCACGATTATGGTAAAGATCACCCAATCTGGGGTGGAGTTTTTTGTGGATATCATCAATGTGTACTGAAAAGTTGAGGTGCTGGTGGTCAAGCCAGACCCCTAGGTATCTGAAGGAGGTGCAGGCCTTCAATTAAGTCCTGTCCAGGGTGTGGTAGGTCTGGGAGGGGGTAAGCCGAGAGAGTCTCTGCGTAGTGCCGAAGGTCATGGAGACTGTCTTCTTAGCATTTAGGTGAAGCTGATTGGACCTAAACCAAAGCTGGACACTGTTGAAGTCCTGCTGCAAAGTGGTAGCCACATTAGTAGGGAAGGGGCCAAATGAATACAGCACCATGTCGTCTGCATACATGTGAATGGGGGTGTGTGGGCAGGCAGAGGGCAGATCATTTAGCAAGATAGAGAACAGGAGTGGCCCAGGACTGAGCCCAGGGGGACACCCGAGGACACAGGTAGTGGGGCACAGGTGGAGTTTCCAATCCTGACAGACTGTGTTAGTCCAACTAGGTATGATTTGAACCAGCCGGTGGCTGAACTAGAGAGCCCTGTGCTGGCGAGCTTGGTCAGGAGGAGGGAGTGGGATACAGTGTTGAATGCTTTTGCTAGGTCAACAAAGATGGCTGAGGTGATGTGCCCCTTATCTGTGGCAGAGAGGATGGAGTTCATGCACCTCAGCGGGGAGATGGTGGTGGAGTGGGACTTTTTGAAACCAGACTGGTATGGGGTGTAGAAGGAAGAAGAGTAAAGGAAGGAGTACAGCTGGGAGAGTACCAGTTTCTCTTGGAATTTAGCCAGTATAGGTAGAAGGAAAATAGGGCAGTAGTTCCCTGGCTCAGAGGATCACCTCCTTTGGGTAGTGGGATAACTGTGGTGTGCTTCCGCTCAGCTGGAACCGAGGCTAAGGAGAAGGACAGGTTGAAAATAGCTGCCGGGGGGAGGGGTAATGGCAGGGGCTGATAGGTACAGCATTTTAGCATCTACGGCGGTGAGGCATTTGCCCTTGGTTGGATTGAGGGCAAGTAGCGCATGGTGCACCTCCAGTGATGTAACCAGATGGAAGGAGATGGAGTAGTTGGGTGGTGGGAGGTTTCCAGGTGTGGGGAGAAAGGGAGAGGGGTATGGGCTGGAGGAGAGGGATAACAGTGCTGCAGTGCAGTTAGTGAAGTAGGAGTTGAAGGCGGTGGCTGCTGCTGGAGGATTGGTTACTGTGATTGAGTCTATGTTTAGGGTGGGTGTTGGAGGCTGGGAGGTGGGGTAGAAAGTGCTTTGAAGACCTTTCAGAATTTGGCTGGATGATTTATGTTTGTGTGGAAGGCAGTATTGAAATAATTGGCTTTTGCCTGTCAGATTTGCCTGGTGCAGCGTTGTGCAGAGCACGGTATTTTAGGAGCGCTTGTGGTAAGCCTGATTTTTTAAATGTTGCCCAGGCCATGTCTCTTGCTTTGAGGTTGGTAATAATGTTGTCCGTGATCCATGGCAGGTGGGCACCATGAACTCTGGCCTATCTAAGTGGGGCATAATGATTCCAGACTGCAAGCAGCCTTGTTTTGAAACCCTCCAGTGCAGTTTCAGTGGACGATGCTTAGTGTATGAAGGACCAATCAGTGATGAATAGGTTGTGTAGGAGGGAGGTGTGGTCCAGGGATTTGTAGGACCTAGTCAGCAGGATGCGCGGGGGTAGGGGGGAGTGCTGTGGGCCTGAAGACTTTCCTGATCATGTAAGTCATGTGGTGGTCACTAAGGGAGACTGTGAGCAGGCCTGCATCTAGTATCCTGTGTGAGTGGGAGTAAGTGACCAATCTAGGAGAGTGAGATTCAACGTTTTGTGGTTCAGACGAGTGGGCTCAGAGATCACTTGAGAAAGGTTTAGGGTGCTGACTTTGGCCAGGATGTTGGAGTTTGTACGAGAGAGACAGTTTTGATTAAAGTCACTAAGGATGTGTAGTTCACCCCCTGAGGCCAGTGTTTTTAGATCAGCGAGGTGGTCCAGGATGACAGGGATTGGGACATTAGGTGCACAGTAGAAACCTGTGATGAATATAGGTGCGGTGTGGGGTAGGACGAGTTTTATTAGTAGTGCATCTATGGAAGGCGTGGGAAGGTGAAGGGTGATATTTGTGAACTGGAGGGTGGATACGATATACATGGCAACACCGCCACCACATTTACAGCCTGGCCGGTCATGGCGGATGATTGTGTAGCCTTGGACGGCAATTTCGAAGTCTTTATTGTGCAACGTTTACCAGGACTCTGTGATGATCAGAAAGTCAGGGTGAAGTGAGAGTACAGTTGGTTGCAGCAGAGGTAGTTTGGTGATGCAGATGCAGCAGTTTCAGACCACTGGGAAGTTGAGAAGGTGAGCCAGGAGCAGTAAGGGGTCTGGGGTGTGGCTCTACATCCCCTGCTAGCAGCAGTAGGAGAGTGACCAGTAGTTTGGTTAAAGGCCGTGCCCACAGGGGCTTTCCGGAAGGGGCAGGAGACAGCTTGATGTTCATAAAGGAGGCCAGAGTGGTGGGGTGTACGGCTAACTGGCCTGTGTGGAAGGAGAGCGGAAGGATGGAGGGGCCACAAAAGGTCTCGGTAGGTAGATTGCAGTTAATTTGGAAGCATGGGAGGTACTGGAAGGAAGGGGGCATGCAGCCAAAGGGAGTATCATTTGTTGACACTCCTGCATATCTGTCCGGGAGGAGGGTAGTAGAGCTATTATGGGGGCTATAAGAAAGAGAATAGCAATGTGCAGCAGCATGGTGAGGCCTGTTTAGAGATTGTACTATGTTAAGGGAGATGTCTGAATGTTGAAACAGGTTAGCGGCCCCTAGAGGCTGGTTAGGATAGCCTGCAAATGGCAAAGTCCACAGATTGGTTTGTTCTAGGGCCTTGTCACTAATCCCTATATAAGTCTTTGCTCGCCAAGGGTGGAGGTGGGGGTGGCAGGGCAGCCGACGCTTGTGTCGGTGGGGCCTTCAGAGTCTGTCTGTGAATTAAACACATTCTGTTTGGTCCAGGGGAGAGTTGTACCTTGCTTGGGGGATCCTGGTCCTGTGCTGGGGAGGGCGACTCTCACTACCCACGAGGGGATCCTGAGAACTGCAGCTGTGGAAGAGAGAAACAGAGAACAAATTAAGCGCAGGTAAGGGGGAGGGGTTTAGGTTAAATCACACAGTTACTGGATGTCCCAGGCTATGCAGTAGGGTACTGGCTGAGGTTATAAATTAATTAATTTCTACAGCCTAGTAATGGAGAGGACTGCACTGCTACGTAATTTAAATTTGTCACAGCAGCTAAAATAATCTGAGTAAAACTAACATTGGTACTTTGTTTAGATTAATGTCTACTCAGAACTTCATTTTGTTTTGTTTTTTTGTCTTTTTTAAATTCCTTTAAGGTACCCAGCAGAATTAGTAAAAAAGAAAGCTCAGTTTGGCAGAATTAGGCATACAAAAACTATCTTCATTTATACGCTGACTGCTTAAGGCAGAGTTTGAGCCGAGCATAAATTGAATTTTGAAATTGGCACCAAAAATCTTCAAAGTCTGTCTGTGAAAAAAAATGTGTTCCGTTTGGTTCAGGGGAGAGTTGTACCTTGCTTGGGGGATCCTGGTCCTGTGCTGGGGAGAGCGACCCTCGTGACTCATGAGAGGATCCTGAGAACTGTAGCTTGCTTGGGGGATCCTGGTCCTGTGGAGGGTGACCCTCATGATCCACGAATGGATACTGAGAACTGCGGCTTGCTTGGGGGATCCTGGTCCTGTGCTGGGGAGGGTGACCCTCGCGACCCATGAGGGGATCCTGAGACATGTTGCTTGCTTGGGGGATCCTGGTCCTGTGCTGGGGAGGGCGATCCTCGTAACCCACAAGGGGATCCTGAGAACTACAGCTCCCTGAGACATAACCATTTCTCCAGCAAGTTACCCCTCATGGTAGGGATGATGGAGCTTCTCTGTGCCCTCTGTAGCAAGATCTAGAAGGTGGTGCAAAACCTGTCAGGCGCCCATCTGTCATTTAGCCAGCAGGGTTGGTTTTCTGTAACAGATAATCCCTTTACCCTTACCCTGCTGGGTCCTGCTTTATTAATGGGACACTCACTCCCTTAACCCAGCTGAGTCCTGCTGTATTAAGGGGTACTGGTTCCCATACCCTGTTGGGCCCTGGTCTACTAATAGGTACTGGTTCCCTTACTCCTGCTGGACCCTGCTCTAATAATGGTGCACTGGTTCCCCTACCACTGCTGAGCCCTGATCTATTAATGGGTACTGGTTCCCTTACCTCTTCTGGACCCCTACTGTATTAATAGGGTACTGGTTCTCTGACCCCTGCTGGGCCCTGCTCTATTAATGGGTGTGATGCTCTGCCCCTGCTTCTGGTTACCTGTATGATGTTTATAAAATAAATAACCGGTCTGTGTATGTAATTATTTCACCAAGTTAGCAGATTTGGCCTGTAACTTTAAACGTTATTAGCTGGAACTACAGGATGTAATTAACTGACCAGGAACCAGTTAATTAACTGACTTCTTACAGAGGGCATTTTATTACCTTTTATGACCTGCCCAGGCTTCTGAAGTTGAAACCAAATATAAAGTTTATGACATCACAGGATGAAGAATCATTTGGTAGGTTCCTCTCCAATTTTAACATGCAGCCGAGAAAATAGTGACAAATGGTAGGATTGTTATGTTCAAAGAGAAATGTTTGATTAAAGGATGTCATATTTAGGAAATGTTTTTTCCTGATGTTACCATTAATTAAAAATACCTCCTGGTAGAAATTATGCTAGAATTAATTCTAAAAGGAGGACCTAGCTGACTCACCAAAAGGGGGTGGAGAGATGGAGTTTCAAATGAACATCCATCTGGTGAATATGTGTCATATCATCTTGGACTCTGAGACAGAAAGTGCTCTCTAACTTAAACGCAGTTAGAAAGGTAATGCTTAGAAAGACATTAAGTCTTTGTGGTAGGAGTGTTTTGTCTATAACTTCATTTTTATTTTACATGATTGTATGCTGTATGCTATATTGTTCTGTGTTTAATTTAATGTTTTTATCATCTTTTAGTAAACAACCATTTCCTTGAAATACTGCCTGTGTGTCTTCTCATTAGTTTCTTTTTTTGCATGTGAAGTGCCTGTATTTTAAGTCTGACAGCTGTTGAAAAGCTTGATTGTGTACTGAGCTTGTATAATAGGTAAGAATATACCTAAGATCTCTTATAGAGTTTTAAGGGTTCATTTTGGATACCTGGTTGGGTGCCCTGGTGAATGATTGTACTGCAGTCCCAAAGAGGGTACATATCTGAGCCTATACATTGGGTATGCTAGCATAAGGTTCACAGTTTGAATGCCCCCAGAACTCGAGGCTAGAGGTGATTTGGACCCAAAGCAGACAGGAAGGTTACCCTGTCTGTTACCTGTTCACACTGTTGCGCTCTGAGGTTGGCAGTGTGGGAGCAAAGGGCCTGCCCTGCGGAGCACGTTTGTGACAGATTTGGTTGGCAGTGGTGTGATTATAAAAAGTATGGTAACACAAGCTTTAACAGTTCAGAGTGTCAGATTAATACTGGACAGCTCACGTGCAAAATAAGGCAGTGATTTATTTTAAATAGAAACAGAACTATATAATTTTGCTTACAGTCACAGTTCCTACTTGTTTTAATTTTTTTTCCAAGTTAGAGTAGCCGTAGTTACGGAAGGAGATGGCTTCAATTACAGTGAGCACACTGCAGACTACATGAAGCAGTTGTGCAAGGAGAGGAGTTCTGCATGAAGGAAAGCCAACAAGCAGAACCTCTTGATGTTTCTCATGGCCGCTGATACCCAGAGCTTCAAGTCACAGTCTGTGGCTGAAAGGAAAACCTTGGGCATGGAGGGGCCAGAGGCCAGTGCAGTGTCCAGATCCTGTGAGGAGGACAGCAGGGCCAGTGCAAACCAAGGCCACAGGTCACCAGCATTCTGAGCCAGAAGTGATCTGGTTGCAAATGGAGTTGCAGAGGATGGAGCTGGGGATCCAGAGAGAAGAGAGGCGAGAGCAGCGAGCCACAAAGGAGAAGAGGGAGCTAGAACAGCAGAAGCTGACCGTGAAGGCATGTGAGTGCAGAGGCAACTTGACATGGAGAAGCTACGACTCCAACCACCACTGCCAGAGCAGGTAAGTGGCCTGGGTTTAACTGGAACTACAGGACTAGGTTACAAATTAAATTCCAAATTGACAGCCAGATTAAAGAGAGGGAGGATATGGATGTGTTTTTAAATTCCTTTGAAGAAGTTTGCATTCAAGCAAATATTCCTAGAGGGTCCTGGAGTTTCCAGCTATCCCCGCTACTTACTCAGAAAGCTCAGGATACATTGGGTCAAATGAATAATGAGACCAGTAATGATTACAGCAGACTTAAAGCTGCACTTTTAAAAAAGTTTGATTTAACTGCAGAAGCATACAGAGCTAAATTCCATAAGCTCAGGAGAAGCCCTGACATGAGCTATGAGGAGCTAGCCACGAAACAACATCAGTTTTTAAAACGTTGGTGGGAAGGAATTGAAGCAAACTCTGTAGATAAAATTGAAAATGCTGTATTGTTAGAGCAGTTTTTTTGGGCATGCCCAGCAGAGCTGAAAACCTGGCTTGGGGACCGAGATCCAAAAACAGTGCATGAAGCTGCTGAACTCTCGGACCGCTATGCCAAGAGCAGACCTGCTCTAAGAGCAAATGGGGCAGGGGTGGCAGTGCAGAAAGGGAACAGTGTTCCTTCAGGGCAGCTAAAACCCTCACTGCCTCCACTGAAACCAGTTTGCCCCAGGTTTCAAAGAAAATATTTTTCTGAGAAAAGAAAGGAATATTGGGTTTGCAAAGAAACTGGGCATATTGCCAGACAGTGCCCCAAAAGGATGAGCAATATGCAAAGTGGTGCTAGGAAAGCAGTGGATTTTTTGTGTGTCCCTGAAAGAATACCTGTAAACATGAGGGAACACATGCACCCAGTCACTGTGAATGGAGTACAGACACAAGGGTTAAGAGACACAGGGGCATCCATGACATTGGTAAAAGGGGATCTGGTAGAGCCTGGTCAGATTATACCCTATACATTTGTAACTGTACAGGGGTTCACTGGGGAGGAGAAAACATTGCCACTCGCTAGTGTTCTCCTAGACTGGGGTGAGACAGGGGGAACCATGCAACAGGTTGTAGTAGCAGAAACTTTAGAAGTTGATGTAATTCTCGGCAACAATCTCAAACCAGGGATGGTGTGTGCAGTTACTCATAGCCAAAAGATAAAGGAAAATTGTGATACTCTGGACCCCATAGAAGTCACTGTGGAATCCACTGGAAGGCTGGTTCCCCAACCTTTATCTCCTGATATTGAGACTAATGAAAGGGGGGAGTTGAAATTTCCCGGTAGCAGTTAAAACAGCTACAGAGGGCTACTCCGAAGTAGGAGGGGCGACCCATTGCCAGAGGGTTAGGGATGACAGTGATCCTGAGTGCCCTGATGCTAGAGCTAGGGACCCTAGTTTAGAGACTGAAGGGGACCTGTCCCATGCCTTGGGAACATGTAAGGAGTTTGCAACTGCTCAGAAAAGTGACCCTAGTCTAGAGAAGCTGAGGGCTTGGGCAGACTCTGACAGAGCATAGGCAGGTGACAGGAAACATAGTTTATTGGGACAATGGACTGATGTATACATGGGATGCTAAGACAGAGAGGGGAGATAGGCAGGCAGCTTGTTGTTCCCCAGGGGTACAGTGAGCAGTTGCTCAAGATTGCACACGATATTCCCATGTCTGGTTATCTGGGAATTGAGCACACTATGCAGCGACTGGCCCAGAATTTCTATTCCCCAACTTCACCCAGCAGGTGAAGGAGTATTGCAGGTCTTGTCACCGGTGCCAAGAGATAGGGAAGGTGGGTAAGAAAACCCAAGCTGCCCTAATTCCTTTGCCCATAGTTCAGGAGCCATTCCAGAGGGTGGGAATGGATATTTTGGGGCCTTTAAATACCCCCAGCTCCTCTAAGAAGAGGTTCATCCTGACTGTGGTGGATATGCCACCCAGTACCCTGAGGCAGTCGCCTATCCTTACTGATGACAAACAAAATGGCAAATGCCTTACTTGGGATTTTCTCCCATGTTGGGTTTCTGCAGGAGGTTATCACCAATCGAGGGGGTTCCTTCATGTCGGACCTGATGAAATATTTGTGGGAGAAGTGTGGGGGGGTGCAGAGATGCACAGCACCTTATCACCCACAAGCCAATGGGCTTGTGGAAAGATTTAATGGTAACCTGAAGTCAATGCTCCAAGCATTTGCCAAACAGCATGGGAGGGACTTCCCCACCTGTTGTTTGCATACAGGGAGGTGCCACAAGAGTCAACAGGGTTTCCCCCCCTCGATCTCTTATATGGATGCTGGGTACGTGGGCCCCTAGACTTGATCCAGGAGGACTGGGAATGCAAGCACGCCATCAGGGAACCCCATAGTGGATTATGTCCTTAGGTTTAGGGAAAGGCTGAAGGAGCTTATGGGGACAGCCCAGAGCAACCTGGCAGCTGCCCAACAAAAACAAAAAGTGTGGTACAACCACAGAGGCAATGCTCGCTCATACATGGTGGGTCAGGAAGTCATGGTCCTCATTCCAGTCCGGAAGGACAAGCTGCAGGCTGAGTGGGCAGAACCGTACAAAGTAGTCAGAAAGCTAAATGACGTAAACTATATAATAGTTACCTGTCAGAAGACACACAGAAATAATGTACCATGTCATCACGATGGCACCATATGCTAATAGGGCTGACATGGTGTTTGCAGTATGCAGTCCTGGGGTGGGGACGGATGAAGGAGACCCCATTCTGGACTTTCTGGAAAAAAGCAAGTGGGAGTCCTCTGTGGAGGCAGTTAAATTGTCACCCCAGCTGGCCTCGGACAAGATCCAGAAAGTAAGGGAGATTTTAGCAGACTTTGCCCCACTGTTTAGCACCAAGCTTGGACTAACCCCCTTAGTGATGCACGATGTGGAGACAGGGACACAGACACCCATTCAGCAGACACCATATCGAGTGTCAGAGGCTGTCCAAAGGACATTAGGAGGAGGTGGAGGAAATGCTAGATTTAGGGTAATCCAGAAATCCCACAGCCCATGGGCCTCATCCATAGTCCTTGTGCCCAAGCCGGATGGCTCTACTCATTTTTGTGTGGACTATCGTGGACTGAATGCAGTCACAAAGTCAGACACTCACCCAATGCCATGGACGGACGAACTTCTGGACAAGTTGGGAGGGGTGACTTACCTTACAACTATTGACCTGACAAAGGGGTATTGGCAGGTAGAGTTAACTGACAGAGCTAAGGAGAGGTTGGCCTTCATCACTCCGATAGGCTTATCTGAATTTAAAGTAATGCCTTTCGAAATGAAGAATGCCCCGAACACTTTCCAAAGGTTGGTGAATCAGGTGTTAAATGGTGCTGAGGAGTATGCTGTGGCATACCTGGATGACATTGCCATCTTCAGTGCCAGCTGGGAGGAACACCAGTCCCAACTTAGGGAAGTGCTGGGCAGGATACAGAGGGCCGGGCTCACTGTCAAAGCTGAGACGTGCCAGGTGGCCATGGCTGAAGTGGCATACCTCGAGCATGTTGTAGGCCAGGGACAGCTCTGTCCTAACCAAGTAAAACTAAAGGCAATCAAGGCATGGCCCAGACCAGAAATGCAGAAGCAGGTCAGGAGATTTCTGGGACAGCAGGGTACTATAGGAAATTTGTACCCAATTACAGTGCATAGGCTGCTCCCCTATCTGACCACAACCCCCCTGGTTTGACTGACACAAATGGGAAAAATGAATGGTAGACTATTAAGATGGAGGCTTGCCTTGCAAGGGTATGACATGACGATCTTACATAGGGCTGGAGCAACCAATCAGAACGCAGATGGCTTGTAGCATCTATATGAGGAATGAACTGACTTGTGGATCTCATCCCATGAAGGGGATAGAGACCCCAAATTCAGTCTAGGTGTGGAGGTGTGTGACGTTCTGCCCCTGCTTCTGGTTACCTGTATGATATTTATAAAATAAATAACTGGTCTGTGTATGTAATTATTTCACACAAGTTAGCAGATTTGGCATGTCATTTTAAAGGTCAGTAGCTGGAACTACAGCATGTAATTAAACTGACCAGGGGAACCAGTTAATTAACTGACTTCCTTACAGAGGGTATTTTATTACCTTTTTAAGACCTGCCCAGGCTTTTGAAGTTGAAACCAAACATAAAGTTTATGACATCACAAGATGAATAATTTGGCAGCTTCCTCTCCAATTTTAACATGTAGCCAAGAAAATAGTGACAAGTGGTGGGATTGTTACGTTCAAAGAGAAATGTTTGATTAAAGGATGTCATATTTAGGAAATGTTATTTCCTGATGTTACCATTTATTAAAAATACCTCCTGGTAAAAATTATGTTAGAAATAATTCTAAAAGGAGGAGCTAGCTGACTCACCAAAAGGGGGTGGAGAGGTGGAGTTTCAAATGAACATCCATCTGGTGAATATGTGTCATATCATCTTGGGCTCGAAAGATTGTACTGCAGTCCCAAAGAGGGTACATATCTGAGCCTGTACATTGGGTATGGTAGCATAAGGTTCACAGTTTGAATCTCCCCAGAACTCGAGGCTAAAGGTGATTCAGACCCAAAGCATACAGGAAGGTTACCCTGTCTGTTACCCATTCACACTATTGTGCTATGCGGTTGGCACTGTGGGATCAGAGGGCCTGACCTGCGGAGTGCGTTTTTGATGATGGGTACTGGTTCCCTTACCCCTGCTTGGCTCTTCTCTATTAATGAAGTCCCAGTTCCCTTATGCCTACTGGGTCCTGTTCCATAAATGGGTTCTGGTTCACTTCCCCCTGCTAGGCCCTGTTTTGTTAATGGTGTACTGGTTCCCTTACCCCTTCTGGGCCCTGCTCTAATAGGTACTGGTTTCCTTGCTCCTGCTAGGCCCTGTTCTATTAAGCAGCGTTTCTAATTGTGTGCTACAACAAAGGTGCCTAATGTGAGTATTAGTATTACAAGGGTTAGGGAGAGTCTTTTGGAGCCATCTGTAATTTGACTAACAAAGTACAAGCATACAAAAATAAGAAATGAACACTAAATTACTATGTCTCTTCAGTTTCCTTAAAATGAGCCATGAAGAACAAGAATTCCGTCTTTCCATTTCTTTCCCAGGAAAGTGCAGCTCAGATAAAGCATCCCGGTTTCAGAAGAGCTCCATTTCTACCAGTTTCATTGCTGGGTGAGCTGCCGCACTGTGGGGATAAGTGAACTGCTCAAGGCTACACAGGGAGAAAGATGGTCTTGTGGGATCTGGCCTAGATCAGGCTCAATGTTCCTCTTACAGTCACCAATTTTCAAATAAATAAAATAGATCTGGAACAGACTTCTGCACCAGCCACTTGTGTGTTTTATAAAGGCAGTCTATTGAAAAGATTGATACCTGACATATGTTCTTTGCTGAGTTTTGGCTCAGTTTCCTGCTGATAGAAGAGACTGAAAAATGTCAGTTTGCTAGTAAAGGCATCTTTGGGACAGGCAATAATTGTGGAAAAGTTCTTACTACTATGTTCAGTCTATTAGATAAGTATATGAAAAACAAAAATACAGGTTACTCACCTGTAACAGGAGTTCTAGGAGTGGTATATGTTGTACATCCACACTGTCTGGAAGGCTCCTTGCTGCTTTAATTCTTGACGGAAGGTCTTCAAGCTGGCTCCTCCGACCCACCCGGGTGGTAAAACCCTCTGCTCCGCCCCATGACACCAGATCTAGCCGCTGGAGGCAATTCTGTGAGCCGGGAGGTTGGGTGGGTCATGTGGATGAACAACATATACCACTCCTAGAACTCCTGTTACAGGTGAGTAACCTGTATTACTAGGAGTGGATATGTTGTTCAATCCACACTGTCTGGCAGACTCCTAGCAGTTCTCCGGGAGGAGGGAGGCAAGGCTTGCAGCCGCTACTTAGGGAATAAGGACTGGAGAACCGAGGTCCCAAAACCATCATCCTGGCGTGACTCTAGGTCAATGTGGTAATGGGAAATAAAGGTGTGTGCTGAATTCCAGGTAGCAGCCCTGCAGATTTCCTATATAGGGACGTCCCTAGAAGCAGCCACCGAAGCAGCGGTATGGCGGGTAGAATGAGCTCTTATCTCTTTGGGAGGTTCCATGCCCGCCAACCTATAGCAGAGATGTATGCAGGAGGTGACCCACCTGCTTATCGTCTACTTGGCTGCAGGTCTGCCAGGTGCGGCTTCAGTGTAGGTGACAAACAGCTGGTGAACCTCTCCCCGAACTTCAGCCGTTCACTCCTTATAATAAGCAAGCGCTCTTCTAGGGTGCAAAGTATGGAGCCTATGTTCGGCCTCTGAGGTGTGATTGGTGTAGAACACCGGCAGAGTCAATACCTGGTTAAGGTGAAATTCCGACACCACCTTTGAAAGGAATTTCAGGTGGGGCGAAGGACAACCTTGTCCCTGTGGAAGACCAGATAAGGAGATTTGATGGAAAATGCCTGGAGTTCTCCCATCCTTCTGACTGACGTTATAGCCACCAAGAAGGTGGTCTTCCATGACAGGTGGGAGACATCACACCTGTGCATGAGTTCAAATGGCTTGCTCATGAGCTTAGCCAATACCAGCAGTAGATCCCGTGGAGGTGGAGGTTCTCACACCGGAAGGGATATGTGATCAAGACCTTTGAAAATGCACCTGACCACCTTCTCCTGCATCACCGACTACTTGCCGGCCTGCGCCCGGTAAGCAGAGATGGCTGCCAGGTGCACCTTGATGGTCATTAACCAAAGCCCTAGCTGCGAAAGGGACCACAGGTAGTCCAAAATACTAGCCAAGGGACAGGAAGAGGGGTCCAACCCCTTGTTCTGACACCAAATGGAGAATCTCTTCCATTTGAAGGTGTAGCATTTTCTGGTCGACTCCTTACAGGACGCCTCAACGATGTTGAGGACCTCGCTGGAGAGACCCAAGGCCTGGAACTCTAGCCGCTCAGGAACCAGGCCATCAGGTGCAGGTATTGAAGGTCCTGATGGAGAACCTTCCTCTTATCGACTGAGATCAGGTCCAAGCGAGCTGGAAGCCACCTTGGGAGCCTGAGCTGAGGCTGAGGAGATCTGGGTACCAGAACTGGCGAGACCAGTCTGGGGCTACCAGAATCACCTGCGCCTTGTCCCTCTTGCCTTGAAAAGCACCTTGTGGATCAAGGGAAATGGAGGGAAGGTTAGAAGAGGCCTGGGGTCCACGGGCCTTGAGAAGGCATCCTGCAACGAGCCCTGCTGAGGGGGTGGGCATGAAACAGCCCAGCTTTGCATTCTCCCTAGAGATGAATAGGTCCACCTGAGGGGTGCCCCATTGGGAGCACAGTTCTTGCACTACCTCCAGGAGTGACCACTCATGAGATGCAGCGCCTATCCGCTGAGGGCATGGCCAGACTGTTGGAGGCTCCTGCCACATGGATGGCTAGGAGATCCGCCTCCAGGCTGATCATGAGAGACCAGATGCGGAGAGCCTCCTTGCACAGAGGGCAGGAGTACTTCCCGCCCTGACGGTTGAGGTAGTACATGGTTGTGGTGTTGTCTGTCTGGACCTGAACCACCTGACCCCATACAAACGGGAGTGAAGGTGGTGAGGGCTAGCTGAACTGCTCAAGCTCCAGCAGGTTGATGTAGCATCGAGACTCATGAGGGGACCAGAGGCCATGGGCCTGGAGATCCCCCAGATGGGCACCCCAACCGATCAGAGAGGCATCAGTCATTAGCGTGACTGTCAGCTCGGGGTGGACAAATGGGATACCCTTCTGCAGATGAGCTGGGATGAGCCACCACTGCAGGCCATCCCACATCTCCTGGGTCACTGTCACCGGCTGGTCCAGAGGACCGGAGCGCTGTGACCACTGGCTGGCCAGCCCCCATTGCAGGGGGTGCATATGCCAGCGGGCCCAATGGACTACGCTGGTGCAGGCCACCATGAGGCCCAGAAGGTGCAGGAAGTCCCAGGCAGGGCACAATTGACCATCCAGAAATGATTGGGCAAAGGAGGAAAGGACCTTCTGTCCACCGGGAGCCGAGCTCTGGCTCGAAGAGAGTAGAGCTCTGCCCCGATGAACTGAATCATCTGCAATGGCATGAGTTCTGATTTGGCCTCATTGATGAGGAAGTCAATCTGAGAACAGACCTGGAGGGCCAGATCCCTGGACCATTCCACCTCCAACCTGGAGGGGGCTGCAATCAGCCAGTCATCCAGGTAAGGGTACACCCGGACCTCTCGGCACCACAGGAATGCTGTCACCACTGCCATGCATTTTTTGAAGACCCTGGGAGCTGGAGAGAGGTGAAGGGCATGGCCTGGAACTCGTGAAGAGATCCCTGTGCTCTGAAGGAGGAATCGCTGATGAGACGGACGGATTGGGATATGAAAGAATGTGTCCTGGCAATCCAGAGAGCAGAACCACATGCCTAGTTCCAAGGATGGAATGATCTGAGCCAGAGTAACCATTCTGAAGGTGTGTGGCCTTAGGAACTTGTTCAGGTTGTGCAGGTCGAGAATGGGGCACCAGCCCCCCATCCGCTTTGGGACCAGGAAGTACCTGGACACAAACCCTGGGTCTGGAGGAGGGTCCACCACCTCGCTGATCACCTCCTTCTGGAGGAGCAGGGCAATGTCATCTCGATGAGCTGACAGAGAGGCTGCAGAACAATAGGGAGGGAACTGCTCAAACTCCAGAGGCAGACCCCTGCCATCCACTTCTAGCACCCAGCGCTCCATGGTGATAGCGGATCAGGTGGAAAGGAAGTGGTGGAGCTGTTCCCCACATGGGGAACCCGGGAGGAGTGAGCGAGGCTGGGGCCACACCCCTCAACCTGTCACTGGGAAGGCTTAGAGGAAGAGCCAGCAGAGGGCTTCCTGGACCCTTCCTCCAGGCTTCCTACTGGAGGAAGGGCAGACTTGGCCTTAGGGCACCAAGTGTGAGCCTGCTGGCCCTGTTGCTGGTGTTGCTGGGACAGAAGTGCGCAGGACAGAAAGGGTGAAAGGGCATACGCTGCTGGTGGCCTTTGTCCTTCTGGACAGATGTGACCAAGTCCAGGGTGGCATTGGACTTCTCAATCCTCTGGAGATGGCCTTCCACCCTGGTCTGAACAAGTCAGTGCCCAGGAAGGAACATCTGCCAGCTTGTGCTGGGTGTCCGCCATGATGGTGGAGATCCAGCCAAGCTCTGCGTGGTCATGGCTACTACGGCCACTACAGACCGGGTACAAGAGTCACTGATGTCCAAAAAGTTTGGAGCTGCTGCTTAGCCACCGCCCTTCCCTGATCTGCACCTGCTTGACCATCGTCTGAAGGTCAGCCGGGAGATGGGGAATCATCTCATCTAGGGAACCCATAAGGGCGTGTGAGAAATGTGCCATCAGTACAGCCGAGCTAGCCTGTCGAAGGCCTAGTGAGGAAGCAGCATAAACCTTCCACCCTGAGTAATCCAGCTTTTTGGATTCTTTATCAGGTGGTTTGTCCATGTCCCTAGCATTCCCAGAACACCGGAAAACACTGTCGGTCACCAGCCCCTCTGCAGAGGGGTGCTCCGAGAAAACGCAGATTGAACCGGTGGGGACCACGTACTTGCGAGCCATCCTGGCTGAAGGCGCGGGACAAGATGCAGGCTACTGCCACAACTCCAGGGCCAGGCCATCAATGGCTTCAGCCACCGGGAAGGCCTCCATAGTGGAATCTCCTCGGTCCAGTATCTCCATGAGGGGATACCTGGCCGGTTTCTGAATGGGTTCAAGCTGCATTGCAGTGGACTCTGAGATGAGTAGACGTATACCCAAGAACGAGGATGGGCTCTCATCCACCAACTGACCCCCTGCAGATTCCAGGTCAATGGGCCTGGAGTACAGGGAGGAGTCATTGTCAGACTGCGAGGAGCCTACAAACAGCTGCCGAGCACCTGAGCCACCCTCCACCTGCCGAAGTCGATCGGGAGTGAGGGTGACTGACAACCTGTGGGGCCAACCCTGACCCAACCGAGAATCCTTGGTCTGGGCCCCAGTCTTCGGTTGAGGAGGCGGTGGTTCCACCACAATGGGCGGAGTAGCTGGTTTCGGCTGAACAACCGGTGCTGGGGTCAGCTGCTCCATAACTACGAGGGGTTGCTTCAGTTGCTCCGGTGACAGCCACTTAATTGCCGGAGAAGGCGATGGAGTTGGCTTGTTACCGGTCAACAAAAGTTGCTGCCACATCATGTCCTCGTAGCACCGGCGTAACTTACATCAGAGCCTATCCTCTGAAGAGGACAAAGAGGATGAGCGGCGATGCCGCTTTCTATGGTGCCGAGACTGAGACCGCCGATGTCGGCTGGACCTACTCGACCTGGAAGAGGACCGAGACTGAGACCTTCCGGGTCGCCAAGGGTGGGCCAAAGAGGGAGCAGGGGAAACCCACTCATCCCCTGGTTCAGGGTCCTTTACTGGGGACTTCGGCACAGGAGGCATGGGCAAGTCCTCCTTTACCACAGGGGGAACAGGTGAAGAAGGGTTGTCGGCTTCTCCAGTTGACAAACCGTCCAACTGATCGAGAAAAACTTGACTGAAGCCGACGGATGTCTCGGCGGCTGACCTGTCGGGGACATGGTGAAGCCAGCGGCCTTAGCCGCAACCTCGACTGAAGTCGAGAGCTGATGGTCTGGTGAAGGGCTCTCTCCCAGTCCCACGACGTCAATGGTGGGACTTACCTTTTGGTTCTTTTTCTTGGACCTACTGGAATGTCCCAATGGCCCTTCTCCTTGGTGGAAGGGACTGGCAAAGCTCCTTAAAAGAAGCAGTGTAGGAGGAGCCCAAGGAGAGTGGGATAAACTGCCACAGCCAAGGAGGAAGATGAAGTGGCCTGGGCCTCCTCCTCCTCAGGGTGATCAACTGCTCCAGCTGCTCCCTGGAGCCGCAGCCGCCCCCAACAGACGTTGTTTGACTTCACCAGCAGGTGCCATTTCTCAGGACGCCCAAGTTGCAGTCTGGCAGTGCGGTCCTCTAAAACTGAAGCCAAGAAGGACTTGCACAGATCGCAGGCCTGTGGATCGTGGGCAAGACCCAGGCAGTAAACGCACGTGGAGTGCGGATCGGTCCAGGACATCTTCTGCCTGCAAGGGCACCGATGGAAGCCGGGAGTGGATTTGTCCATCGCAGCTGCAAGGGAAGATGAAGACTGTAGTCTGGTAAACTTTAAAATAATTTTTGGAAAACCCGAAGAGTTTGGATCCAGGTCTAAAATGCAGAGTGCTAAGGAGGGAACCTGAGCTTCCAAGCGGTAAGGAAGATCTGGTGTCATGGGGCGGAGCCGAGGGTTTTACCACCCAGGTGGATGGGAGGAACCAGCTTGAAGACCTTCTGGCAAGAATTAAAGTGGCAAGGAACCTGCCAGGCAGTGTGGATTGAACAATATATCCATGTCCCTAGAACTGTATTTTTAGCTCTTTGGCTGATTGCTTCTCAGGACCACTTAAAGTGGAACTTTCTTTAGAATTATTAATGTTTTCCCATATGTCTTGGCCCCACCCCTATCATCAGGATCTTACTACAGAACTGCATCTTTCCTCTGGGCAGGACAGGAGGACAGGTGATCTGCTGCCTTCACAGCACATACAAAGGCTGCATCTGGGCTGGTCAGCAAAGCGGGGGGGGGGGTTTGCCAGAGGCATCCACCCACCTTCCTCTATGGATCTCGCCACTGATCGGGCTCCCACCGCAGACCCGTGGTTGCGCCGGCCTTCACAGCCACCAACCACACTCAAGCACCCACCTGAACTCAGCCTGACAAGACCTCACCCTGATTAGGTACCCACGCAGACCCCAGGTTGTGGCTGGCCTTCTACAGCAGCTGACTGTGCTACAAGCACCCACCCAAACTCAGCCTGACAAGACATCTCCCTTAATCGGGCACCCACCGCAGGCCTGCAGTTGCGGAAGGCCTTCTACAGTTGCTTATCATGCTCCAAGTACCTGCCCAAACTCAACCTGACAAGACCTTGCCCCTGATTGGGCTCCCACTGCAGACCCCAGGTTGCGGCTGGCCTTCTACAGCTGTTGACTGTGCTCTAAGCACCCCAAACTCAGCCTGACAAGGTATGCCGCTCTGAATCCCTCTGCAGCTTCCAAGCCCATGTCATTCCAAGCCGCGAATAGCATTGGCCCTTGCCTTCCAGCATTACTTTGCCATTGGCTGGTTCTCCCCAGCCAGACATTGCCATTGGCTAACCTGCAGACCAACTGCTTCCTTAGCTCACTGTCTTGCTGTCTCTTCTCTTAGTCTGCTGGCTCACTGTCTTTTCTCTTCTGACTTTTCCTTCACTTAAATTTTCAGACCTTAATTTTATTGCTTCAGTATCTAATTGTGAATAGTACAGTTCCTGCAAGCTGTTAAATTGTATTCTACCTAGATCACTAGCCAGAAGTTACTGCTCAGATATATTTGTACTAGGATTTGCCTTTTACTACTTGAATTCACCTACTTTTATTTTAAAATGCTTCTTAGTGGAACCGTGAACTTTATAGTAGAGATTGCATTGATGTGCTTTTAATTCTGCTTTTTATAGTGCCTGTGACCCAGCCCTCTAATCTACTGCACCTGCACCCCCAAAGGCAAACTTTCTACCCCACTCTCTCTATGAAATGTTCTCTCTTCCTGCCCTCAGAAGTCTTTCCTCTCTCTCTCTCTCTAAGAAATCTTCTCTGACTGTCCTGGCCATTGCCCTACCTGCCCCCCCCCACCGAAGCCTCTTTCCACTGCCTCTGTAAAATCTTCTCTCCTTCAAAAGCTTAAACCTGTTTACCTGTCCTGGACCTGGTCCTGGTGCCAAGGCACAGACACCCCCTGCCAAGCCTCCCCATTGTTTTCCTCCCAACCCCACCTCATGCTCTGTCTCCCTTTGTTCCCCAGGCAGTCCTCCCACCAATTTAGCCCATGGCTGATTCCACAGCCACTATAATTGGACTAATTCTATCACTTTTTCTCTCTCTCTAGATCTCCCCCTGATCAGGCTCCCACCAGACCCACGGTTGTGGCTGGCCTTCTACAGCCACTGACCACACTCCAAGCACCCGTTCAAACTCAGCCTGACAAGGTATGCCACTCTGAATCCCTCTGCAGCTTCCAAGCACATGGCATTCCAAGCCACAAATACCACTGGCCCTCGCCTTCTAGTATTACTTTGCTTTTGGCTGGTTCTCCCCAGCCAGACAGTGCTATTGGATAACCTGCAGTCCTACTGTTTCCATAGTCTGCTGGCTCACTGTCTTTTCTCTTGTGACTTTTCCTTCACTTGAGTTTTCCCCTGCCCACCTACCCCCCGCCCCTGTCTGTCTTTAAATCCACTTGTTGCCTTCGGGGCTTCGCCCAACATTACAGTTTATCCACTGGTAGCAGAGAAGGCATCCTCCCTCTCTAAAAGGGACTGATACCATAGGTTCATCACCTCCCAGCAAGTAGTGACAGCTGCTAGATTAACCCTACAAACAGCAAAGAGAAATGGTGAGTGGGTGATCACTGAGGTGGGCTATGACACCCTCCTATTGCCAATTCAAACTGTAAACCCTGCAGTGGCGAGTACTGCCCAACATTCAAAGTCATCCCAAACTTGCACTACTGCTACTCCTTGCATTTCTGCTTGGGGTGGAAGATTGAAAATACAGAGCAGTACCCTGACACATCAGTCAACCATCACACACACCTTAATACCCGAGGGTGGTACAACAAGGGGGACTATAGCAGACCACCCCAAAGCACACACACAAAATGCCCACCACAACAGAAAACATCTTTTACACTACCAACTATACCCGTTGCTTCCCTACTGCAATTCTGCACCCCAGCCATCACCTCCTATGATCATAGGCGCATGAAGGACAAGCATGCATACCTAACCTGGGCGTACTTGATATGCTACCTCAGGAAACTGATCATTCAAACAACATGAAGTCTTGCTGTGTTCTGACTATATGCAGTTAGCCCCAGCACTTGAACTTCCCTGGAGAAGAAAGGGTTAACTCTATGCAGCAGCATAGATCGTTGAGCTTGAGCTCGGTTTTCAAACCTCTGTCTCTGGTACATCTCAGTGTAACCGTCAGATTCTTTACTCTGCCTAACTGAGAAGTCGCTCCGGAGATTTCTCCTTTCGCTTTGGTTCAGTTTAAGTGAAGAAAGTGTTCAGTTGTTCAACTAATTTCTTTATTTTTTTAGTATCGAATCTCTGTCTACGGTACAGGTAGTGTTGTAGATAGGTAGTGATATTTTAAGTTGTTGGAAATTATTTCCTTCGGTTTCCGGTCAGTCCAGTTAGGTACTGAACCATTGTGTGTTTTGAATTTATTTGGGATTTAGTAGTGGTGTCCGGTTCCTATCAGTTTCAAAAAAACATACTTTATCCATTTTTTTCCACAGCCCCGTGACATGGTTGGTAACTGATAGGGGAGTATTACCTGGTGTAAAAGCTGTAATGGGTAATTTTTGTAGTGTGGCCATATCTGAGAAACCCAAGAATAAAAACGGTCCCACTGGGTTTCATCACTGTTCTGAGTGTGGGGAGACCTTTGCTAAGGCTGACCCCCACCTCACCTGTGTTTATTGTCTGGGATTTGACCACCTCAAAACAGACTTCCAGATTTGTAAACATTTTCCCAAAGCCACTCTGGAAAAAAGATTGAGTAGGCTGAAGGAAAAGGAGGCCGAGAAGTCTCCTGATCCAAATGGCCAGCTCGGTTCGGTCTCGACCGAACCTGAGGAAGTGCTCACTGACCGGGGTGATACCTCCTCGGGCAAAAGGAGGGCCGACTCTGAGGGGTCAGTTCCGGCGAAGAGAAAGAAAAAGTTGGCCTGTTAGGATCCAGTACTGCATACTCCAACCGCAGATGAAATAGCCAAAGCGATAAGTATTGTTCAGTCGCTTCGCCTGGTTCCATCCGAACCGTTGCCGCCGGTTAGGCAGTTGGTTCGGTCAGATCAAACTCCATCAGATTACGATCCGGATACATATTATGATGTGAAATGGGAGGCAGATAAAGATTATCCCGAGGATGAAGATGATGACAATGACTGTGGAGGCCTAGATGTGCCTATAGAACTGGACATCTCCCCAGACAGGCCTACCAATGTCTCCTCTCCCAGGCTTTCTGAGTCCCCTTCCCACTTTTGTTTTACAAAAGTGGCTGAAATCTCCAGCTCCCAACAGTGGAAGCTGCTGAGGAGGAAGAAGAGCCTGATTTTGTTGAAATGATGGACATCCCAGAGTCCAAGAGATTGTCTATCCCTCTTCATAAATCTTTGGGGAAACAGACAAAAAAGATTTTATAAATGCCTAACTCCTTACCTCCTGTGGATAAGAGAATGAACAGGAGGTACGTGTTATCAGGCTCAGGTACAGAGTTTTTATACAACCATTGTAGCCATGTTGGGGTAGTGCAGGCTGCAGCGTGTGACAGGGCTAATATTCCTTTGGCTTCACCCCCCCCAGATAAAGACTCCAGGAAGGTGGATGCCATGGCCAAGAAACAACACTTGGCATCCTCCTTGGGGCTCAGGCAGGCTAATTATATGGCCTACACAGCCAGATACCAGAAGTCCAGGTGGGCTTCCCCCAGCTGGCCAAAGAGCTGGAGGAGGTGGATGCTGATGGAATTGAGGCAACCAAGGTACAATTCCATGCTGCTCTAGACTCCAATGATGTGGCATCAAGAGTCATGGCTACATCTGTGTCTCTCAGAAGATTTTCTTGGCTCGGATGTACTAGCCTTTCTCAGGACACCCAGGCAAAAGCAATGGATTTTCCTGTGATGAGTAATTCTCTGTTTGGGGAGCAGACAGAGGCTTACATGAAGAAAATGGATGAATACAGGACCACCTACAGGAGTGCACAGGCCAAGGAGAGGCAAGCCACTCCTCAGAAACAGCAGTCTAGGGGGCAGGGGCAGGGCTTTTCACAGGCCCTTTTACCAAGCCCAGGCTTCCTCTTCTTTCCCACAGAGCTTTTTTTTTCGAGGGAGAGGTAGGAGGGGGAATGAGCAGGGCTGCATCCTTTTCCCAGTCCAAGGCTCCTGCCAAACAGACACCCTATATGTCAGCTCGGGTTGCCTCCCCTATTCCTGTAGGAGGCAGGGTGGCTTACTACTTCTAGGCCTGGAAGACTGTTACCTCACACAAGAGGGCCCTGGAGGTAGTAAGCCTGGGACTGGCTCTCAGTTTCAAAAGATTTTCAGAAATGAGAGTCAAGTCCTTTCCACCTGCAACAATTTCAGAAACCATTGCCCTAGAGGCAGAGGTTTCTTCTCTACTGGATCTCAGAGCTGTAGAGAGAGTTCCTTCACAGCACAGGGGCAAAGGTCTGTACTCCAGATACTTCCTTACCTCAAAGAAGACAGGGGAGTGGCGGCCCATCCTAGACTTGAGGTATTTGAACAAACACATCACAAAACCAAGATTCAAAATGGTGACTCTGGGAATAATTCTTCCCTCCCTAAGGTCAGGGGATTGGTTAGCATCCCTGGACCTCAAGGATGCCTATTTCCACATTCCTATCAGGTGCTCCCACAGAAAGTACCTCGGGTTCAAGTTGCCTTCAGGCCATTATCAGCTCAGAGCCATGCTCTTCGGCCTTACATCCACTCCAAGGGTGTTCACAAAGTGCCTTGCAGTAATAATAGCCTTCCTCAGAAGGCAGAGTATCTCTAACTTCCATTATCTGGATGACTGGCTCATTGTAGGTCAGTCTTCCGATCAGGTCAAGTCAGCTCTGGAAATTTCTCAGAACCTGCTCAGTTCCCTGGGGTTCCTTCTCAATCTTCCTGTGACCTCCCTACAAATGGGGATTCCTGAAAAGTCTTCCTTGAGCTTGTATAAATGCTCACTGCCAGGCTGGTGTCCTGTGTTTTAGCAGTTTAAATGTGATTGCCAGAAAGTACCTGTATAGCCTCTGTGCACTGTCTCTTTAAGAGCTGCTTGGATTGCAGTCATAAGTAATCTGAGAGGGAGCTCTGTTGAAAGATGTAACTATTTGCTGAAAATCATTTAGCGTGATAATGATAAAGTAGTTTGTCTAACCTGCCTTCTTTGCAGCAAGGACTGTCTTGTTTATCCCACCACTTGGCCCAGGACTGCAGGTGGACAGATCACTTCTGGTGGGGCCTAAAATGGAGCCAAACTACAGGAGCTGTCTGGAGTCAAACTCTGTAAAAATTGTAGTTTTGGGCTTTTGGCGCCTTTTTGCACCTGAAGGGGAGCCTTTGTTGTGACTGACAGACAGATCAGCCAACCAAATCTTTTGGATTCTGGGGAAAGTCCCTGGCTTGCTGGCAGTTGAGTCAGATTTCAGTTGGGAGCTGAATGAGCAAGAGCTTGAGACTGTCAAGCAGCCGTCTGAGTAGTTTTGCATGGGAGAACTGTGGAAAGGCCTGAGTTGTAGCCTGCATGTCTACCTGCTGCCTCTGAGAGGGAGAGAAGAGAATTATTTCTGACTAAATCCAAGTTTGTGAGAATGAAGTAAGCCACTGATTTTTTGCAAGGCTCATACCTGAAGAAGACCAAAGGTTTGCTGAATGCAATCAGCCTGTCAGGATTTCCAGCTGCTTCTGAATCCCCAGTTTGTGCAGAGACTTTGCGATCGTGACCGGAGAGCGGTTTGCCTGGTACAGTAGAATTTCCTTACATGTAAATGTGCTGTGTATTGAAAGTGGGTCGTACTTTGGTTCCTCACTGTGTGAACTGTGTTCTGCTTGCTGCAAGATTTATCCAGCTTAATTGGACTGAATCGTGTTCATCTCTATTCAGCCTGGGCCATGCCACGCTGGCCCTGCCAGACTACCCCACTGCATAGAGAAAGCCACAGACGAGAGACCTGCCTGGGGATCAATCACCTGCTCCATGCTTGAACAGGAATGATGCCTCTGCAAATAGTGTGGGCCCTGCTTCTCCTGGCACTCCAGAATAACCACCTGCTGTCTCGATTTTCGTCCAGCCTGTGTCCAGTCTTGGGTATTGTGAGTAATCATCAGGGTAGCTCCCTGCAACAACAGCCTAATCTAAAAGTGTGTCATCTGATTGTCTTGTTGTTTTCTTTTCACGAACTGAGCCCTTCGGCTCTGTATTACAAATAGTGTGTGTTGTGCATGTTGTTTTCTTCTATTACAGGGCCCCAACCAGCTGCAATGTTCCTGGCTAGCTCACCATTCTCCATCTGGGTACCCAGAGTGTGTGACTGTTTATGGACCCTGAAGTGCATGCATAACTCTTTGATTGATAGAGCCTTAAGCAAATTAACTTGATTACGTCCCTCCCTTTTCAAGCCCCTTAAATAAATCAGATCTAACATTTTTTTGCATTTATCCTGACTGTGGTTCCAGTTTGTGCAATAGTACTGTATTGCTGTTATTTGCTGTGTATAACCTTGTTTTACAGGGGGTCCCCAGGACCGGGCCAGAGGAAAGCCCTGGTGGTATGTGCAAACAGTGTGGGTACTTGTGTGGTGTATCAGGGGTATTTTGAAAGTGATTATTGTGTATTGTTCCGGCCACTAGTATGGAAAAAGGGGGGGTTACAGTGTCCCGGAGGGCTGTGCCCAGGTTAGCTTGACCACTATGAACCCTGACCTCCGGGCGGAGGCATCCGTTTCAGAACTCAGGCCTCTGAACCTGCTACTAGCCAAGCAGGCAGGGGTAGAAGCTCTTGGGATAGCACTACCTAGGGGTTACATTCCCAAGTCAGTTACTGAACCAGTACAACTCCTTACTTTTTTAGTAGTAGAGTTAGATACTGTCCAGGCAAAGGCCTTCCTCCCACTAGCAAGGGTGAAGGCCCTTACAGATCTGCTTCCTCCTTTGTCCTCTGGTCTCTTGCCCAGCAAGACATTTTCTTCAACTCCTAAGCCACATGGCAGCTTCCACTGCAGTGGTACAAGGAGCCAGGTTTCAGATGAGGGACATTCAGTTCCACCTAAGGTTTTTTTGGTCCCAGAAAAATGACTCTCTCTCAACAAACTGATTCCAGTGACTCAAATTCTGGTCGAAGCTCTCCAGTGGTGGCTGGATCAGGACAATCTTAGACAGGGTGTCCCATTCCTCAAGTCAAGCTCCCTCAGTGGTTCTAATCACAGATGCTTCTCTCCTAGGTTGGGGGGCCCATTTGGGAGACCTCACGGCTCAGGGAGTTTGGTCACAACAAGAGTCTCTCCTTCTTGTCAATCTCTTGGAACTCAAGGCAGTGTTCCTAGCCCTCCAGGCTTTCTCAGAGTTAGTCAAAGACAAAGTGGTGTGAGTCAGAACGGACAACACCACCACAATGTGGTACATCAACAAACATGGGGGCACTCGGTCCATGGCCTTGTGCACAGAGGCCATGAAACTGTGGTCCCTAGCCTACGGACTAGTGAACTACAGGCCTTGCCAGTTGAACTTGACTTTATCTCCTTCCATAGAGATAAGGTGGTCCTTAGAACAAATCGAAAGTTCTTACCGAAAGTGGTATCAGATTTTCATCTGAACCAATCTATGTCTCTACCTTTGTTTTCACTGATCATTCTTCTTCAGGAGAAAGAAGATTACATAGTTTGATGTTAAAAGGGCACTTAGCTACTACATAGAGCATACTAAGGCACACAGAAATGACTGTCTTCAACTATTTTTCACTTATGGGGAAGTGGGAAAAGTAAACCTGCTACTAAGCGAACTATTGCCTGGTGAATTGTCTCTTGTATACAATTCTGCTATGCAAGTTGGGCAAAGAACTCCTTCAGGCCTGAGGGCCCACTCGACTAGGGGTACAGCTGCTTCTCTGGCTGCTGCCAGAGATATACCTTTGGTAGAAATCTGTAAAGCAGCCACCTAGAAATCAGTCCATACATTCACCAAGCATTACTCTCTGGACATCCAGGCTAGGAATGATGCTAGATTTGGTATAGCAGTACTTCAGAGTCTGTTCCCAAGGTAAGGTTCTGTGTCTCCTCCTCCTGGGGGGAACTGATTGGTAGTCTGCATACAGTCAGAATACAGCAATACTTCATGTTGTTTGAAGAAAAAATTACTCACCATAGTAATGTTGTTTCTTCTAATGGATTCTGACCTCCCTCCCTGCCTTCCCTCTCAGAACCTAGTTTTTGGGAAGTGGGCTGGCAGGTACAGTGTTGCACCTCAGGGGTGTACCTTGTACCCTCCCTCTTCAGGGTGGAGTAGTTGTTTTATTACTGTTGCTTTTATAGTTATATATTTTCCTACCTTTTCTTGGGTTCTTGACTTGAGTCTTTTGGACCCAAGTTTGCTAACTTTGGCCTAAGCGTTAAACAATTTCCATATCTATAGTTAGTTAGTTTGCTCATAAGAATCTGACGGTTACACTGAGATGTACTGGAGACAGAGGTTTGAAAACCGAGCTCGAGCTCAACATTCTATGCTAATGCATAGAGTTAACCCTTTCCTTTCTGGGGCAGTTCAAATGCTCGGCTAACTCCATATAGTCAGAATACAGCAAGACTCCATTAGAAGAAACAACACTACTATGGTGAGTATTTTTTTCTTATCCTGCTTATACTATCTGGGAACATACACCCCAACCCCAGACCACCAGAAACAGACAATCTCATGGGGCTTGGTCACCTCAAGATTGTCTCGTTAAATATAGCTAGCCTACCTAAACTACTTCAATTCCAGGCATGGGCTGTGCAGCATAAACCTGATATCATTACACTAATGAAGACCTGGCTCTCCCCTAAGATCCCTGATGTCACTGCGTCCTTAGATGGCTATACCACCTTCTGCTAGGATAAGCTGTCTAAGTGGGGGGCAGCTGCCCGGTCTACGTGTACAATGATATCAAAGGGCAGGTATTACCAAACAGCTTACACACAAGTGAGGTACAAGTACTAACCATGAAACTCACCATAGCCTGACAAAACAAGGTACTAGTGCTCTCCACGGTATACATCCCACCAGGACAGTATACTATAGGTATCGAGCACTTCATTAATAATCAAAGGAAGCTCAAGCAACCCTGGGAACAGGTTGTAGTTGGTGACTTCAACACAGACTGGCAATCCAATGATACACCTGCCATAAGGGATCAAATCTGAGGCCTCCATTTCACTCAGATGGTAACCCAAGCCACAAGGCAAAACTACCGAATGGGCACAAGCACCCTAACTGACTGGCTACTCTCCACGTGCCCAGAACACATTAGTGAGGCATCATTCTCCCTCAGTGACCTCTCCTCAGTGGTGTTAACATAGTCTAATAAGTTCACAAAGTGCACTCCACAGCTCGCTAGAAACCGTTCACTAAGAAAGGGTTAGCTGAAGCCATTTAAATAGTACCTGAGATTAGCCGATTGGACCCCACTAGATAGTGTCAAGGATGGAAACCAAGCCCTAGAATACTTTTGCACTATTTTTACAAATGCCTGCAACATCTTTTCCCCCATCAAATCCAAAAAAGTAAAGGGGAATGCAACCCCTTGGCTCTCTGGGTCTTTCAGCGAGCTCATGCACTACAAAGACAATCTATGGCACAAAGGTAAAGCCACTGGGAAACAAGCCAACCTCATTGCCTACAAAGCAGCCAGAAATAAGTGCACAGAACTAATTAGGAATGCTACAGCAACATACTATAAAGATCTCCTGGACAAGAGTTGGAGCAACTGTAGGGACTTTTGGAACTCTGTGAAATCTCTAATGGGTAAAGTTTCCAAGGCACCCCCGATCTGATTGTTACATCAGGAACATTACATGAGCCAAGAGATATTGCTAAAGCCTTCAATATAGCCTTCACAGACCTTAGTGCTGTGCTACCTAGCAACTACCTTACCTCTCAACCGCCTGAGCAGCCTCCATATGCAGGCTCACCCCGTCCCAACCCAAACGGCATACCACCATTTTACTCCAGACAAATAACCAGAGCTGAAACCATAAAATATGTCAAGCGGGTCCTAGGTTAGACAAGGATGAGGGGTGACCTAACAGATATGAAGATGGTAGCCCTCACCCTGGACGAGCTGGCTGCGCCCCTTACAAAAATCTTTAATACTTCTCTAAGAAAGGAAGTGTTCTTGGACAAATGGAAGTAAGCACTCATCACCCCTGTCTTCAAAAGCAGTGACAGAACCAGTCTGGCAAACTACAGGCCAATATCCATACTACTTCCTCCTGTCAAAAGCCCTAGAAAGGATTGTATCCAATCAATTAACAGACTATCTATATAAATACAATCTCCTATACGCACAACAGCATGGATTCCGAAAAAAAATCAAAGTACCCTGACTGCACTGGTTGACTACACTACACAACTACACGATGTGTTGGACACAGGAATAGCAGTGGGATCTATCATCATAGATTTCACTAAAGCATTCAACGCAGTAAACCATCAACTCCTACTTAATAACCTACTATCCTTTGACCAGTCCTCCAGCACGGTAGCCTGGATTAACAGCTACCTCGCCCGCAGATCTCAGTGCGTGTGAATAAGCAGACAACTCTCAGAACCAAGGGAAGTGACCCTTGGAGCTCCCCAAGGGTCCATACTTGGCCCCTTGCTCTTAAGCTTATTGATTAATTTCTTATCCTCCGTCTGTTCACATGGTGCTCTATGCTGACAATGCCATCATCTCAGTATCTGGCAAGGAACTGTCCAAAATAACATTGGATCTACAAGCCAACTTCCAATTGCTAGAAACATGGTTTGTGCAGAATAGACTCCTGCTCAACTATAAAAAAGTGAAAGATATGCTAATCACTATGCCTCACAACAAGAAAAGTACGGTGCGCTGGTAATCCAAAGCCAATATGGGGACACACTAGAGCAAGTAACCACCTATAAATACCGGGGTACACACCTAGATGATACCTTCACCTTCACCTGGCATATTGACCAAATTGTTAAATCTGCAAATACAAAATTAGGAGTACTCTACCACCACAGACACTCAATGACACCAGATGCATTGAGATTGGTCATGTGCAGCTCCATATTGTCCACTATTGACTACGGGCTGGTGATCTACTGGGCTGGCTCGGACACTGCACTAAAGGGTCAAAATCCTAATTAAAAGGGCTGTAGTTTGGTCCTCGGGGCAGGTTACTTTTTTTTTATCCTGACATTATTTGTTCACTCCTCTGCGGACCCGGCAGGGGCTACAACCCCCCCCCAGATGGGTACATCCTCCGGCCCATTGGGGCTATCTTTGGTCCTGCCGGGTTCCCAATATTTTCCTCTGTTTTCCTCCCCTGCCCACATGCCCGTGCAATGGGCACAGCAGCTGCCTCCTCCTCCGCAGAGGCAACCAAGCACACCGGGGCACGGGTTGAACCCCTCTTGTGCTGACTTGCGCAGCACACAAACCCCCCACCCCAAGGAAGGAGAGCAGTCCTCCAGACGCTCAATCCTTACCTCCCTGGCTGACCCCCGAATGACCCGAGTCCATTCCCAAACCCTGGACACTGACATGGTGTGAGGTGTGGCATCCAGCACTTCAGCTCTCAGTGCCACCGGGTGACTCAGGGCAGGTTACTTGACCCACATATACACACTATATAATGAGACTGGATGGCTCCCACTTCATCTTAGAGTAAAATACCAGGCCTGCCTGGTAAGGAAAAAAATCACTTCTAGGACTAGCACCTGAATCTACGCTAATATTTTCAAATACACCCAAACCTCTAAAAACATTAGAAGTGCTACCGGGGGCTACTGGTGCCCTTCATTCAAGCGCACTACATTTGCTCAGAGATCCCTTTCATACCAGGGGGGACCCACATGGATAAATGACCTCCCTGCCTGCTTTATAGAAATTAGTAAGCTTGGCCCATTTAAAAGAGGGCTCCACTCCTATCTAGCCCTTGAAAACAACTGCTGCTGCCCTGTGAAGACAAGGACTACCCTAGTATACCACTAGAGTTCACTCCATTTCTCCCTTATATTGTCACATCCTGACCCCTTCCCCTGACCACTCATCCCCCACCCCACCCCTCCTTCTCCCCCTCCTGTATACTATGTCTCTCTGCTGAACCTTTGACTCCCCCAAAACTACAATCCTCTGCTTTACCCTAGGCAAAGCCTCATCTGGCTGTGAATTTACCAACACACTGTACCCAAGTAACCCATGAGTTTCCTGGCCTAAAGTTGTAAACTGTACCTGATAAAACACTGTACCACACTCCTGGCGTGCTGCTGTTATCTCACCAGCAGTTATGTAACTGAAATTGCCGCATAACCTTACTGTATTAACTGCCTTGTCTGTCTGTAACTTTCTGTAACCAGTGCCTTGTCCTGTATTGTTTTGACTTGGAACCTTTGTAAAGGAGCCTCTTGGCTCAAACGTATTAATCCAAAACTGAAATAAATAAATCAATCAATAAGAGAAGACTGGCTCCCCTCTGATGTGCTTAGCCCACGGCTAGGGATTCTGGAACTTGAATGTGAACGCAGTCTCACAGGTCACAGTAGGATATGCTGCTGCTGCTGCTGCTGCAGCATCCCAGGGCTGGCCCAAATAGGAACTTTCATACTGTGACACACTTTTAGATATAACTATATTTATATAAAATCCAATTGCCTTTTTTCTTGTCAATCTCATCCCATTTCTTTTAATTGCTTAATATATTTATTTATTTTATTTAGTTTTTGTTGACCGGTAAGTGCACTAGACAAATCCTGCCTATTTTCAGGCACGACCTGGGGAGGATACAGATGAATGCCAACTGACCTTGAACCAGATTAAGCTGTTGGTGGTATTTTTTAGTGAAGGAGGGAAATTTGGCCAGGACACCGGAAAATTCCCTACTTTGCTGCACGCCGGCTCATCGTGTTGCAGGAGTGCGTGGAGCTCAGTGTGCCTTCGGATGTGGAAGGAGAAGGTTGTGCTATGGAGCAGCTACAAGAGGCGGAAGAATTACGAGCTACACCCGCTATGGAGTCTAAATCTACGGGGGCAGCTTCTTTACCTACGGAACCCTCTACCTCAAGGGAGCAACTTATGGATGTCACAGATCCAGAAGAGGAGCCCCTTAGATGGGATTTAGATGCTAAAAAGCAACAATTGTTGGAATTAATCGCAGTGGCCGAACAAGAATTTCTGGCTAGTAAGCTATCGTTGGAGGAGCAGCGAAAACAGTCAGGGCTAAGTCCGTTACCTGGAGGAAGTGAACGGCTACCTTTGGAGCCTAATATGACTCAATCTTCCCTTTGTTGGAGTTGACTACAGTGGTGGATCAGGAACAGTTTGATAGCGTCACTTCAGAGATGACTAGCCCGGATACTGAATGGACCCCGGATGGCGCTGCAAAATGCCGGATGGATTGGAAGGAGATAGATGGAGTCAGACCCGATTACACTGCTACCAGGATCTCTAGCACCAGAGGTAGATTTTACCCGACTGTTCTGGTTGGGAGCTTTCCGCCGATGGTTGTGCAAATTGCACGGAGGTTCCAGTGGCGGCTGCAATAGTGTCTCCTGCCCCCAGAGTATGGTGAACGGACAAGGATTTGAAGGCCCCAGGGTCTAGTGTGTTGACCGAATCAGTTCCTACCGTCATGCCAGTTGCTGACCAAGGTAGGATGTTTTGACCTCTATGGGACATGAAACTGCTGGCTTGGAGAGAGCTACCAAGCAAGGAGCCACCTAAAACATTTGCAGGTTTATTCCATAAGCCTGCAGAAGTAACAAAGGCGTTTTTGGTTTGTCTCAAGTATACAGGGACTTGCGCCTATAGTCCCAGATAGGATCTGGGTGGGTAAAACATTGATTAAGGACTCTCTGGGCTTTGCACCTTCTGAGGTGTATGCATTCATACATGCTCCTGGAGATCGTATATATGATCTGAGCTTTTGTACCATGCAGTTGCTGGACAAATTTTGGAAATTGTATTATACTCTCAATAATTTTGGTGCTTGGCATGACTTTATAGCTATTCGGTTACAAACTAACTATCAAAACTGTTACTGTCTTATTTTGGAATGAGGGGTCTGTATTAATGATATTATGTTTTGGCTAGAAAAAAATGTACTGTTATGAAACAGCCTAAACCTATTATAGATGAGAATGTTTTTGGAATGGGGTTGGTTATTCAGGGTTCAATTGAATCAAACAGAGGTTGGGATTTCATTTACCCTTTACTTGTTTTGGGTCGGAAAGGGGTCCTGTTTTATGCGGGCAACCCAAAAGTTGTTATAGATGTGGGGCATTGGATCACCTCAATGTTGATTGTGATCAGATTAGATGTTTCCATTGTGGGATGCTGGGTCATACTGCTCCTCAGTGTACTGCCCGCCCCTTTTGTAATTTATGTGGGGAAGAAGAACATTCCTTTCAAGATTGCCCCTTGGCTGCTCACAATTTGGAGGGGGAATCGGATCATGATTATTCTTCAATAAAGCTAAACAACGTTTTGATCCTGTTAGTGAACAGACTCATGAGGATCCCTTTCCAGGCCGTGGTAGAGGCGTGGCCGTACCTCGGGACCTGGGTTTCGGTATGCCGTCCCTCCCTTTCTGTTTCAAATGTGGTTTTAGACACCATAGGGATACTTCCTTCATACCCTTCTGGGAAGCAAGAACAGTTACAAACAAAACCAGTGGATTCTGTAACCCCTTTTGTTACTCCACATGGTTCTCTCTGTCGTACAGTGTCTTTAGAGCGACTTTAGGGCGAACCAATATGCAGACACCCCAGTTCTGCTTCCTTTAGGAACTTCAGATGATGCAGAGATTACTGCTGTGGCTTCTCCTTTGGTTGATATGAGGAATGAACTGGGTATCTCTGCAACTGAGGATGGTTTTGTGCTTCCTCTACAGTCCCAATCTCAGTCGCAGACTAAGGAAGTGACTCCTCATTCTCCCTTACCCCTATCGAATCAGTTCTCAGTTTTTCCTTGGGGTGAGCAGGTGGATTCCGACTTGCCTATGATGGGCATTGACCCAGACCCCTTTCCTCCTCTTGTTTCTAGCTCTGCCATGTCAAAAAAAAGTCAATCTAAAACTTTACAAAAGGGTGACCAGGTCTAGTGGTAAACTAGCAGCTATTCCACCCTAATCCATTTGGTTTAAGGGTTGCTAGTCTAAATGTGAATAGTGTGTTATCCAGGAAAAATGTCTCGTTACTTTTGGGATTCTTCAACAACTACCTTTTGATGTTTTCTTTTGCAAGATACTAGAATACATTCTCTTAATGATATCAATCAGATTACGAAAGAATGGAAAGGAGGTTTATCATTTTGGTCGGCTGGTTTGGATCCTTGTAATGGGGTAGGTTTTGTTTCACCTCTGATATTCGCTGTTTTCGTCTGGTTGATATTGAACCTGGATGTGCTTTTTGTTGGACATCGAAATAAAAATGTATCTTGTAGATTAATTAATATTTATGGTTATCAGTCAAAGCCCTTAGGATATCATTGTTGAAAAAATACAACCTTATTTATATACTAGTAGACTTATTTGTTTTGCTGGGGATTTTAATATTAATATATTGAAGGAAGGTCCCTTACATAAAGTCTATTGTGACAGAGCATTTTTACAGGATTTGATACATCAGGCGGGTTTGAAACAAGTGTCTGCTGAGAAGCTCCAGTTGGCAAACCCCACTTGTTATAGAGGTACAGTAGATTGGCTTCATGTATCGATATGATTTTCATTAAAAAAATCATTAGTACAGGGGAATATGTTTTCTATCCCAATTGAATCTTCTGATCATATATTGATTGGGGTATATATAGACTCTCCTTCTCAAAGAATGGCAGGACCAGGATATTGGAGGTTGAATTCCTCACTTCTAAAGGACCCTATAATTGTCTCGTCTTTGTCCGAGATACTTCAAGATAAACTTTCTACTAAGTTTTTGTATGATAATTTGGGGGTATGGTGGGAAGATTTGAAAGGTTGTTTATTTGATTTTTTTAAGGAAGTAGATAGGGGCCAGCAGTATTCGAAATACTCAAAATATTTACAGTTGAGGAAACAATTGGGTGCATTACTCACTAAACAACATTTAGGACAGAAAGATATGTCTATGGAAACCAAGAGGTAAAAATTAAGATGGAGTTGTATCAATATAATAGAATGTTATCTCTACAAGAGGAACAAATATTTGGTACCAAGGAAATTGGAACAAGGAATCCTTTCTTAACTGCCACAAACGGACAGAGAGAAATTGTTTCATGGCTTACTTACGTCAAAGGTAGTTATGTTCACGGATAATCTGGGTATTATGTCAACTATAGAAGATTATATAAAATTAGTATTTGGAACTTCAGATACAGATGTAGGTTATAGTGACCAAATTTTGAAATCTGCTGCTTTACCCCAGTTGTCTTCTATATCACAGGCTGAGTTAATTTTACTGTTTTCTCATTTAGAAATTTATGCAATTATTAAATCCTTAAAAGGGGATAAGGCACCTGGTTCAGATGGATTGACTGGTGAACTATATAGAATAGTTTGGCGCATTATTCCAAAGGACTTTTAGATGTGTTTAATTACATTTGGAATTAATTTTTTACCTTCTTCTCACGTATGAAGGATTGATGATTTTTGCACAAATCTGGTGGCGGGATGAGATTAGGAATTGGCGACCTATTACCTTATTAAATGTGGACTTTAAAATATTTGCTAAGTTAATAAGTAACAGAATAGCGTAGGTGATGGCTCAGCTCATTATTCCCATTCAGTTTTGTTCAGTTCCTGGTACGTCATATAACTGAGACCTTATTATTATTATTATTACGGGAAATATAGGAAAGTAAGACCTCCTTAACAGAATCGGTAGGTACAGAAGGTATATAGTAAGTTTGGATCAGGTGAAAGCCTTTGATGAGGTTTCACATTCCTTTCTTTGAAATTGTTTAGCTGCGTATGGGTTTCCGGACTTATTTGTACAAAGGATTAAATTGTGTTATGCTTTGGCATGTGTTAAATCATATGAGAATGGGTGGATGGGAAAGACAATTTTGATGCAGAAAGGAGTAAGACAAGGTTGTCCTTTAAGTCCCATTCTCTATGTGTTTACTCTGGACCCATTACTACGCATACTCCAAAACTCACCGAATATTCATGCTTTAGGTATGGGTGTAAAGTTACATTATAAAGTGATAGCCTATGCGGATGACATCTGTTTATTAGTTTATGACAATATTTCTGTTCGGTTGGCTTGTGCTTTGTTACAAGAACTGGGTAAAATTACTGGAGCACAGTTAAATGTAGCTAAATCTCGTTGTTTGGCTGTCATGGGTTTTAATGATTTGGAGGATTTTGTAGGTGATATTCCCATTTCTAAGGTGCCCTGTCGTATTTTAGGTATCTATTTTGGAGGAGAGGATATGGCACATACAAATTGGGAGCAGATTCTAGACATAGGGCATTCTAAGGTTAAGTTTTGGAATCGGTGGAAGTTGTCAAAGAAAAGAAGGATTTTTCTATTGAAAACTTTTTTGATACCTGAATTTTTGTTTATTAGTTCAATCTTTTCCTTGCCGTCATGTTTAGTTACTTCATTAATGGGTTGTTTCTTTTCTTGTGTATGGGGTAGCAGGTTAAACCCGTAAACGGGATATTTTATATAATTCTATTAAATCTGGGGTTTGAATATGGTACACCAGTGGTATTCTTTTTACAATTTTCTTTATAATAATATTGTTCCTTTAGTTAAAGGCCATGTACAGTTATGGAGTAAGTGGGGAAATGCAGCATTAGTGGGGGTATTTATGGAATGGCGAATGATACCTTTTTGCATAAAAATAAACATATTCCTCACCTATCTAACAGATGGGATGGGGTTATAGATGCAATTAAGAAATGGGGAGTAAAGTTGAGTGATGTAATTCATCTTTCTAGGAAAGCCATTTATGAGCAAATTATTTTTCAGTATTTTAATGTACCAGTATTTACAAACTTTACTCAGTTGGAGCAAAATGAATTTCTGAACATATCTCAGATTCAAGACTTCGGATCATTTGTGGGATACTGTTTGGTTGGGTTTACATGGTCGAATTAATGTAAAGGGTAATCACAAGCATAGGGCTTTAACGGAACGTTACTGTCCTCGGGAGTCCTGTTTGTTGAAAATTGAAACAATGGACCATTTATACTTCCATTGCCCATATATAACACATTTTTGGGACATAGTCAAAAACAGATGTAAAGAGATAGATTCTGTTCCACCAGCACCTAATCTATTGTTTTTTGTGATAATTCCATGTTTACCTGTTGGAGTACATTATGGAACATATCGAATTATTTTTGCTCATTTTCTCTACTGGATATGGATAGGTCATTGTAGATGAGTTTTGCAACAACAGGTTATTTCTCCTGGGAACTTTTCATATTTTAATACAGAATTGCATAAATGGAAATCAGAAGAAAGGGAACAGTTTTCTTATCTTCAGTGGACTGCTTTATGGAAAAACCTTGCTTTTGTGGACCGGTAGATATGACACTAGTTTAGGAATATGATTTTTCAATTAATATAGGAAGGGGGTTTATTTTTTCTTTTTCCCTTGTATGATGGGTGTTTTGACATGAGTTTTTTTTTTTGATATTATGTTGTTATTATTTACTGACCTACTGAGTTATGTATATTTCCTCTTGTTTTCTCATCATTTCTGAACCTAAAATTTGTTCGGACGGATATATTTGAAATATTTTTGTTATGTTTTGTAATATTCTTTAGTGTGAAGTAACACTGCTTTGTATTGTTTGATTTTGTTATTTCAATAAAAAAATTCCCCTACTCTTTTCAATAAGTGCCGTGGGATCTTTAACATCCACCTGAACTACCACCAATCCAGGCAGATGGGACCTCGGTTTAACGTCTCATCTGAAGAGCGGCACCTCAAAGTGCAGCACCCTCTCATGCTGCACTACAGTGTCAGTACTAGGATATTAACCCAAGTGCCAGATGTGGGAACTGAACCCACAGCCCTCTGATCTCTCAGCCTCAGAGCAGTGTGCTACCTACTGAGCCACTGATATGTGTGTCTATATGATAAGCTTCTCCCTCACAACCTCCCTACTCCTATTGGATGGGCTTGCTGGAAGTCGCAATTCTGCATTTGTGGCATTGAATCATTACTGTGGCAGCATGTTGTAATGTCAGAGATGCAGGCTTGTGACATCATGGGTGCTCAAGCAAAAGCTGTAGGTGACATATGAGGCAGATGCTCCTAGTGACTGGAGCTTATGGGTGATAATGGAACCAGGGTGAATAAATGTCTGAGGTCTTTGTTAACACTCTGGTCCAATTATTACCGAGTAAAACCCCACTCTCTGTACCACTATCACTATTATACTGAGGGGGGATGAAAAGAGTGCCAAAATCTCTCTCTTTAGCACTACAGTACATCTGAGAAAACTGAAAATGTTAGGTTGTTTCTTCCAAACGTGCAGTATGTCAGCCTTAGTCAATGAGAAAACTGGATTTAGCTTATAGTCACTTAAGTGAGTCTGTTGTCCAGTTATCACAGAATAATGGGATGGTAGTTTTGTGTTCTGATTGGCTGAGAGGGATCTTTTTGGATGTAATTTGCAATAATGTGCTAGACCATACAGGAAACATGGATGTGACTGGATTTAGTCCATCTAAGAATGTAACTGGATGGTCTTTTGCTAAATACATTTACGGCTCATGCTCAGAGCTGGTTTAAATAAAATAAGTACTGTTAATCTTTGGCATACCGTTGTAACAGCTACGCTCTTACAGTGACACTGCTACAGAGACAGCAACCCGCCGACACCCACAGTGTCTACTGGGTTGTTGGAGCAATGCCAGAGTCATCGATTCCGGAGTTTGGTCTCTTTCCCCCAAGAACCACCCCGGAGTTGGAATCCTTAAGTCTGGGGTGGCGAGGGCCAGAGCATGAACACCAATACTGTGTCAGTGCATTTTCCAGTCAGGTACCAGAGTCAGCAGCATCAGGGATGTCAGCAACCATGTGTCGCTGTAGGGAGGTCACCGACATTCCTGTTCTGCGGCAACATGAAACTGTTAGTCTTCAGTGTAGATCCAACATTTGTTTAAATAGTAAGTAATTTTATCTGGGGTAGCAGTTTCCCTGAAAACATAAAATGCTCAGTGGGATGGAGGGCTGAGGTGCTGGGTGCCTCACCACCTGCCACAGCACCTGCCCTGGTTTGGAAAGGGCCACGGATCACTTAGAGGTTGGACGGGGGGGGGATTAAGGATCTCTAGATGAAAGGTCTCCTGTCAGCAATCACCGGGGAGCATCTACGTGGAGGTGGAGTATAAACAAAGTGTCATTGCACACAGTGGGATCCTAGGGATGTGGAACCGCGGGTGCTGCTTTACCTGTTGGCGGCTCCTGCCACCTTTCACAATGTCTCTCTCCCCGGTCCCATTCCTCCCTCCTCTGAACACACCACCCCCTTTCACAATGGCCACAGTGCGGCTCTCTCTCCAGTCTCAGTCCACGCCCACCCGTTGTACAATGGCCATTGTGCAACTTTACTTGTTGGTGGCTCCCTGCCCATCGCACTCTCAATGCCAACACCAGCCAGCAAACATTCAGCACTGACAAATGCTTGTTTCAGGTAGAAGCTGATTCTTAAAGTGTTTTGTCCTCTTTTCTGATCCTAAAGTACCACTTTCTGAATAGGGTACCTTAGGTCAGCGATAGCCATTTCTGCAATTTTACCATGGAGGAGAGCTTAGAGATCAGTTATTTCTAACAAAGCCTGCTACTGTTCATTAAGTTTAAACAGAAGTGGCTGGCTGGCTCTACAAGACCAGCATCCACAGTTATCAAGTCCAACTCCAAGTGATCAGAGTTGTGACATTTCAACAACAGAATCTGGAGCAAAATAGCAATTTATTTTTCTTAGCAGGTCACTCGCTGCTCCCTTCTTCCCATTTAGTGTCAGCTCTCTCTCCTCCCTCCCCTCTCTCTCTCTCTCTCTCTCTGACTCTTGTCTCAACTCTTTTTGTTGTTGTTGTTGTTGTTGTTGAAGTGCATAGACAAAAAACCTAGCTCTTAAAAAGCTTTTATCAATGAAAAAGTTAAAAATGCAGCCAATCTATGTGCTGAGCAATGACAAGCTTAGCGCACACTGTCCTGTCTGAACAGCCAGTCAGAACAACACAATCTGTCCTGCTGGTGTGCTGCTCACACGAGTGCATAGAGATGGGAGAGGACAGAGAAAGGACACACACACCATTGGTGACTGCTAAGCAACCTGACTCCTCAGACTCCTACTATTGGGGTGTCCCAAAGTGACTGCTAAACAACCTGACTCCTGCTGTTGGGGTGTCCCAGTTGTCAACCATTTGAATGACTTGGTTGGAGTGTTGGGTCACACATCACTGCACTGCAGCACTGGGTCTTTCCACTGATCTGCAGTTAAGGTGTCCTGTGATCCATACAGCAGTGTGCCTCTGTCACATCTCCTGATCGGCCACAAGATATGTCTTATCAACCTTAACACAGTACACACCAGATACAAGCATGTGCTGACTTAGGGCTCACCAGAAAAAAAAACAGGTATTCACACATGTGTGTAGTGTGGTCCATAGCTGGCCTCGTACACAGACTGCTTCTTTCCTTATTGGCTTGCTGCCCTTGCTCACAGCAGTTTTACTATAAAGTTCCTTATAGTAAAACTGCAGTGAACCTAAACGAAGAATCAATAATTGAATATATGAAATGCATTTAATTTTGAAAGGGCTTGGGGTGCTATAGCCCTCTTAGCCCCCATTCGCCCCTGCAGTCACCAGGTGGTGCTGTCCTTTAGACAGCGTTAACAGACATCACCTTCTCACCTGTGGCATCCTAGTTCAATGTCACATCAATCAACCCCCAATATTAGACTTAATTTCTTGCATACTGGACCTCACGGGGGGGGGGAAGGACCAGAATTGAGATTTAATCCTAGGTCTCCCACCAACATGGTGGTGCAATGCACCACTAGCCAGCAGCACCGGGTTGGAGAGGGACATTTTTTCAAATTTATTTGGGGTATTTTGTTGAGGGTGAGCATGACTGGTGCTCTGCAATATTCATTCTAAAGTCTGGCAAGGAACAATAAAGGTTCCTCAGCACCAGTGGGTTAAACTGGGCAGGAGACTACAGGAACTCAGTTCCACTACCTCTATCAGTTCCTGCCATTGACTAATATAGGAGAGTTCACCACCAAAATTGACTGGTTCCACCACCTAGAAATCGAAAATGGGAGAGTTCCCCCACCTAAACATTTAAGCAATAAACCACAACAGGGTGTGGGTTATGATGGGATTTACCCACAGCTGGTATGGTTTGGTTATGAGGCAGAAGAACGAGTCAGTAAACTGCACCAGACGTGGGTAAATCACTGGCCCAGTGGTGCTGAGGGACCTAGCTAAAATGGAAGAATGGTCCAGGGTGTGGCAACCAGGATTTAGTGCCAAGAAGTGCAAAATCATACACTTGGGCTGCAGGAACCCAGGGGAGGAATACATGATGAAGGGGGAAATATTAGTGACCACAAAACAGGAAAGAGATCTGGGGTCATCAAATCTGATGACCTAAAGGTGGCCAAACAGTGTGCCAAGGCAGTAGGGAGAGCCAGTGGGATGCTGGGGTGCATAGGCGAGAGGTATTACCAGCAGAAGAAAGAAAGTTGTAATGTCACTGTACAGAACATTGGTGAGACCTCATTTGGAATACTGCGTCCAGTTCTGGAGGCCACATCTCCGGAAGGACATAGGGTGGAGACAGGCCAGAGAAGGCAACAGAAACAGTGTAGAACCTGCACCACAGGTCATACAAGGAGAGATTAGAGGAACTCAATATGTACACCCTGGAGGAGAGGAGGAAGAGCAGGACATGATAGATGTCTTCAAGTACCTCAGGGGAATCAATAAGGTACAGGAGGGCAGCATTTTAAAGAAGAGAAGCAGCTCAAAAACAACAAGAGGGCATGGCATGAGACTGGAAGGGGGTAGACTAAGGGCAATGTGAGAAATACTTTTTCACGGAAAGGGTGGTGGAGGCTTGGAATTGTCTGCCCCAAGAGGTGGTGAGGGCAAGCATGGAGGAGATTTAAGCATGCATAGGATGAGGCGTAAGCCATCCATGAGACATAACCATTTCCCCGACAAGTTACCCTTATGGCTGGGATGATGAGCTTCTCTGTGCCCCTCTGTAGCAGGATCTAAAAGGTGGTGCCAAACCTGGCAGAAGGCCATCTGTCATTTAGCCAGCAGGGTTGTTTTCTGTGACAGTTAATCCCTCGTTTCCCCTATCCTGCTGGGTCTGCTTTATTCATTGAGTGCTGGTTCCCTTACCCCTGCTGGGCGCTGCTGTATTAATGGGGTACTGGTTCCCCTTCCCCTGCTGGGCCCTGCTCTATTAATTGGGTACTGGTTCTCTTACCTCGGCTGGGTAATGCTGTATTAACCGGGTACTGGTTCCCTTACAATGGCTGGGTTCTGCTGTATTGCTGGGGTACTGGTTTCCTTACCCCTGCTGGGCCCTTCTCTATTAATGGAGTGCTTGTTCCCTTACCACTGCTGGGCCCTGCTCTATTAAGGGGTACTGAATACTTTACCTTTGTTGATGACTGCTGCATTACTGGGTAGTGGTTCCTTTACACCTACTGGACCCTGCTCGATTAATGGGTACTGGTTCCCTGCCCCCTACTAGACCCTGCTCTGTTAGTGGTGTACTGGTTCCCTTACCCCTGCAGGGCCTGTTGTATTAATGGGGTGCTGGTTCCCTTACCCCAGCTAGGCTTGCTCTATTAATTAGTACTGGTTCCCTTATGCCTGCTGGGCCTGCTCTTTTATGGTCCTGGTTCCCTTACCCATGCTGGGCCCTACTCTATGTGGGTACTGGTTCCCTTACCCATTCTAGACCCTGCTGTATAAGTGGGGTACTGGTTCTCTTACCCTGCTGGGCACTGCTCTATTAATGGAGTAATCGTTCCCTTACCTGCAGGGCTGTCCTGTATTAATGGGTACTGATTCCCTTATCCCTGCTGGGCTCTGCTCTATTAATGATGTACTGGTTCCTTTACCATGCTGGACCCTGCTCTATTAATGGGTACTGGTTCCCCTACCCCTATTGGACCCTATGGTACAGGTTCCCTTACCTCTGCTGGGCCTAGCAATATTAATGTGTTTTTCCTTACCGCTGTTGGTCCTGCTCTATTAATGGAGTATTGGTTCCCTTATCTCTGCAGGACTGTCCTGTATTAATGGGTAATGATTCCATTATCCCTGCTGGGCCTACTCTATTAATGGGTACTGGTTCCCTACCCCCTACTAGACCCTGCTCTGTTAATGGTGTACTGGTTCCCTTACCCCAGCTAGGCTTGCTCTTTTAATTGGTACTGGTTCCCTTATGCCTGCTGGGCCCTGCTCTTTTTATGGTTACTGGTTCCCTTTCCCATGCTGGGTCCTACTCTATTATTGGGTACTGGTTCCCTTACCTATTCTAGGCCCTGCTCTATGAGTGGGGTACTGGTTCTCTTACCCCTGCTGGGCACTGCTCTATTAATGGAGTATTTGTTCCCTTACCCCTGCAGGGCTGTCCTGTATTAATGGGTACTGATTACCTTATCCCTGCTGGGCTCTGCTTTATTAATGATGTACTGGTTCCCTTACCCCTGCTGGGCCCTGCTCTATTAATGGGTACTGGTTCCCTTACCCCTGTTGGACCCTATGGTACAGGTTCCCTTACCTCTGCTGGGCCGAGCAATATTAATGGGTTTTCCCTTACCTCTGCCGGTCCTGCTCTATTGATGGAGTATTGGTTCCCTTACCTCTGCAGAGCTCTCCTGTATTAATGGGTAATGATTCCATTATCCTTGCTGGGCCCTGCTCTATTAATAATGTACTGGTTCCTTTACCCTGCCAGACATTGCTCTATTCATGGGTATTGGTTCCCTTACCCCTGCTGGACCTTGCTCTATTAATGGGGTACTGGTTCCCTTGCCCCGATGGTCCCTGCTCCATTAATGGGGTATTGGTTCCTTTACCCCTGCTGGATCCTGCTCTATTGGTGGGGTATTGGTTCCTTTACCCCTGCTGGACCCTGCTCTATTAATGGGTACTGGTTCCCTTACCCCTGCTGGGCAGTGCTCTATTAATGATATATTGGTTCCCTTACCCATTGCTGGGCCCTGCTGTATTAAATGTGTAGAGGTTCCCTTACCCCTGCTGGGCCCTGCTGTATTAATGATGTACAGATTCCCTTACCCCTGCTTGGTTTAGCTCTATTAATGGTGCAGTGGTTCCCTTACTCCTGATGGGCCCTGCTTTATTAATGTGGTACCAGTTCCCTCACCCCTGCTGGGTCCTGCTCTGTTAATGGGGTATTGGTTACCTTAACCCTGCTGGATCCTGCTGTATTAATGGGGGATTGGCTCTCTTACCCATTTGGGCCCTGCTCTGTTATTTATTTATTTTATTTGGTGAAATGTTTCACCAGGAGGGCACCCTGAACAACAAGTTGCTCGTCTCACGGTGCAACCTGTGGGGAGGGGTTACAAAGGGTTGTGAAGGATGATCAGTTACAATAGTATGTGGGTAGTACAAATAATACAACATTGCAAGATTGTGCAACAGTTGGAACACAAGGTATTGTACAATAAATAGTACTGGAGCATTGGGTAAGTTACAATACATGTCCAAAATCATACAAAACAACATATAAACGTACAAAACAGTAATAATGCAATAGAACCATTTATAGTGCTTGAGTGTACCAGGAGCAGGCTCGAGGTAGTATGCAAGTGCTGTTGGAGTAAAAAGGATGGGGTTAGGTTGTACACACTGGTGACCCAGAAGGGCAGATGAAGAAGAGAGAGGGAGGGAGAGGCAAGAACTGAATATGAGGAGAAGGGGTAACCATTTCCTGATTTCCGTCTTCAGGATGTTGAGAACCCTGCCAGGGGGGTCATGGTAGGAAGGCAGAAACTGGAGATAGGTATTAAGGTGGGTTAAAGCAGGAACAGCTGAGGGAAAGGTAATTGTGTAGGGCAGAGGTAAGGGAGTAGTTGGAGGAGGAGTGTCATATTTCAGGGGAGAGGGAATTCCAGATTTTTGGGAAACGATGGGCGAAACCAGTCTGACCTATGAGGGTGGAGCGGCGAGGGACCGTCAAGGTGCGGGCGTCATTTGATCTGAGAGAGAGAGTGGGTGGGGGAGAGGTGGAGTGGAGTGTTAATGTGGTACCAGTTCCCCCACCCTCGCTGGGCCCTGTTGTAGTGATGGGTTGCCTTACCCTTTGAGTCCTGCCCTAGGTTCCCTAGAAGGATTTTGCTACTTTAATTCATCATTCACACATTATTATTGTTTTAACAAGCATTTGTCAATGCCGAATGTTGTCTCTCGTTGGTATTGACATTAGTAGTGCAGGAGTTAGAGATGCATAATAGGAATGGCAGTAAAGTATGAATGGTTAACCCAACCCCACCCTGCAGAGACTGACAGGCGCCAGGTGCCTTTTGGGTGTCAGCTGTAATGCTCATTCCATTTTACCTCACCCTACCCGGTAGACACTGACAAGTGGCGTGATGCTGTTGGGGTCTTTGGGCCTTATACTTACCCCATTCCATAAGGAAATACACTGAGATGGGTGCAGTATAGGAGATTGGGCCTCACTCTACCTTGTAGACACTGACAAGTGTCGTGGTGTGCTTTGGGGCCTTTAGGCCTTATACTTTCCCTGTTACATAAGGAAATATGCTGAGATGGGTGCAGTATAGGAGAATGGGGTGAACTTTAGGGCCGAACACTCCAAGGCACACCTCGATGCCTGTCACTGACTGCAGGGTAGGGGTAGGGGTGGAATGGCATGAGCATTACAGCCAATGATCCCAAGTCACACCCCTGATGCCTGGCAGTCTCTACAGAGTTGGGTGTTACAGTTGGAAACCCTAATGTTGTAGGCTTTTTATTTTGTATTTTCACTCCAAATTTTCAACATAGGCTTTTTATGACCCCACCCCATGAAGATCTGCATAATCAGTTTGTTAGCTGAAAGGTGGTTTTGCACACCAGCTGTGCCATTTGGCTACACAGGGACGAAAACACATTTTGGGCAGGATGTGGAAAATGACAACTGTATTGTTCATGAGGAGGCATAAAAAAATGGCAACGTTGAAAATCTGGAGTGAAAATATGAAAAATTGCTGGTCATGAGCATGCATAGAAACTGTGCAACACATGTCTGTAACCCAATTATTTTTGGGATTTTTTTAGCCGCATTTTCAACATAGCCATTTTGGGACCTCCTCTCATGAACAATGGCACTGTGATTTTGTTAATCTGTCCCAAAAGTTGATTTCCCACAGAGACCATGCCATTGTGCACCACAGGTGCAGAAACACATTTTAGGCAGGCTGTGAAAAATGACAGCTGTACTGTTCATAAGGAGGTGTGAAAAAATGCCAGTGTTGAAAATCTGGCATGAAAATATTGCAAATTTGCGAAGATACAAGGATGCGTGGAAACTGCGCAACACACTCTTGTAACACAGTCATTTTATGGACTTTCATCACCAAATTTTCAACATAGGCATTTTAGGACCTCTGCTCATGAACAATGTCACCGTCATTTTCTGAAACTGTCCAAAAACTGATTTCTCACAGTGACCGCTATTCTCGCCAGACATGTGAAAACACATTCGGCCAGAATATGTAAAATGACAGCTGTACTGTTCATAAGGAGGTGTGGAAAATGCCAATTTTGAAATCTGGAGTGAAAATATTACAAATTCACAAAGTTACAGTGTGCATGGAAACAGTGCAATGTACACTCGTAAAACAACTTTCACACAGGATTTTTCCATCAAATTTGCAACATAGGCTTTTGAAGAGCCCCATCATGAACAGTGGCATTGTTTTCATTACTCAGTCCCAAAAGGTTATTCCATGCAGTGACCACAAAATCACCTTTGGGACTGAATAATGCCATGACAGTGACTGAATTCATGACGAGGGCCCCAATAACCCCATATTGAAAATTTGGTGCAAAATTCAAAAATGCCTGAGATATGCACCAAAGTTGAAAAACCTATTTATGCCATTATACAACATTCTTCAGTTAGGTGGTCGGCTTTGAAGAGTGCAGGCGTGTTCCGGTCCACCGGAAAGATTGTCGTGTGAACTCCAGAGGTAAGTATGGGGTGAAGGGGGTTTGGGGAGGCAGAGTGCACAGAGGGTGGTGCTGGGTTGGGGCAGGAGCTGGACATACCACGAGGACCATTTTCTTCTTTTATAGGTTAAAAAAAAACATTGAGGGACATTTTTTTTTACAGGGGCATTTGGCACACTGTAGTGGGCTCCCAGCATGCCAGCTGAGTGTTTTTGGGGGGGCTAGCTGACAGGGGATTGGGCACCCCCATCAGCACATACTGAAGGGGGACAAGAGCCTAGGGGATTGGGCACCCCTCAGCACATAACAAATGGGGGTGCACTATGCCAATGGGAGTGGGCTCCCCATCGTCACATAAACTGGGTCAGGGCATGCTGACAGGGACTAGCACCCCGAGTTGGCATTGTGGCGGCAGTGTGCCGCCATGTTTACCCTACTGTTTCACCGGAGGAAGGCACATCGGGAGGTGCGCTGCATGATAAAGCTTTGCTCTCATTGCAGTGGACCTTTCCTTAGATGTGCTCGCCACATAATTTATTCCTGGAGTGGCGCCTGCATGCTGGCTTATTGGGGAATGAGGGATGCACCTACTGATGCATGCCCTACATTCACCCAACAGTGACTGCGCCCAAATCTGCTATTAATGCAATATGTTAGCTGTGCATAGCGCAAGCCTATATAAAAATAAGTTGAACATTTCTTTGTTTTTCCACCTGGATTGAGTTGATATTCTTGTTGTGGATAGTAGTTGGTGGGATTCTAATCGTGGAGAGAAGTTGGTTGGGAATCTTGTTGTGGATAGTAGTACTGAGAGTTCTGAGTCGTGGACAGAAGTTGGTGGGGATTCTAGTCATGAATAGAAGGTGGGGAATCTAGTCATGGATAGAAGTTGGAAATTCTGGTCATGGACAGACATTGGTGGGGATTCTAGTCATGGGTAGAAGTTGGTGAGGATTCTAGCCATGAACAGAAGTTGGTGGAGATTCTAATTGTGGACAGAAGTTGGTGGGGATTCTGGTCGTGGATAAAAATTGGTGGGGATTCTAGTCCTGGACAGAAATTGGTGGGGATTCTAGTCGTGGACAGAAGTTGGTGGAGATTCTAATCATGGATAGTGGACAGAAGTTGGTGGGGATTCTAGTCATGGACAGAAGTTAGTGGAGATTCTAGTTGTGGATAGAAGTTGGTGGATATTCTAGTTGTGGACAGAAGTTGGTTAGGATTCTAGTCATGGACAGAAGTTGATGGAGATTCTAGTCATGGACAGAAGTTGGTGTGGAGTCTAGTCATGGGTAGAAGTTGGTGGGGATTCTAGTCATGAACAGAAGTTGGTGGGGATTCTAGTCGTGGCTAGATGGTGGGGATTCTAGTTATGGATGGAAGCTAGTCTATCCACAACTAGTCATGGTCAGAAGTTGGTGGGGATTCCAGTCGTGGACAGAAGTTGGTGGGGATTCTAGTCATGGACAGAATTGGTGGGGATTCTAGTAGTAGACAGAAGTTGGTGGGGATGGATCTACATTGGTAATGTGATAAAAATGTTGTAGACTTATATTACAGCAAAACCTTTATGTCGACTGCATTTGCGGTTGGCATAAAGCTGGTCACTGTCTCCCATGTTTTCTTTGGGGGGATTTGCACCCTGAATCCCCCATACAGGGGGCCTTGCCCTCCATCCCCCCAATTAAAATAATCAACTCTGAGTCAGTGCTGATTAGGGGAGGGGGTACAAGACCCCCATAAAACAGTGCTGGGGTCCAGTGCTGAAACTACAGTGACCCGGCACTGTTGTCACTGTAGTGTTGGTCGCTGTAGACTTGTCACTGTGGGGGGTGTATGCTATTGGGTATTCTAGTCATGGACAGAAGTTGGTGGAGACACTAGTTATGGACTGAAGTTGGTGGGGATTCTAGTCATGGACAGGAATTGGTGGGGATTCTAGTTGTGGATAGTGGATAGAAGTTGGTGGGGATTCTAGTGTGGAGAGAATTGGTTAGGATTCTAGTCATGGACAGAAGTTGGTGTTGATTCTAGTTGTGGATAGAAGTTGGTGAAGATTCTAGTTATGGACTGAAGTTGGTATTGATTTTAGTCATGGCTAGAAGTTGGAGGAGGATTCTAGTCGTGGGTAGCATTTGTTTGGGATTCTAGCCATGGATAGAAATTGGTGGGATTCTAGTTGTGGACAGAAGGTGGAGATTCTAGTCGTGGACAGAAATTGGTGAGGATTCTAGTCATGGACAGAAGTTGAGTGGGGATTCTAGTTGTGAATAGAAGTTAGTGGGATTCTAGTCGTGGACAGAAGTTGGTGGGGATTCTAGAAGTGGACAGAAGTTGGTGAGGATTCTAGTCGTGGAAAGAGTTAGTGTGGATTCTAGTCGTGAAGAGAAATTGATGTGTATTCTAGCCATGGATAGAATCTGGTGGGGATTCTAGCCATTAACAGAAGTTGGTGAGAATTCTAGTTGTGGACAGAAGTTGTTGGGGATTCTAGTCGTGAGCAGAAGTTGGTGGGGATTCTAGTGGTGAATAGAAGTTGGGGGGATTGCAGTCATGAACAGAAGTTGGCGAGGATTCTAGTCGTGGCCAGATGGTTGGATTTCTAGTTGTGGATAGAAATTGGTGTGGATTCTAGTTGTGGACAGAAGTTGGTAGGGATTCTAGTTGTGGACAGAAGTTGGTGGGGATGGATCTATATCGGTAGTATGACAAAAATGTTGTCGACCTACGTTGCAGTGAAACCTTTATGTTGACCGCATTTGCAGTCAGCATAAAGGTGGTCACTGTCTCCAGTGTTTTCTTCAAGGGGATTTCCACCCTGAATCCCCCAAGTGGGGGGTTGTGCCCCCCCCACACACACACACAATTAAAATAATCAACTCCGAGTTGGAGCTGATTAGGGGAAGGGGTGCAAAACTCCCAGAAAATGGTACTGGGGTCCAGCGCTAACACTACAGCGACCTGGCACTGTTGTCGCTGTGGTATTGGTTGCTGTTGACTTGTCACTGTGGGGGAGTATACGGTGGGGATTCTAGTAATGGACAGAAGTTGGTGGAGATCCCAAGTCATGGACTGAAGTTGGTGGGGATTCTAGTCATGGAGAATTGGTGGGGATTCTAGTTGTGGACAGTGGATAGAAGTTGGTGGAGATTCTAGTTGTGGAGAGAAGTCGATGGGTATTCTAGTCATGACAGAAGTTGGTGTTGATTCTAGTTGTGGATAGAAGTTCATGGAGAATCTAGTCATGCACAGAAGCTGGTATTGATTCTAGTCATGGCTAGAAGTTGGTGGGGATTCTAGTACGTGGATAGAATTTGTTTGGGATTCTAGCCATGGACAGAAACTGGTGGAGATTCTAGTCATGGACAGATGTTGGATATTCTAGTCATGGACAGAAACTGGTGAGGATTCTAGTCATGGACAGAAGTTGGTGGGGATTCTAGTTGTGAAAAAGAAGTTAGTGGGGATTCTAGTTGTTGAGAGAAGTTGGTGGGATTCTAGTGGTGGAAAGAGTTGGTGGGGATTCTAGTCGTGGACAGAAATTGGTGGGGATTCTAGTTGTGGATAGAATTTGCTGGGGATTCTAGTTGTGAACAGAAGCTGGTGAGAATTCTAGTTATGGACAGAAGTTGGTGGGGATTCTAGTCATGATTACATTCTTAGCATGCTGCCAGAAATGCCAATGATGACAAGATGTTCTTGTATTCAGTTTTAATCCAAAATGCTAATCGCTTTCTTTCACCTCATGAGGAATCATAAATAAACACAGAGTTTTGCAAGCCTGCAAAGTTTTTTGTAAAACTTGGAGAAGAGAAATGTCCAAACCAAAATGGTGGCTAACCATCTATCCTTTATTTAGCTGGGCCATGGAGGTCCACAGCCAGGTCTGCTTCTAACCATGAATGTACAGTTGTTACCGATACCTCATGGCTGTCTTTAACACAGTTTCAGTACTAGTTAATCTTGGAACATCTCAACTAATGAAGCCCTACAGTACATTAACCATACAACCTCTCTTTCCAAAATGTTATGTTTACAAAAGAAAGCAAAGAGAAGAGGAGAGGAGAGGAAAGGAGTTACAGAAAAATTAAGTTTGTTAAAATTACCCAAAAAGCTCTTAAACGTCTAACTGCTACTCTGCTACATTGCTGAGTCTGGCTCCTTTTCCCCCCTCAACTTCCCTTAAATAACCACTGCATTCAAATCTGCAGTGAAATGGCCGCAGCCATAGGTTTACAGTGTTAATGAGATCGCTAGAGGTTACATTCAGGCATGACTTGTAAAACTAGATAATCTCCAATCTGACCAACCAACCAGATAACCAGACTACAGCAACTGTTACCCCTTTGACTGAGTGCATGGGGAGGCAGAACCATGCCCCTCTTGTCTGAGGGGAAGGGGAATCCTTTATGGCAAAGCCTCTTAAATGTCTAGCCACTACATAAGCTGTTGAGTGTATGCTCATTTTGTTTTCAGAGGGCTGAAGCTGGAGGAATCAGGCATGAATATAGGTTTGCCAACATTGTATTTCAAAAATAAGGGACAGTTTTCTTAGACATGCACTGCCCTACCCTATAAATAAAGGTGCACTTCCTGCCTGTACATATGGTGGCTGACTGAGGAGGTGTGAGGAGGACTGTGCCAGTCGCTGCATGCTCCCACGGCACCACGGATAACACTACGGTGAGTGTGGGGGTAGGGGTATGCCTGTTGCTGAGGGTGACCACTGGATGCCAGGAAGTTTTTGCACTGCCGGGCTGGCAATAAGAGTTGGGGGACACCACTACCACCAAGGATGATACTATATATGGTGGGGCTGGTGATGGGGTGGGACACCACTACCATCAGGGATGATACTATATATGGTGGGGCTGGTGATTGGGGGAGGGACACCACTACCACCAGGGGTGCTGCTAAATATGGCAGGGCTGGCAATTGTGGGGACATCACTACCACCAGGGATGATACTATATATAGCGGGGCTGGCGATGGGGGCGAGACACCACTATCACCAGTGATGATACTATACACGGCAGGGCTGGCGATCAGAGGGGGGGACATCACTACCACCAGGGATGATACTATATATGGAAGCGATGGTGATGGGGAGGACACCACTACCATCAGTGATGATACCATATATAGCAGGGTTGGTGATTGGGGGGGCACCATTACCACCAGGGATGATACAATATACGGTGGGGCTGACGACTGGGGGGGGGACACCACTACCACCAGGGATGATACTATATATGGTAGGACTATCAAATGGAGGGGAGACATCACTACCACCAGGGACAATATTTTCTATATAACAGGCTGGTGATCTGCGAGGGGAGGGGTGCCAGGGAACACAGGAGGTGGCTGTGCTCCTCCAGTAGCCAACTGGCTCGGTGGCTGCAATTCCTCAGGCAGTTGCTAGGGTTGCCAGGAGTTATGCTGAGGTTTTGTTTGCAGTATTTACACTGTGCAAAAAGCCATGCTAAACCCAAAGCTGCTGAATATGGGATAGTGCATATTCAAGGCCATGCTCCTGCTCTTGCCCATATGCGTACATTATGTTTTGTGCAGGCACTAACCCTTTTTGCCAATGCAACAGCCCCTTTGGAATATGGGGATCCAGCGCAAGCCCTGGTTTGCATGGGCAAAGACCCATTAACACCTGTGCAAACTTTTTAATATTGGGCCCCGGGGATTTTATTTATAAATATGGAGCTGGACCGGAGGGATGGAGGGGACCACAAGCACCAGGGATTTTCTCCTTTTATTATGTGCCTGGGATCAGAGTGAGGGAGGGGACCACTGGCACCAGGGATAGCTACGACTATCCAGGTCTGGTGGGGTGGCACCACGCTATCTGCTTCTGCTACCTACGCAGATGGGTCTATAATGGTCACACAAATGTCCACTTAGCACCTTGCATGCCCAATGGGCTCATTTGCATGTGTATCTTTTAATATTGCAGATACCACTCTAGCACTATCAAATCTTGGGGCCAACTTTGGGACTCATGTTGGGGTGGTGCTCCCTGACTTAGCACTGCCCCGACATGGCCCTATATTCAGTCGGGTAGCACATGATGGAATATAATATCCAGGGACCTCTGGGTAGTTGCAAAGTGCAATGCAAATGGTTGCACTATGCTTTGTCCATTTTTGAATATCATACCTCTGATTTTGCACAGGTAAAGGTTTTGTTTGGGCTCAGGTAAGACACCTGATGAACTCTTGCAATACTAGAAATGTGGGAGGGTCTTGAAAGGATATCTGTTGATTAGTGGGGGTTCAAGGGGAGTACATGGGGATGGAGCAGTGTGAGTCACATTCAGAACATGGAAACAGAGTTCCATGTGTGAGCATTTAAGAAAGGTAGAACCAGAAATCAGAGCTGTAAAAAAAAAAAAACTCCGAAAGAGAACTGATATGAGCCCCATCTGGGAGTGTATTTTAAAATACATCCCCCAAATGAAAATGTATATGAGCTCTCATGTGAGTGAAAATTTTTCAAAATATCCCACCCAATGAAAAGATACAAGCCCCCATGTGGGGCATTTTGAAATATTTGCCCCAAATGAGATGTGATACAAACCAGCCACGTTTTGGTATTTAAAAATTAGCATACCAAAAAGCAATGGATCCTCTTTTTGATGGGATGGGATTAGGTTGACACATTTACAATTCTTTGTATTTCTGGAATTTGGATTTTGCCTCATATGCACACCCTACAAAGCAGATTGTTAGCAAAGAAATCCAAGGAGATCTCAGTTGACAGGCAAGAAGCTGGGTGAATCTGAACTTCCTTAGACTCATTAACTACTGTATGGAATCACATCAAACTTGCAAAACACATCAAGTGCCGGCTTTGCAGCCTCAATATTATCATTGCTGCTGTGGAGGATGCAGCTTAACAATTTGCCATTGTCAGCCTGGAGAACCATCTTGTAGGGCTGCTTCACCGTCAACTGGCAGAAGACATCTGATGGATCTTTGGTAGCCTCGATGAAGTCAATGTCACAACCTGGGATGCAACTCAGGTACTTGTTCTGTAGATTCTTGAGAAGGATCTTCCCAGCTGGACCTCTTTCCATCAGGAACTTGGCTGTGGAGCCCCATGGTAGAATTAGCAGCTTCTATTCTGTGTACGTCCCCATTGTCAACAACACTCCCAGAAGTGTCCATTGTCCACCTTGAATGATACGCACAGGCCATTATTCAGGAAAAGTTCCAATATTCCCAAGCTGGTTGCCAAACTCTGTGAAAACAGAACCAGAGATATACAGTGTGCTTAGAACATGTAAACTGTTTATTCTGTTCTTACTTGGCCTTCATATCATTCAGTTTCAGTGCCCTTCTAAGCTCACAGAACTGCAACAAGTGACAATAAATTTAAATTAAAAATAGAAACAATATTTATGAGCCAAAATTAGACATAAAAGCAATTACGCCCTCATAAACAAATGTTTCTTGTGGATTTAGACCTAGCATGATTCCCAGCCAACATTGATTCCACTCAGTGTGGTTTCCCGTCAACACTTATTCCACTCAGCGAGGTTCCCAGCCAACACTGATTCTACTCAGAGTGGTTCCCAGCCAACATTGATTCTACTCAGAGTGGTTCCCAGCCAACATTGATTCTACTCAGAGTGGTTCCCAGCCAACACTGATTCTACTCAGAGTGGTTCCCAGCCAACACTGATTCTACTCAGAGTGGTTCCCAGCCGACATTGATCTCACTCAGCGTGGTTACCAACCGACATTGATTCTGCTCAGAGTGGTTCGAAGTCAACACTGATTCCACTCAGCATGGTTCCCAGCCAACACTGATTCTACTCAACGTGGCTCCCAGCCAAAACTGATTCCACTAGGCATGGTTCCCAGCCAACACTGATTCTGCTCAACATGGCTCCCAGCCAACACTGATTCCACTCAGAGTGGTTCCCAGCCGACATTGATTCCATTCAGCATGGTTACCAACTGACATTGATTCTACTCAGAGTGGTTCCCAGTCAACATTGATTCCACTCAGTATGTTTTCCCGTCAACACTGATTCCATTCAGCATGGTTCCCAGCCAACACTGATTTCACTCAGCATGGTTCCCAGCCAACATTGATTCTACTCAACAAAATTCCCAGCCAACATGGATTCCACTCAGTGATTCCCAGCTGACATTGATTCCATAGCGTGGTTCCCAACTGTCATTGATTCTACTTGGTGTGGTTCTCAACTGACATTGACTCCACTTAACGTGCTTCCCAACTGGCAATGATCCCTCCTAGTGTGGTTCCCAGCCACCAATTACCCCACTCAGCAATGTTCCTGGTCATCATCGAACCGCCCTGCATGATTCTGAACCACCATTGACCTCACCCGGCATGGTTCTTAGCCATTACTGACCCCACCTGTGTGGTTCTCAGCCATAAATTACCCCACCCTGTATTGTTCCCAGTTGGTTGGCAATAACCACACCCAGAATGGTCCCCAGCCAACACTGATTCCTCCTGGCCTGGTTTCTAGCTGGCACTGCCCCCACCCGGTGTGGTTCCAACCAGCACTGATCCCACCAGTGTGGTTCCCAGTCAGCACTGACCACACCTGGCATGGTTTCCACCCATCGTGGTTTCCAGCCAGCATTGACCTCACCTGGCCTGGTTTCCAGCCAGCACTGACCCCACCCAGTGTGGTTCCCAATCAGGACTGACCCCACCAGCATGGTTCCCAGCTGGCATTGTCCCCAATGGAATACCCCCTACCTGTCATGTCATGCCAATGCTGCGCGGATCTGCACTGGCTGCCGTTCAGTGGTGGGTCACCTTTAAGGTCGGTTTACTGACCTAAAGGCCCTACATGGACAGGGACTAAGTTATCTGCAAGATCTTCTGCATCCCTATTGCCCCTCCCATCTGCTTCGCTTCACTGACGAGGGATTGCTAGAGATTCCCAGGGTTTGTTTAAAGTCATCTGGGGCTGGTGCATTTGAATTTGTGGCCCCATCCCTGTGGAATTCTCTACCTCATCGGATTAGTCAGTGCCTGTTGGTGGCGAGCTTTAAATCTGCATTAAAAACTCATTTGTTTCCTTTGGTATTTTCTGATATTATTTGATATGCTGCAGATGTTTTTATATGTGTAGTTGTTTTATTTTCTTTTTTATGGTTATGTACTAGAGCTATGGTTTTGGAATAGCGCTATTTTATAAATAAATGATGATGATGATGCTTAGTTGGCACTGACCACAACTGGTGTGGTTCCCATGCGGCATTGATCCCACACAGTGCAGTTCCCAGCCTACAACTGAGGCATTCCTCCACCCAGTATGGTTCACAACAAGCATTGACCCCATCTGGCATGATCCCTGCTGGCACTGTCCCTACCCAGCTTAGTTCCCAGCTGGCATTGACCCCCCAGACGCTGATCATGGCCAACACTGACCACACTCAGCATGACTCCCAGCCAGCACTGACCCTACTTGGTGCAGTTTCAGACAGCATTGACCCCACCTGACATGGTTCCCTACTGGCCATGACCCCACCCAGTGTGGTTCACAGCCACACAGACCTCAGCCAGAATTGTTTCCACCTGGTGTGGTTCCCAACCAGTATTAACCCCACATGGCCTAGTTTTCAGCCAGCATTGACCCCACCTGGCATGGTTCCCAGCCAGCACTGACTCCATATGGCCTAGTTTCCAGCCAGCACTGACCCCACCCATTGTGGTTATCAACCAGAATTGACCCCACTGGTGTTGTTCCCAGCAAGCACTGACCCCAACAGCATGGTTCCCAGCCAACACTGACCCCACCAGCATGGTTCCCAGCCAGCACTGACCCTGCGGCATGGTTCCCAGCCAGCACTGACCCCCACCTGCGTGGTTCCTAGCCAGCACTGATCATGACCAGCGTGGTTCCACCTAACACTGACCCCACCCACTATGGTTCCCAGCCAGCATTGACCCCACCCACTTGGTTCCCAGCTAACATTGATCTGGAAATATCTGGTTGTCTGGCTGTTAGCATTAATTAGCAAATTTGGAAGCCAGCTTAGTGCAACAGAATCTAAGGCGTTTCAGTTGTTTAACCCTTTTTACAGCAGTCTACAGGATTGTGTTGCATGCACAGCTCAAAGCATTCTGGGCTTCAGCCTGTTTAAGCAAGGATACAAAAGCTAAAAGTAAAAAACAGAGCTGACGTTTTGACATAGGTCTTCCTCAGTGGGTACATAACCAAAGCATCTCAGTTTATTTGCAGGCTAAGCACTGATGAAGTAATCTTTTCCTTTTGTCCATATGTATTAAGTGTTTATGTTTGTTTTTTCTGACGTGGAGCCTTTGTAAATGAGTCCCTGATTCAAAGGTTGTAATCCTAAAATCTGTTAAATAAATAAAATAAATTAAATAAATAAATATTGTCTATACAAGTGTGTACAACACAAAGCCGTAGCCAGCAGTGTAGAGAGCTCATTGGTGCATCAAACAGTGACAGATACTTTACAAGTGAAAGGACATTAACATCAATTCAAAATAGAGCCCCCATCTCCCGCTCCTCCCCACCCCAAATTCTAGTATCTGTTTGGGGGCATCTCTACCACTGAATCCTGCCCCTACCACATTGCTGTGCACTGCCCCAATACTGGGTTCATGGCTATACCCTAAAGGCACTTGTAACCCCCTTGTAAATGGGGGTTCCTAAAGCTTCCGAGCTCATATTTCATGCTCCATGCCTGGTTGGTGATCGGCATAAAGCCGCTTAAATGGGTAGCAAGGAGCACTTTTAAAGCCTCCGTATGCTGTCTCTTTAAGGGCTGCCTGTTGCAGTCATAATTAACTAAAATGGTCGGGGGGCTGTGTGATTGTCTGCCCGAGTCCCGCCCAGGACGCTGAAAAATAGCACCCTTCTGCCATCGCTAGTGGTGCAGAGGAAGCTCTGCTGGAGGATGTGATTGTTTGCTGGAAATAACGTAAAATAATAATGATAATGTAGTTGTTCTAACCTGCCTTCATTTGCAGTGAGGACTGTTTTGATTGTCTCTTCCATTTTGGTCAATAACTGCTGAATTGGACCAATCAGTACCACGGGACTCTGGAGAGTGGTCTGACCAATAGAGGAACTGCTTGTACGTTGGAGAAGGCATTATAGGCTATGGCGTTTTTTCGCACCACTGAGGGGCAGAAAATTGATTGACTGACAGATATGCCAGCCAATAGAACTGGGTAGCACCCGAATTGTAAGGAGAACCCCATGCTGAGAAGGGGCAGATGTGTAGCGGTTGAGGAGAAGGAAGGAGCTGTGTGCTTCTGCGCTGGTGGAGTGTTCGAGCGGGAAGCGCCTGAAGGTCTGAGGTGACCGTTTGTTGCTGTTGAGTGAGTCGGATTAAATCCACTGCTTGCGGTCAGAGGAGGCTGGTGCCAGCCCAGCTACCCACCAGGCTCGACCTGTTTGGAGGATTGGAGAATCTGCTGAATCATGCTCGGTCCTCGGGAAAGTTGAAACTGCCATCACAGCACCTTAGCCGGCTGAGAGTTTGTGTAAGCCTTGGAGGCTGTGGCCTGGTGTGGTACCCCTCTGGAGTTGCCATATAAATGTGTGAGGAGGCTGGTGAAATGCAGGCTTAGCCCTACCAGTGGTGCAGAAACCATTGCTTGCTGGAGTCATGAGTACTGAACCAGGGTAGCTCCCCTGCTAAGTTGCAACGATGGTCTCAAGTTGTTTTATTATACTGCTGGCCGCCTAGCTGAATCACCTTTCCATCCTGACTTTCTCAGTATTGTAAAGGCTATCTGTGTCAGGGCCCCAACCAGCTGCCACGGTGGACTAGCCATTAGGGCTTGGGTACCCAGGGACAGTAAATATTAGGGTCAGGCCTGTGCACAGAGCCCTAGGTAGATAGGAATAGTGATAAGCCAATTAACTTGATTTCCCCCCCCTGACCTGGTTACTTCCCCTTGAATAAATCAGATTGCTTGTTCTGCAACTATACCCTGGCTGTTGTGTGCATTGCTAGTGAACTGCTGTATAGTGACTGTGATAAAACTGTACCTTCCTTTGCAGGGGGGCCCCCGGAACGAGTTGAGAGAAACTAGCTGGGGGGTGAGTGAACTGGAGAAGCATTGTGGGTACCCCGGGTGAGCCACTAGCTGGACGAAAAGGGGGTTGCAGTAACCCAGAGGGCTGTGACCAAGGCAATCTCGACAGTACTAACCCTGACCTCTGGGTGGAGGCACTCGTCAACGGATCTGGGCCCCTTACCCTGTCTCAGGGGAGGCAGGCAGGGGTAGTAACCCTAAGGACAGCGCCCCCTGGGGGTTACACACTCATACTGCTACCTTTTCCCCATTAAAAGGTTTACTGTTAAACTGGCCTGCCATGTAACAGATGGATTTCTGCTTGCAATGCCAATGACCTGAGTTCAGTTGTGAGCTCAGGGAATCAGAGGCCCAGCCAGGGAGGAGGATTGAGGGTCCGACAGACTGCTCTCCTTCTCCGGGGGGAGAGTGGAGAAGCACTCAGTCTATAACCAAATCCTAACAGAGGGTTGGGACCAGCACAAGCAAGGCTTGGTAGTTCTGGGAGATGTGCCAGACGTGGGCGCATGTGCCCCTATGACATTGCACATCACACCTCCCACCACAGGGGGACAAAAAAAACAGATGCCGAGGTCAGTAGCCAAATCCCCATGAAGCCTTGCCTGAGGACTCCTATATAGCCGCCGGACTACGACATGGCACCATTCGAGGGTATGAGAGGACCCTTCCCAGCCCGCCCCAGGGGGCAATCCAGGGTGAATGCCAGCGGAGGTGACCGCTGTTCTAAGGGATGTAGGCAAGGTGAAGAGGTCAAGTTATGGTGAAAAGAAAAAGGGGGGTCTGTATTTTCAATTACAAATACAAAATAAACAGGCAAAACATACTGAACAGATAGTAGAGGAACTTAAAGGTATCTATCAGTCAGTTATATGTCATTAGAAGGGTCTAAGAAAAAACTGAAAAATTCATCAGACTTGATAGTAATAATAATAATACAAAGGGTTACTTATATGCTCTGTTTCCACTAATACACTGGTTTCTCAAATGGTGAAACTAGCTTCCCAAGAAAGGCCCCATACTGTTCCAGGGAGGCCCAGTCAAGTCTGAGAATGTTGTGTGGTGGGATGACGCAAAACTAAATATGGATAATGGCAGCTGAATTTCTTTACTTATGCACAGACTGGTGACCAGGAAAGGCCCAATGAGCCAAAGCTAGTTTCCTAGGTGTGTATTTATATGTAAATTGGTGCCTAGAAGGTACACCTAGTCTAAGGCTTGTTTCTACAGTAGGTGTTTATTTATGTTTAGCAAATGGGCTTAGAAATTCCCTGGCACTGATGGCTGATACCCTTGGTGAGGTGGGCATGTATGAGACAACTGAGCCCGGTTTAAAAAAGTGCCAGTTCCAACTGACCTAATTTCTGAAATCAAGATGCCACGTAGAATTTCCAAACATGATCTGCTGTAATTTTTTTATTTGGCTTAGCAGGTGAGTTGGTGACTGGGCAAATCCCCCCAGCAAAGTCTGTGTTAACCCCCCCCCCCAAGTCTGTGTTAGTTTACGTTAAATAAATGAAATAAAATAAAAAGTAGCCACACATTAAAAACAGAGCTGTCAGTGCAATCGGTTTCATGTAACTGACGGTCAGCAGCATGGTTTCCAAAAGGGCAGCGTGTGCCTCCCTCTGTCCCCCTGGCAAGATTCGCAATCAAAATTTAAAAGTCAGAACAGCTTTGGGAAAAATTAAACTTGGCTGTAAAATCACAAACTGAGTTGAGAGAGAGAGAGAGAGAGATAGTGCTAGCTCTGGTACCACTACTGTGTATGACAACAGCAGTACTTTCTTCATCTTCCGTACCACAGATGGATGTCCATCTGCAGTACAGAAAACAAAAGTACCGCTTCTCTAATACAAAGTAATACTGCCAGAGCTAGCGCTATTCTCTCTCTCTCTCTCTCTCGCTCAACTTAGTTTGTGATTTTGCAGCCAAGCTACCATGTGTACCAAGCAAGCGTCTCCCTTATCTGGTGTGCAAATAACCAAAAAATAAAAACACCACCCTCCCTCACTCCTGCTGCCCCTAATGTGCTGTACCATACATTGACTTCTTGTAGCCCTAAACAGTGCATGACACTCTCCCAACACTTCCACTGAGTTTAGCAGACACTCGTGGGGGATGTCAAAGTATAACACAAAAGCGTTGAATGAATGAATAAATAAAGAAACAGTAATATAAAAAGTGTTTTGACAATTCTAAGCCCTGTGTGTGTGTGTGTGTGGGGGGAGTGGGGGTAACCATGAAAACCAACTCCAAAGTCACAACCACAGAGCTTCCACTAGGACAAAAGTCCCTAGCTCAGAAAAACAACAACACAGCAGTGTATGCAGGTGGAGGAACTGTTTTATTACAAAATAAATGAAATACCTAAGAGTTTTAACTTTCTAACATAATTGTATTAAACATATAACACAGTGGCACATTTTCTAAGTGCAATGATATCCTCCAGGGTGGGTGGTATAAGCTATAATGGACCTTCCAGGGGCTATAAGGCCCTCCGCTTGTGGGGTTGGATCTCATTAGACCCCTGAGCAGTCTGGTATAGCCCAGTACTGCCCAGCCTGTTGGGTAGTACTGCTTATGTACATTGGTGACTGGGAAAGGCAGACTGACCCAAGGCTTCTTTCTACAGTCGGTGTTTATATGCAAATGAGTGACTGGGAAAGGCACACTGCCCAAGGTTTGTTTGTACAGTTTATGTAAATTGCTGGCTCAGAAAGGCACACAGAGCCAGTGTTTGTTTCAGGTGGGACCTGAGGTAAGGATACAGGAAGTTGCTTAACAATAGGGTAAGAAAGGAGGGAGATGGAGGGCTAGGTTAATTAGTGCTGTATGAAACCTGAATATGTTGCGCTCTTTATGACTTGCACAGCCAACTGCCAGAGAGGTGGCATCATTGAAAACAGTGGACAGCTTTAAAAGGTGTTGGGACAGAATAAAATGCAGGAGAGGCATAACAGTTGGGAAGATGGATAGTGGGACAAGGGGGGGGGAGGAAGACTCCATGTGGAAAAGGAAGGGAGCATAGCTCCAGTAAAGTCACCTGTGAGCTGCACACTCGAGCAGACTAGATTGACTGAAATGGCCTGTTTATATTTGCACCTCAATTTATTGCTGTCTTTGCACTTCTGTTTGATTGTGTTTTGCTGCTTGTTGCTTTGTGTTTTGCTGCTTATTTTGCTCCCTTCCTCTTCCCCCAGGTCGCACCTGGAAATGAGCCTCAGCTCAGGGTGCCTTTCCCAGCTACCAAAAATTTAAGTAAAAAATAAATAAAAATGTTACTCTAGTTTTCTGAGTTTGTGGACTGGAGGCTCAGAAGAAACACCAGCTTGTTGTGCATGTGTGTGCATGACATGAGCGCATGTGCCCAGCAGTAGCTACTTAGGAGGTGGGAACTTTTGCTTTTCTGCATTTCCTAAATAGTGGCCTTCAATGAGTGAACCAATTGCAGCGTTGTCAAAGAGAACATAATTCATTCTGTATCTTAGTTCACATGGTGATTCAGGTGCTTTAGCCTGGACAATGCCTCATTTTACCTCTTAGGTACACGTGTGGCTCTTTATCAGCTTTGACAAGCCACCCACGGACTCAGGGAGTGCCACTTTACTGTTAGTTTTGTAAACCTCTCTCTGCCCTTACCATTATCCCTGAAATCTGATCATTCCTATTTCTTCTGTGTTGCACTACAAGTATATGCTAGATCATCAGACCCACGGTCCCCTTTTTATTTAATACATTTTAAGTATTGTTCAAAAATTGCAGAGAATACTAATGAAAACCTAGACTGAACCATATTAAAGGAGCACTGCTTTTATTTATTCTAAATGTAAAAAAGTGCTAAAGCAAGCTCCAAATGAGAAAAAAGGGTATAGTACAAAACAATAGATTAAGATCAATCTTAAATAGAATAATAGGGCTGGCCTGCCAGCAAAGCAGCAAGGTTACCACTTGCGATGTTGACGACTCGTTTTGGGAACAAACATGGAATGTCAGAGGGTTGGCCAGGGATGTAGGATGAGCCTCTCATGAACAACTCTGCTCCTCCGAGGGGAGGGGGTTCCCAACACTGCAGTGCCCAATGGAGACTGGGTGTACACTCCGGGACCACACACAAGTGGGTGGAGGTGACAGCAGAAGTCTGCAGGACACATACAGGAGTATGCATGACCCATGTTGACATCATTGCACATTTGCACCTCCTGGGGGGAAACTCAAGTGAAAATTCCAAGGGCCAGCAGCTTAGTGACACCCCTGCACCTACATTTGAATAACACCCTAGGTGAAGCCTCACCTGGGTCTTGAGGTGGATCTCAGACTCTCTCCTTGGGGGAATCCTGCCACAGGGGGAAAGCTACAGATCTCCCAGACTCAGTAGCCCAGGGGGGTTGCCAGGTGGTATGTACAGCTGCCGACAGATGGGGCACATCCCCACCCAAGCCTAAGTGGCATTAAAAGAGTTAAAATAGAATAACATATATAGGTCAAAATTATCACCAGTAATATACACTGCTGCTTTGATCACATATTTATATGTAAGCAATAAGACATGACAGGGTTTTGGTTATTCCATGATAACCGCACACCTAGGTGTGTGGTAAGGCACAAGGCTGATGGCCGAGTGTCCTTCCACATCTAGGTAAGTGGTTATCACATAACAACCAACACCCTGAAATCTCTTATTGTGCATATAAAATGGTTAACAATGATGCAAAAATTACACTGACAAGTAGCTTGCATTTTTTAAATTGTGTAACATTTATTTATAGAGAATAGAGAATTTATTTAAAAAGTTTGGGATGGCCAAAATAATTGCTTTCTAGGTGCGTCTTTCTTTTAGTTACAGATCCTGCTGCAATGTTTCATCTTAATCTGAAATAAGCTGCACCAATATGGAAGCTGAAAAGCTTCAACACCTTCATGATTCTGCGGAGATCATCACACAATCGTGAAGGAGTTGCAGTGATCAGTTTGCACATTTGTGCTGCTCCTTTCAGCTACAGGTGGGATGTTCTACTAGGGCATGTTCCGCAGCAGTGAGCAATAACATCTTTTTTACTTTTTTTTATATTTTACAGATTTCTATCATCCAGTTTTAAGTCCTCCCCCATTTCCTGTGTCACATTTCCTTCCCTGTCTTCCCATTTGCAGTTTCAAGGGACATCTGGTCCCTGGTATACACATATACATTTCAAGCATGGTATGTCTGGTGTAAATGGTGATGACCATAATACAATTAATTGTCTACTACACCAGTTGCAGGTAAGGTGAGAGGAAGAGAGAGTGCTATGCAGACAGTTGTTGGCAGAGAGAGAGGGAAGACCTGTGTGTGGACTGTTAGCGGTAAAGAGACCGGCAGTGAGATAGTGTTGTCGATGGTCACAGTGTTTCTTTGATGCTGCCATGGTGGTGGGATGGGGAGGAGGTTAAAATTAAGCAAAAACGGTGGGGCAGGAGGCTGGTGGGTGTTGGGTGTTGGAGAGTGGGTTAAAGCAGATTGTGGCTGGTCAGGCAGTTTTCTAAAACTTCGACAGCAGTACAGATTGTGGGGCTGGCAAGCACTTGTTCACCTGGGGTGGGAGAGGCATATTTAGTGACAGGTATACTGTAACAGTAAGGATTGGCAGTCTACAATTTTGAATCTGTAATTGGATGAGAAAATGTCAGTAAACACCAGAAACAGGTGTTTTCAATCATAGTGTGGCTCTCTTTGTTAACTGTTGGGATTATCAATGATTTATATACATTTGTTTGACTTTTTCAAACTTTTGGGTCTTCAGGGGGCTTGCCTGTTTTTACATTGCTAACATGTCTGTCAGACATTTTATTTAAGAACACCTGGAAGGCATTGATACATGGGTTCCCTTTCCCTTCATCCTGGATGCCGAAACGTTTCCCTAACCAGAGGTTGTCACTTCCTGATGCACTGGGTTCCAAAGCCTTTCAGCCAACCAGGACACAGCTTTTCCCATCCTTATTTTATATATATGCTTATTGTATTGTTATACACACATTTGCAAACTCATGTATGTGCTTACTGTATGTTAATTACACATTTGTGCATTTATGTATGAGAACTGTATGTTAATACACATTTCAGCATGTATATATTAGAAGAAGTAGTGGGCATAAGGGTGGGATTATTATATCGAAATAAAAAATTGTTTGGGTGGATATATGATAAAGAAAATTGTTGAATCACAGATTTTTCCTCTTTTTGACTATGGTGATACACTTTATGATTATTCTCAGTCTGGTAGATTGTACAGATTGGATGTACTGTATGATCGCCTTGCGAGACTGATCTTACAGTGTCCCAGGGATACCCATCATTGATTAATGTATCATAGATTAGGATGGACTTCGTTATCAGAGAGAAGACAGTTACATAAATATAATTTGGCCTTTAAAAGTATTACTACGGTAATTCCAGAATATTTGGCTGAAAGATTAGAAGTTAGGGATGTTAAGTCTTCATTAAGGAATGCGAATTATCGAGAGTTGGTTATACCTAGATCAAAAACTAAATGTTCTGATTTCTTCTTTAGTCAGCTAGTCCCTAGATTTTGGAATATGATTCCTGTAAAATTTCATTTGTATAATCGAAAACTAACGTCACGAAACACTACTAAAACCTGGTATTTGGAATCACTTTTTGTACAAAAGAAGGTTTGTTGTGGTTAAATAGTTAATTATTGTTATTGTATGTTAATGTATGTTTGTATTCTTTTGTATTTTTATAATTGTTGTAACTATAATTTTGTATAACCAAGGGTCACCATTTTAAATGAGTTTTACTCAATGGTCTAACCCATTTAATAAAAATGAATGAATGAATATTGTATATGCTTAATTACACATTTGTGCATGGTGTATGCTAATTGTGAATTACATGCTAATTATGTGTTAATAAAACATTTGCATAGTTGTGTTTATGCTAATTATATGGCAATTATGCATTTACATGTTAAACCACTAGAAGTGTTTGTAAAGAGGAGGCTGTAGTTTTAGAATGAGGCAGGTTCTCAGGATGCTTTGTTTCTTGAACTGGTTGTATGATTCCAATTATATACAAGGGCACTGTGGTGGTAGACATCACATGACCTACTCTGATATTTGAGCAACACAGACAGTTTGGCAAATCGTTGCTATGGCAACTTATTTTTTGCTTCTCAGTGTATGTCTTGTTATATATTACAGGTTACTCTGCATTACCACAAGTTGCACAAATTAACAGAAATTGTGGAAGAAATATCTTGGATGCTAGGCTAAGAAGTGCAAGGTAATGCACCTGGGAAACAAAAACCCAGGGAAGAGTACACAATGGGGTGAGATACTAACAACAACAAAATGGAAAGGGACCTGGGGGTAGTCATATCAGATGACCTAAAGGTGGGCAAGCAAGTGAGAGGGCAGCAAGGAGGGCTGGGGGATATTGGGATGCATAGGAGAGGCATCACCAGTAGAAAACAAGAAGTTATTATCCTCTGTACAGACAGCTGGTCAGACCCCATCTGGAGTACTGCGTGCAGTTCTGAGACCCAGTCTTCACAAAGACATAGACAGGATGGAAGCTGTCCAGAGGAGGGCAACTAAAATGGTGCAGGGTCTGCACCAGAAGACATATGAAGAGAGACTAAAGGAGCTTAATATGTATAGCATCGAGGAAAGGAGGGAGAGGGGGGACATGATAGAAACTTTCAAGTACCTCAAGGGAATCAACAAAGTCCAAGAGGGTAGCATCTTTCAAAAAAAGAGGTGTGCAAGAACAAGGGGCACAATTTGAAGATAGAGGGGGCAGCTCAGAGGTAATTTAAGGAAGTATTTTTTCACAGAGAGGGTTGTGGATGCATGGAACGGCCTTCCGGAGGAGGTCGTGGAGTCAAAAACAGTGGTGGAATTCAAGCATGCATGGGACAGTCATAAGGCAATTCTAGGGGGTGGGGGTAGGAAGAAGTAGGCTGCTGGTTAACTAGGATCTGCAGCTTATCCAGTAGGCAGGGAAATGTGCAGACTGGGTGGGCCAAGCGGTCCTTATCTGCCATCAAATTCTATGTTTCTATGTTTCTGTATGTGAGCACTCCAAACTGGCAGAACACATCAATTTGATTCTTTGCAGCTTCAATGTTATCACAGCATGGTAACGTTCAGGGTCAGGGCAGGGAGGGAAACAAGTAAAACCAGTACTACAGTCGTGGACTTCAGACGCACAGACTTTGACAAGATGAGAAGGATAGTAAGGGAGACAATGGAGGGTGCAGAGAATATAGCGGCAGTGGAGGAGTTATGGCAAGCTATCAAGGGAGGGGTACTGAAAGCTGAAGAAATGTACATAAAAAAGTTTAGCAAGAACAAAAGGGGGAGGAGACTGCTTTGGTATGCAAAGGTGGTTGAGGGGGCAGTTAGGGAAAGGAGGAGGGATTTTAGAAAATTTAAGCGGACACTCAGCAAGGAAGATAAGGAAGAGTATAGGGAAAAGAGAAGTATAGCAGGAAGAAGATCAGAAGGGCAAAAGCAGATACTGAGGAGAAAATAGCAAAAAGGCCAAAAGGGAGAATAAAGCCTTTTTCAGATATGGGAGGAGAAGAGAAGAGAAGGCAGGGGATTACTAGGTTGAGGGGAGGAGAAATACTATGGAAAGAGTCTGTGAAAAGCAGTTATTAAATAAGTACTTTAGCTCTGTATTCATGAAGCAGGAGGAGGATGTGTTAAAGTCGAATGGGAAGGAAGGCAAATGGGTGGATCTGAGCCCATTCACTGTGTAAAGGGTTAGGCAGAGCTAGATATATTGCGGTGGACAAGGCAATGGGGCCTGATAGGTTATACCCCAGAGGTGATCAGGGAATTGAAGGAGGAGTTGGCTGCACCTTTGACAAGGCTCTTCTACTTGTCCCTGGATATGAGGAGAGTGCCGGAGGACTGGAAGAGGGCAGACATAGTGCCTTTACACAAGGGAGGTAGTAAGGGGGTGAAGGGGAACTACCAACCTGTCAGCCTCACGTCAGTGGTGGGGAAGGTAATGTAGGCATTAATCAAGGAGAGGGTGGTGGGTTACCTGGAGGAGAGTGACTTGCAGGACAGCAGACAGCATGGCTTCACAAAGGGGAAGTCTTACCAGACAAACCTAATTCAGTTCTTTGATTGGGTGACTCAGGTGATTGATCGGGAGGGGAACGGTGGACATGGCCTATCTGGATTTCAGTAAGGCCTTTGGCACCATCCCCCATAGGAGGCTGGTGAGCAAGATGGAAAGCCTGGGGTTGGGTGGGAAAATAACAAGCTGGGTGGAGGCCTGGCTGTCAGGAAGAATTCTGAGGGGGGTGGTGCTAAATGGGGTGCACTCCGGGACAGCGAGGGTGAAAGAGCGGTCGACAGGGGTCAGTTTGGGTCTGCTTCTCTTCAATATCTACATCAGTGATATTGCTGAGGGTTTGAGGGGGAGGGTGTGCCTACTTGCTGATGACACAAAAATATGCAATAGGGTGGACACTCCAGGAGGGTGGAGGACATGAGGGAGGACTTAAAGATGCTTGAAAAATGGTCTGGGACGTAGCAGCTGAAATGTAATGCCAAGAAGTGCGCTGTGATGCACTTGAGTAGTAGGAACAGAAGAGCAGGGTACACCCTAGGTGGGTAGGAAATTAAAGTAACAGAACAGGAGAGGATCTCAGGATCATAGTCCCTCGAACCTAAGGTAGGAATCCAGTGTAGCAGAGCAGTGGGAAAGGCCAATTTAATGTTGGCATTCATGGTCAGGGCATTACTAGCAGAAAGAGGGAAGTAATAATGCCCCTTTACAAAGCCATGGTGAGGCCGCACCTGGTATGGGGTTCAGTTTTGGAGGTCACATCTCTGCAAGGATATAGATGTGTTGGAGAGGGTTCAGGAAGAGCAAACAAGATGGTGCAGGGTATGCAGGGCAAGTCATATGAGCAGAGGTGTAAGGAGCTGGCTCTGTTCACGCTGGAGACAAGGAGGGAAAGGGGAGACATGATTGAACTTTTAAATATGTAAAGGGCTCAATAAAGTGGGAGAAGAGGATTTACATAAGACAAAGGAGGGGTCAAATCTAAAGGGCAGAGCCTCAGACTGCAAGGAAAAGATACAAAGGCAATGTGAGAGGCGTTTCTTCATGGAGAGGGTGGTGGAGCCCTGGAACAGACTACCAGACAGAGTAGTGGGGACTAAATTGGTGGAAGAATTCAAGAGGGCATGGGACAAGCACATGGGGCTTAGTATTGGGGGGATGGTGGGGACTGGCAGGGGGGGAGCAGACTAGATGGGCTAATATGGTCCTTTAATGCCATCAGGCTTCTATCATTCTATGATTCTATGATTATCAGTGCTTCCCCAGTGGATGTGCCTTAGATGCTTGCCATTGTCAGTCTTGAGAACCATCCTGCAGTCCTGGATAAGCAGTTGAAACTCACAGTAAACATCTGGTGTATCTTTGGCTGGCTCAATGTAGTCGATGCCACCGTGGTTGATACGGCTCAGGTACTTGTATTGTGGGGTCCAGATATAAATCTTCCCATTTGAGGCTGGGCTTACCAGGAATTGGCAGAAGGTGCCCAGGCTGGACTTTGCAGATTTAATGTTGTTTCTAAAACCATAGTTAATAATACTCCAGAAATTTCCATGGTCCCCCTTGAATGCCACAACCTCAGCCTGTCAAGACAGAATCACAGGTATACAGCCCACTGATGATAAATATAGTGAGGACTCCACTCTGGTGGAAAACAGTTGGTGGCCAGAAGGTCAGATTGTGTGTGTGTGTGTGGGGGTAATAAATTGCTGAACCAATTTTACTGTCTTGTGGCCCACCTTCAAAATAATAACTGCCCCCTTACAGTGCTTTGTAAGAGCAGAAGCTCGGGTCAGAGCCACAACAACTGTTCAGCATTAATGTGATGAGAGATAAAGAATTAATGTGTGACTTAGTTATACTTATATTACTATGAATCAAAAGAAAAGTATAAACATCAAGGTAATGCAGGAAAAGGTGCTGTTGGTTCTGGACACACACACACACACACACACACACACACACACACCCTTACTGCACCAAATTCATCAGTGGTGCAAATTTTACTTGAAGAAATAGACACAGGCAATTTCAGTCCTTCTTGCTTTTGGAACTTAATTAAGCAAACCAAAGGTAAATCCTGTCAGTCCAGCTTCTCACTACAGATTTAAAGTGAGGGTTTAGCCATCACTAGAAAAGCTGAAATTGTTAATTGCAAAGTTGTATTTGTCAAGTCCCTCAATCTGTATCATATCACAGCTGGAGCTGTGTTTGACAAACAGGAGCAATAACACAATTGTGCTCACATCTGCAGGGTGACTGATTTGAAGCAGCCCATCCCATATCCACATCATTATGTACAATACTACACTTGATAACGGCTCTAAGTAAATAGTTATGAACTACTACTTCTACTGAGAGCACACGAAACAAGAGATCAGTGTACACTGCACTGTCAGTTTCTATTTACTTGATAGTTCAGTTAGGCAAAGATTTTAATTTGGATAAAAAATGTTATTTGTGGTTTTGAATAGAAAAATGACAGTGCATTGTTCGGTGACAGGATTTCTATTAGTGAACTACTAAGAGCTGATCTTTTTATTTTATTTATTTCAACCTAGGATTAGAAAATACCTTTGAGCACAGTGGAGCTCATTTACAAAGGTTCCACGTCAATAATGGGGAGGGGTTACAAAACAGACAGAGTATAAAACATAATAACATGTACAGATAATATCAAATACAGCAAACAATAGAACAGCACAACACATAGTAAATATAGATGATTGCAATTAGATACATAGTTGGCATTCTAGGACTTTATAAGCGACGATGGGTGGGTAATCCCATTTGGAAATTGGGAACGGTGAGTCAGAGGATGAAGAATAGTAGCAGGACAGAAAACAAGGGGATGCAGCTGGGCAGCATTGTCAAGCATGTTGAGCAAGGCATGAAGGGGTAGAATGGGTGGAAAGAGGGCAAGCACAGAAGGAGAAGGTGACAGGAGGGAGGGGATGGTGAGATGTGGGGAGGGAGGGAAGAGGGAGGGAGGAGGAAGAAAGGTGTGAAAAAGAGTCAGTCAGGGGTCATAGTGGGCGAGCTAGTGGGACTGAGTAGGAGGGTCAGGACGTGACAGGTAGGGGGAGAGGGTGAGAGAGGTGATTGAGCAGGGGAGATAGGATGCAGCCAGGGGCCTTGTCGAGGAGGCTGGGGAATGCAGGTTGCCAGATGAGGTGCAAGTCGCATGACTAATTAAAGCAGGTACACTCACTTTCCTTTGAGATGTGCAGATGCAGGAGATGCTTGAACTGGGTAACTTGAGGTATGCTAGTCAGTTCACAGCTCAGACCATTCATCCAGTTAGGAGCTCTGTAAGGGAAGGATTGCTGGCATTGGGTGGTCCGAACCCTAGGAACGTGAAAGAGTTCAGAGACAGAGGACTGCGTGTGACACAACTTTTGAGGCTTTGATAGAAGACTGGCGATGCACATTGTCAGGGCTCCAAGCAACATTTGCTTGCAAGTATAAGAGTGGAACTTGATGCGATCTTGTAGTTTGAGCCGCCCAGTTAGGGGTGAATAGATCACAAGTATGGGTGAGGTAGCCGGCACCAGTGATAAGTCTATTGGCTTTGTTTAGGGCAGTATTTAGTCTTTTGAGAGATGTAGCTGTGGCAGCTCCATATATAACCAAGCTGTAGTCAATAACAGATAGTACCGAGCTGTGGATTACAAGTTTAAGTGCTTCTGGGGTCAGACTTTGTATGTGTCTGTAGAGCAGTCCTGGTTTAGCATTTACATTCTTAGCAACAATATCAATGTGTTGCTCGTAGGTAAGGTGGCAGTCCTGGGTTACTCCAAGGTATTTGAAGTGCTGGATTTGTTCAATGGGGACTCCTTGGTTATTTTTAACAGTGAGGACATGTGACTTGTGTTTATGGCAGGAGCATGAGAACAGCATAAGTTTTCATGTGCATATAACAGAAATCTTATTAATTTATGTTCAGTAGTAGTTCCTAAATGATTGCTAAGTGCTTATCAAATAAAAGAAATGCATGTCATGTATAATAGACCTCAACAAGATACCAAAAATCACATTATAACGGTGTTCACCATGCGCTCTGCTTACCTCACATTATATTGTAGCAATCTGTTACTTCCCTATTGTTACTCATAAACACATTGTTTTGCTAAAGCAAATGAACACACTGCTCACCTAAAAAAAAATATTATTAATAGAAAACGTCTGTGTAACTTGTCTGTTTAACCAATCTACATAAATGATAATGAAGCAACAGGGAATCTTGTAGCCTGTTTTGGGTAGTCACCCGCACTGCACTCAGCAGCCTCTAATGATGACATGTGACTTTTTTATATTACATTTATTATTCTTTGTTTTGTTACATAAATACTGTGCTATCTAGAAAAAAAACTCAGACTCAAGTTGAAAGTACTGTAATAGTAACAGGTTATGAAATGCACAATATTTTAACCTTGTTGCAAGTTACAACGGTAAAGATAAGGACAAAACCATGCCTAACTGGGACTTTGGTAATTATTATCCAAATCAAACATGAATATTCCTTCTTAATGTGGATTTAATGTGGGAAAACAGTTAATTTCTAAGGTGCAGTTTAAATTGATAAAATACACTCTGTTTACAGCTGATTAAAACTAGCCTTATCTCATACTGGCATGAGGTAACTGCCAACATCAAAAATAGCAAAAGAGTGAAAAGGTTAAAATTATGAAGACAAACACATGGGTGGCATGTTATGAATTGATTAAACAAAATATGTATACTGAATTAACATCTTTTTACAATACTCAAAGCCACTGAAATGCACAGCTCAGTAGCTCTCTGTGCTAAAACTGATACATTCTAAAATTGGTACTGTACATTATATCATATCACACACTTAACACAGGAAACTGGGTTGGCCATAGCTCAACAAAGTCTTCTGCCAACCTTAAATTATGCTTCCACTATCATGGACACTGCACGGCTTCTGTTTTATCAAGAAAGGAGGTACTACTTCAAAAAATAGGTACATTTGCACTTTTAGCACCTTACAGGATCCATCACTGTTAATTCTGAATACTCTTGATTGGCCTTCGGTGTTGAATAATTACAAAATTTCTTTAGGTTATCTGACATATAATGTAATGAACTCTGGTGTGCTGTCTCCTGCATGGTTTGATAAATAAGTATACCTCAGCATATGACTCACTATCATCTCGTTATTCCATTTGTTCTCACAAATTCTGGGAAAATAACTTTTGCATATCGTGCTGCTTACTGTGGAATTCTTTACCAACAAACATTAAGCACCTTCCACCTGTTACAGTAAGTCATTTGTTTTATCTTTCACTCGACATTTCAAAAGTACACATGTATGTACTTGTAAGTTGTAGTAAGCTGTAATAACTTCTTTACAATTTTATCACACCAAATGTTTTCCTGTTTTGTAGTGTTTTATATAAGTTGCTTGTTCTTGTGCTGTTAGCACTCTGACGTCAGATGGTACCTGAAAATGGAATGTTTTATTCCAGTGTACCACAGTACCTTACAATTCAAATAAATGAAATGGAATAAAACCCATGGGCTAGGATTCCTAAAAGCACAAAGTGCACAGAAACATTTGAGAGGCACTCCGCGAGTTGGCGCTTGGTGGGCATTTGGCTTATTTACAGTCAGATAGCATGGTGCACTATCTGACTGTAAATAGGAAAAATGGCCCCACAGCCAATGATTAACATGAAAGAATATTTATTTGAGGGTGGAGAGCATGAGAAGCCATACGAGGAGAGACTAAAGGAGCTTAATATGTATACCCTTGAGGAAAGGAGGGAGAGGGGGACATGATATAAACTTTTAGTACCTCAGTGGAATCAACAAAGCCCAAGAGTGTAGCATCTTTCAGAAAAAGAGATGTGCAAGAACAAGGGGACCAACTATGTCCCCATGAAGATACTGATGAGTACAGGGCCAGTACCATGCCCTGGGGTACATAGATACATAGATACATAGACAGTGTCAGCAGATAAGGGCCTATGGCCCACCCAGTCTGCCCATTTGAGCTTGTAAGTTCAGTTTGTTTTCCTAGAAGTCTGTTTCCTCCCCTGACCTCTAGAATTCCTTTATGTCTATCCCATGCATTCTTAAATCCCGTGATTGTTTCAGCCCCCACCACTTCCTCTGGCAGGGTGTTCCACTTGTCCACCACCCGTTCTGTGAAGAAATTCTTTCTCATGTTTCCTCTGAATCGTCCTCCCTCCAACTTCATCCCATGCCCTCTAGTCCTGGAACATCTTTTTCACTTAAAAATAGTGTTTTCCTGCACCCTGGTCCTCCCTGTAAGATACTTGTATGTCTCTATCATATCCCCTCTCTCCCTCCTCTCCTCCAGGGAGTACATGTTCAGTTCCTTCAACCTGTCTTCATAGGACTTGTGATGCAATCCATGCACCATCTTTGTTGCCCTCCTCTGAACCTTCTCTACCCTGTCTATGTCCTTACATAGGTATGGTCTCCAGAACTGTACACTGTACTCCAGGTGGGGCCTCACTAGTGTCTTGTATAGAGGAATTATGACCTCCTTTTCCTACTGGTGATGCCCCTGCCATACATCCCAGCATCCTATTTGCTTTACCTGCTGCCTTGTCACACTGTTTCCCTACCTTGAGGTCATCAGAGATGACAACCCCAAGATCCCTTTCCTGCTTGGTGCATGCTATATCCTCACCCCCAACTGATATATTGTGCCAGGGTTTTTGTGCCCCATATGCATTATCTTGCACTTCTTTGCATTGATTTTCAACTGCCAAACCCCTGACCATTCTTCAAGTTTCTGCAGGTTACTTCTCATTCTGTCTACACCCTCTGGTGTGTCTACTCTGTTACAGAGCTTTGTGTCATCAGCGAACAGTGAAATTTTGCCTTCTAGATCCTGCGAATGTCACTGATGAAGATGTTGAATAGGACCGGTCCCAGCACTGATCCCTGTGGTACCCCACTGGTCACTCTTCCCTCTGTGGAGTGACAGCCATTTACCACCACCCTCTGTGTCCTGCCACCCAGCCAGTTACCTACCCACCACACTACTGTCCTGCCCACACCCATATTCCCCAGTTTGTGTAATAGTCTTCTATGTGGCACTCCACCTGTGACACCCCAATTCCCCCTGAGAAGTCTTCATTTAACACTACCCTCTGTGTTCTGTTCCTTAACCAGTTTCCCACCCAGGCCACATCAAAAGCTTGCCCCACGTCCACCTCCCTTGTCACCTGGTCAAAAAATGTTATTAGATTCATCTGGCATGACATTCTCCTAGTGAACCAATGTTGCGTATTGTCCGGTAATCCATTAGATTCCCGGAATTCTATTAATCTCACTTTCACTTTACTTTACAAATCCAGTACATGTGCCACAGACAGACAAATTACTTCCCGACTGCTAGACAGATCCCATGTAGTGCTTGTGTATCAACGTCAACTGATGACATCTTCTTCAGAGCAAGATTGATCAAGGAAAATAATATTGCCCCTGGATTTACAAAGTAGTTTTTTTGCTATTTATTCACCAAGGATTCTGATGTAGTCCCTGTCTTTTGCCTCCTGCCTGCAGCATGCCTGACGGTTTGTTTGTTTGTTTGTTTGTTCTTTTGTCTGTGCATTTGTTTTTATGACTTTCTGGTTATGTGTAATATTAAAGATTTGAATACTGGAATATCTTCTCACTGGTACACCACTTTTCTTCTGTCTTCAAACCAAATCTATTAACCCAATTTCTGCCACCACACAGCTTGCCCCTCTGCCACCCTTTCCTTCATCTTTGATTTTACTTTCCTCAATACCTTGCCTACCCACTTAAGTTTTGGAAGGGGAACCTCCTTGCCTACATCCCTCTCACTTGCCTTATATTTTTGAAGGCCACATTCTTTTCAGTGGAATGTCACCTCCCTGGATTCTTTTCACTGTTACCTCAAGTGAGGTATCCACAGCACCTCGTACAGGGACAACATCACTTTCCACAAATTGTTTTCAAAGCTACAGCACACAAAGCCTCACCCATTCCTTGTACATGGGGTAATATCCCTTCTCTTTGTTTTCACACTCCCAAGCTACCCCAAGTGAAGTCTTGCCACAGAATATCTCAACAGAATCCTTGCATGAATCTTTTACGACTGCATGGGTGGAGTCATGCAGACATAGTACTATCATCAGTAAATGGGGCCCTGAATTTCTAACGCACCACAGCTATCTTGTTACGAGGCAGTGGAGTCAAAAATCTATCAGCATTTTCTGCATTCATAGACTGTGTTTCCTTCCCTAGCTATGTTGTTAGGAGGGTGGAACCCACCCGTCCTCCCATTCACTGCAATGTGTTTCCTTCTCCCCTTCTAATTATGTCAGCAGCCTAAAGGTTAAATCAAAAAGGCACTGGAATCGGCACTACTAGTAACTCAGGTTTTCATATTTCATTAGCAGCTCTCTGTGGCAAGGTAATTCAATCACAGATGTGTTTGTTTATTGTCTCCTTTTTCAAAAAAATTCAATATAGCAAAAAATGTCAATATAGTTTGCTATTTTCAAATAAAAAAAAACAATTGTTGCCAAATAATTGTCACTATATTTTCTGGGAATAAGCCAGTACTAGATTTATTTTACAGTAGAATATTGTATTACTTAACTAAGATCAAGTTTACTCTAAAATGTTCAGCTCTACTGCACAAATCTGCACGTTGCAGTTAGAATAGGTTGTGCATAAAGTAGTCAAGATAAAGACCCAAGTCCTTCAGGCTTCTAAGGGTTTGAACAGTACAAACAGTGACATCTACTTTGTTCAGATAAAATTACTTCCTTTCTGCATTCACTAAACTGTGTTACCCCTTCCCTCCTCCCCCCAGCTGTGTTGTTAGCAGAGAGTGGAATCCATCTGTGTCCTCCCAGTCACTGCAGTGTGGTTCCTTTTCCCTCTTCTAAATCTGTCAGCAGCCTAAGGGTTAAAAGTAGGGAAAGATGATGGTAAAGAGTTCCCTAAGTACTTGTGAATCTGTAGTGTGGTGCCTCATGGGGTTTGAATACTCACTTGACGCAGGGTTGGTGTTATCCTAACTTTAGCACTGCCTTTCCAGGCACAGAAAAATTCACAATACTGCTTGGAGAGAGGGTGCTGAAGTTAGGGTCATATGCTGCACTATGCTATAATTTTTCCTGAGCAGTGTTTTCTTAAACACAGCTTAGAGTTCACAGTTAGTTTGAGTAGTTTTGGGTGCTGAGGTTGTAGCAGGGTGGAATCAAACTGATGTCCACAAAGTTTATTAGGAAGCAACACGATGAATGATCCTGCACAGATGTGAAAACCAAACTGTTCTGCCAGAAGGGTGCTTACTGATAATATTACGTGTCCCTAGGAATAGTGTTGATATACCTGTCACTCATCAAACCTGAGAGGCATAGAAACATAGACTTTGATGACAGTTAAGGACCGCTTGGCCCACTTAGTCTGCCCATTTCCCTACCTACAGGATAATCTGCAGATCCTATTTATCCAACAGCCTATTTCTTCCTACCCCCCACAAAAATTGCCTTATGTCTGTCCCATGCATTCTTGAGTTCTCCCACAGTTTTAGACCCACAACCTCCTCAGGAAGGCTGTTCCATGTGTCCAACACCCTCTCTGTGAAAAAATACTTCCTCACATTGCCCCTGAGCCATCCCCTCTATCTTCAAATTGTGTCCCCTTGTTCTTGCACATCTCTTTTTCTGAAAGATGCTACCCTCCTGGACTTTGTTGATTCCACTGAGGTACTCAAAAGTTTCTATCATGCCCCCCCTCCCTTTTTTTCTCAAGGGTATACATATTAAGATCTTTTAGTCTCTCCTCTTATGGCTTCTCTTGCAGACCCTCCACCATTTTAGTTGCCCTCCTCTGGACTGCCTCCATCCTGTTTATGTCCTTGCAGAGATGGGGTCTCCAGAACTGGACGCAGTACTCCAGATGGGGTCTCACCAACTGTTTGTACAGAGGGATAACAACTTCCTGTTTTCTGCTGGTGATGCCTCTCCCTATACGACCCAGTATCCACCCAGCCCTCCATACTGCCTTCTCACATTGCTTGCTAACCTTAAGGTCATCTGATATGATTACCTCCAGGTCCCTTTCCATTTTTGTTGTTGTTATTACCTCCCCCCATTGTGTAATTTTCCCCTGGGTTTTTGTTTCCCAGGTGCATTACTTTGTAATTCTTTGCATTGAATCCAAGCTGCCATACTTCTTTTTTTTGTTAATATGATTTTTATTAACATTTTTCATAGGGTACAAGGGAAAAGCAGTCACAAGTTCATGTTAATACATATTGCTAAACATGTGTGGTTAGGATAGCAATATACAATCAAACTTATGCAGAGTACATTAGAGTCAATATATCATCTTATCCTATTACATATCTCTGGAACTCTCCAACCTAATACAGACCTGTATTATCTATGTATTAGTCTGCCCTGCTCTCCGGTCCCCATTGGGGGCCATCCATCCCCCCTTCTCTTCTGCGTTAATATAGTGTATCCTATGGTACTAATAAGTTATGTGAGTTTGGCTTTCAGTGGACAAAGCTTGTGTTCCTTGCCATTATGTATATGATCCATTTAGTCCATGTCAGCATACCCAGTTCTGGTAGTCATTCAGAAAGAATGAAATTCTTTCTGCCTTATGTATATAGGGTCACTATTGCTCTCCATTCATGTATTGTGGGATTTGAGGTGTAAGCCAATGTCTTGTTAGGGCCTTTTTCGCTGCCAGAAGGGCTAACCCCAGTAGGTAGCATGTATGAGGGTCCTTTAATTCTCATGAGACAATTTACAATATGAAAAATTCTGCTGTTAGGGTGATGGGGTGTCCTATCAGTTCAGCTAACTCTGCCTGGAAGGAAGTCAGGAAAGGCTGTATAGTGGGGCATGCCCAGAATACATGAGTATGGTATGCCAGTGGTTCGCCGCATTGGCGCCAGCATTCAGATGTTCCTGTCCTTAAGTAGTGAGCTGTTATTGCTGGGGTTCGAAAGTATCTAATTATTAGTTGCCAGGCAAAAAGTCGCCAGCTATGTGAGTATGTGAGTTTAGACGCTAGGAGGCAACCTCTGTCCCACTGCGGAGAAGAGATCTCCGTTCCCATTTCTGCATTCCATTTCTCTAATGTCCACATTGTGTTCACTCCTAAAGTTTCATTAAGTGCCCTATATAGATTAGAAATAATATGTGGGGTCTCAGTAGAGACTATGGTGGTCTGCATAAGGGATATTAATGGAGGGGGGGGTTTCTAGCCTTCGCACTCCCGGAGGGAGAGAATAAAAAAAGTGCCTCAGTTGCAGGAATCAGAAAAAGTCCTCCTGTCTCAGGCTGTAGGTTTGTCGTAATTCTTGGAAGGTATTGAAATTCATTCCCCTTTAGCAGTTATGTTATGAAGGAGAGGTGGAGGCTCACTGACTAATGCATGATCCATCCAGGCTGGGTTAAAATGCTCCAATAGGGCTATCGAGCATAGCTAAATTAAGTAGGGGGACAAAGCAAGTTGTTTACGAATCAGGCTCCACGTTTTGATCTGTTGCAGAATCCATGGGCCTGGGCTCCTTAGGAAACTGGCATGCTGAGTCTGGTGTAGGGTAGTCCTTATTAGGTCATTAAATGGAAACAGATCCTCTTCAATCTCCCTCTACACAGCTGGGCTTGTCCGCCTGAGGCATATAACAATAAAGGAGAGGTGTGAAGCCCAATTATATAGTTTAAGATTCGGGAGGGCAAGGCCTCCCATTCGCCTAGGGAGCAAGAGGATCAAGGCCCTTATTCTAGGGCATTTACCAGTCCATATAAACCTCATTGTAGCTTAGTTCCATAATTGGAGTGTTTTAGTTTGTATATGTACTGGTATGGTTTGAAAAAGATATAGGGCCCGGGGAAGAATCACCATCTGAATGACCTCCACCCTCTGGAACAAATTAATGGAAGGATACCCACCTGGCCAGATCTGCCTGAAGTTGGAGTAAATGGGACATAGTTGTTTGGGATGGCCCTCCCAGCTTCACATGCTAGGTAAATGTCTAAATATTGCAATTTCTCCAGATCCCATCAGAAAGGGTAGGTCTGTCTAAACTGTAAGGGAGGGGTTAAATTAAATGTTAATGCATCTGTTTTGGAGGTATTTAGTTTATACCCTAAACATTTCCTGTAGTCTTCTATTATTTTGAACAATACTGGTACGGATTGTATAGGGTCCGAAAAGAAAAGAAAAGCAAAACATCATCAGTGTACAAAGCAATACGGTGTTCTCCCCCCTCCAGTCGGACCCCAGTGATTTGCGGTGAACGCCTATTGCTTGGGCCAATGGTTCGATATAAATGGCAAATAACACTGAGTGATATGGGGCATCCTTGTCGGTGCCCCTGTATAAAGAGAAGTAAGCGGAGTGGTGGCTGGAAACTTTAACACAAGCCTTGTGCGAGATTTAAAGCCTGATCAGGGAGAAAGGGGAGGGAATCCCATCCTAGACATAGTGGCAAACAGGAAGGGCCAGGAGATCCTGTCAAATGCCTTCTCAGCATCTAGGCTGAGAAGGACTGAAGGGGTTCTGCTGGTGTTCATTCTCTTTGCTAAATGCAAGGCTCTCCCAGTATTATCTGTTGTGGATCTAGAGCTGACAAAGCCTGTCTGATCTAGGCCAATCAGGTAGGGCAAGACTCCGTCCAGTCTCTTGGCCATGATGGACATAAACATTTTATAATCTACATTTAGTACTGAAATGGGACAGTAAGAAGAACATAACTGGGGGTCCTTATTAGGCTTGGGGATAACTGAAATCACCACGTATGACCAGCTTGGGTGTGGGTCAGCCAAGCCCTCATGCTACTCCCATCATAAACCTGTTCCAGCAGAGGACTGATCAAGTGTTCTGTGTGTTTATCGAACTCTGTACCATAGCCATCAGTACCCAGTGCCTTCATTGTTTTAATCATGATGTGTTGTTCGTATTTTCATCAGGGTTACAGGGAGGTGAGTCCTTACTGCTGGTCCCTGCTGACTTTGGGAAGATCCAGGGGTGAAAGGAAGGTATCAATATTATTGAGATCTGATGGATGGTCAGGGGTGAACATTTTCCTGTAGTAGTAGTCACAGAATGCTAGTGTGATGCCTCTAATCTGTAGTTGTTGGGTGTTGGCTTCTGGGTTTCTAATACTAGCTATAGTGGCGAGCCATCTCTGTTTACAGAGACGAAAGGCCAGCAAACGTGAAGCCCTAAGGCCTATTTCCCCATACTGCTGCCTCAGAAAAGCTAGTGCTATTTCTGTACAAATGTAGCACAGATCATCCAGTTCCTGTTTGGTCTGTTTAAGCTGTGCTGCCACAGTTAAATCCCTTGCTGGTGTACATCCTGGAGGAAAATGAGAGTCATCTCCAGATGTAGCTGTCTTTCCCTTCGTTGCCTGTGTTGTATTAGATAACCCTTGAGTACCGCCTTCAGCGTGTCCCACCAGATCACTGGGAAATCTCCCTATCTGAATTATTCTCCAGGATTTCCTGTATCTTATCTTTTAGGAACTCCTGGAAGGGTTTGTTTTTAAGATGGATTGGGTTAAATCTCCACAAGGTGTTTCGCCTTTCTAGTCCCATATCCCATGTCGTAATCACAGGGACATGATCTTAATGGGCGATGTCTCCAGTGATGGCCTCCCTAAGCAACCCCAGACTTTCTTTTTGTGTATAGCAGTGATCTGTCCAGGTGTATGTACCATGTGCAGCTGAGTAAAATGAATACCTTCTGTCTCTTGGGTGGAGGGTACGCCATACATCCAGCCATCCCACCTCTCAGATAAACCTTTTAAGAAACTTGTGTGGGCCGAGTTGTCTACTTCTAGTGACACCTGTGGTATCGAGATTGGAACTTGGGGCAATATTAAAATTCCCGGCTAGGATCAAGGCCCCCTTGGTCACTTCCAGCACTTTCCTTAGGAGGTATCTTATTGTCTGTGTGTTCAATCCAGGGGGGAAATAGGCATTAGCCAGGGTCACCTCATTGTCCTGCAGTAACCCCTGGACTATCACTAGGTGGCCCTCTGCATCTGTCCACTCCTGTGTGGCCTGAAAGAGGGTGTGGCCTGTGATCAGTATGGCGACCCCCCTCTTTCTACCCTCACTACTGGAGGATGCAAAAACCCGAGCAAATCCCCTACCCATTAGCTTTTTATGCTCAATATCATTCATATGTGTTTCTTGTACATAAATAATCCCCGTTTGACTTTTTAAACACAGTTAGCAGTCTGGAGCGCTTAACTGGGCTACCTAGCCTGTTACATTTAGCTTAAAAGATTTGTAATGCTTTATCCGTCATTTAAATATTTTCATTTATGCAATAGGCGTGGACATAAATCCTATGAGATAATTTGAGCTACTATGGATAAATTCAAAATTTTACATTTATCCACATAGTAGACGATCATCACAGATTTATTCACATTGGCCCAGATATTCAAACTGCGCCATTCTGAGGCGCAAGCCTCTGCGCTGCTCAAAATAGTTGTGCAGGGTGGCTAGGCGATATTCAAAGGAGTTGCGCTATTGAGCAACCCTTTGAATATCACCCCAGCCACAGCCACTGTGCATGGCGAGTGAACTTGCTCACCGCAGTTGCCAGAGTTGGAGCATTAAACTTATGTGTGCATGCAAGCACCATTGCGCCATGCACAAATTTCTGATATTCAAAAGGTGACATGCAAATGGGGCCATAATTTATGGCAGCTTAGGGAGACCCATTTGCATCTATTTATGGTCCCATTTGCACGCCATTACATGTAGGGTGCCGCCGATCCCCCGAGGACTCTGCGCCTGGCCACCCTGCCAGGCAGCAGCCGCCGGGGACCTGACGCACCCCTGCAGAGTCCGATCCGGGCAGCATCAGAGTATACATCCCCCACACACACACACAGCTCCCCGGCCCGATCATGTTATTGTTGTAACATGCCCCCCACACAATAATATTATCTCTCAAGCCCGCCTTCAAGGCATATGCCACTCTCTCCCTATAAGTTTCGTCATCGTGGGCATACAGTAACATTTCCACACACATATCTCCAAGCCCGATCGTGACATAGCAATATCTAGTAACATCTCCCTACACACAGTTTAGTTTACCGGTGTACCGTTACTTTTCACCAGTGATCGCGGATAATTTTCACCGGTCATGGTGGTCCAGTGACGCGCGTAGAGGTTGTTAGCAACTTCATTTTTGCCTGTTTGCCTTTACGGCGGCTGGGTGTGGCACCACCGCCGCTCGCCGCCGCCGAGCTGACTGCCGGGGCTGCACGCCATTGCGAGCCAGCACGGGCGCAGCTCATACATGACAGTCCAGATTTATGAATGAACATCATTCACAAATTGGACTGGTCATACGGTATGGGCTGCATGCCCATTGGCTGTAGTTCTGCACCAATGGCGCAGCCCGACCGACAGTCAGTCGGCAGGCGGCGGTGGCAGGCGGTGGGATGCCGCCCGCTGCCGGGGAGCGGGTGAGGGGTCTGTGGGTGGGTGGGGGACACTAGACACCAGGGAGATGTTTGGGGGTTGTAATGACATTCTGCCCGCGATCAGGCATTATGGTCCACTGGACCACCAGGGAGATATTCGGGTTGGGGGGCTTTTTACATTCTGCCCGCAATCAGGCACTGGTGGAGGGGTTGATACAGGTTATGCCTGCGATCGGGCTTCGGGAGATGTGGGGAGGTTGATACAGGTTATGCCCGCGATCGGCTTCGGGAGATGTGGAGGGGTTGATATCACCTTATGCCCGCGATCGGCTTTGGGAGATATGTGTGGGGGCATACTGTATGCCCGCGATCGGCTTTGGGAGATGTGTGGCGGGGTTGTTTTACGTTCTGCCCATGATCGGGCTGGTGGGTGCACAGGACCCGTTGGGGCCAGCCAGGGTGGCAGCTGCTGTGTTGGGCGCCTGCTACACAGCAGCTCACCTGTGGTGGCCCTTAACTTGATCCTTTTTTTTGGCTCAAGGTTGTGCAGGCACAGGTTGGGGTTACATGCACAACTCTGCACAACCCAACTGAATATCGGGTTGCGCAGGTTATGCATGGTTCCTCCCCTCCTGTTGAGCATGCATTCATTTGCATTGCTCTTTGCGCAACCTGTTGTCAGTGGCGTAACTCGCCTCCTGCTGAATATCACAGAATGGCGCATTTTTGACTTGGCGCGCATAAGAACTCTGTTGCGCACGTGGCGCAATTTTGAATATCTGGGCCAGTAGATATGTCACAATCAATCTAGAACCATTTAGAATGTTCAGCCTCAGTACCAGTACTAACTATATTCAAATGCAAATAACTTTAAAATGAAAAAAGATAGCATAGTGCTATGAGCATGAAAGTTGTGCAGCACAAAATTATCTACAAAATGAGTGGTATTTCATTTATTGATACCTTATAGATTTTTTGATAATTAGCAAAAACACAGCAGAAAATTCATATTTATTTTCATTTTGTCAGCAAACAAATGTAAATAACTTTAAAATGAAAAAAGATAGCATGGTACTGTGAGCACAAAGTTTATTCGGCACAAAAATATCTACAAAATGAGTGGTGTTTCATTTAAAGATACATTTTAGTTTTTTCAGAATTAGCAAAAAATTGCAAAAAATTCAATTTTTGTGCACTGTTTCATCAAACAAAATGCAAATAACATAAAAACAAAAAAAGATAGTATGGTACTTTGACCACAAAAGTTGTTCAGCATAAAAATATCTACAAAATGAGATGTGTTTTGTTTCTAGATTCCTTTTAGATTTTCTATAATTAGCAAAAAATGGCAGAAAATTCAATTTTTATTCACTTTTTTGACTAACAAATGCCCCCTACAAATGCAAAACAAAAGAATTGCATAAATGGAATATGCAGTGGAAAACTTGTGTAATAAATGATTTATCTGCACTCAAGCAGTTTGACCTTGGACACCACACTCGTGGCTTATGCCACTCGTGAGGTTACCCGAGGTCAAACTTCTCTCGTGCAGATAAATCATTTATTACACTTGCTTCCATTGCATATCCCTTATTTATGGAGAGACTTAACAGAGTCCCATCTCTGTGTCTTAGTCTAATGTCTCTGGTGTTCAAAACCTGCTTTGTAAATTGGTGACTGTCTGTGGGGGAAAGAGGGAGAAAAGCCACCATCTAACTTCAAACATACAAACAATCTAAGTAGCTCAATAAACTGATTAAGCAACAAAAGGCAGGGGCCTACCAATTGGGCTGGTCCTGCACAACTATTAATGGCTTCCATGGGAGCTGAGAGCTAAACGCACCCAAGCTCCCGAGTGTGCCAAGTATTGCTTGGTCCTATCCTGCTGAGGACCAGATGAAAATGTCTAGGGGAGGGGGGGTTATAGTCATGCCAAACCACCTCCAGGGGTGTGGATGAACATTACAAGTGTTTCCCAGCTAACTGCAATATTTCTTAAGTGATTTGGAGCTATCCTTATGTTGCTCTGTTGGGGGGAGCTCTACCCTGAGTTAATACGTCTGGGGTGGGATCTATTCATCCCTCTCAGGGTCAGATCATTGAGGGAGTCCCTCTGTCATCCCCCCAGCCCCCCCTGCAGCAGTGGGAGGGCATATGGTGAGAGGCAGATCCAAACTCCCCCTCACAAGAGAGAGGAAGTGGGGAAGGCAGTTCCTAACCTCGAAACAGGCCCCACCGGTCAGTCAGGGAAACAGTACAGGTAGGTGGGAGAGGGGATCCCTGCCCCAGTCAGTTCTACTGCCCAACCCCACCCAACTATCCTCCCTGCCAACCCCCCTTAGATGTAAACAAAGTTCAGACTCCCATAGGGGTCTGCCAGAGCAAATCACCCCACCTCCAACCATTATAGTGTGGGGTAATGATTCTGAGTATTCGTTTAGGCTGGTAAGGTGCCACTGACCTGTCAGTTCATCTGATCCTTGTATATGTCCTGGCTACAAGAAAGCCAGAGGGATAGCCAGCCTAATCTCTCCCATCCCTGTAACCAGCCTGTTCCCCTCCCCTTGACCCTTTCTCTCCCTTCCTGGGTTTGGGTTCACCACGGGGAGGTTACCCCCTGAAAATTCCCAGGTGTTTATTTTAGGTCTCCAAAGGGGGATATCATTATAGTGCACCTCTGCATGGTGAAAAGCCCTTAGATTGCTTTTTAACAGGTGCTGTTGCAGGGGGGAGGTACTCAGGGAAGGGGGCAGTGTACACAGGGGTCTCCAGGGGAAGTCAGAACTTATGGAGAGAGATCATGGCCAGCCTACCTGGCTACAAGTAAAGTTGAGATAACGGTGTTAGTCCAATGTTCCTTCATTTGACAGCCTGTCTGAAAGGTTCGTTCTCTGGCTCGGCTGTCGCTTGTCTTCTCAGATTGGATACTATTTGCTGGATCATAGATTCTCCTTCTCTACGCCGCTGGTCCCTCACCGTCGCTCTGTTCCATGCCTTCTGTGCTAGTTTAGCCGCCAACGATGGAGTAACAGTTTTTTGGCCTGACAGAACTTCAATCCCCATCTTATTAAGCTCCTGTGCAGCTTCATCAGTGTTTTCTAAACTTTTGGGGCCTTCTGCAAGGTAAACCACCAACTTCGCAGGATACAGTGTTCTAAACTTTATCCCGGTCACCTTCAGTTTTCTGAAAATTGGGCCATAAGCTCTACGCCTTAGCTATCATTGTGGGATAGTCATTATCGATGTAAATCCTATGACCATGGTAAGCAAGATTCCCCTTCTGCCATGATTTATGCAGCACCATTTCCTTTTCTTGATATCTCAGGAGCCATGCCAGAATTGCACGTGGGCGGTGAGGTGACTGGGGCCCCAGTGTATGATGCACCAAGGTCCATCTCCAAGGAACAATCCTCTGGTATTTCTAGTTGGCTTTTAAAATATTTCTGCAGGAAGAGGATGGGGTTATTCCCTTTTGCTACCTTGGGAAATCCCGATATTCTTAGGTTGTTTCTCCTGCTCCATGCTTCCACATTCCGCTCTTGTAGGCCTCTTATTTCCTGGTGTAACTGGAGAATTGCTCACTCAGTATGGTTTACCCGAGAGTCGGTAGCTGTGGCCTGTTCTTCTAGGCTGTCAAGCCTTTTATCGATTTTGCCCAGATCCGTTCGTAAGGCTGCAAATGTAGATTTTGTCTCTTAACGAAAGTGCCTTAGTTCTTTTAGGACTACGTCCATTTGTCTGGCAATGCTGCTCGAGTTGGCATGGACGGTCGCCAGCAGGTCACAGAGGCCCGGCATCTGCAAGCTATCACTATCGGATTGCAATCCCTCTTGATCATAGGGATCCAATGGCGATTTTTGGTTCTCCGGCTTTCGTTGGGGGGATCTCTGCATTGTTTTTTGTAGGTTTTGCCCAATACTTCTTTGATATTCGCTAGTAAATAGTAGTTTTATGCCCTGGAGGAGACAGAGCTGAGTATTCAGACTACAGCTATGGGCATGACATCACCGGAAGTCCCAAGATGCCATTCTTCTGACCATTCCTCCAACCTTGCCAAGTCCCTTTTCATCCTTTCCATGCCTCCTTGTGTATCAACCCTGTTGCAGATCTTTGTGTTATCTGCAAAAGGCATACTTTTCCTTCCAGTCCCTCTGCAATGTCACTTATAAAGACATTAAAAGGACTGGACCTAGTAATGAACCTCATGGACCCCACTAGTAACCCCTCTTTCTTCAGAGTGGACTCATTTACAATTACCTTCTGTGTCCTGTTGTCCAGCCAATGTTTTACCCAGGCTACCACCCTGGGACCCACTCCCAGGCTGGTTAATTTGACTATTAATCTTTTGTGTGGGACTGTGTCAAATGCAGTGTTGGGTAAGTTACTTTTCTATTACTTTCTATTATTTTTGGAAACTTGTTCCAGAAAGCTCTGTGCAGTGACTAGCAAGGATGGAGAAGTACTGGAAAACATAATACACCTTACAGTTACAATTACTTATGTCTTTCTATACAAAAAGAAATATATAAGTGTAACTGATTACATTTATTTGAAAGTAACTAGTAACTAACCTATTACTTTCAAAAAATGTAATCTGTTATAGTTATTTATTATTTTTGTATTGTTTTTGTTTACAAAGAAATAAGTAACTATAATTGTAAGGTGTATTACTTTTTCTAGTACGTCTCCATCCTTGCCAGTTACTGCACAGAGCTTCCTGGAACAAGTTTCTAAACATAATAGAAAGTAATAGAAAAAGTAACTTACCCAACACTGGTCAAATGCCTTGCTAAAGTCTAAGTAGGCCATGTCCACAGCCCCTCCCTGGTCTACTACTTTGGTCACCCAGTCAAACAAATCTATTAGATTTGTCTGACATGACCTTCCTGGTGTGAACCCATGCTTCCTTGGGTCCTGTGCCCCACTGGCCTCTAGGTACTCAACAATTCTTTCCTTCAGAAGTGATTCCATCACTTTCCCTACCACAGAGGTCAAACTGACAGGTCTATAGTTTCCTGCCTCTGTCTTGCTCCCACTTTTGTGAAGGGGAATCACATCCGCCTTCCTCCAGTCCTCAGGTGCCATACCATCCTCCTATGGTTTGTTAAAAAGGGTAGTCAGTGGTGTCACTAGTCCTCTCCTTAATTCTTTTAGAATTCTGGGGTGAATCCCATCAGGCCCCATTGTTTGTCCACCTTCAGTTTTAGGACTTCTTTCAGAACCCTTTCTTCTGTGAAAGGACTGGGATCAACCCCCTATCCAGAGTGCTTCTGTTAATTGGATTAGGCACCTCCCTCCCTTCTTTTGTGAATACTGAGCAGAAGTATTCTGTTCAGTATCCCTGCTTTTCACTGTCCCTCTGTGCCCACCCACTGACCATTCTATTCAGCCTCACTATCCCTCCCTTTGTCTTTCTATGCTCCCTGATATACCTATAAAAGGCTTTATCTCCTTCTTAACCGAGTTGGCTATCTTTTCCTCAGTTTGGGCCTTTACTATTCTGACTACCCTCCCTGCTTCCTTCTGCCTTAACTGGTACAGTTCTCTTTCCTGCTCCTTCTGTGTTTCCTTATACTTCCTAAATGCTATCTTTTTCTCTCTAGGCAGATATGGACACACTGATATATCTCCCTAGGCAGATATAGACACACTGATATAGCTAGTAGAAAACTATCATAATTGCATTAAAAGCAAACCATATTTCTCTGTCCAGATTTGTCAAGGCAACAAGTACAAGTTTGCTAGACTTTTGTCACAGAACATGGCAGCAAATACTTTTTTTTTTCTCTCTGTTCATCCTTCCTACACCCCTCTAGCTCCACTTCTTCAGGACCACCTATGGAGTTACCTCTGCTCTCCGCCTTACCTGTTCTGTCCCATTCTCCCCATGGAGCTATGGTTCTTCACCCTGGGCAGGATAAGGTGGGGCCCATACATCCTGAACGTTCTTGTTTCATCAGATATTTGGAATGGCCAGGCAGCAGGAGTACATAGAGGTCTTGTCCTAGTGGTCAGTCTCCCTGGAGCTGGAAGGCATATTCTCCTGTTCAAGGGTGTGGTGTGCCTGGCATCAGGCATCACTGCCGATGTCCACCACATCCCAATCCCTCTGCTCTGCTCTGTGCTTGCTGAACCTCCGGCCTCCACCAAAGGTCAGTCAAGCACCGAGCCAAGCCCTCCCCCCAGAGAAGGTGAACAGTCCTACAGATGCTCGAGCCTTCTCCCCACTGGCAGCCCTCTGCCCAGGCTCGCTCCCAACCCTGGGTCAATAGCCGTGAGCAGTAGCACTCACTGCTGTGCCGTGGTCAAGCGGCAGCAAATACTTTGAAATAAACTACCAATATGAGAAATGTATATCCTAACAAAAAGTTTCATGCAAGACCACACACTACCTTTTTGCAACTCAGGCACTAATAGAATATCCATATACACACTTTCATATGAGAACTGATTAATGACACATACTACACATATATATTTTTTTTATTCTATTATTTTCATACAATGTCCTTCAACAATTTCTTCACATAAATGCATGTCAGTACCTACAACAACTTTAAAATTCGACATAGTAGTTGATGGCAGATAAGGACCACTAGGCCCACCTAGTCTGCCTGTAAATGTCAGGAGTCTAAAGAGATATTGTTAACATTATAACACCAGGTCATGATATTATAAGTATTTACTTGAAGACATTTGAAAGTCAATGATTAACCAAAATAAAGTGAAAAATAACAATGTTCACATCAGTTGCTTTAGCACTCCAGATCATTACAACCCCTTAATAGTGCAATTATCTGATGTGTTAATGAACACACATGCACACACACACATCTGTCTCTGTCTCTGTCTCTCTTGATAAAACAGAAGCCGGTACAGTCACAGTGTTAATGATAGTGGAAGCATAATTTAAGGTTGGCAGAAGATTTTGTTGAGCTATGGCCAACCTAGTTTCCTGTGTTAAATGTGTTTTATGATATACAGTAATGTACCAGTTTTAGAATGTACCAGTTTTAGCATAGAGATCTACTGAGTTGTGTATATCAGTGGCTCATAGCATACTGAAAAATTACAGTATGCTAATTGTTACACGAGGTCCCTGTACCCTAATTGGTACCCTCAGAGGTACACCGTAGACAGCTAGCACTTAAGTATATGTTATACTAACATATAGGGCTAAGAGCATCTACCATACAAGAGTAGATGTCAGGATATGAATGCATATTGTTGTAATACACTTTGCTTGCTAATACTGTACATATATTCTGCTTGTATTTTTCTGTGTATTTCTTACTTGTAAGATGCCAAGACACCTGTGTTCTTGGAGTAATTACAATATATAAGACGGCATTGCCACCTTTTGGTGATTTGTCCCACTACACTGAGTTATGTAAGACTCTGTATAAGAACTCTTTTGTTCTCAAACTGATGACTTTACAGAATTGTATAATGTTATCTTGGACTGTGGAGCCACCTCTAATTTAGCCAATAGGGCTCATCTCTGTAACTAGAAATGTTTCTATCTTACGGTAACCATAGCAATTATCATAGGTATATAATGTAATGCACAAGCCTTATACTTTGGAGATCTCAGAAGAGACCCCAAGAGACACAGAGAAACCTCGAGGTATAGGGAACGCTTAGCACTGGCTCTTGGTTCGTCTTGGTAAGAACTGCTTAGGGCAACTGTGATTTATCCTTTTGGTAGTAATAAACTTGTTTATTACTCTAATGCAATGTGTTTGTGATTACTTGCATTCCAAATATCATCAAGAATCTGAAAGTGAGGTTTAGACCTCCTAACAAATTGGCAACCGTGTGCAGGCGATATTTGGTGTTTGTAAGTTTTCACTTGTTGCTTAAACTTTTTCCCTTTCCCACGGAGACAGTAGGTGTACACTTCTGTATCACCTCTCTCCTTCTAAAACCAGTTTGTAGTAACTTGCAAAGTCTGGCTGTCTTTTTGGGTGTGGTCGATGCCGTCTCGACTCACTCCATAACAGTTTTGAATTGCAAGCCTACAACCTATACAGTAGCCCGGCTATGTATAAAGTGCCTATGCTGTGGATCGATACACAGCACGGTGCCCTTTTCACAGCTTGAATTTTCGTTCCCTCCCACACAATGGCCACCGTATCAAATATCTGCGCAGAACTGAGACTCAATGTCTCGAACTTCCTTGCCTCCCACGGAGGATGGGATGACTTCGTGCAGGACGCAAGTCAATCTGAAAACCCTATACTGGGGATCTCAACCCAGTACACAGAGATGAGACAATCAGCCAATAAACGAAAAGCTAAAGGGTTGATGGTCGCGGCTCTCTACGCTGCTCTGGAAGCCTCCGGAGCGAGGTGTCGAACCCTTGATCTGCAGATTTCATCTCTTAAGCAACAGGTGGGTTTGCAGGAAACAGAATGTATAAGACTGCAGCAGAACTTGGAGTCCGAACTCCAAACTCTGGGAAATTAAAAGGATTCACTATCGCATCATTCAGCTCAAGCTGGAGAACAGGAACTGTGTATATTGAAGCAAGAGTGTGAAAGTTTGAGACAGGATAAGAGTCAGGCGTTGCAAATGAATGATTTGCTGAGTGCTGCAAATGCTCAGTTAAGTGACGAAATGGGTGAGCTGCAGGACGAGATAAACCAGGTACGTAATGACTTAGAAGTGTCTATCAGGGACAGTCACAAATTGAGCACCGAGTACAGAGTTTTGCAAAAGCAAAAGCAAGATGAGGTTGATATGGATGTTGCAAGTGTGAATCACAATGAATGTAGAACTAAGATGGTGAAACTGCGCCATCAGTGAGAGGTTTTGGCTGGCCATGTTAAGGCAATGGGAGGCATAGCCCCTGCCTTGCATACGTCATCCGAAGGGGAGTTATCCGATGATGATGTTTCGCAATACAACGCCCAGTCACACCCCTACTATGGCCCAGAGACCCCACCCAGCAAACCACAACATGGCGGATCCCCACCCACCTTCCCATGTCATATGTCATCGACATCGTGACATCCATCATGGAGATGCCAACATGGCGGCCCCCATAATGTAGGGGAGCAGGCCCAGACCTGGTCCCGACGGCACCACCGGTAGCCATTATTAATGTGGAAGACAGGCAGGAGATAGAAACCATGATTGAAACTGCGATAGGTAATGTACCCCTTCCTGAGAGGAGTAAACAGGCCATTAAAACCCAGATTAGGCAGCTTCTGCTAAAGGCTGGCACTCAGGAAGGTATTGTCCACACTGCAGCCAAGGCTGCAGCTTGGGCCACCCTGGATGGCGCTCAAGACAATCTACCTCTGCCTGATCGACCCAGTAATCCCCTGCAAATGGCCTACTCTGTTCAGCAAATTGCTGACAGCATCGGTTGGATGAATCCGTCCAACAACCTCAGCTGTCACTTGGAAAAGATGCATTCTAAATGCAAGATGCTTAGCCTCACTGCAGAATGTCAGGTCCAAATACTACGCCAGACCATCGATCCTGGTTTGTGGGCCAAACTCCCCAATGCTGTTCGCCAGGACGGGAACGCCATCTTTGACGAGGTTGCAGCTGAGCTCATTTCTGCTCACAGCCCAGGTGTAGTAGGAGTGATGCTTGCATATCCTGTGAAGCAGAATGCAAAAGAAAGTCCAGTGACTTACCACCAGAGACTCTGGATGGCCTACCGAGCAGGAAAGCAGTTGGCGCAAGAAGCTGCGGATGTAGATCTTATTGAATATAAGATCTTGTTCCTTAGAAACATGATTCCAGCAGTAAGAGAGACGGTAGAGCCGACCACATACCCCAATATGGATAGGTTTGCTGACATCCTTCGGAAAACTGAGAGAATGTATAAAGTCTATATCCATGATCAGGGCTCCGGTTCCGAAAAGATAGCCGCAGTGGAGCCCACTCCGGAGGCCATGATGCACTACACAGTGGAAGGGCAGGCCCAACATCAGCAGACCCAACATCAGCAAGCCCCTCCAGCTGATAATCAACACCCCCAACAGGCCCATCAACAGCAACCACAACAGCAGCAACAGTGGGGTGGGAACCGGAATTGGCATAAGAATAGAAAGCATAAGGGTAGAGGTAAACCACAACAGCAAAGAACAGGCTGTTCATATAGGCAGATAGCTGAAGAGAATCAGAAATTCTGAGAGCTCCTGGGACAAGTACGCTCTGTGGTGGGTGCTGTTCCTGCACAGGTCCTTGCGGCAGTACAACCGGCAATCCAGGCCTTAACCAGTCATGGAGACACTGGCGGTACAGGCCCTCAGACCCATTCAGGCCTGAAACCAGAAGCTCCTCCCTATATAGCAACTGTACAGCATGGTGAAGTGATTCACATGAGTCAGACCTAACCTCTACATGCTTCTAGCAGTACAGATTGACAATTATAGGTCCCAGTCCGGATTGTAAACAAGTTAGTCTTGGATACAAATGGAAGGCCCTGCACTGAGGCCGAGGTTGGGTGCCGCCTACTAGTAATTTTCTTAGATACAGGTGCAGCTGTATCTGTGTCACATGAAGAACACCCAGACACATCCCCTTGGTCCACCGGATGGAGGACCAACATGTCAGGAGTTGATGGTACTAGCCTACCTGCATACCGTTTTCTACCCCTACCGGTAGAGCTAGGCCGTCTAAAGGCCTCACACAATTTCCAACTAATGGTACTGCATGTCCATCCTATTATCCTAGGGATTGACTTCCTTGCACCACACGGCTGTGTGGTAGACCTGGCTAACATTCTACTGATACAGATTCAGGGTCAATATCATACCATTCTGATTTCTGATTCACACGTTGTGGCAACTATGTCTGCCAATGACAAGAAGTATGACGTCATAGATTTGTTCAAGAATCATGAACTCTTCCCAAAGCTCCTCCCTATTTTGCAACGACACTTGGAAGTGTTTGCGATCAACAAGCATGACTGTGGTAGAATGCACACTATCATCGAAGTGCCAGGCCCAGCACATGAGAGGCAAAGGCAATATCATTTCCCAACTGAGGCCTTGCCTTCCCTCAGAGAAACAATCAAGTCACTCCTTAAGCAAGGAGTAATCAGAACTTGTGTTTCCACTGCCAATTCCCCAGTGTGGCCCGTGAAGAAACCCACAGGCACCTGGAGACTTACTATTGACTACAGGAAACTGAATCAGGTCACCCCAGTTGTTCTCCAACTGTGGCATCACCACCAGATGTGCTATGACTTCTGACCCCTGATTTGAAATGGTTCAGTGCCCTGGACATCTCCAATAGTTTTGGGTCATTGTCATTGGCCCTTAAGAGTCAATATAAGTTTGCCTTCACCTTTGAAGGAAGACAGTACATGTGGACTTGCTTGCCACAAGGATTCCATAACAGTCCATCCCTGTTCCATCTTCACATGGTGGATGCCCTCGAGATTTTCTCTACTCCCCAATGTCTCTTGCAATATGTGGACGACCTGTTGCTGGCAAAAGCCACACAGGAACAACATGTGGATCTCTTGGATGAACTACTGACTCTCATTCAGAGAGCAGGCCTGAAATGTAACCCAGCAAAAGCACAACTGTGTAGAAAGAAGTACTCTTTCTGGGTCTAAAAATAACTGACCAAGGTTGAAGCCCTACCTGGAAGAAGGTACAGGGATTACAAGACTTGCCATTACCCACCAGAGTGGCAACTCTTTGAAGGTTTCTAGGTATGGTGAATTATTTGAGAGATTTTATTTGTGATTTTGTTCATAAAGCTGCTCCTCTGTATGAGTTACTCAAAAAGGACGTACCATGGACTTGGGGACCTATACACACCCAGGCTGTGATGTCACTGAAGCAGGCCTTGGCATCTGCCTCAGTTCTGGTCAGCCCCAATCCAGCACTACCATTCCATCTGGAATGTGCCACCTCTGACATTGCCATGTCAGCAGTGCTGGCCCAGAAGGTGCATGGCACCTTGAGACCCATTGCATATGCCTCACAGCTCTTGACCCCAGTAGAACAGAAGTACAGCCTTTGTGAAAGGAACCTTCTGGCCACCTACTGGGCTGTCAAGCACTTCTTGTATATCATTGGGTACTCACCACTGATCATCAACACCAACCACACCCCAACTACCTTTCTGCTTTCAGTTAGAGTAAAGGATGGATCAGTCTCTAATACCAGACTGACACACTGGTCACTTCTCCTCCAGGACAGAGACATACAGGTACAACCGACTAAAATTCCATCTATGTTAGCTCATGGCCTCCTTTTCCAGGGAGAACCCCATGACTGTACACTACAGTCACCTGATCTTCCAGATCCAGGTCCTTTCCTCCCTGCCACGCCACAAATACTTGACAATACTTCTTTGTGCTGTGTCTTTACTGATGGTTCAGCATCCTACTATCAGGCAGAACAAATTGCAGGGATGGGCATTCTAGTGATCTACCCTTATGGGAACACTGTCAAAATATCTAAGCACTGTAGTGTAGCATTATCACAATACACAGAGATGGCAGCGGTGGCCTGTGCCCTCGAGTTCATCCAGCATGGAACTGAGGATACCATCATTTTTACCGACTTTAACTGGGTTTGTTGTTCCCTTACCTAATTTCTTCCCTTTTGGCAGAAGAACTCCTTCCTCTCCTCTGATGGCAGCCCAGTGAAATACAAGGAATTGGTAATGTACATACATTCACTGGCACAGAAATTTGCACACAAACTCTATGTACACAAAGTCAAAGATCACTCTCTCCATGACCCCTACCATGCCTTCAATGACACAGCAGACACCCTTGCTAAGGAAGGGGCCCGAGGCTGGGACATCTGGATGATGGACCATCCAGAGGTCAACGCAGCTGTACAGATTGCAGCACTCAGGAAGAAACCTGAACCTTTTTCCCCCTTGGACCTCTCCACAGCCCAGCACTTTGACACTGAACTGAAAGAGGTGTTCAGATTCCTTGACAAAGGTACCGAAGAGAAACTTCCCACACACAACCCCTATCGGAGGCATGAAGGTAAGCTATGCTTGTCACCAGATGACAAGCTCATCTGGTTTCAACCAGATGACTCCACCACCAGGTTGTGGGTGGTCCTCAGACACTTAAGATCTGAATTATTGCACCAAGTGCATGACACCCCCCACTGGTGGATACCAGGGAGTGGAGAATACCCTCCAAAGACTCAAGACCACTGCCTGGTGGCCTGGTATTACCAAAGATGTTAAACAATATATAGACAACTGTCTCATTTGTGCACAAAACAACCCCATCCCTACCAAATGAAATACCAAACTTTTACCACAATGACATTCTGGCCCTTGGCATGCCATACAGATTGATTTCATTGGTCCTCTAACCAACACCAGCAGAAATAACAAGTATGCTCTTGTGGTAACTGATCTCTTCTCTAAGTGGGTAGAAGCTTTCCCCACTAAGACATGCACTGCAAAAACTACTGCCAAAGTCCTGGTGGAACAGATTTTGTCCAGGTGGGGTCTATCTCTAAAGGTAGACTCTGACAAAGGAACCAGTTTTACAGGTGAGTTGATGAAAGAATTCCTTGAACTCCTTGGAGTTCAGCAGAAGTTCCAAAAACCCTACCACCCCCAATCCTCAGGTCAAGTAGAGAGAGCCAACAGACAGATTAAGCAAATGCTTTCCAAATTCATTGAGGACAATCCCAAAACTTGGGATTCCCTATTGCCGTTACTCCTTATGGCAATCAGGGGTACACCCTCAGCCACCACCCAGCTTACACCCTTTGAGGTGATGACTGGCAGACAGATGAGGTTACCTGAACATCTGTTGTTTGACCTGCATACCCCCACTGCAGACCGCGTGTCTGTGGACCAATATGTGGAAAAACTTAGAAAAGACCTCATACACACACACTTGTATGCTGCCAATTGCATGGGCAAGGCCCAGCAACAATTCAAAATACAGTTTGACAAACACGCACAAGAAGTTTATTGTCAAGTTGGAGATCAGGTAATGGTACTTTGATTTGCACATCCCAACCACTCCTTCTCCAATAAGTGGGAAGGCCCATACCCCATTGTCATCAAGCTCAGTCCGGCAGTCTATCAAGTTAGACTTCTGCATAACAACAAGTTGACTGACAAATGGTTACATGCCAACCAGCTGAAACTGTATAAAGGAGCTTAAATTACTTTTACTCACCCCATTGGGTGGAATAGTACTAACATACTAATCTTTGGTTTTCCTTTTCAGATACACTGACAAGATGGCTATCTTGTTCCATTATCTCCTCCTCTCAGGAGTTATCCCCCGCATCCAAGACATGGTACCGGACCTCCTACAACACCTCAATCCTCCAGCACCTCCTCCAGAGGGAGTATCCATCAATATACCAGATAGTATGATCACTGTCCAGAAAGGTTCCGAAGCTTACCTCACTGCCTCGGTTGTTGCTCCTGATAAATCTACCCTTCAAATTGAGTGGCTAACCACATCACAAAAACAAATTTTCCCTGTGGCCAAACTCTCCAAAGGAACTTTCCAAGGTTGGCCCAATGCTAAATTATACCCAAATGGTTTGCTGTCCTTGTTACAAACTGCACTAAGACATTCTGGTTTGTACAACATAACTGCCTTAACTGACCCTTCATACTGCAATTCTTTGTCCAGAGATTCTGCTCGAAAATTTTGTGCCATACACCACATGGCTTCTGCAGCTATGTACCTCTCTGTGTTACCACCCACTGATAAACAGCTTTTGGAATGTCCAAAGCATACCCCTGGTCCCCGTAGTGGTCTAACAGCCACTGCTCTCCCAGGTTCCTTGATTAATAACACAGTTTATGCATATACCTGTTTTGTTTAATCTTACTTACTGGAATATGAAAGAATTTGGTATGTGTCACAATACTAACACTTCAGCATTTTATAGTACATTACTGCTTGATAGTTTAGCTGCATTTCAGATTCGTACTCAAGACCCTATTGCCGGGGTCCCTTCTACTGAACATAGAGGCAACTTCAGGAGGAAGCCCTCTCCTGATGATCTAACTCATAAACGAAAGACACGTGAAGTTGACAGTTCTGATGTTACAGGTGCAACAGGTACTGTCACAGGCCTTTTTGGAACAGCTATGTCTATCTGGAATAAAGCAGACATTACTGCTATCAAAGCTCATTCTGCCAAGTTCTCCACTGGTTTGGTCAACAACATACTATTGCATGGTGTGGATGGCCTTAGTCAGGAAGAAAGATACACTGTATACAACATGCACGACATTGCTAAGGCATTCACTGATTGAAAAGATAAGATTAACGCACTCATACAACAGAACAAAGAAGCAGATAAACAATACATTGCTAGAGAAATACTTTTCTCTGCCTATAGCACCTACATTATCACTACCATCAACAACCTCCTCCGTGATCTGGAATCTGGAAGAATACCTGACATTATACATGATGGACTCATCTCCAAATGGTATTGTCCATGATGTAAAACCACTAGCTGTGTTTCTTTGTGTATGCAACAAACTTTAACTATACCTCTTTCTACAGCTAGGAATTTGGGGTTTTTGACCAGACACCCTAATACTGGTCCTTGCTTTACTGCTAAAAAATGTTCCATAACAGATACCATGTTTGTATCCTTTACTGTCTCTTTACCACGCTTTGATCTCACTACAGCTTTGTTCGACAAGCTTGCACTGGTACATTCCATTTGGCATTTGGATGAAGACATCTACAGAGAACGCCTGGATCTGCCACCTCTACTGGTTTACCATCCTTTCTTGGACGCCTGGGTGGCTCCGCACATGGACTGCTGTGCGAAAAAGCAATACATTTACTTGTGCCGATGTGATGTATTTGATGTTATTCAACCTGTTTGTGGTTATTCTCCAGACAGCATTGATTGGATTTTCACTATGGATGATGACATCACTGCAAATGGCACTGACTCCTTTGACTCAACTCTGGCTCCGCATAAGCTCTACCAATCATATCATGAGGAGGTTCATTGCCTGTCAACATGGATTTCGAAGATGACCTACACCTGCCCTGTCCAGTTGCAAAAGTGGAGACTCCCTACTGTGCACTCACAGTATAATTCCAATGGAGAGTACTGCGTGGTCACCAACTACAAGTCAAACACCTATGGATCTGTTACATGTGCTATTGATTACCCCAGTTTCTGTTTTGTTCCCCACCAGAAGACTGTCATTGGACATACTGTTATAACCCCCGTCCCCCTCCTTGATGCAGACATTATTGCTGGTAACCCCGATTATCTGCTCACACTGTCAGAATACTTAAAATATTTTAATGTACACATAGACCCACTCACACTTACATTAAAATCACTTTTAGACAGGAAGGGACACACACCTCATCCATATCAGCAATAATATGACCAAAGCCAATGAAGCTGTTCTCTCATTAATTAATGATGGTGACATGAATAACGCATTGACTGGTTAGAGATTACTTTTAAAGGTTTTGTTATTACACAAGCATTTTTAATTTTTATTTTGATCATTATGCTCTGCTGCCTGCGACGCACACTGCGCCAACACCATGAGCAGCTCGAGTTCCTTTACAAAGCTCATGCAGCGGGTTTGTAAATGACCACTGCTCCTGTCCTTTCCCTAGAGATTAGCCTGTGTTGCCCTTGGAGGCAACAAGGGGGGGAATGTTACACGAGGTCCCTGGACCCTAACTGGTACCCTCAGAGGTACACCGTAGACATCTAGCACTTAAGTATATGTTATACTAACATATAGGGCTAAGGGCATCTACTGTACAAGAGCAGATGTCAGAATATGAATGCATATTGTTGTAATATGTTTTGCTTGCTAATACATATATTCTGCTTGTATTTTTCTGTGTATTTCTTACTTGTAAGATGCCAAGACACCTGTGCCCTTGGAGTAATTATAATATGTAAGACGGCATTGCCATCTTTTGGTGATTTGTCCCACTACACTGAGTTATGTAAGACTCTGTATAAGAACTCTTTTGTTCTCAAACTGATGACTTAACAGAGTTGTATAATGTTATCTTGAACCGTGGAACCACCTCTACTTTAGGCAATAGGGCTCATCTCTGTAACTAGAAATGTTTCTATCTTACGGTAACCATAGTAATTATCATAGGTATAAAATGTAATGCACAAGCCTTGTACCTTGGAGATCTCAGGAGAGACCCCAAGAGACACAGAGAAACCTGGAGGTATAGGGAACGCTTAGCTCTGGCTCCCAGTTCATCTTGGTAAGAACTGCTTAGGGCAACTGTGATTTATCCTTTTGGTAGTAATAAACTTGTTTATTATTCTAATGCAATGTGTTTGTGATTACTTGCATTCCCAATATTGTCAAGAATCTGAACATGAGGTTTAGACCTCCTAACACTAATTCAGTATACACATTGGCCCAGACATTCAAAAGAGTTGAGCCATGCGCAATAGGGTTGAGCCTGCGCAAGTCCAAAATTGCACCATTCTGCGATATTCAGCAGGAGGCAGTTGTGCCCCCAAAATCAGGCTGAGCAACAGCAATAATAATGAAGGCATGCTAACTAAAGGGGAGGAACCATGCATAAATGGTGCAGTGGTGTATTCAACAACTTAGCCATGCAATGAGAACAAGCAGAAGTTGCCATAATGGAAATGAGCCAAAATAAAAAGGATCAGGAGAGGTGCAAGAACTCTACAGGGAAGCCACATGAGGCAGAACTCTAGCCACAGCAGACAGGGCAGGGGGACAGACAGGGCAGGCCAGGGAAAGGGCACCCTGAACACAGCCACAGAGAAGGTGTGGGAGCCACAGACAGTGCAGAAGGGAAGTGCCACACTGCACAGAGGCCACCACAGGTGTTCTCGGTGCAGGGAAGTAAGCAGGGAGGACAGCAGGGGAATACAATAACAGCTGCCGGGGTGAACACAAGCCAGAACATGGCCAGTGCCATCTTCCAGATGGAGGCCATTATGAGGGGGGTGAGAAGGCAGGTGGCAGGGGGCATGGCCATGGAAGGCCGTCGGCGGTATGCCCCCAACAGGCAGTACCGAGCCTGCACCAGCTTCGAGCTGTACAGTGATACTGAGATTGTGGGCCAGTACCGCCAGAATAGGGCAATTCTGAGGCAGCTCTGTGAGCTGTGCAGTGATGTGATGCAGGCACCCACACGACAGAGCCATGCCCTGTCAGTGGAAGCTAAAGTAACAGCCTGCATGTGCTTGCTCACCACGGATACCTTCCAGAGACCAAATGGGGACACCACAGGCATAACCCAGTTGGCCACATCATGCCACCTCACCCAATTCCTCAACACACTACTGCCACATGCTGTGGAGTACATCCATTTCCCCAGCACACCGGGGGAGCGCACAGGAAACATACAGGAGTTCCACAGGGTAGAACGTATGCCTGTCATGCTAGGGGCAATAGACTGCACCCATGTGGCCATACACAAACCACCTGGCCCCGAGGGGGCCACATACATCAATCACAAGGGCTATGCCAGCATCAACTGCCAGGTGGTGTGCGACGCCAGGGGTCGCATAATCAATGTCTGTGCCACACACCCTTGGGGAGCACACGATGCCTTCATCTGGCACCAGTCTGCACTGTGCCACAGATTCAAGATTGGGGACATCCCCACTGGCCACCTAGTGGGTGAGTATGCAAACCACATAGACAATCATAGGGGCTGGGGGGGCATGGCCAGAGGTGACATGGGTAGTGGCCTACATGGCCCGGGGCAGGGCGATGCTGACCACCAAACTAACCTCCACCCTCTACACACAGGTGACAGTGGATACCCACTCCATCCCTGGCTGCTCACACCCTACCGGTGGCCCACGGCTCCATTGCAGCAATACTAATATGAGGCACACACCACCACACGTAATGTCATCGAGCGGGTGTTCGGGATGCTGAAGGCACATTTCCATTGCCTGAACACCTCCGGCGGTGCCCTACAGTACAGCACCTCAAAGGCCTGCAGGCTATTCCTGGCCTGTTGCATCCTGCACAACATGGCCAATGAATGTGGGATAGCCGTACAGGTCAAAGAGGGGGACAGCGATGGGGACGATGAGGATGCTGGTGACGATGGTGATGGGCAGCCCCCCATTGGGTGATGGGACCCCCGACTGATCCGGCTGGCACAGCTACATCGGGACACCATCATGGAGGAGCACTTCAGCCAACCCAGGTAAGTCATGGGGCCATATGCAACCACCAGTGGTTAAGGCACAACCCACAAACATGCATGGACACACTCAAGGGGTGCATGCCATCAAGGGAAGTGGCAGGGCACAGAAGACACACACAACCAGGGATGGTGAGGATTAACATGCCACGTGGATGGACACACACATGCACACACACAATGCAAAGCGTGCACAGGGCAGGAGGCACCTGACCCAGAACACCAACCTAGCCACACACATGTCCACAGGCCACCACACCACTGCCTGTCCATATAAGTGTCAGATGCTGAGCACCATTGCACATTGGTGTACAGCACAATGCAGGCATCATCATGCACATGCAACTGCAGAACAGCAGCCGGGAAGGTGTGCAGGTGGACTGTATATCCGCGTGCAGGGCCGGGTACCCACCTGTGCACTGCCCACTGAAAGACACAATGCACACAGGGCAGCATCAGACAGTAGCCACGCTGGGAGACAGGTCAGTCACGTGACACAGTGCCCCAGCCACCACAGATGTGTGGGCGGCCCTGCTGAGACCCTCCAGCACTGACAGGCTGACCACTGGCCTCATGGGGTGGCCCCAATGGTCCCCCATGGGTTCCATTGTGTAAATGCGACCGTGCTAGCACAGGGATCTGCAGCACACTGAACATGCCTGCACCAGGAGTGCTCGGAATGCCAACAGCTGAAACTGGTGTCGACAGGGAGGGAGTTGCATGACGCCGGGAATGAGGGGTGGACAGTGCACTGCATGGTGTCCGCAATGCATAGGCACCTGACTGTGTGCCCATTGTGGCCATGACAGCAGTGAATGCCTGTGCATGCCTGTCAATGGCAGTGGTCACATCCTCCCGCAAACGGTTCATCCCTGCCAGGATCAGAGTAGTGTCCCTGCTGCGATGCTCCTCTGCCCACTACAGAGCCACATGCAGTGCATCCATGGACGTCACAAGCCGCATCTGCTGCTGGACTGATGCATGCAGTAGGCTGGTGTGCTTGTCCAAGAGGTCATCTGTCTCCTTGACATCCCGTTCCTCAGGGTGTGCGTGGCCCTGATGCTCAGCACCCTTTGAGGGTGGGTGCTGTGCACCAGAACCAGGTCTTGGCATGTCCACAGGCAGTGCACAGACGCCGTCACTTAACCCTGTACCCCCAAGCCCACTGGCCGACTGCTGATGCTGGCCCTCTGGCTGCTGCTCCCCAGGGCTCAGTGGTGCTGCCGCAGTGGCCGCAACAGTCCCACTGTCCTGAACAAACACTAGTGCTGCCCCCACTGGTGCTGACAGGCACAGGCTGGGACTGTACTGACATGCAGGCCTCCACGGCAGCACCACCCACAGCCATGGGCATGATGTGTCCTGCTGTGTGGCCATCCTGTGGCATACACGTGTCACTGCCCATGACGTTAGTGACATCATCATCATCGGTGACGGACTCTGCACCGGCCCCAGTCACAGCATGCTGGCATCCATGGATGCCAGCACACTGGGACACAGTCAGGGCTTCCTCTGCACCTGTTACAATGACATCAGTGTGGACAGCCAGGTGGCCCCCACTGTCGCACTGATCCACGTATACCTGTGGAGGTGGATGGGCCCTCCTTCATCTCCAGCTGACTGTCCTCAGTGGACAGACCCACCACCACAGACCCATTCAGATGCTCAGAATCTGTAAAGGAAAGCAAAGTCGCATTACTGCATGTGACCTACCCTGCCCCCCCATAGACAGACCATGACTTACCATGCAGTGATGGGCCACCACCCATCTGGAAGCCACCACCCGGAACACCCTCAATGGCACTACGCTGCATGCTTCCAGCAAGCCTCTCCTCCTGTGGGGTCAGCTGTACCACCTCCGGCTGTCCCCCACCTGTTGCAGCTCATGCTGCCCTGATGGCAGCCACCTTTTCCTTTATCCTCTTCCTGTCCGTGCCCATCTTTTTCTTACACTCTTGCACGGAGTGCTGGTGGCTGCCATGCAGGTTCACAGCACGTGCCACCGCCTCCCATGCAGCAGCACGGGCTTGAGGTGATCCCTGCCATCCACTGAGAAGCAGCTTCTGATCCAGGTAGGTCTCAAACAGGTCTTCGGTCTCGGCCTTGGTAAAGTTAGGCCTCCTCCTCCTCCCGCCACTGTGTTCCTCCTCTCCCACAACTTGCTCGGTCATTATGTAGCCTGTAAGAATGGCAGTCGTTACCTGTGACTGTGCAGTCCCATGCATGTTCCTAAATCCACAGTACACACTCCCAAATAGCATGCAACTCACCAATAGACTGCAGTAACCGACTATGGTCACTGCAGCCCAATGTCACACTTTTATAGTGCAACCCATGCAAATGAGGCGAGGCGCAACTTTAAGTGGATGCAAATTGCAGTGCTGCACCATTGAATGGCTGATTAGATGATTTGCATATGATGGCTGAATAATCATGCTGTTGCACTTTGCGCAATTGCATTGAACGTGCTGAGCCAATGGCGTAGTTCTGTGACATGTGTAGTACACACCTCACTGCGCATGCCCGGGTTGCTGACGCAGGTGTCTGCCGTGCTGATGACGTGCTGTGCATGGTAGGCAATGCAGGGCACGGCCACCATTGTGCCAGTGGCGCTATAGCAATGGTCACTACTTGGCGCTCTGGCACTGGGCCATCATAGGCGCACTGGGACAACTGCACGGTAGGCCACTAATGGCGGTGGCACACAGGCAGCCAATCATGCTACACACATTGGGTTCCAATGGCGCTGTGCGTGTCCATGCGCCAGAGACCCTCGACCCTGTGCCCGACCTTTGCCCCTAAGCGCCATGTGTCAGGCATGGGTGCACCTCTATCATGCTGTTCGGTGACAGCACGATAGGGAATGGCAGCGCTGTACCGTACAGCATCTGCACATGGGGAGCCACGCTGCAGAGCGCCATATTGCCAAATTGAGCAGAGAGCATGGCATGCAGGAGGGCAGCTCAGTGGTCGGCAATAGAGTTGGCCAACCTAGTGGCCATTGTGGAGCCACACCATGGGCCACTGTTCTGGGAGGTGCCCCTGGACAGGTCCAGGACCCAGGTGTGGGAAGAGGTGGCCACTGCACTTGAGGAGGCCACAGGATGGGGGGAGGAGCACTGAGCAGTATCGCCACAGGTATGGGGACCTGCGGCGGAGGGAGCCGGAGCTGCTAGCATGCCTGCGGGCACGTGCTAGGAGGGGCACGGTGCCACGGCCAGGTAGGGGTTATGTCAACGCACTTTTATCTTCCATATGGGTAACACTGTTGTATTGTTTCCAGCACATGGGGAGGGACCATCCAGGGTTGGCTGTGGTGGTGTTATCAGGGTGTGGGGTGGGTGGGTCTGGCTGGGTGGGAGGGCACACAACTGGGGGCAGAGGGACTTTGCTATGGGATTGTACTGATGTTCCTGTCTCCATGTTTGCACCACAGGCCCGGAGGAACGCCGCTGTGCCCGTGATCTTCAGCGGCAGGAGGAGCAGAGTGCAGCAAGGCGGGGCAAGGGCCCTCACCGCCCACTGGACCGGCCCAATGAAGGTGAGTGCCATACCTGCATGATTACTATTGCATGCTGTGTAACAGGGTGGGCCGTGGGGCATGGCCACCATTCATCGACACCACTGCCATGCACGTGACTTGTTATAGTCAACACTGTCTAGTGGCAATGCATGTCTGGGAGTTCGTCAATGGTGGTCCATGCGTGCACCAGGTACATGGTTATGCCACTGCCTTTGCACCACATAGCCATGTCACTAAACGGCCACAGTGGTGCTGTGCGTGACTTGGCCAGTGGGTGTGTGCAGCGTTCTGCATGGCTGTATGCACCTGGGTGGGAAGGTCATGTGGACGTGATCACTGAGGGTGGTCACACACCATCACAGAGGTATGTCCCACGGCCGTATGCCATGCAGAGTGGGCGGGCTGTATGGGGCTGTGCATTCAAACCTATTGATTGTGCTCCCTTGTCCTAGGTACACGCCATCTCCGGGAAATAAGGGAGGTGCTGTGGGAGATACTCCAGGTGGTGAGGGCTTCGCTGGACATCATCCGCAGGATTGACAACACCGGGGTCCTGCGGAGGCACTGAGCACGACGGAGTCAGAGTGGGCAGAGGCGCTCCTGCTAGGGGTCCCTCAGTCCCTGTAATCCCCTACCCCCCTGGACCCACCCTCACACCCCTCCTTTCCCGTCCCATTTGTCCACCCCTGCCCCCTACCCACCCCCACCTTGTTTGTGGCCCTCTCCCCAACCTTGTATATATTTTGTACATAGTATTGTAAATAGTTGAATTTTATATGTTTGTTCAATACAGTTATTTTGATATGAATACTGTGGTGGTCTCTGATTTGCAGCGGGCTATAGGTGCTCAGCTGCAGTGGTGTGCATGGCGTCAGGGGTGGTGCGGTCATGGGTATGTGTGTGTGTCCGTGTAGAGGTGACTATGGTGTGGGGGTAGCTATCAGTCAGTGTCTGTGGTGTGTGTGTGTTGTGCGCTGTGCACTGGATGACTGTGTGCAGTGGTCCATGGTGCATGCTCTGTGTCCATGGCACCCCCACCAGCCCGTCCATGGCCTGTGCAGCTGACACACATGCATGTCTGTGACCTGCACAGTCCGCTGGCATGTCAGTGGTGGCAGTCCCTGCAGGGCAGCCACTGTACCCATCACATTGCTGGGTTGCCTCCTGTCACTGGTGTGGTGCATGTCTGCCTTGGGTGACACTGTGGCCTCCACAGTTGTTGTCCCACCTCCATGCTGTGCCTTGTGTGTGTTGCAGGGGATGTGCACCACTGTCTGTGACTTGTGCTCTGGGCGAATGATGGTGGTGTATGGGTCCACAGTGCCTGCGCAGGGTGGCTGGCACTCCAGTGCCATGGAGGACTACGGGTTGTGTTTACACAGTTTACATGGGCCCACACTGGGGGCTTGGTTGCCCCATCACTGCGTCCCTGTGTTGTTGTGCCCTTGGGTATGGGTGGGTGCCTGTCCATGCACTGTGTGGCATCCGGTGTGGTGCATGCTTCCACGCACCACTGTGGGTGTCTGTGCTGGCTGTTGTGGCCAGTGGTGGGTCGGGGTGTGTCATTGGAATACTGTGCAGGGTGCTGTACCATTGGTGGTGGTGTCCGGGGCAAGCCCTGTCCCAAGTGGGGTACCTCCTGTGCCGATGCGTGGTTGGTCTCTCAGCAGTACCTCGGGGGGACTGTGTGTGGTGGCACTGTGTCTGCCGTTGTTGCATTGCTGTGTGCTGCCACCCACTGATGGGTGCTCATGGTGGGGCTGTTGCATGGTTCTGTGGTGCACAGGGTTGCATTGTCACAGTGGGGTGGTGGCATGCATGGGGTTTCCTGCAGTCGTGGTCACTGCTCATGGGGGTGTCTGGGGGTCACGGTGCAGGGTGTGCTCTGCATTGGGGGGATGGTGTGGCATGGGGTGGTCAGCCCTCCTTGTGTGCCAGTCGCAGCTTGCCAGGAGGTGTGATGGGGCACCATGGCCCGGCTGTGGGTTGTTTGCTTGTCTTCATGGGCCGGTGGTTATTCCAGCCCTCCCCCAGTTGTGCAGTGCATGGAGTGTGGGGTGACAGTGTCTGTTCTGCTGTGTGTTCCTGTGCCCATCTGTGACATGGGTGGTGGGCCCCTACTTCCCTGGTTGTGCAGTTGCATTGCTCTGCTGCATTGCTCTGCTGCTGGGGGGCATCCCTGGTTGTGCTATGGCGTCTCTGGACTGCTCAGCTGCACATCTCTTGTTGCGCTATGGCGCATCAGATCTGCTCAGCTTCCCCTCCCTAGTTGTGCTATGGTGCAGGTAGTGCGATATTCAGTCATCGGCTGTAGGCACAGTATGGCCTGCTCCGTTTTTGAATATCGCGTCGCTTGCGCATGGGCGCAATGGACTTGTGCTTGCTCCTGCTATTGCGCACTTTTTGGGCGCAGTTTGAATATCTGGGCCATTTTGTTTAACTTTTTCATAACATACTACCCATGTGCTTTGTCTTCTTAATGTTTAATCCTTTCACCCTTTTTGCTGTGTTTTACATATTGGTAGTTACTCTGATGCCAGTACTAGATATGCCTAGCTTTAAACAGCTGTAAACAGAGTGTATTTTATTAATTTAAACAGCACCTTAGAAATTCATTGTTTTTCCCACATTGAATCCACATTAAGAAGGAATATTCATGTTTGATTTGGATAATAATTACAAAACTCCCAGTAGGGCATGGTTTTATCTTTATCTTTACCATTGTGACTTGCAACAAGGTTAAAATATCATGCATTTCGCAACATTTTATTTAAAGAGTTAATGAAGCCAAAACAGGCCGACAGGAAACAATAGAAATTTTAAGTAGTAGTCAGCTGTAATTTTTTTTATTTCTGAAGCATTTTACTTTTTCCTTCTGCTCATTAGAAAGTTTTCTATGTGGTAATATTGTGCTGGATGTGTGGAATTGCTCTTAGCCTGACAGATGAAATATCTAACTCTACTGGCCCATACTACATCATCAGCATTATGACTTCACTGACAGTGACATCACTGATGAATGACCTGGCAGTCGCTCACGTGACTGGTAGTCGCTCACTAAGCAGCAGTGATGTTACAGTCAGTGAGGTCACAATGCTGATGTAGTGTGGGGCAGTAGAGCAAGATATTTCAGCTGCCAGGCTAAGAACTGTTCCACACATCATACTATAACATTAGGTAAGCAATCCTCTAATTAAACAAAGGGAAAAGAAGAAGAAGTACCTCAGATACAAAAGGTAATGGTTGAGTGCTTTTAAAATCTAAAACAGTATTAGTTTTAGGCAGCATACTAACTCTTTAATGTTAATATTACAGTGCTTTCAACTCAGGTCAGAGTTTTTTTTTTCTTGATAACACAGTATTTAGGTAATAAAACAAAGAATGATAAATGTAATATAAAAAGTCACATGCCATTGTTAGAGTCTGCTGAGTGCAGTGCGGGTGACTACTCAAAACAGACTATGTGATTCCCTGTTGCTTCACTGTTATCAATGTAATTTATTTATTTATTGAAATGTTTCACCAGGAAGGTGCATTGAGCGTCAAGTCACTCGTCTCCCAGTGCAACCTGGAGGGGAAGGGGTACAATAGGAATGAGAGATTAAACATTCAAGTTACAAGATCAACATTAACATACAGTTGTAAGGCAGGTGTTACAAACAGTGTTATAACAGTGTAGCACATAATAGGTAGAAAGAGTGGATAATAATACGTGCTGGGTTAATAAGTAAACAAGTGCTTACATGAAAGAGAAGGGGTAAAAAAGAGAGAGCGGATGAGGTGGGTGGAGGGGAAGAGTCATGTCCCAAGAGACTTCTTCAGGATGTGAGGAACCCTGCAAGAGGACTGGGGGACCAGAGAAAAAGGGATACAGCAGTGTCCCAGAGAGACCACATCAGGATGTGGGGAACCCTTCAAGGGGGCTGTGGGGCTAGATTGAAAGGGGGATAAGGCTGTAGGGATTTAAAGAAGGAGGAGAGAGAAGGAGGAGACGTGACTTAATGCTAGGAGGGTGAATAGGACAGAACCCAAGAGAGGACCCTTCAGGATGTGGGACCCTGCAAGAGGGTTGGGGAAGGTCAGTAGATAGGGATTAAGAGAGTGATAGGAGAGGGAGGAAGGGAGAATTCAGCCCTTGAGGGGAAGAGAATTTGCACCTTTGGAGAGCATAGGGACTAATCAATAGTCCATCAGGATGCATTGGACCCTGCTAGTAGTCATGAAAAGCCAAGATAGTGGCTAGATAAAAGAAGGGAGATATGCTTAGGCTCAGTTGGACCCTTTAGGATGCTGAGAACCCTGCAAGGGGATTCCGATGGCCAGGGAGAAAGGTAGATGCGGGAGAGAAGAGAAGACTAGGTGCAGTAGGAGCCCTGCGAAGACTAGGGAGAAAGGTAGATGGGGAGAGGAAGGAGATGAGACAAGCCTAGGCCCAGTAGGACCCCTTCAGGATGCTGAGAACCCTGCAAGTGGACTGCAAAGGCTAGAGGGACAGGTAGATGGGGGAGGGGGAAGGAAATGAAAAAAACCTAGATGCAGCAGGACCCCTTCAGGATCCTGGGAACCCTGCAAGAGGACTGCAAGTCTAAGGAGAAAGAAGGGATGGTAAGGAAAGGGAGTAGATGAGAGATGCAACCCCCCTTGGGAGGGTAGAAGAGGGACCCATGGAGAGCATTTGGGATCCCTTACATTCTATGAGAGATCAAGGGAGGCCAGTAAGGGGGAGCAATTTGGGGGAAGGGGAGTAAAATGAGAAATTTGGGGGTGCACAGGGTGAAGTGAAGGTGCCGGTAGAGGGGTAGGGTTTGGCCAGGGTTTAGAGGAGGAATTAGGGAAGGGCATTGAAGGAATAGCTAGGTGCAAGGTAATTATTGAGGGCAGAGCTGATGGAGTAGGTGAAGGATGAGTGCCAGATTTGAGGAGGGGAAGGAATTCCAGATTTTTGGGAGGCATTGAGAGTAACTGGATTGACTGATTTGGGTGGATCTGCCGGGGACTACCAGGGTGCAGGAGTCAATTGATCTAAGGGAATGAGAAGATGGGAGGGGTGTTATAAAGGAGAAGGTGAGGTAGGAAGGGAACTCACTGAACCAGCACTCGGAGGTGAATTTAGTACAGTGGGAGAGTCGCCTATTTGCAACAGGGGAAGGATAGTGCACAATAAAGTTCACAGTGGTGGGTGCAAGAGGGGGCATGCAGGTCAAATTGGTTAAGCAGACAAGTTGCACAGCTGTTTTCTTAGGTGAAAATTGGGTTCATTTGCTTTAGCAAAACAATGTGTTTATGAGTAACACTCAGGAACTAATAGATTGCTACAGTATAAAGTGAGGTAAGCAGAGAGCATGGTGAACACCGTTATAATGTAATTTTTGGTATCTTGTGTTGTTGAGGTCTATGACACGTGACATACATTTCTTTTATTTGATAAGCTCTTCGTAATAATTTATGAACTACTACTGAGCATAAACTAACACGACTTCTGTTATATGCACATGTGATCAGTGTCCCCCGATCAGCTATTAGTAGTTTACTAATAGAAATCATGTCACTGTGAGCACTGCATCATTGTGTTTCCTATTCAAAACCACAAATTATATTTTTTTTTCATTAAACAGAAAAATCTTTTACTTCCTAACCAAACTATCAAGCAATAAAAAATAGAAACTGGAGAGCACAGTATGCACTGAACTCTTGTTTAGTATGCTCTCAGTAGTAGTTGTAGTTCATAACAATTTACTAAGAGCCGTTATCAAGTGTAGTATTGTACGGAATAATGTGACTATGGGATGGGCTGCTGTAAATCAGTCACTCTGCAGATGTGAGCACAATTGTGTTATCGCTCCTGTTTGTCAAATACAGCTCCAGCTGTGATATGATACAGATTGAGGAGACTTGACAAATACAACTTTGCAATTAACAATTTCAACTTGTCCAGTGATGGCTAAACCCTTGCTTTAAATCTGTAGTGAGAAGCTGGTCTGACAGGATTTACCTTTGGTTTGCTTATTTAAGTTACGAAAGCAAGAAGGATTGAAATTGCCAGTGTCTATTTTTTCAAATAAAATTTGCACCACTGATGAATTTGGTGCAATAAGCCATGTGTGTGTGTGTGGTGTAGTAAGGTGTGTGTGGTGTAGTAAAGTGTGTGTGTGTGTGTGTGTGTGGTGCAATAAGTCGTGTGTGTGTGTGTGTGTGTGTCCAGAACCAACAACACCCTGTACTGCGTTACCTTGATGTTTGTAATTTTATTTTCATTTTTCTACAAATGAGGCATACATGTGGGACTTTTACATCATAGTAATATAAGTACAACTAAGTCACACATTGATTCTTCATCTTTTATCACATTAATGCATGAACAGTTGTTGTGGCTCTGACCAGAGCTTCTTCTCTTACAAAGCACCGTAAGAGGGCATTTATTATTTTGAAGGTGGGCCACAAAACAGTAAAATTGGTTCAGCAATTTATTACCCCCCCTCAAATTCACCCTCTGGCCACCAACTGTTTTCCACCAGAGTGGAGTCAACACTATATTTTTCATCAGTGGGCTGTATACCTGTGGTTCTCTTTTGACAGGCTGAAATGACTACTCATGAGTTTGTGGCATTCAAGGCAGACAATGGACATTTCTGGAGTGTTGTTAACTATGGTGATAGAAACACATTGAATCTGCAAAATCCAGCCTGGAAACCTTCTGCCAGTTCCTGGTAAGCGTGGCCACAAGTGGTAAGATTTATATCCAGACCCCACAGAACAAGTATCTGAGCTGTATCCACTGCAGTGGCATCGACTACATTGAGCCAAAGATACACCAGGGCCCAGATATTCAAAAGGGTTGCGCATGGCGCAACGGTGTTGCCCCATGCACAGCCCACTGATGCGCCCCGGTGCAATATTTAAAAGGGAAAAGTGCGCTGCACAAATCCCGATGCGCTGGGGTGCATCAGTAATGTATGCAGGCACAGGTGGGGGGGAGCGTGCCCATGCATAAACTGCACAGCCCGATATTCAGCCCGGGCCGTGCAGAGTTATGCAGGCACAACCCCTACCTGCGCCTGCACAAAGTTGAGCTGAAAAAAAAAGGAACAAGTCGAGGGCTACCCACAGGTGAGCTGCCGCATTGCAGGGTGCAACACAGCAGCTGCCGGTGGCCATCGGCTGTTCCTGCCGCACCTGGCGGCGCCCCCCCCATGTCCCGATCATGGGCATCAGTATCCCCCCCAAGTCCAATATCCCTGGTGGTCCAGTGGACCGCGATTAGCCCGATCGTGGGCATAACAGTGTTCCCCCACCCCCCAGTAGCCCGATCGTGGGCATAACAGTATCCTCCCATTAGCCTGATCGCAGGCATCAGTATCCCCCACCCCCAAAGCCCAATATCCTGGTGGTCCAGTGGACCGAATGGAGCCAGATTGTGGGCAGCATTCCTCACCCCCAAGTCCGAAATCCCTGGTGATCTAGTGGACCCCCACCCCACTGCCCACGGAGCCCCACCACCTGCTCCCCCACCGACTGACAGCTCGGTATGGCTGCACGCCCATTGGTTCAGAGCATGAGCTAATGGGCGTGCAGCTCATTCAATAGTCCGTCCAGATATGCGAATGAAAATTCATTCACATATCTGACTGATTAGAACGGATTGCACGCCCATTGGCTCATGCTCTGAACCAATGGGCGGCAGCCATACCGAGCTGTCAGTCGGCGGCAGCAGGGCGGCAGGCGGGTGGGGTGCTGCCGCCCGCCGGCTGACGGGGGGGAGCGGGGTGGTGGGGCTCCGTGGGCAGGTGGGGGGTTCCACTAGATGACCAGGGATTTCGGGCTTGGGGGGTTGAGGAATGCCGCCCACGATCGTGTTCGTCGGTCCACTGGACCACCAGGGATATTGGACTTTGGGGCTGGGGGATACTGATGCCTGCAATCGGGCTAATGGGGCGAAAGTTATGCCCAAGATCGGGCTACTCGGGAGGGGTTGGATAAAGTTATGCCCGCGATCGGACTACTCGGGGTGGTGGATAAGTTATGCCCTCGATCGGGCTACTCGGGGTTGGATAAAGTTATGCCCACGATCAGGCTACTCGGGGTTGGATAAAGTTATGCCCGCGATCGGGCTACCTCGGGGTTGATAAAGTTATGCCCGCGATCGGGCTACCGGGGTTGGATAGTTATGCCCGCAATCGGGCTACTCGGGGTGTTACAGTTATGCCCGTGATCAGGCTAGTGCGGGGAATACTGTTATGCCCGCGATCGGGCTACTGGGGGGGAATACTGTTATGCCTGTGATCGGGCTACTGGGGGGTTGGGGAACACTGTTATGCCCTCGATCGGGCTAATCACGGTCCACTGGACCACCAGGGATTGGAGACATCCCTTACGGGATGTCCAGTGATCGGGCTGCAGGGGGTGTTGGTCCCCGACAGCTGCTGCCTGGCAGGGGCCAGGTGCAAGTCATCAGGGATCAGCGCACCTGCATGCTAGTGGCAAGCGTATTCAGATGCAAATGGCCCCCCATGCGCCTTACATAAATTATGGCCCCATTTGCATGTCACCCTTTGAATATCGCAGGTGCTTTGCATGGCGCAATGGAACTTGCGCCACCGCATCTCAATGCTCCACTCTGACCACTTGCGCTAGTGCAGTTCCACTGTGCCATGCACAGTGAGGGTGGCCAGGGGGTGATATTCAAAGCAGTTGTGCCATAGCGCAATTCCGTTGAATATCACCCTGGCCACACCCCGCCACAACTATTTTGAGTGGCGCACAAGGTTGCACCACAAACTGGTACAGTTTGAATATCTGGGCCCAGATGTTTACTGTGAGTTCCAACTGCTTATCCAGGACTGTAGGATGGTTCTCAAGGCTGACAATGGCAAGTATCTAAGCCACATCTGCCAGGGAAGCACCGATAACATTGAGGCCGCGAAGGATCAAGTTGATGTGTTCTGCCAGTTCGAAGTGCTCGCATACAAGGTATTTCCTCCACAATTTCTGTTAATTTGTGCAAGTTGTGATAATGTAATGCAGCCTGCAATATATAACAAGACATACAGTGAGAGAAACAAAACCAGTTGCTTTGTACTCCAGAATTGCCAAACTATCTGGGTTGCCCAAATATCAGAGTTAGTTGCCATATGCAATCTACACCCACAGTGCTCTTGCATATAATTGGAATCATACAACCAGTTCAAGAAAGAAAGCATCTCTGAGAACCAGCCTCATTCTAAAACTACAGCCTCCTCTTTACAAACAGGGGGGTCACCCCTGAAAGAAGGGACATTCAGTCTCAGCTGGCTCACCCAGTTACCAAAATTCAAATAAATAATAAATAAACACTTCTAGTGGTTTAACATGTACATGCACAATTACCATATAATTAGGATAAACACAAATTTGCAAATGCTTTATTAATACACAATTAGCATGTAATTCACAGTTAGCATACACCATGCACAAACATGTAATTAAGCCATATACAATACATACATGCTCAAATGTATATAAACATACAGTTATATAGGTACATTCACAAATGTGTAATTAACATACAATAAGCACAAAGTTTGCAAATATGTGTATAACAATACAATAAGCATACTTATAAAATGATTATGGAAAAAGCTGTGTCCTGGTTGGCTGAGAGGCTTTGGACCCCAGTGCATTAAGGAAAAACAACCATTGGGTAGGGAAACCTTTCATCATCCAGGACATAAGGAAAGGGAACCCATGTATCAATGCCTTCCAGATGTTCTTAAATAGAATGTCTGACAGACCTGTTAGCAATGTAAAAACAGGCAAGCCCTCTAAAGTGCCAAAAGTTTGAAAAAGTCAACGAAATATATGTAAATCATTGATAAGCACAACAGTTAACAAAGAGAGCCACACTATGATGCAAAACACCCGTTTCTGGTGTTTACTGACTTTTTTTCATCCAATTACAGATTCAAAACTGTAGACTGCCAATCCTCACTGTTACAGTAGTTCTTGTCACTAAATATGCCTCACCCACCACAAATGAACAAGTGCTTGCCAGCCCACAATATGTACTGCTGTCGAAGTTTTAGAAAACTGCCTGACCAGCCACAATTTGCTTTCACTCACTCTCCAACACTCACCAGCCTCCTGCCCCACCGTTTTTGCTTAATATTAATCTCTTCCCCATCCCACCACCATGGAAGCATGAAAGAAACACTGTGACTGTCGACAGTGCTATCTCACTGTTGGTCTCCTTACCACTCACTGGCCACACACAGGTCTTCCCTCACTCCTTGTCAACAACTGGCTGCATAGCACTCCCTCTTCCTCTCACCTTACCTGTGATTGGCGTAGTAGACAATTAATTATATTATGGTAATCACCATTTACAGTAGACGCACCATGCTTGAAATTTATATGTTTATACCACTGACCAGATGTCCACTGAAGCTGCAGATGGGAGGCAGGAAAGGAAACACAGTACCAGAAATGGGGGAGGATTTAAAACTGGATGATAGAAGTCTGTAAAAAATAAAAAAAAATTAAAAAGATGTTATCACTCACTGCTGCTGAACATGTCCTAGTAGGACATCTCACCCGATACTGAAAGGAGCTGCATGCATGTGCAAGCTAATTGCTGCAACTCCTTCATGATCGTGTGACGATCACCACAACATTGTAAAGCTGTTGAAGCTTGTCAGCTTGCACATTTGTGCAGCTCATTTCAGATTAAGATGAAACACTGCAGCAGGATCTGTAACTAAAAGAAAGCCATACCTACAAAGCAATTATTTTGGCCGTGCCAAACAGGTTAGGGACTATTTTTTCTCCGATTTAAAGAAATTCTCTATTCTCTATTTAAGTAAACGTTACACAATTTAAAAAAAAAAACTACTTGTCAGTGTAATTTTTGCATAATTGTAACCCATTTTATAAGCACAATAAGACATTTCAGGGTGTTGTTTTTTATGTGATAACTGCACGCAGAGGTGTGGAAGGACACTCGGCCTTCGGCCTCATGCCTTAACAAACACCTAGGTGAGCAGTTATCACGTAACAACCAACACCTTGTCATGTCTTATTGCTTACATATAAATATGTGATAAAAGCAGCAGTGTATATTAATGGTGATAATTTTGACATATATCTATTATTCTATGTTAACTCTCTTAATGCCACTCAGACTTGGGTGGGGATGTGCCCCATCGGTTGGCAGCTGGACAGACCACCCAGCAACCCCCCAGGGCTGCTCAGGCTTGGAGGTCCACAGCTTTGCCCTTGTGTCAGGATTCCCTGAGGATAGAGTCTGAAATCCACCTGAGGCTTTCACCTGGGGCGTCATTCGAGTGGAGGTCCAGGGGTGTCAATAAGCTGCCGACCCTCGGGATTTTGACTTCAGTTTCCCCCAGGAGGTGCAGATATGCAATGATGGCAGCACAGGTCATGCATGCTCTCGTATGTGTCCTGCAGTCTGCCATGTCACCTCCGCCCACTTGCGTGTGGTCCCAGACGATGCACACCCAGTCTCCACTGGGTGTCACTCACATGCTGGGAAACCACAACCCCCCCCCCAGAGGAGGAGAGTTATTAATGAGAGGCTTATCCTACCTCCCCCAGCCAACCCTCTGACATTCCGTGCTTGTTCCCGAATGCAGGTCATCAGAATCGCAAGCGGTAATCCTGCCTCTGCGCCGGCAGGCTGGCCCTATTATTCTATTTTAGATTGATCCTAATCTGCTGCTTTGTATTATATCCTTTTTCCTCATTTTGAGTTTGCTTTAGCACTTTATACATTTAGACTAGATAAAAACAGCGCTCCTTTAATATGGCTCAGTCCAGGTTTTCATCAGTATTCCCTGCAATTCTTAAACATCACTTAAAATGTATTAAATAATAAGGGGTCCGAGGGTCTGATGCACGGAAGAAATAGGAATGATAGTTTTCAGGGATAATGGTAAGGGCAGGGGGAGGTTTACAAAACTCACAGTTAAGTGGCACTCCGAGTCTGTGTGGCTTGTCAAAGCTGATAGTTACACGCATACCTGAGAGGTGAAATGAGGCATTGTCTGGGTTCAGGCACCTGAATCACCATGTGAACAAAAGTACAGAATGAATTCTGTTCACTTTGACAACGCTGCAATTGGTTCAGTCATTGAAGGCCACCAGTAAGTAAAAGTTCCCACTTCCTGAGTAGCTACAGCAGGGCACATGCGCTCGTGTCATGCATGCACATGCACAAAAACTGTTTCGTTGAGCCACCAATCCACAAACTCAGAAAACTAGAGTAACTTCTTTGTTTGTTTTTTTTACTTAAAAGTTTGGTAACTGGGGTGGGCACCCTGAGCTGAGGCTCATTTCCAGATGCGACCTGGGGGAAGAGGAAGGGGAGCAAAATAAGCAGCAAAACACAGAAAGCAAAAGCAACAAGCAGCAAAACACAATCAAACAGAAGTGCTAGACGCAATAAATTAAGGTGCAAATATGAACATACAAAAATGCCAACAGAAGCAGGCCAGTTCTGTCTGTCTAGTCTGCTCGAGTGTACAGCTCAGAGACAAATTTAGTGGAGCTGCAATCCCTCCCTTTTCCACATGGAGTCTTCCTCCCTACCCCTCCTATCCCCCTATCCATTTTCCCACCTGTTAGGACTCTCCTTTTTACTCTGTCCCAACACCTTTTAAAGCTGTCCGCTGTTTTCAATGATACCACCTACTTTGGCAGTTGGTTGTACAAATCGTTACAGAGTGCAACATATTCAGGCTTCATAACAGCACTAAGTAACCTAGCCACTTCATCCCCGTTGTTAGGCAACTTCCTGTATCCTTACTCAGCTCACACCTGAAACAAACACTGGCTCTGTGTGCCTTCCAGCCACTACTTTACATATAAATAAACACTTACTGTACAAACAGGCCTTGGGCAGTCTACCTTTCCCAATCACCCTTTTGCCTATAAACACATACTGTACAAACACGCCTTGGGCAGTGTGACTTTCCCAGTCATATAAACACCTGCTTTAGAAAGAACATGTAAACATATGAAATTGCCAGCAGATACAGGCCGTATGGTCTGTCTAGTCTGCTGGGCTGTGCAACACTTCAGCCCATTAGACTGCAGCTGCCCCCCATTAACTTCCCTCCTCCAACTGCCCCCTCCCGGTATCTACTTTCCCCTTGAACATGTCCCACCCCCTCTTGAAGCTCCCCACAGTCTGCACTGATACAAGTTGCTCAGGCAGTGCATTCCACCCTGTTACCAATCTTTCAGTGAAGTAGTGCCTCCTCCTTTCCCGCCTGAATCTGCCCCTTTAACATCAGGGAGTGCCTCTGGTATCTCTTCCATTCTGGAGAGTGAACCCACCCTGAAAGCCTACTTTGTTCATCCCCTTCAGGTGCATGAAGGTCTCGATCATGTCCCCTCTAGCTCTCCTATCCTCTGGGGTAGACATGGTGAGCTCTTTTAGTCTTTCCTTGTAAGTTCTATCCCCCAACCCCTGGATCATCTTTGTTGCTCTTCGCTGCACTGCCTCCAGTAGTTTTATATCCCTTTTCAAGTACGGGTGCCAGAACTGCACACAGTACTCCAGGTGTGGCCTCACCAGGGACCTGTACAGGGGCAATGTGACTTCACTATACCTGGGTGTAATCTCCCTTGCTATGCACCCTAGCATCCTGTTAGCCTCAGCCTCTGCCTTCCTACACTGGGCCGAGTGGTTTAATTCCCCGGTCACCAGCACCTCCAGATCCTTCTCCTCATTGGATGTGTACAGTTTGATACCATCTATTCAGTAGCTATGTCCTGGATTTTTGGCTCTGAAATGCATTACTTTGCACTTCTTGGCATTGAACCCAACCTGCCAGGTGTGCGACCACTCCTAGAGTCTTGCCAAGTCCTCCTGCAGTAATTTGCGACCCTCCTACCTATCCACCTCAGCACAGATCTTGGTGTCATCGGCGAAGATGCTGATCTTATTCTTGATCCCAACCGCTATGTCTGCGATGAAAATGTTAAACAGGACTGGTCCCAGTACTGATCCCTGTAGGACACCACTTGTCACTGTCCTGGGCTCCGATGCTTCTCCTCCACAGCTACCCTCTGCTGCCTGTTCCTCAGCCAGTTTTCTACCCATCGGACTAGCTTCCACCCTTTACTAAGACTCCTCAACTTGCAGGACAACCTTCCATGTGGCACTGAATCAAAGGCCTTGCTGAAATCCAGGTAGACTATATCTACCACATGGCTCTTGTCCAGCGCCCTTGTGACCCAGTCAAAAAAATCAACCCCGTTTGTCTGACAGGATCTGCTAGCGACGAACTCATGCTGTCTGTCATCTTGCAGATCATTATCTGCAAAAAACTGCACCAGCCTTTCTTTGAGGATAGACTGCATCAGTTTCCCCACAACTGCAGTGAGGCTCACCAGTCTGTAGTTCCCTGGTTCATCCCTGGGCCCACTTCTGTGGAGAGGTACCACGTGTGCCTCCTTCCAATCTCTAGGCACAAATCCCGTATTTAGCGAGGTGTTGAACAGATACACCAGTGGCTGTGCCATGACCTCTGCCAGCTCCCTCAGCACCCTGGGATGTACCCCGTCTCGCCCAGATGCCTTGTCTACCCTCAGGGACCCAAGGCCCTCCAGCACCCTTTCCACCATGATGACCCCATCTGTGGTCATCTCACCCCCCATGCCTGTGCCCCCTTTCCCTGCAGGAATCGGCCCATCCCTCTCCCTTGTGAACACTGAACAGAAGTACTCATTAAGTACTTCTGCCTTCTCAGCCCCCTTGTCTACCCACCCACTGCCTTTCCTGATCCTGACTATTTGATCCTCGCACTTCCTCTTTTCCTTGGTACACCTGAAGAAATCCTTTTCTCCCTCCTTAATCCCCTGTGCTAATTTCCTTTCCCTGGCTGTCTTTGCAGTCCTGATCACTCTGCTCACTTCCCCGGACTTGTTCACATAGTTCTCCCTATCCTCTGCCCTGTTGGTTCTCTTGTAGATTTGGAAGGTCCTTCTCTTACCCCTCACCTTCTCTGTTACCTCTCTGGTCATCCAGCTTGGATGCTTGGTCCTTGATTTCTTTTGCCTAGCTCCTGACAAGCTTTAGTGGATTCAATCAGCCCTAGTTTTATGATCACCCATTTCTGCTCTGCGTCCATGTCAGGGTGGATGCCATCTATGTGAGTTCTCATTAATTGCCCCATCTTGCCAAAGTTTGCCTTTCTGAAGTCCAGGACCTTTGTTTTTGTATTGTGGGTATCTCTACCCAAACTGATAGAGAATCACACTGTGTGGTGACCGCTACTAGCCAGTGGTTCCTCCACCCTCACATCCATGACCTGTTCTCCATCCTCCAGCACCAGGTCTAGAATATTTTCTTCCCTTGTTGGCACTGCCACCCTTTGGGTCAGGAAGCCATCCTAGATTGCTTCCAGGAGCATCTGCTCCCTGGCACATGTGGTGGCTGGGATGCTCCAATCCACCCATGGTAAATTGAAGTCTTCCACCACCACAGTGCTCCCTTTGCCACAGAGTCTCCTTATCTGCTCCCTAACTCCCTATCCACATCCTCTTTCTGGGTTGGGGGCATATAAACAACCCCTAATCGGACCCTAGCCCCTTTGGGGCATGGAGTTGCATCCAAATGGCTTCTGACCTACCTTCTTCCCCCCCTCCTCCCTGACACATCCAATCCCTTCCCTTATGTGAATGGCTACTTCCCTTCCCTTACTTTTTGTCTCTGTTCCTCCTGAATAATTTAAATCCTGGGATGGCCAAGTCCCAGTCATGGTTTTGGGTTGCCCACGTCTCAGTGATGGCTGCTATGTCCACCTCTCCTTCTGCCAGTAGTGCCTGCAGCTCTGCCATCTTATTTCCCAGGCTCCTAGCATTTAGTGATGTCACCCTCCACCCTGACTTTCACCCAGCTGCCCCCTTACTCTCCCCTCTCCCCATCCTAGACAAAGTAGGCCCTATCATTGCTATGGGGGAGGTCCTCTGGACTTCCTCTCCTGATTCACTCCACCTTCCCAGCCCCCCTCCAGCAAGTTTAAATTATACTTTGTGGTGATAAATTCCCTCAGTCTCTGCTTTAACACCCCCAAACCCTCCTTACTTAGATGTAGCCTGTCCCCTGCATATAGATCTGGGTTCTCCCATGTGTTGTCCCACTCTCCCAACCAGCCATACCCAATGGACTCACACCATTCTCTCAGCCACTTGTTGAAGTCCATGATTCTGATTTTTCTATCCGTACTTGTCCTTGGCACTGGCAGAACTTCTGAGAATGCCACTGTGCTTTCCTCCTCTCTGCATAGTTTCCCCACTTCTCTGAAGCTGTCCTGAACCTCCTCCACCTGCCTTCCTTCCAGATCATTTGTTCCCAGGTGAACAATGATGTGTGGTCCCCCCCCCCCACCACCTTCTGTACACACCTACCAGTGTGCTGCTGCACCCTACCTGCTGTCATGCCAGGCATGCACTTTACTCAGATGTTGCTTTTCCTGGCCCCCTCCCCTCTATCTGACTCCCTTAACTATGGAGTCCCCCAGAATTATGACTGACTCCTTTATGTGCTCCTTCTCTTTTTGTCGGTTCTTTCCCTTCCCCCAAAAAAAGCTCCCCTTCCCTATCCCCCCAGCTATTCCCCCCTTCTGCCTCCTCCAATCTGTGTCCTGACTTCTCTCCCTTGCCAGCTATGACTGGTGCATCAGCTTCACTTACTGGACCATTCCCCTTGTGCCCCTCACCTTCCCCCAGCAGTTTCCTCTGCCCCCATCCTGCAGCCCTCCACAATACAGTTCTCCTATGTTTTCTCGAGTAGCATGTACCCTCCCCAAGGTTCCTTCCTCAGCCTTGTTCCATCCTCATCCTAGCTGCCTCCTGCTTCTAGCTTCTCTGCACCTCCCTGCGCCACTGTCCCTGGTTTTGCTTCCTTACCTCCTTTCTGCTGCCCCTTGTCTCTAGGGCTATAGGTAGTGCCTGCCACTTCTGTGATGCATCTTTTCTCCCTTGTGGCGACCCCCCCTTTAATCTTCTCAATGATTACACTACCTTCCCCTCCTGCTTCTCCCAGTTAGCCATACCATTGACTTGATTTGCTCTGGCGATCCCCTTTCCCTATTTTTTCCTGGCCCCCCCCTTCCTGAGGCTTATGACCTTGTATTGGCCCTGCTGTAGTCTTTTCTCCTCAACTACTCCAACCCCTGTCTCCATGCCTTGCATGTGACTGCACTGGATTCTGCAGCCCACCTCCCTATTCCTGTGGAATTACCTTGTGCTGGCCTGCTGGTGGCTGTATTGTGTGTCCCAACAGGTTCCCCTTACGACCCCAATCTTCCCTACCTCGGCCTCTCCATGCCTGCAGCTCCTTCCTCAGCCACCCAATTTCTTCCCTCATTTGCCCCATTTGCCAGCACATCAAGCATCCCCTCGCCCTCCATGTCACTGCCAAGAACATGGCTACTCCGCATCCTTGGCAACAAACTACCCTCCCTAGCCCTTGCTGACTGCCAATCTCCTTCCTCCCTTCCCATTGAGTGGACCTTCTCCTGTCCTGACCCTTCCCCCACACTGGCCTCCTCTCATCGACATTGGTCATGTTTGCTCTTGTCACTCCCTGTACTTCCTGCGTCATCTATTTCCCCTTCAGCCTTCCACGCCCTATGTTCTGCTTGCTCCCCTTCCCAGTTGAACACTACCAGTACCTTATATTGCCTAGTTGAAGGCCCCCCCATCACACCAATCAGCACTCCATTGTGGATGCTGTACTCCTATTTGAGACTGACTTATGCTTTTTCCCCACCCTGTGATTGCACTATTGGAAAGAAACTGCATGAGCTGCACCTGAAGTCCCTTCCTCCAATCGCAGGGCAGGTGTTCCCCTATAAATGTCCTGTGTTCAGGGGAGGGATGGGAAAGTGTGGGTTTAGGGCCCACACTCAACTCTCACAAGAGAGTATCAGTCCTGTGCCTGCCCCTCACCGCACCTTCAAGCACTGCACTTCCTCCGGAGGCTTTCCTAGGCGTTTACCTTGCTGGATGAAAGAACCCTTCCTCCAAGCTACAGGCCTAGACAAAACACAGTTCCTGCCCTAGAAGTTAATGGTTTAAACACACACACACACGATAAACAGAATGTTTCACAAGTAAAATATGTATAAAAAAAACTAAAAACAATAAAACTGCAAAAGAAACACTGACTACTGCAAAAATGCTGCCTAAAATCACACTCACCTCCCTGAAATGAACTGTTGCCTTCTGCTATGACTCCCTTCTGAGACTCCAATAGGTAAGCAGCCATCTATAGCGCTGTCTCAGCCCCACCTCCAGGTAATTAACAGTAGCTCTGCTGAAGAGCCAGGCCGGACTGTTAGCACCCCTCCCCCCAAGCTATAGGCCTAGACAAACACAGTTCCTGCCCTAGAAGTTAATGGCTTAAAAACACACACACGTACACACACACACACACACACACACACACACGATAAGCAGAATGTTTCCCAAGTAAGCCTTGGGTCAGTGTGTGTGCCTTTCCCAGTCACCAATTTACATAAGCAATAATACCCGACAGGGTGGGCAGTATTGGACTATACCAGACCGCTCAGGAGCATAATGAGGCCCGACGCCGCCGGCCCAATATAGCTCATACCATCCACCGTGGAGGGTATTATTGCACCTAGAAAATGGGCCACTGTATTATATGATTAAAAAATAAAATACTTTTTATGTTAGGAAGTTAAAACTCTTAGGTGTTTCATTTATTTTGTAATAAAATAGTTCCTCCGCTTGCATTACACTGCTGTGTTGTTGTTTGTTTTTTTTTTGAGCTATGGACTTTTGTCCTACCGGAGACTCTGTGGTTGTGACTGTGGGGCTGGTTGTCATGGTTACCCCAACCACCACCACCACCACCACAGGGCTTAGAATTGTCAAAACACTTTTTGTTTTACTGTTTCTTTATTTATTAATTCACCGCTTTTGTGTTATACTTTGACATCCCCGAGTGTCTGCGCAAACTCCGTGGAAGTGTTGGGAGAGTGGCATGTGCTGTTTAGGGCTACAAGAAGTCAGCATATGGTACAGCACATTAACGAGCAGCAGGAGTGAGGGAGGGTGGTGTTTTATTTTTTTTTTATTTGCACACCAGATAAGGAGGTGCTTGCTTGATACACATAGTAGCTTGGCTGCAAAATCGCAAACTGCGTTGAACAAGAGAGAGCGCTAGCTCTGGCAGCACTGCTGTGTATGAGAGGAGTGGTACTTTCTTTTGTTTTCTGTACTGCAGATAGATATCCATGTGTGGTACATAAGACGAAGAAAGTACTGCTGCTGTCATACACAGTAGCGCTACCGGAGCTAGCATGTTCTCTTCTCTCTCAGTTAACTCAGTTTGTGATTTTGCAGCAGAGTTTCCTTTTCCCCACAGCTGTGCAGACTTTTAAATTTTTATTCGAATCTTGCCAGGGGAACAGAGGGAGATATGCGCTGCCCTGTTTTAAAACCATGCTGCCAGTCGTCGGTTACGTGAAGCTGATCACGTTGTCGGCTTCGTTGTTAATGTGTGGCTACTTTTTATTTAATTTATTTAACTTAAACTAACACAGACTCTGGGGGGTGCCCAGCCATCAACTCACCTGCTAAGCCAGATAAAAGGAATGGCAGCAGATCACATTTTAAAATTCTGAGTGACACCATGATTTCAGAAATCAGGTAGGTTGGGACTGGCACTTTTTTTAACTTGGGCTCTGTTGTCCTATACATGTGCACCTTGCGAAGTGTATTAGCCAGTCAGAGCCTGGGAATTTCCAAGCCCATTTTCTAAACCTAAATAAATATCTACTGTAGAAATTAGCCTTGACTAAGTGTACCTTCTAGTCACCAATTTACATATACACACCTAGAAACAAGCCTTGGCTCATTGGACCATTCCTGGTCACCAGTTTGTGCAGAAGTAAAGAAATTCAGCTGCCATTACCCATATTTAGTTTGCTTCATTCCATCTCACAACACTCTCAGACTTGGCTGGGCCTTCTTGGGAGGGTAGCCGCACCATTGGAGAAACCACTGCACTAGTGTATGCAGAGCATATGATACAAGTAACCTTTACAATTATTATCACTATCGAATCGGTTACATTTTTTAGTTTTTTTTCTAAGACCCTTCTAATGACATATAACCGATTGATAGATACCTTTAAGTTACTCTACTATCTGTTCAATATGTTTTGCCTGCTTATTTTGTATTTGTAATTGAAAAAACAGAAAACCTTTTTTTTTTTTCTGGACACAACTTGGCCCCTTCACTGTGCCCCCATCCCCCGGGACAGCAGTCACCTCCGCTGGCGTTCACCCTGGATTGCCCCTCAAGGAGGGGCCGTTAGGAGGGTCCCCTTCTTACCCCTCCAAATGATGCCACATTGTGTAGTCCGGTGCCTGTATGAGTCCTCAGGCTAGGCTTTATGGGGGTTTTGGATACTGGCCTCGGCATCTGTTTTTTTTTTTTTTGTCCCCCTGTTGTGGGAGGTGTGGCATGCAATGACATAGGGGCACATGCGCCCACATCTGGTACATCTCCCAGAACTACAAAGCCTTGCTTGTGCTGGCCCCCAGCCTCCACTAGGAGTCAGTCACAGATCAAGTGCTTCCCCACTCTCCCCCTGGAGAAAGAGAGCAGTCTGTCGGATGCTCGATCTTCCTCCCCCCGGCTGGCCCTCTGATTCCCCGAACTCACATCCAAACTCGGGTCATCAGCATTGCAAGTGGAAATCCAACTGCTTCACAGCGGGCTGGCTTAACAGTAAACCTTTGAATGTGGAAAAAATAGCAGTCTGAGTGCCTTTAGGGGTACAGCCATGAACCCGGTATTGGTGTGGTGCACAACAATGTGGAAAGGGGCAGGATTCGATGGGTAAGGATGCCCCCAAACAGATACTGGGATTTGGGGTAGGGAGAGAGTGGGAGATGGGGGCTTTGTTTTTATTGATGTCAGTGTCCCTTTAGCCTGTAGAGTACCTTGCACTGTTTGATGCGCCAATGAGCTCTACACAGCTGGCTACGGCTTTGTGTTGCTCACACCTTACATAGACAATATGTAGGAAAAAGATTGCTTTGTCACGGCTTAGCCTGCAAATAAACTGAGAGGCTTTGGTCATGTGCCCACTGAGAAAGACCTATGCTCAAAACATCAACTCTATTTTCTACTTTTAGCACTTGCATCCTTGCTCAAAAAGGCTGAATCTCAGAATGTGCGTGCAACACAGTCCTGTAGACTGCTATAAAAAGGGCTAAACAACTGAAATGGCATAGATTCTGTAGCACTAAGCTGGCTTCCAAATTTCCTAATTAAGTACTAACAGCCAAACAACTAGATATTTCCAGATCAATGTTAGCTGGGAACCGGGTGGGGTTGGGTCAATGCTGGCTGGGAACCTTACTGGATGAGGTCAGTGCTACGTGGAACCATACTGGGTGTTATGAGTGCTGGCTAGTAACCACATCAGTGTGGTCAGTGCTGCCTGGTAATCATTCCGGTGGGGTCAGTACTGGCAGGTAACCACACTGGTGGGGTCAGTGCTGGCTGGAAACCACATCAGTGGGGTCAATGCTGGTTGGTAACCACAACAGATGGGGTCAGTACTGGCTGGAAACTAGGACATGTGGAGTCAGTGCTGGCTGGAAACCATACCATGTGGGGTCAATGCTGGCTGAAACTAGGCCATGTGGGGTTAATGCTGGCTGGGAACCACACTGGGTGAGAACAATTCTGGCTGGAGTCAGTGTGGCTGGGAACCACACCAGATGAGGTCAGTGCCAGTTGAGAACCATGCTAGGTGGGGTCACTGCTGGCTGGAAACCATAACAGGTAGGGTCAGTGCCAACTGGGAGCCATGCTGAGTGGGGTCAGTGCTGGCTGTGACCATAAAGAGCAGGGTCAATGTCAGTTGGGAACTATGCTGGGTATGGACAGTGCTAGCAGGGATGCTGGTTGTGAACTATACTGGGTGGAGGTAATGCCTCAGTGTAGGTGGGGTCAATGCCATGTGGGAACAACAATTGTGGTCAGTGCTAGCTGAACACCATGCCAGTGGAGACAGTGCCAGCTGGGAACCATGCTGGTGGGGTCAGTCCTGGTTGGGAACTGCACTGTGTGGGGTCAATGCTGCGTGGGAACCACACCAGCTGTGGTCAGTGCCAACTAAGCACCATGCCATTGAGGTCACTGCCAGCTGGGAACTATGCCTTTGGGGTCAGTGCTGGTTGGGAACCACACCAGGTGGGGTCAGTGCCAACTAAGCACCATGCCATTGAGGTCACTGCCAGCTGGGAACCATGCCTTTGGGGTAGTGCTGGTTGGGAACCACATCAGGCAGGGTCAGTGCTGGCTGGAAACCAGGCCAGGTGAAGTCAATGCTGGCTGGAAACCACGCTGGGTGGGAATCATACCAGGTGTGGTCAGTGCTGATTGGGAACCACACTGGTGGGGTCAATGCTGGTTGGAAAACACACCGGGTGGGGGCAGTGCCAGCTGGAAACTAGGCCAGGTGGGGTCAATGTCAGCTGGGGACCATGCCGGGTGGGGTTAGTGCCAGCCAGCTGGAAACAACACAGGGTGGGATCACTGATGGCTGAGAACCACACAGGGTGTGGTCAGTAATGGCTGAGAACCATGCCAGGTGGGGTCAATGGTGGTTGGGAATCACACCAGGCGGGGTCATTGCCAGTTGGGAACCATGCAAAATGGTATCAGTGTTCGTTGGGAACCACACTGAGTGGAATCAGTGTTGGCTGGGAACCACGCTGAGTGGAATCAATGTCGGTTGGTAACCACGCTGAGTGGAATCAATGCCGACTGGGAATCATGCCAGGTCTAAATCCACAGTAAACGTTTGGTTAGGAGGTCATATTAATTTATTGAAATGTTTCACCAGGAAGGCACACTGAGCGACAAGTCACTCGTCTAACGGTGCAACCTGGGTGGAAGGGGTACATTAGGAATGAGACATTAAACATTCAAGTTATAAGTTCAACATTAACATACAGTTGTAAGGCAGATGTTACAAACAGTGTTACAACTGTGTTGCACATGATAAGTAGAAAGAGTGGACAATAATAAATGCTGGGTTAATAAGTAAACAAGTGCTTTATGTGAAAGAAAAGCGGAAAAGAGAGGCAGTGGTGAGGTGGGTGGGGAGGAGGGAGAGTCGTGTCCCTGGAGACCACTTCAGGATATGAGGAACCCTGCAAGGGGTCTGGTGGTACCAGAGAGAAGGGGATAAGGAAGTGTCCCAGAGAGACCCCTTCAGGTTGGTGGGGGAAGGAAGTAGATGAGAGATAGAAGGCCTGGGTAGGAGAGGAACCCATGGAGACCATTCAGGGTCCCTTACATTCTATGAGAGATCAAGGGAGGCCAGTAAAGCGGAGCAATTTGGGGGAAGGGGAGAACAGATAGAAATTTGGGTGGGTGTGCACAGGGGTAAAATGAAGGTGATGGTAGAGGGGTAGGGTTTTCCAGAGCTTAGAGGAGGAAGTTAGGGAGGGACATGGCAGGAGTAGCAAGGAGCAAGGTAATCAGTGAGGGCAGAGCTGATGGAGTATGCAGAGGATGAGGGCTGGATTTGAGGGGGGAAGGAATTCCAAATTTTGAGAGGCAGTGAGAGTAACCGGATTGACTGATTTGGGTGGATCTGTGGGGGAATAGCAGGGTGTGAGTGTCAGTTGATCTAAGGGAATGAGAGGGTGGAGGGTGTTATAAAGGAGAAGGTGAGGTAGGAAATGAGCTCACCCTATAATATGAAAAGCATAATTGCTTTTATGTCTAATTTTGGCTCGTTAACTTTTTTTCTGTTTTTAATTTAAAGTTATTGTCACTTGTTGCAGTTCCATGAGATTAGAAGGGCATTTAAATTGAATGATGTGAAGGCCAAATAAGAACAGAATAAACACTTTACATATCCTAAGCACACTATATAGTACATCTCTGGTTCTGTTTTCGCAGAGTTTGGTAACCAATTTTGGGATATTGGAACTTTTCCTGAATAACGGCCTGGGAGTATCATTCAAGGCAGACAATGGGCACTTCTGGAGTGTTGTTGACTGAGGGGACATACACAGAATAGAAGCTGCAAATTCTGCAATGGGTCCCTCAGCCAAGTTCCTGATGGAAAGAGGCCCATCTGGGAAGATCCTTCTCAAGCCCCCACAGAAAAAGTACCTGAGCCGCATCCTCCGTGGTGACATTGACTTCATTGAGGCTGCCAAAGATCCAGCAGATGTCTTCTGCCAGTTTACAGTGAAGCAGCCCTGCAAGATGGTTCTTCAGGCTGACAACTGCAAATTCTTAAGCCGCATCAACCGTGCCAATGTGGATAACATTGAGGCTGCAAAGCCGGCTCTTGATGTGTTATTACAAGTTTGATGTGGTTCCATACTGAAGTTAATGAGTCTGGGGAGATTCAGATTCACACAGCTTTCTTGATTGTCAGCCGAGACCAACTTGCATTTCTTGTTCTAACAATCTGCTTTGTAGAGATGTGCATATGAGGCAAAAATCCAAATACCAGAAACCCCAAAAGGGTCAATAATTCCAAAATGCTTAAACCTCGTCCATCAAAAAGTGGCTCCACTTCTATGTTGGCGAGCTATTTTTTAAATAGTTAGTTAAATGTTTTATTCATAAAATTTATGAACAGAGATTTTCTCGATTGAGCCAGTACTCATTTATGACGAGGTCCCACAGAAATAAATACCAGAACACTGGGGGCTCGTATCACATCTCTTTTGGGGGGATACATTTCAAAATGCCCCCCACATTAGGGCTCATATCCATTCTTATGGGGGGGTATTTTGAAACATTTTCCCTCACATGAGGGCTCATATCACTTCTCATTTGGGGGATATATTTTAAAATGCACCCCCACATGGGGCTCATATCAGTTCTCTTTTGGAGGTTATTTTAATTTTTTACAGCTCCGATTTGTGGTTCCACCTTTCTTAAATGCTCCCCATGGAACTCTGTTTCGATGTTCTGAATGTGGTTCATGCTGCTGTCTCCAGGTACTCCCCCTGGACCCACACTTATTCAGATACCCATTCAAGACCCTACTACATTTCTAGTATTGCAAGAGTTCATCAGGTGTCTCACCTGAGCCCAGACAAACCCTTTACCTGTGCAAAATCAGGGGCCCGATATTCTGAAATGGACAAAACATTGTACAAATGTTTGCATTGCACTTTGCAAATGCCCAGAGGTCCCCAGATAATATATTCAGTCTGGTGCTACCTGACTGAATATAGGGCCATGTTGGGACAGTGCTACGTCTGGGAGCACCACCCCAACATGGGTCCCAGAGTTGGCCCCATGAGTTGATAATGCTAGAGTGCTATCTGCAATATTTAAAAGTTATCCATGCAAATGAGCCCATTGGGCATGAAAAGTGCTAAGCAAACCTTTGCATGACCATTATAGGCCCATCTGCATAGTTAACGGAGGCAGGTAGTGTGGTGCCATACCCCCAGGCCAGGATAGTCATAGCTATCCCTGGTGCCAGTAGTCCCCTACCTCCCTCCCTCCCTCCAATCCCAGCCCCACAATAAAAAGAGAAAATCCCTGGTGCTTGTGGTTTCCTCCATTCCTCCGTTCCAGCCCCATATTTATAAATAAAATCCCTGGGGCCTGAGATTAAAAAGTTTGCACAGGCGCTATCGGGTCTTTGTCCAAGCAAACCAGGGCTTGCGCTGGATCCCCAATTCAAAAGTGGCAACAGCATGGGCAAATAGGTTTAGCACCTGCACAAAACATAATGTATGCATACGGGCAAGGGGAGGGGCATGGCCATGAAAATGCGCATAACCCCATATTCAGCAGCTTTGCGCTGTGCAAAAGGGATTAGTACGGTCCTTTTGCACAATGCAAATACTGCTAAACAAAACCCCAACTGAACTCTGTGCAAGCCAAACAACTGCCAGAGAAAATGCAGCCACCAAGCCAGTTGGCCACTGGGAGCACAACCACCATCTGTGGTCCCAGGCACCCCCCCCCCCACAGATCACCAGCCTGTTATGTACAAAATATTGTCCCTAGTGGTAGTAATGTTACCCTCCAATCACCAGCCCCACCATATATAGTATCATCCCTGGTGGTAGTGGTGTTCTCCCCACCAATCACCAGCCTCATGTTATATAGTATCATCCATTGATGGTAGTGGTGTCCCCCTCCTCTTATCGCCAGGCCAGCAGTGCAAACAAACCCTCTCTGGCATCTATTGGTTCCCCCCACCCTTGGCACTGGGCATACCTCTCCCCCATACTCACCACAGCATACAGCGACCGGCACAGTCCTCCTCAGTCGACCACCATATGTACAGGCCATGAGTGCGCCTCTCATTTATAGGGGAGAGTGACACGTGTCTAAGAAATCTGTCCCTTATTTTTGAAATACAGTGTTGGCAACCCTATTTCATGCCTGATTCCTCCAGCATCAGCCCACTAAAAACAAAGTGAGCATATGCTTGACAGCTTATGTAGCACTAGACATTTAAGAGATTTTGCCATAAAGGATTCCCCTTCCCCTCAGGCAAGGAAGGGCATGGTCCTGCCTCCCCATGCACTCAGTCAAAGTGGGGTGACAGTTGCTGTAGTCTGGTTCGCTGGTTGGGTGGGCAGATCGGAGATTCTCTAGTTTCACAAGTCATGCCTGAATGTAATGCTGGTGATCTCAAGATGGCTGTGGCAATTTCACTACAGATTTGAATGAAATGATTATTGAAGGGAAGTTGGGAGGTGGAGACAGACTCAGCAATGTAGCAGAGTTGCAGTTAGATGTTTAAGAGTTTTTTGGGTAATTTTAATAAAGTGCTTTTTTTCTGTAGCATCTCTTCTCTTCTCTTCACTTTCTTTTGTAAACATAACATTTTGGAAAGAGATTGTGTGGTTAATGTACCGTAGGGCCTCATTACTTGAGATGTTCCAAGATAAACTAGTACTGTAACTGTGTTAAAGGCATCCATGAGTTATCATAAGTGCTGTAGATCCGTGGCTAGAACCAGCCTGGCTGTGGACCTCCATGGCCCTGCTAAATAAAGGATTGATGGTTTGCCACCATTTTGGTTTGGACATTTTCTCTTCTCCAAGTTTTACAAAAAAAAACTTTGCAGGCTTGCAAAACTCTGTGTTTAGTTACGATTCCCCACGAGGTGAAAGAAAGCGATTTGCAACTTTGGATTAAAACTGAATACAAGAACATCCTGTTTTCATTGGCATTTCTGGCAGCAGGCTAGGAATGTCTAATCATGACTAGAATCCCCACCAGCTTCTGTCCACGACAAGAACCCCCACCAACTTCTGTCCATGACTAGAATCCCCACCAACTTCTGTTCACAACTAGAATCCCCATGAAATTCTATCCATGACTAGACTCCTCACCAACTTCTGTTCATGACTTGAATTCCCACCAACTTCTATCCATGACTAGAATCCCCACCAACTTGTGTCCATGACTAAAATCCCCACCAACTTCTATTCATGATGAGAATCAACACTAATTTCTGTCCATGACTAGAATCAACACCAGCTTCTGTCCACAATTAGAATCCCCACCAACTTCTGTCCATGACTAGAATCCCCACCAACTTCTGTCCACGACTAGAACCCCCATCAACTTCTGTCCATAACTAGAATCCCCACCACCTTTTGTCCATGACTAGAACGCCCACCAACTTCTGTCCATGACTAGAATCCCTACCAACTTCTGCTCACAACTAGAATCCCCATGAAATTCTATCCATGACTAGACTCCCCACCAACTTCTGTTCATGACTAGAATTCCCACCAACTTCTATCCACAACTAGAATCCCCACCAACTTCTGTCCTTGACGAGAATCAACACCAACTTCTGTCCATGACTAGAATCAACACCAGCTTGTGTCCAGGATTAGAATCCCCAGCAACCTCTGCGAATGACTAGAATCTCTACCAGCTTCTGTCCATGACTAGAATCCCCATCAACTTCTGTCCACGACTAGAATCAATACCAACTTCTGTCCACAACTAGAATCCCCACCAACTTCTGTACATGACTAGAATTCACACCAACTCCTATCCACGACTAGAATACCCACCAACTTCTGTCCACGGCTAGAATCAACACCAACTTCTTTTTTTTTGTAAACTTTAGTTTTTATTGCTTTTTCATTTCTCATATACATCCGTACAGGAGGACAGGTGAGACATATTTGATGCAGTACAGGGTTGTTCACATAAATATGCATAGGGTAAATCAAATACACCACTGATACATTCCAAGGTATAGGAGTCCATATATAAGAGCAAATCATGGTACATAGGCACTGTGGTAAAGCATACATTAAGAAACTGAGAATGTCGAGTCTGTAGCTAAATGAGTAAATATCTTGTTGAGATGTTAACCTGTCTAATAAATCCTCTAAGTCTTCTCTGTATATAGATTTATTTACTAGACTATACATCATATCGGGAAGAGGGGGTCTTGCCTACATGCAAAGAGAACGCATTTTCTCCATCTAATTTCAAATGCAGTATCTGGTTTGGGTCCTCTGGAGCAAAGCTTTTCTAATACATACAAGTTCTTCATTATTTTAAACCAATCACTAAATAGTGGAGGGGTTTGGCTACCCCAAAGCCGTGATCGCCTCTTTGGCTGCCAAGAGATATGTTACTAAGAGAGATTCCTTTTGGATACGGAGGCCATCAGGTGGGATCATCAAGAGAACCACTTCAGGAGTGAACACCGACTCTTCTCCTACCAATTCAGCCAGGGCAGATGCTATGTCCTGCCAAAAGCTCCTAAGAGCAGGACATGACCAAAAAATATGGCAGTGGCCCGCCGTCCCCTCTCTACATTTCCTCCAGCATTTGGCATATGGCTACCTTGGCAGGTGTATTAAAAAATCTGTTCCTTGTTTTCCACGAGAATTCTCTCCAGTAGGGGGCCAAGGGATCCCACATAGAAAGCTTTGTTTATTTATACCAGTTCTCCTCAGAAACAGGAATCTGTAATTCCTGATTCCAGGCCTCCAATATGGAAACCATGGATTCTAGTGAAAGCTCCTGCAATCCTTCATAGGTCACCCCAATAAGGTGTGGCCGCTGTTGCCCTCTGAGAGTGGCAATGAAAAGCTGCAGCAGCATAGGGAGTGGTTTGGGCAGTGCATCTCTACGAGGGCCCCTCTGTGTGAGGGAATCTTTTAGCAAAGTATATATCTGAGAGTCTTTCAAGGGAATCCCATATATCTCCTGAATCTTCTGAAAAGGAAGGAGCCCTTCTGGGTCCATCACTTGAAACAAGAACCTTAATCCCCTTTCATCCCACTGTTCCAGAGTCTGCAGTGCATGCAGGAGAAGAGAAGACATCTCTGACTTGATAAGCTTTAAGAAATAAGAAACTAGCCCCCAGTCTCCCGAGGCCTTCAGCTTATACCAGATTTCTAGGTTAGAACACGTGCCTTGGAAGTATGCATGGGTACCTGCCAGGGAAGGACTTGCTGAAAAGAGGACCTGTATGAAATCCTGAATTCGGTTGAGGGTTTGGTCTAAAGTTTTCCATGGGAAAATGTATGTTGGGTTGCTCCAGTGCATGATCCACACCAATACAGTAGCCTGAGCATATTTAAGCAGGTTGAGGAGAGCAAGACCCCCCCTTGCCTTGGGGAGCTGTAGAATAGACCATCTAATCCAGGGTCTCTGGCCTTCCCAGACAAACCTGGCCAGGGTGCGATTCCAAGAAGTGAAGTAGGAGGGGGTGGGAAACATCAGGATTGTCTAGAATAAAAACAACAGCCTAGGCAAAATATTCATGCGTATAAGATCAATCTTAAGGTAGAACGGAAGATGAAGATGAGACCATGCATGAATGCCCACTGCCATTCTTTGGGAAAGTGGTTCATAATTCAGTAAAAGTGTATTTTGGACATTCTGTGGGAGAATCACTCCTAAATATTTAATTTTGGTACTCCACCACCTAAAAGGGAACTGAGTTTTAATGTGATGGGGAGGAGTATAATGGAAGGAAATTACTTCAGTTTTTGAGGAGTTTATACTGTAGCCAGAGACCTGGGCAACATTTTCCAGTATATCCCAGAGGGGTGGGAGAGACTGATCTGGATAAAGTGTGGAAAGAAGAATATCATCTACATAAAGAGACAACTTCCATTCCCTCTGACCAACTGCAATTCCCAAGATGGCCTGAGAATTGAGAATCGTCATAGCCAAGGGCTCAATATAGAGGGTAAATAAAAGTGAGGATAGAGGGCATCCCTGTCGGGTGCCTCTCTCAAGTGGCATTGGGGTAGAAACTGCCCCGTTAAGTTTAGTATATGCTTTTGGGGAGGTATACATCCCCTTCAGCCATTTAAACACCTCATCTGGGAAATCAAAAGCTGCCAGGACCTCCCAGAGATATCCCCAGGAGACTCTGTCGAAGACCTTATAGGCATCTAGGCTAAGCAACATGGAGGGAGAAGGGGTCTGGGACATGTGCTCCATTAGGTGAATAGTTCACTGGACATTGTCAATGGTTTGCCAAGTCCTCAAGAAACTGGCTTGGTCTGAATGAATCAGACCTGGCAGGATATCCTCTAGTCTATGGGCCCATATGGACATATAAAGTTTGTAGTCACAATTAAGGGTTAATATGGGTCTATAAGAATCTGTTGTTATGGGATCTTTATCCGGTTTCAATATGGCAGTTATAGTTGCATCTGCCCATGAGGCTGGGGGGGGGCACCTTGCTGGACATCCAGGAAAGCCTGATGGAGTGGGGGGTAGCAGAGTAGGGGCCAGAGCCTAGTACCACTCAATAGCGAATCCATCTGTGCCTGGGGGACTTTAAGGTCTTAGCTCTGCCGATTGCTAATTGAATTTCAGCATCCGTAATAGGGCTCAGCAGACTGGCTCTATGGTAGTCCATAAGCTTCGGGAATGTCAAAGTGGATAAGAATTTCCTAATGGCTTCGGGGATAGGTGGAGACCACTCTGCATATAATGCTTTGTAAAAAGTTTGGAAACCATTCATGATTTCTGCGCTCCTATACTTCACCTCCCCTGTATTAGAGTCCTGGATTTTGGTAACCGTGCACATATGTTTTAAGGTCCAGACCCGTTTTGCTACATTTCTAACCCCCCCGAGAACCCCCTTATAGTAGAATCTCTTAGTATATAGGAGCACGGCCTGTACATTATAGTCTAAAATCTTCTGTATGTTAGCTTGTACCTGTCTGAACTCAGCAGGGGAGACCCTCTCACGCTTTGCTGATCTGCTCTGTAACTCTGAGAGGTTCGGCAATAGGGTCTTAAATCTGGTGTCTCGTTGTTTGGCCTTACCAGCTGAGTAGGCTATTATTTCCTACCTAATTGATGCTTTTAGCGTGTTCCAAATCACTGCAGGAGATATATCCAGAGTGAGATTATCAGAGAGGATTTGGGGAATACGTGTTTGCATCTTTTGAATAAACTCGGGGTCTTGAAGGTGGGAAACATTGTGTCTCCAATGATAGATTTCATAGAGGCTCCCAAAATAACTTTTAGCATTAAGGGTGCATAGTCTGCAAGAACCTGAGCCCCTATCTCACTCAATATCCTGTGTCTTGTCCAGATATTCAGTAGAAGCAAAAATATAATCCAATCTGGAGAATGTGTGATGCCGTGCTGAGTAGAAGGTGTATCTCTCCGTGGCAGGAAAAAAATGTCTCCAGACATGAGTTAGGCCCAGCTGGGGAAGCTGCGCCCGAAGAAGATTTTGAGCAGTAGAGTTTCTGTATGCCTGAGAATGGGAAGAGTCCTTCTGAGGTGAAAGGGTAATATTAAAATCACCTCCAACTAGCATTATTCCTTTGTGTATGTCTATTAATTTGTTTAGGAATCTATGGAGTACCTGCGGGGGAGCCCCAGGGGTAAATATATATTAGCAAGTGTAACCTCCTGGTCGGCCAGATGGCCCTGAACAACTATGAAATACCCATCTAGATCCGCATATTCTTGCTCCTTCATAAAAAAGGTGATTCGAGGGATCAATATGGCTACACCCCTACGTTTTCCGGTTCTGCTCAAGGATGAGAAGACCACGTAGCGACTGCCCGCAGCAAGTTTGGCATGCTATGAAGGAGATAGATGTGTCTCCTGTAAAAACATTATATGGGCTCCCTATTTACATAAGTACTGCTGGAGCCTGGATCTTTTAATTAGGTTATTGATCCCATTTATGTTCAGGGACAGGAGGCGGGTTATTTTATCAGCCATTTAAATTTTGTATAAAACCAGGCCTTATTGAGATGTGCTGCCTCTCCCAGCCAGATGTGGTCCATCTCCCCCTCCCCAGGCCCCACAAATCAATCCCAAGCATTGCCCTCTGTCCCCCCCCAAAGAATTATTCCGAGGTCCCCTTCCTTAAATGCGGTCCGCAGTAATACAATTATAGACATTTTTTGTATATAGAGGTTTCCATACCCTTTCTGTAGAGCTTCAGTTCACTTCTTTACATCGCTACCTATACAATAATCTGTCTCACTGTATGTACAAGCAAAATAAACATCAAACATAACATTGATCATTAACCTTAACCTGTCTATGTGCATTAAATATGCAAAACTATGTACAGTAATTGCAGCTTTGTTAAGCAGCCAGATATTATTCCAACTTCCAAATGTGGGGAGGTGATATTTCTCCTCCCTGTGCCCGTAAGGAGAACTCTACAGCATGGCGTTCTCACCAATGGTGGAGGTAATCACAATGCCCAAGAGCTCAGGGGCCCCCAGGAAACAGAAAATTGTTCCCTCAAAACTAAGGAAAACAGAAACAAAACATAAATCTCAGGTGAGGGAAATCACTGTATAGGTGAACAGCAGCTATTTAATCCCTTCCTCTGCCCCGACTTTCTGAGGTATCCAAAAAAAGGAAAAAGAAACAAAATTGTGTGTGTGTGTGTGTATATATATTTTTTTTATTTATTATAAGCAAAGTGCCCATTTTGTTAGGTGCTTTAAATGCAAGGACCAAAGGCACATAATCTGACCCATGCTAAGGCCTTTTGTTGTACGAAGAAAACAAAGCAATGTGAGAAATGAGATAACTTCTCTCTCCCTTAGCAATCAGCCTAGAGCTAGTAACATATATTTGTATTTTCATTGGTGCAAGGTCTAAATTTCAGAGCCCAACATTTTAACTGTGAACAAACAATAGTGTACAATATTGTAGCCTGATCAACAGTCCACGAGTGTCCAAATCCAAGATTGCCATGGTCCCTATAATATAAGGTTGGGATCCAAGTTTACCCCCAAGTATGTGATATGCTTATGGGGGGGGGGGATGCCTTGCCCTGCGACTGGCTGGCAAGTGACACCAAGATAGCCCAAATAAGAGGGTCTGCTCGAGGTCTAGAGCCAAGGCAGCATTGAGGGAAGCCAATTACCCCAATAAATGGGTGTCCTCCCCCCAGACTCACTAACCTGTAGAAATCACAGTGTTTTAAGGCCTCATTCAGGTATCTCCAGGTCCAGCATCTCTTCGGTAAGCAGCAAGCACAGTGCAGACTGCAGTAAGTGCCTGTTGTCTATCTTTGGATTTGGAAGGGACAGTCGCCATCTCGCTGGTTGTGGCCAGGGATCTCCAGAGCCATATGCTTTATCTGGAAAACACAAGCCAGCTTTGGTTAGTTCGATGCTGGCATCCTGAGCTGTGGTAAACTTCAGCTTTCTCGTTGGTAACTGCACTACAAGCCAAGCAGGGTATGGTGTGGTGAATTTGTATCCAGCTGCTTTAATGACCGGTAGCAACGGTAGATATGCTCACCTCAGTCGCATCGTTTTTGGAGCATAATCATGATCAAAGTATATGCGCGTCTTTCCATAAAATGTCTTCTGTTTCCTCCAGGCTGTTAGAAGTACCTGCTTTTTGTGGCATAACTGTTGTGCCAGCAGGATAATCAAGGTTAGCAGAGCATTTTGTGTTGTGGGTTTAGGGGCCAAGGCCCTGTGTACATGTTCCAGTTGCAGATCGAAACCCTGGGGTAACTCTAGGGTGGTGTGTAATAAGTCCTCTATGAATTCTTTTATGTTTGAGCCTTCAGAGCCCTGGGGAACACTATATATTCTCCTATTTTTTCTCCTTGCACAATTCTCAAAGTCCTCTTGTCATGCCTCAAGCATTTCCTGCTGATCCTGTATTTGCTGGACCTTGGTTTCAATGTCATCGACCCTATTTTCAGTCGCTGTCCTTGCGTCTCCTGCTCATCCATGCGCTGCTCTAATTGCATTACGGTGCGGTCTAATTCACTGTACATTTCTTTCATTTTGTCTCGGAAAGTTAACAGTTCTTGATATATCAGGTCCAATTTTGCCTTTTTGGCTTTTGGATTACCCTGCTTCTGTTTAGTTTTAGCAGAGAGTTGACGAGTTTCTTGAGACGCCATCACTTGTTGTTCTGAGTAGTCAGAGGCCTCAGAGTCGGATCGTGCTGCAGGATCTTCCATCCTGGCAGATAAAAGATTACTTGTTCTCTATTTTTACTATTCTCCTTTCCCAACAGTAGTCGGCTGTAATATTTGAGGTGCAGCACCACGGTGTTCACTGGGATGAAGCAAATTTTAGTCGGGGCAGAGTCCAATGGCTCATCAAAACTACTATTCTCCCCAGAGTGGAACCGGAAGTCTAGAATCAACACCAAATTCTGTCCATGACTAGAATCAACACCAACGTCTGTCCACAACTAGAATCCGCACCAACTTCTGTCCATGACTAGAATCTCCACCAGCTTCTGTCCATGGCTAGAATCTCCACCAACTTCTGTTCACAACTAGAATCACCACCAACTTCTACCCATTACTAGAATCCCCATCAGCTCCTGTTCATGACTAAAATCTCCACCAACTTCTGTTCATGACTAGAATCCCCACCAACTTCTGTCCACTACTAGAATCCCAACCAACTTCTCTCCACAACTAGAATCCCCAGCATCTGTCCATGACTAGAATCCCCAACAACTTCTGTCCATGGCTATAATCTCCACCAACTTCTGTCCATGACTAGAATCTCCACCAACTTCTGTTCATGACTAAAATCCCCACCAACTTCTGTCCATGACCAGAATCTCCACCAGCTTCCCTCCACGACCAGAATCGCCACCAGTTTCTTTCCACGACTAGAGTCCCCATCGTCTGTCCATGACTAGAATCTCCACCAACTTCTGTTCACGACTAGAATCCACGCCAACTTCTGTCCATGATTAGAATCTCCACCAACTTCTGAACACAACTAGAATCACCACCAGCTTCTGTCTGTGACTAGAATATTCACTAACTTCTGTCCACAACTAGAATCTCCAAAAACTTCTATCCACGACTAGAATTCCCAGTACTACTATTCAGGACAAGAATCCCAATCAACTTATTTCAACGACTGGAATCTCCACCGACTACTAACCACAAGAATACCAACCCAATCCAGGTGAAAAAACAAAGAAATGTTCAACTTATTTTTAAAATAATGATAATGTGTGAATGACAAATTAAATTAGCAAAACCCTTCTAGGGAACCTAGGGCAGGACCCAACATGGGTAAGGTAAACAATACCCCACTAATAAAGCAGGGCCCAGCTGGGGTGAGGGAACCGGTAGCACATTAACAGAGCAGGGCCCAGCAGGGGTAAGAGAACTGATTCCCCATTAACACAGAAGGACCCAGTAGGGTTAAGGTGATCAACACTCCACTCATAGAGCAGGGACCAGCAGGGGTGAGGGAATTAGTACACCATTAATACAGCAGAGCCCAGCAGGGGTAAGAGAACCACTACACCATTAATAGAGCAGGGCCCAGCAAGGGTAAGGGAACCTGTACCCATTAATAGAGCAGTGTCCAGCGGGGATAAGGGACCCAATACCCATTAACAGAGCAGGACCCAGCAGGGGTAAGGGTACAAATACCCCAATAATAGAGCAGAGCCAGCAGGGGTAAGGGAACCAATACCCCATTAACAGAGCAGGACCCAGACAGGGTAAGGGAACCAGTACATCGTTAATAGAGCACGGCCCAGCAGGGGCAAGGGAACCGGTACTCATTAACAGAGTAGGGCCCAGCAGGGGTAAGGGAACCAGTACACAATTAATAGAGTGGGGCCCAGCAGGGATAAGGGAACTAGTACCCCATTAATACAGCAGGACCTAGCCCAGGTAAGATAACAGTACCCCATTAATATAGCAGTACCCAGCAGGCTAAGGGAAAAGTGGGATTACCATTCATAGAAAACCAACCCTGCTGGCTACATTGAGCTGGCCAAAGATACACCAGATGTTTACTGTGATTTCCAACTGTTTATCCAGGACTGCAAGATGGTTCTCAAGGCTGACAATGGCAAGTATCTAAGCCGCATCTGCCGGGGAAGCACTGATAACCTTGAGGCTGCAAAGAATCAAATTGATGTGTTCAGCCAGTTTGAAGTGCTCACATCTAAGATATTTCTTCCACAATTTCTGTGAATTTGTGCAAGCTGTGGTAATATAAAGCAGTCTGCAATATATAACAAGACATACAGTGAGAGAAACAAAATCAGTTGCCATGTGCTCCATAATTGCTGTACTATCCGGGTTGTCCAAATATCAGAGTTGGTAGCCATATGCAGTCTACTCCTACAGTACCCTTGCATATAATTGGTATCATACAACCAGTTCAAGAAACAAAGCATCCCTGAGAACCTGCCTCATTCTAAGACTACAATCCCATCTTTACAAACACGGGGTTGCCCCTGAAAAAGGGACATTCTGTCTCAGGGGGCTCACCCAGTTACCAAAATTCAAAGAATGAAAGAATAAATAAATAAATAAATAACACCTAGTGGTTTAACATGTAAATGCGCAATTATATAATTAGCATAAATGCAAATATGCAGATGTTTTATTAACTCACAATTAGCATGTAATTCACAGTTAGATTACGCCATGCATGAACGTGTAATTACGCATATACAGTACAATACATACATGCTCAAATGTGTATTAACATACAGTAATCATATAGATAAATGCACAAATGTGTAATTAACATATAATAGGCACATGTGTGTAATTACCATATAATAGGCACATGCAAGAATAGCTTGGCAGAAGACACCAGGAGAAAGGACTGCTGTGTGACTGGACTTCTCTGCTGGGACTAAAGAAGAAGAACTTTTGTACTTGGACCTTTAATTTAGGGTAAAAAAAAACTAACAAACAAAACAAAAAAAATAAGTGTGTGTTTGTCTGGGTTAACTGAACTGAATGGGTATCTGAACAGTTATCTAGGTGTAAATCTCAGGTGATTGAAATGACTTAATAGCTGTGAGGTTTAAATTACTTGTAGAAAGATCTAGTAAGTAGGGGGAGTGGCTTAGCTAGAAGGAAGCTACATTTAAAGACTGCCTTAGAAAGATTCTGCTAATAGCTTGGCAGAAGACACCAGGAGAAAGGACTGCTATGTGACTGAACTTCTCTACTGGGACTATATTGCCCTCCTTCCCTCCCCTCCACCCCAAGCTAGTTCTATTTTTATAGAAACAGGATTTGACTGACAACAAGAACTTCCTGTTTAGGAGCAGGAAGTGAGTGATCACAGAACCACCCAAGACCCACCATCCTAGAAGGGCAAGAGTAGCTCTCCGGCCCCCTCTAGCTGCTGGAGGTCTGCCTCTGAGCAAGTAAGTGGTCTACTGAGAAATATAGGATATTCTTGTCTCAGAACAGGACAATCAAGAGCTTAAAGGGCACACAGGCAGAAAGTAAGGAAAGAGAGACAAAAAAACAGAGGAAAGAGTAAGGATTGCAAACAGTTAAGGGGCCAGAAATAAGACATGATTGGAGTGGTGCAGTGCAGTGGCTGTGGAGCAGCAGTCTTCCGAGAGACATTCTGGAGGATGTGGTGTTGTCCCATCTGAAGGCACCTCTCTGGGCTGAGGGAGGAGGTTGCTGATCTCCAGGCTGAGTTGGCCAGGATTTGTGGGACCTCCTCTTCCATCCAGGGACCACCAGTGCCACTGCCGTTGCTTCAGAGGTTGCCAAGAAAGAGGAGCGGTTGGACCACAGTGGGCTCAGGGAGGGTGAGGTGGTGGAACAGAGGTGCATCCTCCAGTTGTACCTCCACACTCCTATGCCATTCTGGCAAAGTGTGGTTCCTCTATGGAGGCACCCAGTGGAGACCAAGGAGGATGTGGGAACCTCCACAAAGAAGACCCACAGGAGGGTGGCAGGGGACCCTGCAGGGGAAGGAAACAACTCCTGGTGTGGGACTCCATTGTTAGGAAGGTAGAACTGGGGATGGAAGGGGAGAGGAAGGTAAGGTGCCTGTCTGGTGCCATGGCTTGGAGGGACAGGGAGCGAATCCTCAGGATTGCCGGAGCAGCTGCACAGGGGAGGGAACTGGATGTCATTGTCCACCTAGGGACAAATGACCTGGCTAAGAAAGGGATTAGAGAAGTGCAGGAAGAGTTTGTGGAACTGGGGAGGGGCCTTAGTCAAGTAGCACGCACGGTAACCTTCTCAGAGGTGCTGCCCATGTATGGCAGAGGAGAGGCTAGGGTGTTCCGCACCATGTGACTCAACCAGTGGTTGAAAAACTGGTATGGAGCTTAGGGATTGGGCTTCATTGGGGACTGGGGGTCCACCTGGAGTGATGCAAGCCTATACTGGCATGATGGGCTGCATCTGTCCGAGAGGGGAACCAGGATCCTAGGTGATAGGTTTAAATGCTTTGTTGGCAAGCTTTTAAATTAGCCAAGGAGGGAGGCACTGGAAAGGAGCAGGGAAATCCTAGCCCCCCAAATAATCATGGAAGTAAGTGCGGCATACACCAACATAGAGGTGTCGATAGGGAGAAGGGCAGGGGTAAATGGAGAAAGTGACAAAGGCAAGAAGGACAGGGATGGGGCAAAAGGGAGTGAGGCCATCAGGAAATGGAGGGTAATGAGTACCAATGCCTGTAGTCTGGGCAACAAGCTCCCTGAGCTGGTGGCCTTGATGGAAGAGGGATGCCTGGATATCATAGCAGTCCCAGAAACATGGTACGCAGAGAACCATGACTGGTATGTTAACATACCAGGGTACATAACCTACAGGAGAGACAGGCAGGAGAGAAGAGGGGGAGGAGTAGCTCTCTCTGTAAAGGAAATGATAAAAGCAGCTGAGCAAAATAGTAAACAGGGAGGAGAGGAGGCACTGTGGGTCACCTAGGAGACTGGAAAGGGCACCACAATCCACACAGGGGTTGTGTACAGACTCCCATGTCAGTGGGAGGGAATGGACAAGGATATGATAGAAGGCATTCTTAGAATGGCAGAGAAAGGGGAGATACTGTTCCTGGGAGACCTGAATATGCCAGATATTAACTGGAGCACATTTGCTGCAGCCACATCCAAGAGCAGGGCCATTCTTGATGCCCTACAGGTGGCAGGCCTTAGACAGCTAGTTTCAGAACCCACTCGTGAGGGAGCAATCTTAGACCTCGTACTCTCAAATGGGGGCAGTGAGAGGATCTCAGATCTAGAAGTGGGTTGCCATCTGGGGACAAGTGACCATCAAACAGTGTGATTCACATTAAACTCAGCTACAGAGTCAAGCCATACAAAAGTGAGGGTACTGGACTTTAGGAGGGCTGACTTTGGCAAGATGGGAGAGTGCCTCAGAAAAGCACTAGCAAACAGGCTAGAAGGAGGTGTGGAGCAACAATGTGGAATCATCAAAACTGCCATCACAGAGGCAACAAGCCTTTGTGTGAAGCAAATAAACAAATCAAAACAAAAGAAAAAGCCACTATGGTTCTCAAAAGAGGTGGCTGTGAAAGTCAGGAAGAAAAAGATAGCATTCCGGAAGTATAAGGAAACACAGAAGGAGCAGGACACAGAGCTGTACCAGTTAAGGCAGAAGGAACCAGGGAGGGAAGTCAGAATAGCAAAGGCCCAAACTGAGGAAAAGATAGCCAACTCAGTTAAGAAGGGGGATAAAACCTTTTACAGGTACATCAGCGAGCGTAGAAAGACAAAGGGAGGGATAGTGAGGCTGAATAGAATGAACGGTGGGTGGGCAGAGGGGGACAGTGAAAAAGCAGGGATACTGAACAAATATTTCTGCTCAGTATTCACAAAAGAGGAGTGGGAAGTGTCTAATCCAATTAACAGAAGCACTCTTGATAGGGGGGTCGATCCCAGTCCTTTCACAGAAGAAAGGGTTCTGCAAGAACTCCTAAAACTGAAGGTGGACAAAGCAATGGGTCCTGATGGAATTGACCCCAGAATTCTCAAAGAATTAAGGAAGGAACTAGTGAAACCACTGGCTACTCTTTTTAATAAATCATGGGAGGATGGTGTGGTACCCGAGGACTGGAGGAAGGCGGATGTGATTCCCCTTCACAAAAGTGGGACCAAGACCGAGGCAGGAAACTACAGACCTGTCAGTCTGACCTCTGTGGTAGGGAAAGTGATGGAGTCACTTGAAGGAAAGAATAATTGAGTACCTAGAGGCCAGTGGAGCACAGGACCCAAGGCAGCATGGGTTCTACAACGGAAGGTCATGTCAGACAATCTAATAGATTTCTTTGACTGGGTGACCAAAGTAGTAGACCAGGGGGGCTGTGGACATGGCCTACCTAGATTTTAGCAAGGCATTTGACACAGTCCCACACAAAAAGATTAATAGTCAAATTAACCAGCCTGGGAGTGGGTCCCAGGGTGGTAGCCTGGGTAAACATTGGCTGCACAACAGGACACAGAAGGTAATTTTAAATGGAGTCCACTCTGAAGAAAGAGGGGTTACTAGTGGGTACCGTGAGGGTTCAGTATTGATCCAGTCCTTTTTAATGTCTTCATCAGTGACATTGCAGAGAGACTGGAAGGAAAAGTATGCATTTTGCAGATGACACAAAGATCTGCAACAGGGTTGATACACAAAGAGGCATGGAAAGGATGAAAAGGGACTTGGCAAGGTTGGAGGAATGGTCAGAAGTATGGCAGCTAGGATTCAATGCAAAGAAGTGCAAAATAATGCACCTGGGAAACAAGAACCCAGGGGAAGAATACACAATGGGTGGGAGGTAGTAACAACAACAAAAGGAAAGGGACCTGGGGGTAATCATATCAGATGACCTTAAGGTTAGCAAGCAATGTGAGAAGGCAGTAGGGAGGGCTGTGGGTATACTGGGATGTATAGGGATAGGCATCAGCAGCAGAAAACAGGAAGTTGTTATCCCTCTGTACAGACAGTTGGTGAGACCCCATCTGGAGTACTGTGTCCAGTTCTGGAGACCCCATCTCCGCAAAGACATAGACAGGATAGAGGTAGTCCAGAGGAGGGCAACTAAAATGGTGCAGGGTCTGCAAGAGAAGCCGTATGAGGAGAGACTAAAGGAGCTTAATATGTATACCCTTGAGGAAAGAAGGAGAGAGGACATGATAGAAACTTTTAAGCACCTCAGTGGAATCAACAAAGTCCAAGAGGGTAGCATCTTTCAGAAAAAGAGACTTGCAAGAACAAGGGACACAATTTAAAGATAGAAGGAGGCGTGTCAGGGGCAATATGAGGAAGTATTATTTCACAGAGAGGTAGTGGATGCATGGAACAGCCTTCCTGAGGAGGTTGTGGGGTCTAAAACTGTGGGAGAATTCAAGAATGCATGGGACAGAAATAAGGCAATTCTTGTGGGAGGTAGGAAGAAATAGGCTGTTGGTTAACTAGGATCTGAGGCCTATCCTGTAGGTAGGGAAATGGGCAGACTAAATGGGCCAAGCGGTCCTTATCTGCTGTCAAAGTCTATGTTTCTATGTTTCTATGCATAAGTTTGCAAATGTGTTTATAACAATACAATAAGCATATTTATAAAATGGGCATGGAAAAAGCTGTGTCCTGGTTGGCTGAGAGACTTTGGAACTCAGTGCATTAAGAAATGTCAACCATCGGGTAGGGAAACCTATCGGCATCCAGGACATGGGGAAAGGGAACCCATGTATCAATGCCTTCCTGGTATTCTTAAAAAGAATGTCTGACAGACATGTTAGCAATGCAAAAACTGACAAATTCCCTGAAGGCCCAACAGTCTGAAAAATTCAAATAAATGTATACAAATCATTGATAACCACAACAGTTAACAAAGAGAGACACACTATGATGAAAAACGCCTATTTCTGGTGTTTACTTACATTTTTCTCATCCAATTACAGATTCAAAATTGTAGACTGCCAATCCTGACTGTTACAGTAATTCCTGTCACTAAATCTGCCTCTCCCACCCCAGCTGAACAATTGCTTGCCAGCCCCGCAATATGTACTGCTGTCGAAGTTTTAGAAAACTGCCTGACCAGCCACAATCTGCTTTAACCCACTCTCCAACACCCACCAGCCTCCTGCCCCACTGTTTTTGCTTAATTTTAATCTCCGCCCCATCCACCACCATGGTAGCATGAAAGAAACACTGTGACCATTGACAGCACTGTCAGTGTCCTTACCGCTCACAGTCCACACACAGGTCTTCCCTCTCTCCTTGCCAACAACTGGTCACATTGCACTCTCTGTCTTGCTCTCATCTTATTTGTAGCTGGTGTAGTTGACAATTAATTGTATTGTGGTTATCACAATTTACACCAGACACACTGTGCTTGAAATTTGTATGTTTATACCGGTAGCCAGATGTCCACTTAAGATGCAGATGGGAGGACAGGAAAGGAAACACGGTACCGTGAATGGGTGAGGACTTAAAACTGGATGATAGAAGTCTGTAAAAAAATAAATAAAATAAAAATATGTTATCACTCACTGCTGCTGAACATGTCCTAGTAGGACATCCCACCCAAAGCTGAAAGGAGCTGCATGAATGTACTGGCTGATTGTGGCAACTCTTTCACAATTGTGTGACGATCACCGCAGAATCATAAAGGTGTTGAAGTTTGTCAGCTTGCACATTTGTGCAGTTCATTTCAGATTAAAATGGATTATTGCAGCAGGGTCTGTAACCAAAAGAAAGCCATACATGCAAAGCAATTATTTTGGCCATCCCAAACAGGTTAGGGACTATTTTTGTCTCCTTTTAAAATACATTCTCTATTCTCTATTTAAGTAAATGTTACAGTTTTAAAAAAAAAATGTTTGCCAATGTCATTTTTGCATAATTGTAACATATGTTATAACCACAATAAGACATTTCAGGGTATTATTTTTTATGTGATAACCACACGCCTAGGTGAGGAAGGACACTCGGCCTTTGGCCTCGTGTGTGATTATGACATAACAACCAACACGCTGTCATGTCTTATTGCTTACATATAAATATGTGATAAAAGCAGCAGTGTATATTACTGGTGATAATTTTGACCTATATTTACTATTCTATTTTAACTCTCTTAATGCCACTCTGGCTTGGGTTGGGATGTGGCCCATCTGTCGCTGGTTGGACATACCACTCGGCAACCCCACTGGGCTACTCAGTCTGGGAGGCCCGCAGCTTTCCCCCTACAGCAGGATTCCCCAAGGAGAGAGTCTGAGATCCACCTGAATCCCCAGCTGAGGCTTACACCTGGGGCGTCATTTGAGTAGAGATCCAGGGGTGTCACTAAGCTGCTGGCATGCAGGATTTTCACTTGAGTTTTCCCCAGGAGGTGCAGGTGTGCAATGTTGTCAGCATGGGTCATGCATGCTCCCGCATGTGTCCTGCAGACTTCCGCCATCACCTCTGCCCACTTGCATGTGGTCCCAGCCGGTGTAGACCTAGTTTCTCTGGGTGTCACTCACATGCTGGGAAACCACAACCCTCCCCCACCCGAGGAGGACAGCTGTCGGTGAGAGGCTCATCCTACCTCCCCCAGCCAACCCTCTGACATTTCGTGTTTGTTCCTGAACGCAGGTCACCAACATCGCAAGTGGTAACCCTGCCACTGCACCAACAGGCTGGCCCTATTATTCTATTTTAGATTGAACCTAATCTGCTGCTTTGTGTTACATCCCTTTTCCTCATTTTGAACTTGCTTTAGCATTTGTATACATTTAGAATAAATAAAAGCAGCGCTCCTTTAATAGGGCTCAGTCCAGGTTTTCATCAGTAATCCCTGCAAATTTTGAACACCACTTAAAATGCATTAAATAAAAGGGAGTCCGAGGGGTGATACATGGCAGAAATAGGAATGATCAGATTTCAGGGATAATGGTAAGGACAGGGGAAGGTTTACAAAACTCACAGTAAAGTGGCACTCCCTGAGTCTGTGCATGGCTTGTCAAAGCCAGTAGCGGCTCTAGCCACAAATGGTTACCAGGGCACAGCTGGGGCACAACCGATGGCAGCCAGAGCACAGATATATTGTTACTATGGGGGAAGCTTTACACCATATGGGGCACCAACTGGGGCACAGCATTTTTTTACCGGGGCACATGCCTTGGCGGGCCCTGTGTAGAGCCGTCACTGGTCAAAGTTGATAGAGCCACACTCATACCTGAGTGGTGAAATTAGGCATTGTGCAGGTTAAGGCACCTGAATCGACATGTGAACAAAAGTACAGAATGAATTATGTTCATTTTGACAATGCTGCAGTTGGTTCAGTCATTGAAGGCCACCAGTGAGGAAATGTAGAAAAGTAAAAGTTCCCGCCTCCTGAGTAGCTACGGCAGGGCACATGCACAACAAACTGATGTTTCATCTGAACCTCCAGCCCACAAACTCAGAAAAGTGGAGTAACAGTTTTATTTATTTATTTATTTATTTATTTAAAGGTTTGGTAACTGGGAAAGGCACACTGAGCCAAGACTCATTCCCAGGTGCGACTGGGGGGGAGGGGGGAGAGGAAGGGGAGCAAAATAAGCAGCGAAACACAATCAAACAGAAGTGCAAAATGAAAGCACTAATTTAAAGTGCAAATACGAACATATGAAAATGCCAGCAGAAGTAGGCCATTTCAGTCTGTCTAGCCTGCTCGAGTGTGCAGCTCAGTAGTGAATTTACTGGAGCTGCCCTTCCTCCCTTTTTCACATGGAGTCTTCCTCCCTCTCCCTTTTATCCCCCTATCCATCTTCCCACCTGTTATGACTCTCTTACTCTGTTCCAACACCTTTTAAAGCTGTCCACTGTTTTCAACGATACCACCTTCTCTGGCTGTTGGTTGTGCAAATCGTAAAGAGTGCAACATATTCAGGCATAATACAGCACTAACTAATCTAGCTACTTCATCTCCCCTTCCCCCTTACCCTGCTGTTAAGAAACTTCTCTATCCTCACCTCAGGTCCCACCTGAAACAAACACTGGCTTTGTGTGCCTTTCCAAGCCACCAATTTACATATAAATAAACATTTACTGTACAAACAAGCCTTGGGCAGTGTGCCTTTCCCAGTCACTCATTTGTATAGAAACACCTCTACTGTACAAACACACCTTGGACAGTGTGCCTTTCCCATGCACTCATTTGCATATGAACACATACTATACAAACACGCCTTGGGCAGTGTAACTTTCCCAGTCGATCAATTGTATATAGAGTAGTAAGTAGTAAAAACATTTTTATTTATACAGTCAAAAAACTATTTTGACAATGCAAAACATTTACACCATAGGTCTTATTGAAGGCCTGTTTTCATGGTGGTCCTGTGTTTGATGTTAAAATACAATTACTAGGAAGTTCCAGATGTTATCAAAATAGGCAAATATTACATAAAGTATACATAATTTATTCCATTCTAAAGTCATAGCAACTACACACAAACAAGTTGACATAACAGACTATTATACATCACACCTGACAATTACATATATGTGCAAAAGCCTATCTAATCTTGTGTCCAATTTCTTACGCAAATTTTTTTTTAATTAAATTCATCCCTCTATAATCTATTATCAGCTAACAACACTATATGTATATTACTCCAAACAAAGACATTCATGTGCAACATCTTGTTTAATCTTTTGTCCTATCTATCTAGTCTGCTAGAAAAAAGTCTTGGGTCAGTGTGCCTTTCCCAGTCACCAATTTACAGAAGCAATAATACCCAACAGGGTAGGCGGTATTGGACTATACCAGACTGCTCAGGGGTGTAATGAGGCCTAGTGCCATAGGCAGAGGGCCTTATAGCCCATGGAATGTCCAATATAGCTCGGACCATAGATACATAGACACTGTCAGCAGATAAGGGCCTACAGCCCACCCAGTCTGCCCATTTGAGCTTGTAAGTTCACTTTGTTTTCCTCGAAGTCTGTTGCCCCTTACCCCTGACCTCCAGAATTTCTTTATGTCTATCCTATGCATTCTTAAATCCCATGATTGTTTCAGCACGCACTATTTCCTCTGGCAGGGTGTTCCACTTGTCCACCACCCGTTCTGTGAAGAAATTCTTCCTCATGTTTCCTCTGAATTGCCCTCCATCCAACTTCATCCCATGCCCTCTAGTCCTGGAACATCTTTTTCACTGAAAAATAGTATATTCCTGCACTCTGTTCCTCCCTGTAAGATACTTGTATGTCTCTATCATATCCCCTCCCTCCCTTAACTCCTCCAGGGAGTACATATTCAATTCATTTAACCTGTCCTCATAAGACTTGTGATGCAATCCATGTACCATCTTTGTTGCCCTCCTCTGAACCTTCTCTATCCTGTCTATGTCCTTACATAGGTAAGGTCTCCAGAACTGTACACTGTACTCCAGGTGGGGCCTCACTAGTGTCTTGTATAGTGGAATTATGACCTCCGTTTTCCTACTGGCGATGCCCCTGCCTATGCATCCCAGCATTCTATTTGCTTTACCTGTTGCCTTGTCGCACTGTTTCCCTAACTTGAGGTCATCAGAGATGATAACCCCAAGATCCCTTTCCTTCTTGGTGCATGCTATATCCTCACCCCACCAACTGATGTGTGATTCCTGGGTTTTTGTGCCCCATATGCATTATCTTGCACTTCTTTGCATTGAATTTCAACTGCCAAACCCCTAACCATTCTTCAAGTTTCTGTAGGTCTCTCCTCATTCTGTCTACACCCTCTGGCATGTCCGCTCTGTTACAGAACTTTGTGTCATCAGCAAACAGGGAAATTCTGTCTTTTAGGTCCTGCGCAATGTCACTGATGAAGATGTTGAATAGGACTAGTCCCAGCACTGATCCCTGTAGTACCCCACTGATCATTCTTCCCTCTGTGGAGTGACTGCCATTTAACACCACCCTCTGTGTCCTGCCACCCAGCCGATTATCTACCCACCACACTACTGTCCTGCCCACTCCCATATTCCTCAGTTTGTTTAATAACCTTCTGTGTGGCACAGTATCAAAGGCCTTGCTGAAGTCCCTATAGGCTATGTCCACTACCCTCCCCTAATCCACCTTCCTTGTCACCCAGTCAAAAAATTCAATGAGGCTGGTCTGACATGACCCCCCCTCTGGTGAAACCATGCTGCGTTGGGCCCTGTAGTCTGTTGGCAACCAGATGTTCCACCAATCTCTCCTTCAGTAGGGCTTCCATGATCTTTCCCACTACTGAGGTGAGGCTGACTGGTCTGTAGTTCCCCGCTGCTTCTTTGTTCTCACTTTTGTATAAGGGAACTACATCTACTGTCCTCCAGTCTTTGGGTACCTCCCCTATTTCCAATAACTGGCTAAACAGGATTGCCAGAGGCTCAGCCACCACCTCTCTTAGTTCTGTTAGGACCCTGGGGTGCACCCCATCTGGCCCCTTTACTTTATCAATTCTTATTCCTTTCAGTTCCTTCAGGACCCTTTCTCATGTAAAGGGACTTGGGTCCATTTCTGCACTGTTCCCAGCTCTTGTACTCCCTTCAGGCCTGTTACCCTCATCTTCCTCAGTAAAGACTGAGCAGAAATACTTGTTCAATATGTCAGCTTTACTATTGTCATCCGCCATGCAGCCCTCATCCTGCCCCTTCAGTCTCACTATCCCTCTCTTTGCCTTTCTGTTTTCACTTATGTACCTGTAAAAGGTTTTGTCCCCTCTACCCACTGATTTTGCAATGTGCTCTTCTGTCTGAGCTTTGGCTTCCCTTACTGATCTCCATGCCTCTCTTTGCTTCTCCTGGTATTTCTCTCTATCCCCTTCTGCCTCCATCTTTTTGTATTGCCTGAATGCAGTCTTTTTGGCTTTCTCTTTCTCTACCTCCTTGGAAAACCATAATGGCCTCCTCTTCCTTTTCCCCTTGTTAACCTGCTTAATGCATAATTTTGTTCCTCTTATAATCCCCATTTTAAATATTACCCACTGTTCCTCAACCCCTGATTCCTGCCCCATTCCCATTAATGCCTCTTTCGAGCATCTCCCCATTTTCCCAAAGTCTATCCCCCCAAAATCCATGATACATGTTTTTGTGCAGTTTGGTTCTGCTCCTTCTGTGATGTCAAATCACAGTGACTGGTGGTCACTATTCCCCAGGTGCTCCTCCACTGTTACCCCCATCACACTGTCCCCGTTTGTGAGCATAAGGTCCAGTATTGCCTTCTGCTGAGTTGGTTCCATGACAAGTTGCTTGAGGAAGGCACCTTGAAGGGAGTACAGGACAAGTCTGCTCCTGGTTGATGCTGCTGTTGGGAGGCTCCAGTCCGCATCTGGAATATCGAGATCTCCAACCAGCACCACCTAACCCTTGTGCGGATGACTGGCCCCATTTTCCTTTCCAGCTTAACCCACAGTATCTCTCCCCCATTTTGTTCCTCTTGGATCTCTGTGGCCTTTATGCCATCTTTTACATAGAGTGCCACTCCTCCTCCCTTCCTACCTGCCCTGTCCTTTCTGACTATGCTGTAGCCAGGTATGGCCATCTCCCAGTCATGGTTATCATTACACCAGGTCTCTGTAATGGACACAGTGTCCAGGTTCGACTGCATCATGACAGCCTCCAGATCATCCATCTTGTTGCAAAGGCTCCAGGCACTGGCACACATGGCTTTTCATGATGTGAACTCCCTGGACTGTTTAGCTGTTCTACTTCAGCCCCCTTCCTGGTTGTCCTTTATCCTTGGTTCTCCCTGCTGTCTGCCCTTCTGTTGAATTTTGCCACCTTTCTGCCTATTCACCTCTTGGGTGCTTATTGTCATCTTTTGCACACTGCTTTGTAGAGATATCCACGTCTCCTGTTCTCTGGTTCCACTGCTGGCTGTGGGGGGGGGGCCATTAGGTACCCCTTGCTGGCCTGCCACCCCTTGGCTAGTTTAAATGCTTGTCCATGTGGCATTTTAACATATTATTGAGTGCTTGGATTCCCCTCCAGGATGGATGCAGGCCGTCAGGCTTAAACAAGCCTCCATCGCTCCAGGTGGGTCACCAGTGAATCCAAACCCTTCCTCACAGCAAGAGTTCTTCAACCATGAGTTGAAGTTCTTGGTGCATGTGCCCCTATGCGCTCCCATGCCTCTCACAGGTAGTACTTCTGAAAAGGTGACAGAAATAGCTATTGCTTGCGACCTGTCCCCAATTTTCTAAACTCTTCCTGAACTTCCTTGGGCTCCCCATTTGCCAGGTCATTAGTACCTAGGTGGATAATGATGTCCAGCTCACCTTCCCATCTTTCCTTCCTGGTGATCCCCAGGATCTTCCTCCCATCCCTCTATGCCATGGCAGCTGGTAGGCACCTCACCTCACCTCCCTGTCCTCCCCCTCCTGTGTTCCTAGCTCTATCCCTCTTATGATAGAGTTCCCCACCAGGATTCACTTCCTCCTCCTCCTCCTCCTCTGGGATCCACTGCTCTCCTCACTGCTCTCCCCACCCACACTGGAGGGTATTATTGCACTTAGAAAATGGGCCACTGTATTATATGTTTTAAAAAAAATCTTTATGTCAGGAAGTTAAAACTCTTAGGTGTTTCATTTATTTTGTAATAAAATAGTTCCTCCGCCTGCATTAATGGTTACACACACACACACACACACACACACACACACACACACACACACGGCTTAGAATTGTCAAAACACTTTTTGTTTTACTGCTTCTTTATTTACTCATTCAACACTTTTGTTTTATACTCTGACATCCCCAGTGGCTGCGCAAACTTATTGGCAGGGTCAGGAGAGTGGCATGCACTGTTAAGGGCTATGAGAAGTGAGTGCATGGTACAGCACATTAAGGAGCAGCAGGAGTGAGGGAGGGTGGTGTTTTAATTTTTTATTTTATTTTCACACAAAATAAGGAGGTGCTTGCTTGGTACATATAGTAGCTTGGCTGCAAAATTGCAAACTGAGTTGGACAAGAGAGCTCGCTAGCTCTAGCAGCATTACTGTGTATGACAGAAGCAGTACTTTCTTTTGTTTTCTATACCCCAGATGGAGATCCATCTGTGGTACGGAAGATGAAGAAAGTACCGCTGTTGTCATACACAGTAGTGCTGCCGGAGCTAGTGCTCTCTCTCTCTCTCTCTCTCTCGCTGTCTCTCACACTCAACTCAGTTTGTGAATTTGCATCCAAGTTTCACTTTCCCCACAGCTGTGCTGAGTTTTAAATTTTGATTGTGAATCTTGCCAGTGGGACAGAGGGAGGCACATGCTGCTCTTCTGAAAACCGTGCTGCCAACCATCGATTACATGAAGCTGATCACACTGATGGCTTCATTTTTTAATGTGTGGCTACCTTTCATTTTATTTAATTTATTTAACTTAGACTAGCACAGACTTGGAGGTTAACACAGACTCAAGGGGTTAGCACATATTCGGGGGGGGGGTTGCCCAACCACCAACTTGCCCACTAAGCCAGATAAAACAAGCATTTGTCAATGCTGAATGTTGTCGCGCTGGCATTGGCATTGGTAGTGCAGGAGTTAGAGATGCATAATACGAATGGCAGTGAAGTATTGAAGTGATGCCAGCCATATCTCCACTCTGCAGAGAGTGACAGGCTTTGGGGTGTGCCTTGGGGTCGTCAGCTATAACACTCATGCCATTGTACCTCACCCTACCCTGTAGACACTGACAAGTGTTGTGGTGTGCTTTGGGGTTTTTGGGTGTTATACTTACCCCATTCCATAAGGAAATACGCTGAGGTGGGTGCAGTATAGGAGAATGGGGTGAACTTGGTGGGCAAACACTGCAAGGCACACCACGATGCCTGTCACTGGCTGCAGGGTGGGGGTAGGGGTCGAATGACGTTAGCATTACAGCTGATGATCCCAAGTCACAACCCTGACACCTGTCAGTCTGTACAGGGTGGGGTGCTACAGTTGGGAACCCTAACACAGTAGGCGTATGTTGATATTTTCACTCCAAATTTTCAACATGGGCTTTTTGTGAGCCCACCTCATGAAGAGCGGTACTATGTGTGTGTTAGCGGAAAGGTGGTTTTGCACAGTGGCTATGCCATTTGGCGACACAGGGACGAAAACACATTTTCGGCAGGATGTGGGAAATGGCAACTGTATCGTTCATGAGGATATGTACAAAAATGTCAACGTTGAAAATCTGGAGTACAAATATGAAAAATTGGTGAAGTAATGATCATGCATAGAAACTGTGCAACATACATCTGTAATCCAATTATTTTTGGGTGTTTGTTAGCCACATTTTCAACATAGGCATTTTGGGATCTCCCCTCATGAACAGTGGCGCTGTGATTTTGTTAATCTGTCCCAAAAGTTGATTCCCCACAATGACCACGCCATTGTGCACCACAGGTGCGGAAACATTTTGGGCAGGCTGTGAAAAATGATAGCTGTACTGTTGATAAGGAGGTGTGAAAAATGCCAGTGTTGAAAATCTGGCAAGAAAATATTGCAAATTTGCAAAGTTACAAGGGTGCGTGGAAACTGCGCAATGCACACTTGTAACACAGTCATTTTATGGACTTTCGGCACCAAATTTTCAACATAGGCATTTTAGGACCTCTGCTCATGAACAATGTCACCGTCATTTTCTCAAACTGTCACAAAAATGGATTTCGCACAGTGACCGCGCTATTCTGAGTCAGACATGCGAAAACACATTTTGGCCAGGATATGTAAAATGACAGCTGCACTACTCATAAGGAGGTATGGAAAAATACCAATTTTGAAAACCTGGAGTGAAAATATTACAAATTCCTGAAGTTACGAGCGTGCGTGGAAACTGCACAACACATGCACATAAAACAGCCATTTTTGGGATTTTTTTCATCAAATTTGCAACATAGGCTTTTTGAGAGCCCCCCTCATGAACAGTGGCACTGTCATTTTGTTACTCAGATCAAAAGGTGATTCCTCGCGGTGACCACGGAAAAACCTTTTGGGACGAATAACGCCATGACAGTGACAGAATTTATGAGGAGGGGGTCCCAATAACCCCATGTTAATTTGGTGCAATAATTCAAAAAATGCCTGAGATATGCACCAAGTTGAAAGTACCCTATTTATACCATTATACAGCTTACCGGCATTTTTTCAGTTCGCGGTTGGCTTTGAAGAGTGCAGACATGTTCCCGGTCCACCGAAGATTGTCGCGCCGGCTCCAGAGGTAAGTATGGGCTGAGGGGGTGTGAGGAGGCAGGGTCCACAGAGGGTGGTCGCGGGTTGCCGGAGAAGGGCAGGGAGACCATGAGGGACCATTTTCTTCTTTCACAGGGTTTAAAAATAAAAAAAAACCTCACGAGGCAGTTTTTATTTTTCAGGGTGATTTGGCATGCTGGGGTGGGCTCCCAGCGTGCCACCTAAGTGTTTTGGGTGGGGGATGCTGTAGCCAACGGGGGATTGAGCACCCCCATCAGCAAACAACGAAAGTGGGGGGGCGCAAGAGCCGCGGTGGATTGCGCGCCCCCTCGGCACATAACAAATAGGGGAGTGCATGATGCCGATGGGGTATGGGGTCCCTCTTTGGCACATACGTTGTAACAGGAACAGGGCATGCTGACAGGGGGATTGGACACCCTCGAAGTCGGCATTGTGGCAGGCAGTATGCTGCCATGTTTATTTTTTTTTACGCCAGGGCAAGCACCTCGGGAGGTCCACTGCGTATGATGAGCTTTGCACGCATTGCAGCAGACCTTTCCATTGATGTGATCACCACATTTGTATGCATGGTGTGACACCAGCATGCAGGCTGATTGGGGAATGAGGGACGCACCTACTGTTGCGTGACCTGCATTTGCCCAACAGTGACCACACTTCCAAATCTGCTACTAGTGCAAGATGTTGGCTGTGCAAGAGCGCCAACATAAAACAAGCATTTGTCAATGCCGAATGTTTGCTTGCTGGTATTTGCAGTGGCCATGCAGGCGTTGCCTGCATGCAGAGTAGAAGTGGCAGTAGAGTCTGGCAGGGGATGGGAAGGTCACCTTCATCCTGCAGAGGTGGAGAGGAGGTTGGGTAAGTATGTGGGTTAGTGCCCAGAATGCTGAGGGTCTGTGACATCAGGGTGTTCTGTGGACAGTGTCACATGTTGAGATGTGTGGTAGGGGTGTTTGGCCTTACAGTCATGTGAGCCAGGTGGCTGCAGTCCAGGGTAAGATGGCAGCAAGTAAAATAGACATGAGGCTGGTTTTCTTTATTATTTGTTTTTATTTGAATGTCTCAGAGTACAACAGTCTGTGAGCTAGTAGCTGACTTCCCAAACATTCCATATGCAGTACAATGACAGAAAGGTAGGTATTGTAGTAATGTAGAAGCAGTTTGGGCATTACACAATATGATGCAGAGTGCAATGTAGGGGAATGCAAACTCAATGGACATGGGACCCTGGCTGGGTCTGTCAGCAGGAATGGGAGGCAAATATTGCCTTGTGAACTGGGGAGTAGCATAGGGTGGTAGGGCATAGGGGTGAGAGTAGCCTTGTCAGTTAGGCTTGGCCCTTGCGTGTGAAGCACATATAGGGCAAGAGGGGAATTTTGGGAGTGGGGTGCAAGACTGAAAGAGTAAAGGGCATTGATATCATGGGCAGAGTAGGTGACAAAGGGAGTGGGTTTTGTTGTAGGCAGAGGTGAAGCAGGGCAATTGGTGGAGTCACAGTCGCTCATCAGACTAAGATGTCTTGGGCCTCCATTGTGAGTGAGGCAATGTTGTGGAGATGTGAGTGTAGTATGCACACCAGTGAGTTGCATAGGGGCCGTGTGGGGGGAGAAAGGCTGGGCTAATGAGGTATTTGTGACAAGGGCCTGGAAAGCGTTCATGGTGGGGCCGCTAGTGAGGTGCAGGCTGTGTGGACAGTGGAGGAGCTGTTCTATATGGGGAGGGGGGGTCATGTGCAGAGCATGTTTGGCTATGAAGGCGGCATGCCTGGCACATGATGGTCTGGTGGAGTGGGAGTGAAGTGGATTGGGGAGACGGGTGTCAGGTGTGTGTGTTAGGGTGCGAGCAGCGATAACCAGTGTGGATGCTTTATGTAGTAGTAGTTTGACTGGTGGTAAAGATGTGTCAGAGGCCATTCTCTGCAGTGTTAGTTCATAGTCTATGACAGTCAGAATTGAAGTATTAGTAGTGAGTGGTATGGCGTTTTCTGTCAGATAGTTCTTATGTCTGTAGAGGGCATGTACTGTGGGAGCTGCACACGAAGTTCTGTGCAGGATGAAGGCTTGATGGAGACTTCCATTGTATTCTCCAGTAGGACAGATGTCATCACCAAGCAGGCTTGTTTTCTGACCTGGCTGCTCATACTTGGTAGCTTAGAAGGATGGTGCTCTGAAGTGACTGTGCAGTGGCATAGGGTGGGAGACGGGGTGGCAGAGTGGCATACAGTCCCTGGTGCCATCAGTTTGAGTGTGTGGCTGCTGCCAAAATGAGTGCCATCAGTCACGGTCTGGAAAGGGTCCTCTGTAGGTATAGGCAATGGTTGACCTGCAGGTTTGAAATGAGGCCTTTTCATCTTGCTATGAGGCATATGGACTGCTGGCAGTATACACTGCAGCTACAATTCAAGCTGTCATTTGTGGGTCAGTGGCAGGAACAGGCAATTGGGCTGGCCCTGGAGAAGCAGTCATGGAATCCTCAGTGTGGGAAAGCTGTATCCATAGTGTGCCACAGAGGCCCATGCATAGTCCAGCATATGGACGTCACACAAGGCAGACATATTTGCAAACTGGGATTGCATAGAAATGATGAAGTGGAGATTGTTGTGGGATCCTGACTCATTTAGCACTGCAGGTGTGCCTTCCAGTATTGTTAGAGTTACCTAGTTACCTGCATTAGTTTGTTTGCAGGAAATGATGGATCAATAGTTTTTCTCATGCAGTAAGCAGAGCACTGAGAAGCAGGCATGCTTATAGGAGTGCCACAATATGTTGTGTTCAAAAGGTTGATGTCAAAGCAATGTGGGCACATGGGGAGAAGGCGTCCTTCCAGATAGACATGTGGTTGGCAGCGTAGCATGACTGGCAGGTAATGCAGAGGAATGCAGCAGTGTCTGGCTTTGCAGTCATGTGGTCGTTGATTGTGCCAGGCAGACTGTTTGGCTCAATTGTCTAATCCATGGTAGTTCAAGGCAGGAACAGTTAATAGAACTTACTTAGTCTGACTTTCCTGTCTTTTTGCAATTCATATTGACTGTGTGGTGCAGTTTGTTCTTCAATGTCCTGAGATGTTGAAGGTACTGGAGAAGATGTGGGCGGGGTGGAGTGGTCAGGAGTAGAAGCAGAAGGCATGTCATCGGCAAAGAATGGTTCAAGATTATCTAAGTCTGGCAGTGCTTTTTCATGAAATAGGATGGCAGTCACTGAATTTGCAAGAGTTGTGATTGTGCAGTGGAGTGGACAATCCTCAATGATGTTATCAATGAGGTTTGGGGACTGTTGTATGTTGAGGGCATCCAGGAACAGCTGCAGTGGGATGTAGATGGACTGTAGAGTGGTATCTGCTTGCTGTGATGCGAGGGTAATTGTGTGGTTGTTCAATTTCTCAATGCCAAGCAGGTCAATTGTCTTCATTATCAGTATTGGATCAATGAGCTGTGGAAGGAAATGGGTAGAGGTGAGCGTGGTAATAGGAGTAGTAGTGTAATACAGTGCAAACATTGTATGCAGAACACCATACAGTTAGCAATCTGCAGTAATATGAGCTATAGATATTGTAATGGATGAAGGGCAATAGCAGCTCAGACATTGGGCATTAGCAGTCGTATACCAGTAGAAGGGCATTGAAATATCTGTGCAATGTAAGGTGACATGACTGTTACAGTACTTACAGTGATTGTAGATGTTTTGTTACTGTTGAAGGGCCTCTGGTTGTTGTAGCTCATCAGGGAGACATTCGTAATGAGAATGGTATCTCCAGGTTGAAGTGGTGCCTCAGTAAGCTGCCGCCATAACGTGATCTCACAGGAACTGGTGCTGTCTTCTGCTATAGTTGTTCCAATTGGTGTGTGCTGGCCTCCAGCTGTAACTGTCCATGTCTATTTGTTCTGCATGAAAAGGACTGAGAGGTGGTGAGTGGGTTTGTAAGCAAGCGTGGACATGTGCGAATGCAAGAGTTGTGCTACAGCTGTACAGAGCATGAGTGGAGTATACTGAAGAGTGGCAACACAGATGGTGCTGTACTAAGGTGTGGCAGAACAGAGTGCAGAGATTGCAGGACGTGGCATTCATAAGGATGCAGATTGATTCAGGCAGTTGTTGCATTGAGTGCTGCATTACTGATTTGTAAGTAGTCGAGGTGTACATACCTGTGGGGAATCCAGCTGGAAAGAATGTGGCAGGTTATGGCAATGGATATAGGCAGTATACAATGATGAATGGTTTACAAGCATGCAAATGATAGTGCTCAAGATATACTGTGGCATCAAACTGAACAAACAACATATACAGGTACTGCATACTGGCACTGGAGCAAAGCAGCATTGGTGTAAGAGTAGTGTAGTGGTAGATTGGTGGTGGCAGTGGTTCTGGAAATGGTTGCATAGTGTATGGAAATGTGACATAGATTCTGCTTCATATGCAGTGGAAGGCAAAGCAGACTAATCATTATTGTTTGGGGCAGCTGTGGGAATATGAACAGTTTATTGCAGAAGTGCAGAAAAGGAGGCCAGGTAAGATAGTGTCAGGGTGAATAGTCAGGTAACATGATTTGGAATGGAGTGGTTATTGGCAATAGTGAGTCATGCTGGAAAGGCATTGCAAGCAGTAATGTAGGCTGTATCAAAAGTGGCATCATAGGGTAGCAGTGAGACATGGCAGACATGCATAGTGTTAATGAACCAGTGGTTGAGATAGTTGTAGAAGATGGACAGTATTGAGAGGTACAGGCATTGGAGGGTGGGCATGCAAGACAGACATGCGAAGAGGCGAGACGGGACATTGGAAGTGACATACCTCGATTACTGTTGCTTTCAATGTATGCATACTTTTTAGTGGTGAATTGAGGGCAGTTTTGATGGGGGATGGAGGTGGAGCTGTTGTCTGGAGTATCTGTCCTGCAGCAGCATGAATGTCAGCAGGCACAGGCATAGCAGGGGCACGGGTAAATGTAGTCTGTGAAGTGAAGAGGACAGCATCATTTTTCACAATGAAATTTCTAGCAATGAACAATTTGCTTGGGATGAGGAAATTATATGATGATGTCTGGTATCCTATTGCTTTGATGCAGGTGTCCTTGTCTGCGATTGCCATGTGGAACATCTGCTTCTTTTCATCTTTACTGGTGGTGTAATTTGTTAGTGCAGATTTTGTGATGAGTTGAAAATGCACTGCACTGGTGGCTCATCCTGTGGTTGAGGAGGATGCATCTTTGATGTTCTTAATAGTCAACATCTGTAGGGAAGAGAAAGAGAAAGACGTTAAGTGGAATGCAGTAGAGGGATTTGTAGCCATATTGGTTTGTGGTCACTGTAGAATGATTCAAGAGTTCCAAAATGACATAGTGGAGTATCAGCATACAAATGATCGAGCAGAGAATCGTAATTGGTTGTTTAAGTAGGAATGTATTGATTACAGTTGAGTTGTTCGTTCATGAATGCTTGTAATCTTAGTTTGTCCTTTGTATCAGAGAGAGGTAGTCAACATTGAAATCTCCCATGAGAATGATTGGTGATGATAGTGTGTTGTGCAGTTCTGTTAGTGATTGTAATAAGGCAGCAAGTGGTGAGTGTGGTGGTCTGTAGATAATAATCAGGGTGTGTATGCATGGAATGGTTGGCAGGTTAATTACAGCAATGTCTATGGAGTTAGTAGAATGACAATGAACTTGAGGTGTGTGGGCATACTTGACATAGATGGCAAGACCATGGCGTGTTGGTGAATTGAATTTGTCTAGGAAGAATGTCGCATGTGATGGGATAGCATACTGTTGAGGAGTGTAGGGGTGCTTTATGTTAGCCTCTGTGATGCAAAGAATGTCAGCTGCTATGAAGTTATGGTCTGCTGACATTGATGTGAAATGCAATGGAAGTGACCGTATGTTATGAGTTATGATGGTGAACATGTTAGGAGTGTGATGTAGGATAGGGATACAGCATTGTAGGGACATAGTGGTGCGTAAGCGGTGCATTTCCGTTTTTACATAGCCGTTTGTGGACATTTTTGCCTCATTGAAGTTTTCAATGAATACATTGTCAATGTTTGTTGCTCTACTGAATGCTACATAGTGCATGTGATCAAATGTTGTGTTGTTAAAGTGGATGTATACGGAGGGCAACGTTTGGCCTTGAGTGCGGTGTATTGTGCGGGCGTTTCCTGCACGCAGAGGGAATTGGGTTCTTATAATGGTGTATGGTTTGGAGCCATAGTGGAATGACACAGAAATCTTAGTGATTGGTATCCAATGTGGGTGTATGACTGATGTATATAAATGTTTATTGGCAATGGAGTGTTGCTTGCCTATTGTGCCGTCTGTGAATTGTATCCATAATATTTTTGGGTCATTGTTCGGTAACACAGTGACATGTATCAAAATGCCAGATGCACCATTAGTGAGGCCGTCTTGGACATCAATGTTTGTTGTTAGGTCATACTGTAGAGAAGTGGCAAGATGGAGTGTAGTGAAGAGTCCCATGGTTTTAGTGGGGTTGTCTGGAATGCGGGCTAGGATGGTGCGTGCTATGTTTGGATGCACGTCTCCAGTGATGGAATCCTGTGCTGAAACTGAATATGTGAGTGTGTTGCGTGATTGATGAAGGAAGACAGAAAGATTCATGCTGTTTACTGCTTTGTTGGTTGGCATGATGTGTGGTATGGCATATACTGTGTCTGGGGGGGTGGATGTTCTCTAGCTTTAAGCATGGCAATGTCTTCAGGGGTATGGTTACCTTCACATAATCGACTGAGTAGTTCAGGGAATGGAGTGTCATCTTTTTGGCGCATAATAGTATGCAGCTCAAACAGCTGGAAATGTTCTTGCCATAAGTTAGTAGCAAGAGGGCCATAGTTGTGCTGCAGGGGTTGGAAGATATAGCCATCAAAAATGTGCTTCAGTTGGAATAAGTCACCCATAGCAATAATAGAGATGCCACCAAATAGCTGTTGGCTGCCTTTTAACTCTTGGAGTCTGCTATTAATGAAGTTAAACATATTGTTGCCTACTATGGAGATTTCTTCAATAATAAGGATTTTCAATGATTGTAGTTTGCATTGTAGGGCATGTCTATGTTCAGAACTTAGTGGCTTGTACTGCAGTTGTTGTGAAGCAGGGATAAAGAAGAGGTTGTGTAATGAGTGGTCGTGGATATTGTGCGCAGCTTTACCAGTGGGGGCACCAATAGCAATATGGCATGTGTCAGGGTTTTCTCCGGGCAGTGTATTGAAGTGTCATAACAGTGTCTGGTACAGAGCTGAAAGAACATGGCTTTTGCCAACTCTTGCTCCACCAGAACAAAATGTGTAGCAGGGCAGTGTAGATGTTTTAAAGTGATGCAAGTGGTGGTAAACAAATTGTAGCTGTTGCTGATTAAGAGTATGCATCAAGTGTAAGTATTGATGGGTGTCTATGAGGTGTGTGACGGTGTCAAGTTGGTGGTTTGTGGCTGGGAGGTCAAAGTCTATGGCAATGTCATAGCTGGTAGTATTAGCAGGGTCTGGAGCTTTCGATGTAGATGGTGTGAAAGACTCTTCATTATTGTCAATCAGTATGTCATTGGGCAGTTGTAGCTCAATGTCTAATATGTCAACATTTTTTGTTGTATTGTGAGTGATGCATGCCAATGGTGTGCTGGTGCTGCAAGTAAGTATTGTAATAAGTTTGTCCATGCTGTGCAATGCAATGCTCATCTCTCCATGGGTGGAAGAGGAATAGAAGTTCTCTGTAGTAATTTTCGCTATCTGTATTTTTATTGAAGTGGCAGTACCTAAGGGATTTTCGCTTTACTTGAGACTGATGGCAGAGTGCCTGTATTGTCTGGGTTGTTGTCACTGTCAGAGTTGTAGGCATCAGTTGGTGTGGAGGAGCGGGCAGTTGAGCGGTGGGTAGGGCACCTGAGTTTGTGATCATAGTATGCAGCACAGTCTGCTAGTGTGCAGTCTTCTAGCTGCGGTATTCGGTTTTGGTATCGTAAAATGGTATTGTCACATTCTATGTTGGTTGCATCATCAGGGGAGGAGTCTGATAGTGTCCATGTCTTTAATCAGCAGAGTTCGAGTTTCAGCAGTGTTTGTATTTAAAAATGTGTATGACCGTGATAAGCGTTGCAATGGCAGTTGCAGAACAAGGTATGCTGCTTCTTGAGCACTGATTTCAGTGGCATTCAGGAATTTATTGCCAATATGTTGCAATTGCTGTTTGATATTAGGGTTTGCCTGGACCTGTTTTGTTGCTTCATGGAGTAATGCACTCATTCCTCGTTGTGATTTTGACAGATATGGCAACAACATACATTGCACAGGAGTATGGATCCAAGATGTATTGGATATCCATATTAGCTTGTCATGCTGTTAATAGTACAGGGTTGTGGGCATTCAATTTACTTTGAGCAGGCTGCCTCTGTAGCAGAATAGTAGGACGCTGCAATTGTGACCGTATAGTGAGTATGTAATCCTCATAAGTCATTTGCAGGTAATGGAGGAAGTCAGTGAATGATATGACAGTTGGAGGCAGTGGGTCAGACAGCATAGATTTGATGTAGTCCTGTGCGGCTTTGTAATCTGTTGATTGTAGATCTTCAGTCTCAGAGAAAGGCAGTAGCAGGCATGTTTCTGGCATTGGATATTGTGGGAAATTGAAGCGACACATTCTGGTTCTGGTTCTACAAGTGCATGAGTGGGAATGGAGTTGTTTTGTCAGAGATTGTAATTGTTCTGCAGGCTGGCTTGAGCAAGTAATATATTTATTGATGAATGTCACGATGTCTAGTGGAGTAGAGGAGTCATATTGTGGTGTGTTCTGTATCCAGAGCAAGGCATGGATATGTGGAGAGCCACGATGCTGAAATTCTACATGGTAGAAGTGGTCAATGAGTTGCCCTAGTGAAGCATGTGAACTGTAAAGGATGGTTTTAAAGAATTAGTGAACTTGGTAGTCGAAGTGGCATGCACATGTAACAGGATCAGATTGAATGAGCTGACATTTTTTTCCCATGTCATGTTTTCTATATCTTCATCTGTACAGGCTGTGCTGTCAACTACTTGACCGAGAATTTGCAGCAGGTGTATCCATCGTGTTTCTGCGCTTGACAGGGAGAGGAAAAAGGTTGGCATCCCCGACTGGCATATCATAGCAAATACATTACTCTTTGCTAGCTCCCAGTATGGAGGTGACCCACGTAATGCACGTAGAATATGGTATCCCTCATTGAATTGTAGCATCATTTCTATGCCTCCAGCTTTGAGATCACCTGCTGTAATAAGTTTGCTTTGGCGCTAACGTTTTCTGAGGGATATATGGAGCTTGCCTCGCAATTGTTTGATTTGTAATTTTTTGACCCTGAAGAAGAGGTTTGGAATGCAATGGGCAACTCTGCGGTCTTTAGCTCTCATTTCCCATTTGCAGATGCTGCTGTAGGATACTGGAATGTGGCGTGTCTGATATGTGCTGCTTCCTTGTCCTGCATAAATGGTTGGGAACGCTAGGAATTCAGAGTCTTTGTCTTCAAATATTCCTCTTGGAATGCTGTATTTTCTGGGTGCTAGTGATAGCACTGAGTTGTCTGACATGGAAGGAGGTAAAGCAGAAGTAAGAAGGGTGTCAAGCTGTCCTGATGTAAGCTGCTGGACTGCGTCATCCTCATTATCTGACATTGAAGAGGAGGACTGTTCTGTATTGCTGTGCAAAGTGTGGTAGTCTTCCTGATAAGTCCAGCTATCATCATAGCTGACGCCATGTTGCCTGTATAGAGGGCTGTGAGTAGCAAGCCAATGGGCAACCTGTTTGACTTTGTTTGGGCGAATATTCTCAAAGTGGGTGTAAGACTTATATCACAGGTTGCGCTTCAGTTTCATTGGGATGGTTGCAGTGTCATGTGGCTGTCGAGGCAGAATGGTCACAGTAGTGTTAACATCAGCTGGAACATTCACAACAGCACCTGTCATGCTATATTGGCTTCCTTTGAGCAATTGTCTTATTTGCATGAATGGAATATGAGGTGAAACTAGTCATTCTTCGAGTTCATGCAGCTGTAGTTCAGGAGAGATGTCTGGAAATGACATATCATTAGCAATTGACAGGGGTGGAAATTTGCACAATTGTATGTAGCGTAGACAGGTGAGGCGTATATATGGCAATCTCTGATTGTGTTGCTGACAAAGTGTGAAGGTGCCATTATCATGTAATGCTTTAGGGATGTGGAGGACTGAATGTTTGTACAGTAGTTGATTGCAGGTAGTACATGTGAATGTTGGCCCAAGCTGAATGTCGTCATGGAATAATTGAATGAGTGTGTTAATAGGGGCTTGGATGCCTGTAGCAGGGCACTGGAGTGCTTGCTGGCATGGTGGATCAATCTGTGTGCGTGGTTGTAGATTGTAGTGGCTGTGCTGGCCAGTAGAGGGTGTTGTCTGGTAGGTGTGAAGTGTGTTTAGTGGTGTGCGTTGTAATGTGGCCTGGCGAGGTTGTGGAGATGTAAATGCTGTACTTTGTAGTCTGGCGATGATGACTATGCTTAGGGTGGTGGAGGCGTAGTCAGAAATATTTTTGTGAGATGACAGCAATACGAATGGGAACAATACTGTAGGATCGAACTGCAGCAGGTGGTAGAATGTGTTGAATTGCTGTGAGGAAGTGGAGGTCAATGCTGTGGAAATGTGAGATGGAAATAGTGGGTGGCATGAGATTTTGCATGGTAGATGTGAATGAGATGAACGAATAGCCAGTGCTTGTATGCAGCAGCACAGCAGACGTAGTAGAGGAATATATGATGCAATATGGGGAAGTGGATGTAGCATGTTGTATGCGATGTAAAGTGAGTTTCTGTTTAGGAGTTGTAAATGATAGTTGTTGCAAACCAGTATGGGTTATAGAGAAAGGCGTGTTCTTGAATGAGACATATGATGGCATAATGTGTAGTGTGTGTGGCACTGGGTGGATAGGGTGACACAATGTGGCAAGAAGTTGTGAGGTATGTATGATGGTGTCTGCAATGTGTTGTGTCCAGTGTGTAATTGGTGTGGCATGTGTATATATGATTGTGAATAATGATGCTAGAAAACTGTCTGGTTTCTGTTGGTTTTTGAGATGGGTAGTAAATGTCGATGGTGTACACTGTAATTGCAATGGTGGAATGGGAGTGTTAGCTAGTGTACTGTCAGTTGCAGGACATGTCATTGATGGAGTAGAGATACTAGTGTAAGTGCTTATCAGGGCACTGTGAAGGTGGCCTGGCTGTGTTGAATAGTGTGCAGAAGCTGATGATGGAAGTGTGGGATGCAACGTAGGCTGGAGCGCAGTAGATGGCTTGCAAGAGTGAGTATTGTGCTGCATAGAAGATGAAGTAGTATGGGGCAGTATGTTCCTGTTGCGAACTGGTGGGGTGTATGTTTGGACTGGTGCAGTAGCTGTAGTAGGAAATGGGTGTGTAGAGATGGCTGTTGTAGGAAATGATGCATCACGATTGTGAGTGCGTGGTGTGGGGTGTTGAGTGGGGTGTGGCGGAGCAGAGGAGCTAGGTTGGAATGTAAATAGTGGGGGCTGTCCAGTGGGGGTAATATGTGGAATGGGTAGTTGAGAGGGAAGAAATGTGGATGGGAGAGTGATGTTAGTAAATGTAAGAGGAGTGAGCTCAAAAGGTATGGATTGTGTATGTGGTGGGTTAGTTGCTGCAGCTAAGTTGCAAATGTGGGACTGCAAGGCAGGTAGGCTGTAGAATGTTAGCATAGTACATGTGCCACATGGGTGAGGCAGTCCATTTGTATCTCTGCTGTGGGAGTCAAATGTGTGATATATATGCAATGTTTTAAACACTGCTATGCAGTAGTGCATAGAAGTAATGTGTCATACTGAGAGAGATTTGCATGGAGGATTTCATTGAAAGTGGGATAATGTGGATGAATAGGTTTTATTATGTCACCATATGTGGGACTGTGTTTGTGTGTAGTGAATATGCTGTTATGTAATTGTATGTATGGAGGCAAATCGTCAGGGTGTAAGTAGTCTTGAGGGATGTATAGCCGGATGAAGTTATATAAAGAGTCACCGACTTGCAGAATGTAATTGAGATGGGATGTTGTCCATGAAGTGAGATCTGCAAAGGAGTTGTATAGCAAAGCAATAGTGCTCATTGCTACATATTGTTTTGCTCGTGAAGATGGTGGGAATATGGTATGAGACTGGCTGTAGTCAGCCTGGAGATGTGTATGTAGCATAGGTAGTGGCGCAGAATGTACTTGTGAAAGGTCGTCTTTCTGATCTGGACGGTAATATGTGTGTGTGAATGTGAATGAGATATTATGTATGTAGACAGATAATTGTTAGAGTAGCTGCAGACATATGCAGACAGTCGACAATGTGTGGTGTGAGGAAAGGCAGGCAGACGTTCCTTACTTTGCTTGGTGTTGCGCAGAATGGATGCTACCTCGTGGAATGTCAAAGGCAGTCCCGGATTGCAGGCAATGGAGCAAAGTGGTATCTGTGAATGTAAAAAACGAGGTAGTGATTAGTATTGCATGCAGTAATTGACACACCTCCTGGGGAAGGAATACATTGGTGGTCATGAGTTGGCTCAGGCATACAAGGAATGTACTGCAGGTCATTGAACAGTCCTTCATGGATAGGCAAACTTGATGTGTTCATGTAGGAGTGCATGCGAGTGGATGTAACATTATTTGGATGGCCGCAGTTGTGGGAGGAGGGTAGTCAATATAAGCAGCAGTTGTTGGAATGGAATGTAAGAGGAAGACACTTGTGCTGTAATGCTGACTTTGTGTTGTCTTGAGAATGATAATGAAGTGTGTGATTTGCTGTGCAGGTAGAGGGAAGTGGCATGCCGCATGATCTGTTGCAGGAGCTAGAGTTGCACAATGATATAACTTCATGGGTGTGTGCACTGGAAGTGTACTGCAACAGTTCATGAAGGGGAATGCATTTGGAGTGTACAATGCAGAAGTGGCAAGTGAAGGACTCTTGACATGAGGTCATCATTGGTGATGATGGCTGAGTACATTGTGCACTGGCAGGAAGAGCTGTGCGAAAGCATGTCAGGAGTAGGGCAACAGTGGTGGAAAGCTGTGATAGCTGACAGTGAACTGGAGGAGGAGGACATGGGGAAGAGGCGAGCATGGAGTGGCACGAAGGCAGCACAGGAGTGAGGCAGTGCAGCAGGAGGTAGAGTCCAAGGAAAGTAAGGGAGATCAGGGGTCAGAGGCAACTCAGGGCAAGCGAACGAGGATTAAAAGTGGATGAGATATGATGAGGACTGATTGACATTGGATGAGTAATGAGGATGAGGGACCAGAGTAACAGAGGGTTGCCATGATGGCTGAATGCTGAAGAAGTAGCACAGAACAGTAAGCAGAGGAGATGGGAATGAAAAGGAGCAACAATGACAGAAGGGGAGGGCAGGTATGAGGCTGCATAGAAGGAGACAAGCAATGATGCTGACTGAAAGGAGGCAGATGTCAAGGGCATGAAGGTGTACCATTAATGAGCGGGTCAGCGATGACAACGGTGTGCATGGGGCCACAATAGTGGGAATGAAATTGGACGAAATAGAAGAAGGAGGGGAGCAAAGAAGTGAAATGGACTGACGACTATCAAGGGAAGAACAAGTCGTAGGTCAGGTGGGAACAGGAGCAGAGGAGTCAGGAAGAATGATGGAGGAAAGGTAGGCAGGTAGTGGAGAGGAGGCATGGTAGGACAAAGGGCAATACGGTGGGCGATAGGGCAGGGGAAGAGCAGTCATAATGGCCTGAGTGGGCAGAATCAATGATGAGTATGGCAACCAGTGAAGAGGATAAGCAGGGTGAAGCAAGGAATAGACGACATGAGGGGCGGTAGGTAGATTGAGAGAGTGAAGCTCAGGGGGCTGGAGGGGGGAAGTGAGGGGGGCCACAGGGACCATGCAGTATTAGGATGCTTTGAATGCAGGCATGGATAGTCGAGATAGGGAAGGATGAAGGATGGGAAAAGGGGGATAGATGAACAGAGTGGCCTGAGGCATTGTGGAGCTGAGTGGGGCAATGGCGCAGAAAGAGGCAGCATAGAGAATGTCATGTGATATGGTGATGCATGGAAGGGTGGTGGTGGGCAGGATTGTGTGACATGATGAAGACAGCATGACTGAATGAAATCCCAGAGGGCTGGCAGAGATACAGGAGAAATGGGAGCATGTTATGAGAGGACGAGAAATGGCATGGCAGTATACATATGGCAGCATAATGCTGCTAGCAGAGGAGAGGACAGGCATGGCCAAACAGCAAGCAGCCAAAAGGGGTCCACTTGCCAAGTAGGCTACTAAACAGCAGGCCTGTGAGAGAGGTGATGACCACAAAGGAGGTGAACAGCTGTGGAGAATGAGGCAACAAAGTGCATGACCTGGAGAATGCTGCAGACATTGGAAGGGAGTGTAGTTATATGAAGGTGTTTTTTTTTTGTTATGTCAGTAGAGAAGAGCGAGTGACAAGGGGCAACTAAGAGGCAGTGCTGTCAAGGAAGGGAAACCACATTCTGATGAGAGGCAGACGTCCTATGCAAGACGAAGGCACGCTGAATTCCAAGGGACAGTAATTGTTCTTGACTGGAGCAACCTTAAAATCACCAGCTGGTAAAAACCCAGCATTCCAGGCAATCAGTAACAGAGGCTTGCAGAACATGCCATGTAGATGCCATAGATTGCTGTGCCACAACATAACATTGGCCAGAGTGCAGAACGGCACAAGTCAAATTTCGACAGTCAGAAATGACTCAGGTAACAGCAGCTCAGAATGCAGTAGCAGGAAGACCGTCAACCCGGGAAAGAATAGTAAGGTTACAGAAATGGTACTGGGACCCGACCAAGCAGCCGCAACTCAGCAACAGTAATGCAGCAGCCATGAGAGAAGATGTCTGGAAAACAGGGCGTTATGGAGCTCAGGTCATCAGTGACAAAAGTCGCATATGCAATGAGGACCTTGAGTCACGGAACCCATGCACTAATGCCGGTAGTAGAAAGAGACATAGAGTGCAAGAAGTCAAGCAGAAGACATGGAAGACAGGCAGGCATGCAAAGCAACTGTGATGGGTGGAAGAAGGGCAGGGCGGAGGAGATGCGGTGCAGTGAAAGGAGGAGCCGTGCGAAAGCAAGGGCTAGGCAGCAGGGGAAGGGGTGGCACGGGTCAGCACAGAGTGGAGAATGAGTGCTTGAAAGTCCTGATAGAGAAGGGGGGAAACAAGCACTTGAAACTGTCGACAGGCAAGGGGTGAACAGAGGACGCAGGAAGGGATCAAAGGCATGGTGACAGGAGCTGAAGAAAGTGATGAGGAATGAACAAATTGTGCAAAGGAGCCACAGATGGCAAGGGTGACCAATGGCAAGCATAGGTGGCTGCAGAGACCTCCGGAGAGCAGGTGGAGGAGAGCGGCATGTCAAGCAGCAAGGACAAAAAACCCTTGTGAGAGTGCAGGATGAAGTACAGATTTGAGGTTGATGGAGGGGTGATGGTGTTGCTGTGCCCATTGAACCTCGGGTTACAGCCCTTGCATGGAATGGGGCAAATCTGTTATGTAGTAATACAGGATGCTAACATGAAATGGACAGCAAGTTGTTCAGGCATCTGAAATGCATGCAACAAGTATCTCCTTGTCATGAACATTTCCTCAGGGACATGCAATGGGTGGGACAAAGTCATAGAACATAGATGGAATGCAAGGATGATTGCAGAGGAATGGCATGGTTTTCAAAGTGGTGGTTTATTGAGAAATGAGCAGGAATGTCATGTTGGTGGTCAGAGGGTGAAACTTTTTGTAAACAGGATATATTAAGTTATTAATATATTGAGATATATAATATATATTAATAGTATATATTAACATTACATATAGTATCTTGCCAGATCCGTCTCTCTTCCTCTGCCTCCCTGTGGCTTGCCTCCTGCTGGATGAATGTTAAAACCAACATAGCACCATTATGTGCCAACCTCCTAGACAAACCTACTGTTTTTGGCCGGCCACTGTGTCCGCCACTCTTGCTTCCCCCTCACCTTGAGTCCTCCTCAGACTGTCACAGTAGGTGTCATGGCTGTCTATCTCCTTCGCTAGATATGAATGCTGTCCTTTAGCCTACTTGAATGCTGTTCACGCTGTACTATTACCATAGGTAGTATGACTGACATTGTATCCTTATTGTGTAGTAGCCACCTAGTAATTGAGCACATACCTCTCAACCCCCTGCCTCATAAATCAGGGACAAGGCTTAAAAAAATCAGGGACAAAGGACCAAAATCAGGGACACATCTTCAAAATTAGAGATATCCACCCAGAAAGCTGGTAGAATATGGGGCTTAATGCAAAATACATTTTCTAAAGAAGAACAAGTCTGTAAATTTAATGCTTGACATTGTTTTGTGTTTACGGTCCCCACTGTTTAGCCACAAAAACACAAATTTTAGGAGGGACAGAGTAAAATTTTGAGGCAAAATCAGGGACATCCCTGAAAATCAGGGACACTTGAAAGGTATGATTGAGCACTGTATATAAACTGTTTGTTATTGCTGTCATTGTAAGTGTGTGACGTCAAACCTGTGTAACACAGCTCTGAGCTGAAAGGTGGGATGCCAATTGCTAAGACAATCAATAAACATGTTACATAGTATTTCTTGCCATTCTGGCATTCAGTGGCACAGATGGGGGCTTAAAGACATGTATGCATATGGTCTCAACATGCAACAATATGAAGGCTGTCTGTATTGCATCATTGTTTCCATGTCATGCTGTAGTTACCTGTCGTACTTTGGCAGGGAAGTGTGTTGCAGAATGAGGGGATGGGTATATTTTTCAAAGTCGATCTAGAAAATGAAGCAGTGCCAGTAAGCTGTACAGTAGGAGAAAGGGACGGTTGCACGTAAGGTGCATAGGGAAGACATGGCTGTTGAGTTAGCAATTGACTGGTCAACATGGAGGGGGTTGATTGGACAGCAGTGAAATGCATGCAGCATCATGTCATTACTGCTTGTGTCCAACAGAATCTGCTTTTCAATGAATTTGCTGAATGGATTTTTGCTGCAATGAAGTGCAATGCAGTCGACCTTCATATGCCTATTCATGTCTGTTACCCCTCTGTTTCCCCTTTTCCTACTATAGCTGTAAATGCATGTCATGCATGCTGTGTACTGCATAGCATGTTTGGTGTCATCAGTTGTTCTGGCAGCGTGTTCTAGGCATGTATCATGTTTTCAGTAAAGAAATATTTCTTCACAGGAATGGTGAGCCCGCCTGCCCCTGGCTGCTTCATTGTATGGCTCTTGCTTTGGGAGATCAGCATCAGTAGAAGGGAACTTGAACGTTGCTCCCTGTTTACTCTTGTGAGGCACTTCGTAGCGTTTCAGCATGTAACGTCTTGCCCTGCTATCTTTCAGACTGCCCATGTTCAGATGCCTCGGGGGTTTTTGGAAACAGCCCTGTGGAAATCCTCAACCATTTTAGTTGCCCTCCTCTGGGAAACCTCCATGTTATGTTACTTCTGAAGTGTGCATTGTGAAACTGCAGACAGTACTGCAGCTAGGGGTACAGCGCAGAGTGTTGCTGTGGCAGAAGAACATCTTTCCTCATTCTAGTGGACATGCCATTCCTTGTGCATTCCAGCTTGCAATGTGTCCTGACCATAGCTCACTCACACTGTGCTGTCACCTTGAGGACCTCTGATATGATAACATCAAGGGCCATTTCATGTGTAGTTAGTATCAGAACCTTTTGCTATGCTATACTCACCATTGGTATTGCTGTGACCCACATATATGATGCTACAGTAGGTGGGATGCAAGTACAAGTCAGAAATTAAATGGAATACATTTAAATGACTGTCAGGCTGGCACATACCTTTTGGCTACTATGTATGTGTGCTTGTGGGATGGCGCAGGCTGGATTGCTTCAGTAGTATAACTGTTTGCTTCTGATGTTAGCCTCGAATTAGATGCAGTCCTGTAAACAGATAAAACATCATGAAGAAAGACTGATAAGAAATGTAATAAAGTCTTTGCACATGACGCTGAGCTGAAGTTCCAGACAGAAGAGATAGCAATATTCAAACATAGAGGCATACAGCAGATAAAGAGTGCTTGGCCTATGTAGTCTGTGCAGTGCTGCATGGACAAAGTTGCAGAAGGTAGTTTACCAACAGTCAAGTTCTGCTTAGCCCTCATAAGTGTTGCCTCATATCTGCCTGATGTATTCTTGAAATGTTCCAGAGTTGTACACATCAGATGCTACCTGGCAAGGCTGTTCTATGCATCCACTACCCTCTCTGGGAACATATACTTCTTCATATTGGTGCTGAGCCACCACCCACCCTCATATCTTTACATTGTATGCTGTTGTGTTTGGGCATTTCTTTTCCTGAAACATGGGACGCTGTTCAAGTTTGTGGATTTTACTGAGCTACTTGAAAGTTTCTATCATGCCCCGCTGTGTTCTTCCTTTCTTGAAGGAGATACATATGAAGCTACTTTTGCCCCCTGGTTGAATGGGCCGTCTTGTATGGCGTGCAACTCTTTGGTTGCACTCCTTTGGCCCGCCTCCATCCTGTGTATGCGTTTTTGGGGATGGGGTCTCCAGAAGTGGAGGCAGCACTGCATATGGGGCGTATGCAGGTGTCTGCACAGGGCAGTATGTTGTTGACTAGCTATGTGTTACAAAGGACAACATATATGTGCACATGGAGATCTGTCTGGCTTTCAATTTTTGCTTGCCTGTTTTGATTTGATAACAGCGTGCATTAATAATAGAAAGGGAATGAGCTTGCTGAACTGACAGCAAGGTTATTTTCTGTCTTTTCTTCCTTTTCTTTTCCTTTTTGTATTAAGAGGTTCTGGAATGAAAGGCAAAAGAAAGGGGAACAATATGGTAAGAGAAACAGATTTCCATGTATCGAGCAATCTCCCTGTGCAAGACATATACATGTTGCAGGACAACATGGAGTTCTCATGCTTGCAGAATACACAATTATATTGTAATAGTAGTAGGAGTGTATAATCTGTGTTTGTATTTCACAGAGATTATGCAGCGTACTCTTCTGAAGAAGGCCAAATGTACTCGTGCAATGTGCATCAACATCACAACAGTAATGAAAAGGTATTCTTTAAGCAATAAAGTTGCATTGGCATTGAAATATGAATGCAACATGCATGAAGTACACAAAACAATTCAAGACACAATCAAGCATTTCTTTCCTCCCTCTGCTTTTGCCATCCACTTCCCCTTGGCCTCTGAAGAAGGGAGTTGTATGCTACGTGAGCATAGTAGGGGAAGGAAGGGTAAAAAACATACAAAGATAATTACCTGGCAATGTGTTGCAGCACAAGAGAGAATAGTCTGACAATACTTGTATGTTCTTCCAAGGTAAACTGCAAAATAAACAAATGGTAGTAAGCTGCATAGGGAGAAGAGTGTAGGGCACAAGTTGGAGAAATATAAGAGGCATGCCTTTCGATTGTCTTAACAAATGCTAGGCATGGCTTTGCTTGGAAAACCATTGGATGAACTGTTGCGGTATCATTGTAGTAGCATGATATGATGTAGTGGTCATAGGCCTGCATATACAGGCAATCACTGATATGGCTGACAGGGTTAGCAGGCTTGTTGTAAAACAAAATATATACATACAATTGTGGTTGTATTTCAGCATATTAATATGCCTGCCAGCTCTATGGGCTATCAGTGCAAACATTAGTAGTAAAGCAGGATCTTTGGAGTGGCAGAGTTCATGTACTGATGCTGCTTTATGTGTTTGTGCAGTCATAATGTTCTGCTGGCAACATGACGAATATTAGTATGGGGAAAATCTGCAATGTCACAATACACAATAGTAAAATGAACTGGAAAGCAAGCTGCCGATGCATTCAAAGTGCATGCAATAACTATTAGAGTGGCATGAAAATGTCCTCAGGAAACTGTAGTGGGTAGGACAAAGGCATAGAATATACATGGAATGCAAGCAGGGTGGGAGGCAAGCAGTATGCTTTTCACACTATTGGTTCATTGATATATGAGCATCTATTCAGTGGTCCTGGTGACGGTATGCAAATGTTTGCAAACAGCATATATTACATGGTATATATTGCCATAGAAACCAGCCCATTTCCCTACCTAATGGATAGGCTGCAGATCCTAGTTAACCAGGAGCCTACTTCTTTCTAACCCCACTCCCTAGAATTGCCTAATGGCTGTCCCATGCATGCTTGAATCCAACCACTGTTTTTGACTCCACAACCTTCTCCGGAAGGCCGTTCCATGCATCCACAACCCTTTCTGTGAAAAAATACTTCCTTACATTACCTCTGAGCCGCCCCCCCTCTATCTTCAAATTGTGCCCCCTTGTTCTTGCACACCTCTTTTTTTTGAAAGATGCTAACCTCTTGGACTTTGTTGATTCCCTTGAGGTACTTGAAAGTTTCTATCATGTCCCCCCTCTCCCTCCTTTCCTCGAGGCTATACATATTAAGCTCCTTTAGTCTCTCTTCATATGTCTTCTGGTGCAGACCCTGCACCATTTTAGTTGCCCTCCTCTGGACAGCTTCCATCTTGTCTATGTCCTTGCGGAGATTGGGTCTCCAGAACTGCACACAGTACTCCAGATGGGGTCTCACCAGCTGTCTGTACAGAGAGATAACAACTTCCTGTTTTCTACTGGTGATGCCTCTCCCTATGCATCCCAGTATCCCCCAACCCTCCTTACTGCCCTCTCACATTTGCTTGCCCACCTTTAAGTCATCTGATGTAATTACCCCAGGTCCCTTTCCATTTTGTTGTTGCTAGTATCTCACCCCCATTGTGTACTCTTCCCTGGGTTTTTGTTTCCCAGGTGCATTACCTTGCACTTAGCATTGAATCTAAGCTGCCATACATTTGACCATTCCTCTAACCTTGCCAAGTCCCTTCTCATCCTTTCCACCCCACCTTGTGCATCAACCCTGTTGCAGATCTTTGTGTCATCTGCAAAGAGACATGCTTTTCCTTCCAGTCCCTCTGCAATGTTGCTTATAAAGACATTGAAGAGGACCGGTCCTAATACGGAACCCTTCGGCACCTCACTAGTAACCCCCCTTTCTTCAGAGTGGACTCCATTTACTATTACCCTCTGTGTCCTATTCTCCAGCCAATTGTTTACCCAGGCTATCATCTTGGGACCCACTCCCAGGCTGGCTAACTTGTATATTAATCTTTTGTGTGGGACTGAGTCAAATGCCTTGCTAAAGTCTAGGTAGGCCATGTCCACAGCCCCTCCCTGATCTACTACTTTGGTCACCCAGTCAAAGAAATCTATTAGATTCGTCTGGCATGACCTTCCTGCTGTGAATCCATGCTGCCTTGGGTCCTGTGTCCATCTGGCCTCTAGGTACTTGGCAATTCTTTCCTTCAGAAGTGATTCCATCATTTTCCCTATCACTGAGGTTAAACTAACAGGTCTGTAGTTTCCTGCTTCTGCCCTGCTCCACTTTTGTGAAGGGGAATCACATCTGCCCTCCTCAGTCCTCAGGTACCACCCATCCTCCCATGATTTGTTAAAGAGGGTAGTCAGTGGTGTCACTAGTTCTACCTTCGTTCTTTTAGAATTCTGGGATGAATCCCATCAGGCCCCATTGCTTTGTCCACCTTCAGTTTTAAAGAGTTCTTTCAGAACCCTTTCTTCTGTAAATGGGCTGGTATCAACTTCTGTATCAGAGTGTTTCTATTGTTTGTTTTAGGTACCTCCCCTCTTCATTTGTAAATACTGAGCAAAATATTTTGTTTAGTATCTCTGCCCTTTCTATCACCCTCTACCCACCCCCTCCCTTTATTAAGCCTCACTCTCCCTCCCTTAGTCTTCCTTCGCTCCTGATGTACCTAAAAGGTTTTATCCCCTCTTAACTGAGTTGGCTATCTTTTCCCCAGTTAGACCTTTGCTGTTCTGACTGCCTTCCAGCTTCCTTTTGCTTTACCTGATACAATTCTCTGTCCTGCTTCTTCTGTGATTCCTTGTACTTTCTGAATGCTTTCTTTTTCTCTTGAACATTCACCGACACCTCCTTTGAGAACCATAGTGGTTTCTTACATCATTTTGTTTTGTTTATTTGCTTCACACAAAGGCTTGTTACCTCTGTGATGGCAGTTTTTTTTATTCCCCATTGTTCTTCCACCCCTCCTTGCTGCTCATTTGCTAGTGCATTCTTTAGGCACTCACCCATTTTGGCAAAGTCAGCCGTCCTGAAGTCCAGTACTTTTGCCTTTGTATGGATTGACTCTATTGCTGTGTTTAGTGTGAACCATACTGTTCGATGGTCGCTAGTTCCCAGATGGCTACCCACTTCTACATCTGTGATCCTCTCTCCATCTCCATTTGAGAGGACTAGGTCTAACATTGCTCCCTCTCGAGTGGGTATTTAGTGGCAGGGATGTGGGCTACAACAAATGCATGTATATGGTAAGAACCTGCAAGAATGTGAAGGATGTGTGCATTGCATGATTCCTTCCATGTCATGCAGTACTTACCTGTACAAAGTTTGAAGGAAAGTGGTTTGCAGACTCAGAGCTCGTCTGTATTCTTCAAAGTCGATATACAACATGAAGACATAGCATTAAGTTGTATAATAGAAGACATGGACAGCTGCAAGCAAGGCAAATATGCATGCCATGTCTTTTCATTTTGCCCTCAAGTGTTGTACATGGAGGGGGTTGTCAGGACAGGAGTGGAATACGTGCAGCATGATGTCATTTCTGCCTGTGTCTATCAGAGTCTGTTTCTGAATCAATGTGGTGAATGCATTTTCCCTGCAATGAAGTGCAATGCACTCTATGTCCATAGCACTATCAATGTGTGGTACCCTTCTGTTTCTGCTGTGTTATGGTGGCATACTTTTGCAGCCAAAATCTTGTGGCACTTGGGGTTTGAAGGCATGATTGCTGGTGGATGAATGTAGGGGATGCATCAGTAGGTGTGTCCTTCATTGCCCAATCAACCTACATGCCTCCATCAGACCATGCATGCTAATGTGGCAAGCACATTTAAGGAAAGATTTGAAGAAATCCAAGCAAAGCTTGTTAGACACAGCAGACTGTTCTGATGTGCTTACCACATTGTCAGCATGGTGGATGGCCAGCCAGCTGTCAACTTTGACACTACCCACCTGCCCTGGTGGCTTACTTTGGGCAGAAATATTTGCTGTCAGGACAGGCTGCTGCCTGTCGGCATACAGCACCTTTCCCCTCATTTGTTATATGGTGAGGCTGCTGTCCAATGTTCCTCAGCTGTTGTCTCCCCCTGCTTTCCTTGTGTGCCACTGGCTGTGCCAAAACCCTGCTGGCATAAATTAATACCCTCTTTTGTTGTGCACCAACAGTGGTGCCCAATGATGCACTGCCTGCAGCAACGCACCTCCAACAGGCAGGGCACATGTGGGCTCCCATCCCAGCATGCCAAGTTTGCCGGGGGGGGGGATAGTGTGCTGCAATGTTAGGGGTGTTAGCCTTCTGTAACATAAAAATGCCCCTTGTTGTCTTCCCACCTACCACCTGTGCACATGCATTAGGCACCCTGCCTTTCCACCCAGCCCCCTCAACTTATACTTACTACCAAAGTTGGGCGCGATGATGTCCGGTGTACCGGGAACATGTTTGTAGTCTTCAAAGCCAACCATGAAGTGAGGGAATGGCAGCAAGCTGCATAATGGAATAAAAATGGGATTTCACAACTGCGATGCATATCTCAGGCATGCTGCGGAGTTTTCGGAGCACAACTTCTGTGACAGGTATGATGGTAATTGGTCCTGAAAGGTGCTTTCGCATTTACTGCGTGAAATAATCTTTTGGGCCGGTAATGCAGGACAACTGGCAGTGCTTATAAGGTGGGTTGTCAAAGAGCCTATGTTGCAAATGTGGCAGGGGCAATCCAAGCAATGGCTGGTGCACGAGCGACCATTGAGTAGTTCCTATGCAGGCCCATAAGGCCATGGGTTTGCAATATTTTCATGCCACATTTTAAATACTGTCATTTTTGCACACGACCTTCTGAACAGTGCAGTTGTCATGTTTCTCATCCTGGCCAAAATGTGGTTTACCAGTTCCGGCGCACAATAGCACGGTCACTGTGACAAAGCAGTGTTTGGGGCAGATTATGCAAATGACAGGCACACTGTTCATCAGCACAGGTCCTACAATAGCTATGATGCCAATGTCGTGCCGATAGTGCATATGACTGCGGTATGAGCATGCGTCGTGCAGTCAGCATGCATGCTTGCAAGGGTGTGCATGTATAATATTTCCAGTCCAGAATTTCAACATAACCATTATTTTGTAGCTGCTCATCAACAGTGCAGCTGTCATTTTTCACATCCTGGCCAAAGTGTGTGCTTGCAGTTTCAGTGCAGAATAATGTGGTTGCTGTGGAACGTCCATGTTTGAGACACATTATGGACCTGGCAGTGGGACAGCTGACTGCCAGAGGCTGTCAAAGACCTATGTTGACTATTTGGGGTGACAGTCCATGCAAGTACGGGTTAATGAGTTTGCATTGCATAGTGTGGGTGCACTCTTCTGAGATGGTGCATTTCTAATATTTTCAGCCCATGTGTTCTAAACTGGCATTTTCCCACATCTGCTAATGAACAGTGCAGCTGTCATTTTAAATATCCTGCCTAAATGTGGCTTGGTATGTCTGGCACAGAATCGCACAGGCACTGCATGAAATCAATCTTCAGACCAGTTTGACAAAATGATGATGGCACAGTTCATGAGCAGCGATCCTGACATACCTATGTTGAAAATGTCATGGTGAAAGCCGAGAAAATGAGTGTGCTGCAACCATACATCCCGCAGGGTCCATGCAGTCTTGTAACTTCGTGCATTTGCAATATTGTCATGCCATATTTGTACCAGTTGCATTCCTGTACATCTCTTTAAGAACAGGACAGCTGTCATTTTTAACAGTCCGCCAAGAATACAGTCATGCAACTGTGGCGCACAATGTGGTGCTCGCTGTGTGAGAAATCAGTGGGTAGGACACAGCAACAAAATCAGAGCATCACTGTTTATGAGGGGCAGCCCCAAAATACCTATGGTAAACTGTGCCTAAAAGAGTCGCAAAAATAATTGTGTTGCAAACATCTGCTGCGCAGTTTGTATGCATGCTCATTGCTTCACCAATATTTCATATTGCCACTCCAAATTCCCAGCGTTGCCATTTGTTATGCCTGCTCATGAGCAATACAGTTGTCATTCTTCACATCCTAGCCAAACTGTGGTTTCACGCCACTATGACTACATGCCACAGCTGTGCTGCAACAGTACCTTTCAGCTAACAAACTGAATATGCCACTTTTCATGAGGTGATCTGACAAGCAGTCCATGTTGAACATGTACAGTGGAACTACCATTACACGGCTACAGTGTTAGCGCTGCTAACTGCGGCACTTCTTCCGGTACAGAGTGGCAAGCATCAGCGGTCTGCATTGGCATCATTGCATGTAATGCTGACGCCATTCCACCCCGCTCTCATGCCTTCTGTGTGGCCAGTGGCAGGCAGCATGGTGTGGCTTGCACTGTTGGGGCCACAAACTTCACCACACGCTGCTATACTGCAGCCACATCACCGTATGTCCTTATGGAGAAGGCTGAGTATAATCTGCAAAGATGCCAAAGCAGACCATGACAGTAGTCAGTATCTACAGGAGGGAGCAAAGGACAATGGCATGAGTATTCTATCTGATGACCCAAAGGCAGACTCCAGTGCCTGTCGCTCTCCACAAGGTGAGGGTGGTGCTGGGGTAACCTCAATATTTCAGTGGCACTTCTGTTATGCAGCTGTAGGTCTGTCACTGTGAATGCCAATGCCAGTACGACAACAGTCAACATTGACTAATGCGTTGTAGTATAGTTTTATGTGCATTTGATGCATGCTTTATGGTTCCTAACATGTTAGTTGTCATCAGTTGTCATGGCACTGTGCTGAAGACATCTACCAGCTCTTCAGCAAAGAAATATTTTTTCACAATTATGCTGTAATGTCCTGCAGGGCTCCACCCCCCTCTGCCTCATTGTATGTGTCTTGGTTTGGGTGGTCATCATCATTGGAAGGGAGCTCACCAAGTCTACATTGTGTATCCCTGTGAGGTGGTTTGTAGGTTTCCATCATGTAACCTCTTGCCCTCATCTGTTCCAGAGTGTACATGTTGAAATTCTTCAGCCTATCCTTGTTCAGATTCCTGTGGGAATGCTGAGGAATTGTAATTTTTGCCATCTTGGAAACCTGCATGGTATGTTCTGTCTGAAGTATGCATTCTACATCTGCACGCAGCAGCTCAGCTGGGGGCATACAAGGGAGTGATGCAATGGCAATACAACATGCTTCCTCATCCTACTGGAGATGCCATTCTTTCTGCATTCCACTATCCAATTTGCCTTGTCTACAGCATTACCACACTGCACTGGCAAGTTGAGGACCTGTGATATATAATAGCCTCAAGGATCCTTTCATGCCGAGAGAGTATCAGAAGCTCCTCATATGCTATAGTCCACATTATGGGCACTGTGCCCTAGGTACATTATTTTAGACTGCTTGGCATTCTAGCACAAGTAAGCAATAAAATGCAATACATTTAGGTGACTTGCAGGCTGGTAAACAGCTTTTTGGGCAGTGTGCATGGTGGGGGGGGGGCCGCATTGCTCTGCTGCTATAATGACTAGCTTTTGATTGTGATCTCAAATCGGATGCAGTCCTGTAAACAGATACAACATGGTTAAGAAAGAGGCATAACAAATGTAGTGACGTCCTTGCACAGTAGTCGAGGCTGAAGTTGCATACAGTGCAGCTGAAAACATGGAAACAGTGAATTAGACATCAGATCAGGAACTCTTGCTATATGTAGTCTGCTCATTTCACCATGCACAGCATATGTTGCACTTCCTAGGTTGCCAGCAGTTGATTCCTTGCTATCTTTTAGAAGGATCGGCTTATGTCTGCCTGATGCATTCTTCAAGTGTTCCACAGGTCTAGGATGCACGCTCCTCAGGAAGAGCTGTTCCATGCATCCAGCATCCTGTCTGTGAAATATACTTCTTTCCAGTGCTGCAAACTGCCCATATCTATCATCATTATGTCTTCCTGTTGGTTTCACATGTCTTTTCCTAAGAGATGCTACACTCTTGAAGTGTGTCGATCGTACTGAGCCACTTCAAAGTTTCTGTCATATGTTCTGTGTCCTTCCTGTCTTCAAGGGGATACATATGAAGCTCTTGTAGTTTCTGCTTGCATGGTTTGTCTTGCAGGCCCTGTACCATTGTGGTTGCCCTCCTGTGCTGTGCTGAGCCTCTATCCTGTCTATGTCCTTACAGAGATGAGGTCTTCAGAAGTCGATGCAGCACTCCAGATGCCATCTGGCCAAGTGGCTGCACAGAGGGCTATCTTGTTTACTACCTAGGTATTACGCAGGTGAACATATCTGGGTACATGGACATCAGTTTCGCTTGCATTATTCATCTGTTTGGTTTCATTTGATTGCTGGATGTATGAATATAAAAACCAGAAAATAAACTTGCTGCACTGACAGCAAGCATATGCTGTTTATTGTCTTGCTTTTCTTTTTTTTATTAGTAGATCCAGGAATGAAAAGCAAAAGAAAGGGAGGCAGCATAGCAAGATAAACAGATTTCCATGCACACAGGTATGTTGTCCCTGATACAAGAATAAGGCAGCCTGTACAGAATCATGAAGGTGGCATGGTTGCAAAATACAAAGGGGTACTGTAATAGTGGCTGCAGTGTCTAATATTTCTTTTTATGTTACAGGCATGAGCCAGTAAAGTCTTCTGAAGAAGGCTCAATGTAGTCATGCAATGTGCATCAACAGTAACTCAGGCATAAAAAGGCAGTGTTTGAAAAACTTGAAATGTATTCCCATTGAAATATGAATTCAAAATATATGACCTACACAAAACAAATCAGGATGTACTGAATTAGAAAGAGTTTGGTTTTCTTTACAGCACTCTTACATGATGACACAGCTGTAGAATGAATTCTAATATACTTAGCATCTTTTGAGGCATAGCACTCTGCCAGTGCATGAAGATAATAAAAAGTTGAAGGTAGGGACAATGACAAAGTAATTGACAGTGACATATGAATGAAAAACAAATGAAGCACACAAAAGAATCAGGAGACACTGAATTAGTAAGATTTTGGCATTCTGTACAGGGTTCATGGATGGTGGCACAAAGCTGCAATAATTTTTAAAGCAGTCCACATGGTTTGGAAGCACAATAGTCTGTTATTCTATCGAGATCATGAGGTAAAGGCACAAAAAGTGAGACATCAGTAAGCAGCAGGGCATAGTACTGTGGCAATATGTAAGGCATATCAGTTAAGAAGGGGATAAAACCTTTTATAGGTACATCAGGGAGCAAAGAAAGACCAAGGGAGGATAATGAGGCTTAATAAATGGGAGGGAGGGTGGCAGAAGAGGTGACGTGAAATGGCAGAATACTAAACAAATATTTTGCTCAGTAACTACAAAGGAAGAGGGGAGGTACCTAAAACAAACAGTAGAAACACTCTGGATACAGAAGTTGATACCAGCCCATTTACAGAAAGAAAGGGTTCTGAAAGAACTCTTAAAACTGAAAGGTGGACAAAGCAATGAGGCCTGATGGGATTCATCCCAGAATTCTAAAAGAACTAAAGAGTAGAACTAGGTGATACCACCATGACTACCCTCTTTCAACAAATCATGGGAGGATGGGGTGGTACCCTAGAGGACTGGAGGAGGGCAGATGTGATTCTCCTTCACAAAAGTGGGAGCAAGGCAGAAGCGGAGTAATTACAGACCTGTTAGTTTTAACCTCAGTGGTAGGGAAAATGATGGAATCACTTCTGAAGGAAATAATTGTTGAGTATCTAGAGGCCAGATGGGCACAGGGACCCAAGGCAGCATGGATTCACAGCCCGGAAGGTCAATGCCAGACAAATCTAATAGATTTCTTTTGACTGGGTGACCAAAGTAGTTGATCAGGGAGGGGCTGTGGACATGGCCTACCTAGACTTTAGCAAGCATTTGACACAGTCCCACACAAAGATTAATATACAAGTTAGCCAACCTGGGAGTAGGGTCCCAAGATGATAAGCCTGGATAAAAGAATTGGCTGGGGAATAGGACACAGAGAGTAATAGTAAATGGAAGTCCATTCTGAAAAAGGGGAGGTTAGTAGTGGGGTACCCTAGGGAGTTCAGTATTAGGACCGGTCCTCTTCAATGTCTTTATAAGCGACATTGCAGAAGGACTGGAAGGAAAAATATGTCTCTTTGCAGATGACACAAAAGATCTGCAACAGAGATTGATGCACAAGGTGGAGTGGAAAGGATGAGAGGGACTTGGGTAAGAGTTAGAGGAATGGTCAAATATGGCAGCTTAGATTCAATGCTAGAGTGCAAGGTAATGCACCTGGGAAACAAAACCCAGGGAAAGAGTACACAATGGGGGTGAAGATACTAACAACAACAAAAATGGGAAAGGGACCTGGGGGGTAGTCATATCAGATGACCTAAAGGTGGCCAAGCAATGTGAGAGGGCAGTAAGGAGGGCTGGGGGATACTGGGATGCATAGGGAGAGGCATCACTAGTAGAAAACAAGGAGAGATTATTATCCCCTCTGTACAGACAGCTAGTGAGACCCCATCTGGAGTACTGAGTGTAGTTCTGGAAACCAATCTCCACAAAGACATAGACAGGATGGAAGCCTGGCCCAGGAGGCGACTAAAATTAAATGGTGCAGGGTCTGCACCGAAGACATATGAAGAGAGACTTAAGGAGCTTAATATGTATAGCCTCTGAGGAAAGGAGGGAGAGGGGACATGATAGAAACTTCCAAGTACCTCAAAGGGAATCAACACAGTCCAAGGCGGTAAGTATCTTTCAAAAAAAAGGTGTGCAAGATCAAGGGGGCACAATTTGAAGATAGAAGAGCGGCTCAGAGGTAATTTAAGGAAGTATTTTTTTCCACAGAGGGTTGTGGATGCTTATGGAGACTGCCTTCCAGAAGGGAGGTTGTGGAGTCAAAAAACAGTGGTGAATTCAAGCGTGCATGCATGGGACAGTCATAAAGGCAATTCTAGAGGGTGGGGGTAGGAAGAAGTAGGCTGCTGGTTAACTAGCATCTGCAGCTTATCCATCAGGTAGGAAATGGGCAGACTAGGGTGGGCCAGCGGTCCTCATCTGCCGTCAAATTCTATGTTTCTATGTTTCTATAGAAAGAAATCCTTATTCTCATGCCTTGCTATGAAAGCTTGCTATATATATAAATGCACAATGAGCTGGCCTTGCTAGCTTAAAACCTGCTGTCGTCAATACTAATGAGGGTAATTGAAATAACAGGAATAAACAAGAAAAGTACAGAAATATAGCACCAGAGGAAACCAGGCAGCCTGTGGCATCCCAGTACTGCAGACATGTATCTGCAGGTGAGAGGAAGATGCATTGTGTTGTTGAGAGCTGTCTTATTGCATCATTGTTCCATAATGTGCAGTTACCTATAGTACTTTGGCAGGGAAGTGTGTTGCAGAATGAGGATGGGTATATTTTTCAAAGTCGATCTAGAAAAAGAAACGGTGCCAGTAAGCTGTACAGTAGGAGAAAGGGGCGGTTGCGTAGGTGCATAGGGAAGCATGGCTGTTGAGTTAGCAATTGACTGGTCAACATGGAGGTTGATTGGACAACAATAAGAATACATGCAGCATCATGTCATTACTGCTGTATCCAAAGTCTGCTTTCAATAATTTGCTGAATGGATTTTTTGCTGCAATGAGTGCAATGCAGCGACCTTCATATGCTATTCATGTCTGTTACCCTCTGAGCACCTTTTCCTACTATAGCTGTAAATGCATGTCGCCCATGCTTGTACTACACAGCATGTTTGGTGTCATCAATTGTTCTGGCAGCGTGTTCTAGGCATGTATCATGTTTTCAGTAAGAAATATTTCTTCACAGGAATGGTGACCACGCCTGCTGCTTTCATTGTATGGCTCTTGCTTTGGGAGATCAGCATCAGTAGAGGGAACGAACGTTGCTCCTGTTTACTCTTGTGAGGCACCGTAGCGTTTCCAGCATATAACGTCTTGCCCTGCTATCTTTCAGATGCCATGTTCAGATGCCGGGGTTTTGGAAACAGCCCTGGAAATCCTCAACCATTTGAATTGCCCTCCTCTGGAAACCTCCATGTTATGTTACTTCGGAGTGTGCATGTGAAACTGCAGACAGTACTGCAGCTAAGGGGTACAGGCGCGAGTGTTGCTGTGGCAGAAGAACATCTTTCCTCATTCTAGTGGACATGCCATTCCTTGTGCATTCCAGCTTGCAATGTGTCTGACCAAGCTCCTCACTGTGCTGTCACCTTGAGGACCTCGATATGATAACATCAAGGGCCATTTCATATGTAGTTAGTATCAAACAACTTTGCTATGCTATACTCACCATTGGTATTGCTGTGACCCACATATATGATGCTACAGTAGGTGGATGAAAGTACAAGTCAGAAATTAAATGGAATACATTAAATGACTGTCAGGCTGGCACATACCTTTGGCTACTATGTATGTGTGCTTGTGGGATGGCAGGCTGGATTGCTTCAGTAGTATAACTGTTGCTTCTGATGTAAGCCTCGAATAAAATGCAGTCCTGTAAACAGATAAAACATCATGAAGAAAGACTGATAAGAAATGTAATAAAGTCTTTGCACATGACGCTGAGCTGAAGTTCCAGACAGAAGAGATCCCAATATTCAAACATGAGGCATACAGCAGATAAAGAGTGCTTGGCCTATGTAGTCTGTACAGTGCTGCATGGACAAAGTTGCAAAGATAGTTACCAACAGTCAAGTTCTGCCCAGCCCCCATAAGTGTTGCCTCATATCTGCCTGATGTATTCTTGAAATGTTCCAGTTGTACATCAGATGCTACCTGTAAGGCTGTTCTAGCATCCACTACCCTCTCTGGGAACATATACTTCTTCATATTAGTGCTGAGCCACCACCCACCCTCATATCTTTACATTATGCTGTTGTGTTTGGGCATTTCTTTTCCTGAAACATAGGACTGTTCAGTTGTAGTTTACTGAGCTACTTGAAAGTTTCTATCATGCCGCTGTGTTCTTCCTTTCTTGAAGGAAGATATATAAAGCTACTTTTGCCCCTGGTTGAATGGGCGTCTTGTATGGCGTGCAACTCTGGTTCCTCCTTTGCCCGCCTCCATCCTGTGTATCGTTTTTGGGGATGGGGTCTCCAGAAGTGGAGGCAACTGCATAGAAGGATGCAGGTGTCTACAAGAACAGTATGTTGTTGACTAGCTATGTGTTAAAGGACACATATATGTGCACGGAGATCTGTCAGGCTTTCAATTTTGCTTGCCTGTTTGATTTGATAACAAGCGTGCATTAATAATAGGGAATGAGCTTGCTGAACTGACAACAGGTTATTTTTCACTCTTTTCTTCCTTTCCTTTCCTTTTGTATAGAGGTTCTGGAATGAAAAAGAAAGAAGAACAATATGATAAGAGAAACAGATTTCCATGTATCGAGCAATCTCCTGTGCAAGACATATACATGTTGCAGGACAACAGGATACTCATCTTGCAGAATACACAATTATATTGTAATAGTAGTAAGTGTATAATCTGTGTTTGTATTTCACAGAGTTATGCAGTACTCTTCGGAAGGCCAAATATACTCGTGCAATGTGCATCAACATCACAACAGTAATGAAAAGGTATTCTTTAGCAATAAAGTTGCATTAGCATTGAAATATAATCCAACATGCAAAGTACCAAAACAATTCAAGACACAATCAAAGCTTTCTCCCTCTCTGCTTTGCCATCCACTTCCCCTTGGCCTCTGAAGAAGGAAGTTGTATGCTACAATGAGCATAGTAGGGAAGGAAGAATAAAAACATACAAAGATAATTACCTGGCAATGTGTTGCAGCACAAAGAAATAGTCTGACAATACTTATGTTCTTCCAGGTAAGCTAACAAAAACAAATGGTAGTAAGCTGCATAGGGAGAAGGTGTAGGGCACAAATTGGAGAAATATAAGAGGCATGCCTTCGATTGTCTTAACAAATACAGAGCATGGCTGCTTGGAAAACCATTGGATGAACATTTAGGTATCATTGTAGTAGCATGATATGATGTAGTGGTCATAGGCCTGCATATACGAAGGAAATCACTGATATGGCTGACAGGGTTAACGGCTTGTTGTAAAACAAAATATATACATACAATTGTAGTTGTATTTCAGCATATTAATGCCTGCCAGCTCTATGGGCTAGCAGTGCAAACATTAGTAGTAAAGCAGGATCTTTGGGTGGCGAGTTCATGTACTGATGCTGCTTTATGTGTTTATACCAGTCATAATGTTCTACGGCAACATGAAAGGGAATATTAGTATGGGAAAATCTGCAATGTCACAATACACAATAGTAAAATGAACTGGAAAGCAAGCGGATGCATTCAAGTGCATGCAATAACTATTAGAGTGGCATGAAAATGTCCTCAAGGAAACTGTAGTGGGTGGACAAAGGCATAGAATATACATGGAATACAAGCAGGGTGGGAGGCAAACAGTATGCTTTCCACTATTGGTTCATGATATATGAGCATCTATTCAGTGGTCCTGGTAGCGGTATGCAAATGTTTACAAACAGCATACAATACATGGTATATATTGCCACAAAACCAACCCATTTCCTACCTAATGGATAGGCTGCAGATCCATGTTAACAGGAGCCTACTTCTTTCTACCCCACTCCTAAATTGCCCAATAGTATCCCATACATCTTGAATCAACCACTGTTTTGACTCCACAACCTTCTCGGGCAGTTCATCATCCACAACCTTTCTGTGAAAAAATACTTCCTTCATACCTCTGGGCAGCCCCCTCTATCTTCAAGTGTGCTGTTCTTGACACCTCTTTTTTGAAGATGCTAACCTCTTGGACTTTGTTGATTCCCTTGAGGTACTTAAAAGTTTCTATCATGTCCCCTCCCTCCTTTCCTCAGTAACATATTAGCTCCTTGAGTCTCTTCATATGTCTTCTGGTCAGACCCTACCATTTTAGTGCCCTCCTCTGGACAGCTTCCATCTTGTCTATGTCGCTGGGTCTCCAGAACTGCACACAGTACTCAGATGGGGTCTCACAGCTGTCTGTACAGAGATAACAACTTCCTGTTTTCTACTGGTGATGCCTCTCCTAGCCATCCCAGTATCCCCAACCCTCCTTACTGCCCTCTCACATTGCTGCCCCCTTTAAGTCTCTGATATGACCACCCCCAGGTCCTTTCATTTTTTGTTGTTGCTAGTATCTCACCCCATTGTGTACTCTTCCCTGGTTTTGTTTCCCAGGTGCATTACCTTACATAGCATTGATCTAGCTACCATACATTTGACCATTCCTCTAACCTTGCCAAGTCCCTTCTCATCCTTTCCACCCACCTTGCATCAACCTGGTACAGATCTTTGTGTCTCTGCAAAGAGACAAGCTTTTCCTTCCAGTCCCTCTGCAATGTTGCTTATAAAGACATTGAAGAGGACCGGGATCTATCGGAACCCTTGACACCTCACTAGTAACCCCCTGTGTAGAGTGGACTCCATTTACTGTACCCTCTGTGTCCTATTCTCCAGCCAATTGTTTCCAGGCTATCATCTTGGGACCCACTCCCACTGGCTAACTTATATTAATCTTTGTATGGGACTGAGTCAATGCCTTGCTAAAGTCTAGTAAGCCATGTCCACAGCCCCCCTGATCTACTTTGGTCCCAGTCAAAAGAAATCTATTAGATTAATCTGGCATGACCTTCCTGCAATGAATCCATGCTGCCTTGGGTCCTGTCCATCTAGCCTCCTAGGTTGCAATTCTTTCTTCGAAGTGATTCCATCATTTCCCTATCACTGAGTTAACAGATCTGTGTTTCCTGCTTCTGCCTGCTCCCACTTTTGTGAGAATCACATCTGCCCTCTCCAGTCCTCAGGTACCACCCATCCTCCCATGATTTGTTAAGAGGTAGTCAGTGGTGTCACTAGTTCTACCCTTCGTTCTTTAGAATTCTAGGATGAATCCCATCGACCCCATTGCTGTCCACCTTCAGTTTAAAGTTTAACAGAACCCTTTCTTCTGTAAATGGGCTGGCATCAACTTCTGTATCCAGAGTGTTTTCTGTGCACGTACCTCCCCTCTTCATTTTGTAAATACTGAGCAAAAAATTTGTTTAGTATCTCTGCCTTTCACTCCCTCTTACCCACCCTTTAGTAGCCTCACTATCCCTCCTTAGTCTTCCTTCGCTCCTGATGTGCCTAAAGGTTTTATCTCCTCTTAACTGGGTTGGCTATCTTTTCCCCATTACACGCTTTGCTGTTCTGACTGCCTTCCCAGCTTCATACCTTTACCTGATACAATTCTCTGTCCTGCTTCTGTGATTCCTTGTACTCTGAATGCTTTCTTTTCTCTTGACATTCACCGCCACCTCCTTTGAGAACCATGTGGTTTCTTACATCATTTTGTTTCCTTTATTTGCTTCACACAAGGCTTGTTACCTCTGTGATGGCAGTTTTTATTCACCATTGTTCTTCCACCCCTCCTTGCTGTCATTTGCTAGTGCATTCTTTAGGCACTCACCCATTTTGAAGTCAGCCGTCCTGGTCAATTACTTTTACTTTGTATGGATTGACTCTATTACAGTGTTATTGTGAACCATACTGTTGATAAGCTGGTTCCCAGATAATACCCACTTCTCATCTGAGTCCTCTCTCCATCTCCATTTAGAGACTAGGTCTAACATTGCTTCGAGTGGGTATTAGTGGCAGGGATGTGGGCTGCAACAAATGCATGTATATGAGAACCTGCAGAATTGAAGATGTGTGCATTCATGATTCCTTCCATGTCATGCAAAATATCACTATACAAAGTTTGAAGGAAAGTGGTTTGCAGACTCAGGCTAGTCTGTATTCTTCAAAATCGATATACAACGAAGACATAACATTAAGTTATAATAGAAGACATGGACAATACAAACAAGGCAAATATGCATGCCATGTCTTTCATTTGCCCTCAAGTGTTGTACATGGAGGGGTTGTCAGGAAAAGTGGAATACGTGCAGCATGATGTCATTTCTGCCTGTGTCTATCAGAGTCTGTTTCTGAATCAATGGTGAATGCATTTTCCCTGCAATAAAGTACAATCACATATATCCATAACACTATCAATGTGTGGGCACCCTTCTGTTTCTGCTGTATTATGGTGGCATACTTTTGCAGCCAAAATCTTGTGGCACTTGGGTTTGAAGGCATGATTGCTGGTGGATGAATGTGGGGATGCATCAGTAGGTGTGTCTTCATTGCCCAATCAACCCACATCTCCATCAGACCATGCATACTAATGTAACAAACATTTAAGGAAAGATTTGAAGAAATCAAGCAAAGCTTGTTAGACACAACAGACTGTTCTGATGTACATACTGTCAGCATGGTGGATGGCCAGCCAGCTGTCAGCACGACACTACCCACCTGCCTGGTGGCTTACTTTGGGCAGAAATGTTGCTGTCAGGACAATGCTGCCTGTCACATACAACACCCTTCCCCTCATTTGTTATATGGTGAGGCTGCTGTCCAATGTTCCTCAGCTGTTGTCTCCCCTGCTTTCCCCGGTGCCACAAGCTTGCAAAAACCTGCTGGCATAAATTAATACCCTCTTTTGTTGTGCACCAACAGTGGTGCCCATGATGCACTACCTGCAGCAAGCACCTCAACAGGCAGGGCACATGGCAAACTCCCATCCCAGCATGCCAAGTTTGCGGGGGGATAGTGTGCTGCAATGTTAAGGGGTGTTAGCCTTCTGTAAAAAAATGCCCTTGTTGTCTTCCACCTACCACCTGTGCACGGCATTGACCCTGCCTTTCCACCCAACCTCAACATCCCACTACCAAGTTAGGCGATGATATCCAGTGTACCGGGAACATGTTTGTAGTCTTCAAAGCCAACCATGAAGTGGGAATGGCAGCAAGCTGCATAATGGAATAAAATGAAGTTCACAACTGCGATGCATATCTCAGGCATGCTGCGGAGTTTGAACACAACTATGTGACAGGTATGATGGTAATTGGTCCTGAAAGGTGCTGGCATTTACTGCGTGAAATAATCTTTTGGACCGTAATGGGACAACTGGCAGTGCTTATAAGTGGGTTCTCAAAGAGCCTATATTACCAAATGTGGCGAGACAATCAAGCAATGGCTGGTGCCGAGCGACCATTAGTATTCCTATGCAGGCCCATAAGGCCGTAGGTTTCCAAGATTTTTCATGCCACATTTTAAATACTGTCATTTTTGCTGCGACCTTCTGAACAGTGCAGTTGTCATGTTTCTCATCTGAAAATGTGGTTTACCAGTTGCGCTTTATAGCGGTCACTGTGACAAAGCAGTGTTTGGGGCAGATTATACAAATGACAGGCACACTGTTCATCACACAGGTCCTACAATAATATGATGCCAATGTCGTGCCGATAGTGCATATGACTGAGTATGAGCATCGTCGTGCAGTCAACATGCATGCTTACAAGGTGTGCATGTATAATATTTCAGTCAGGAATTTCAACATAACCATTATTTTGTAGCTGCTCATCAACTGTGAGCTGTCATTTCATCCTGGCCAAAGTGTGCTTGCGGTTCAGTGCAGAATAATGTGGTTTAGCGGGGCGTCCATGTTTGAGACACATTATGGACCTGGCAGTGGGACAGCTGACTGCCAAGAACTGTCAAAGACCTATGTTGACTATTTGGGGTGACGATCCATACAGAATGCAGGTTAATGGTTTGCATTGCATAGTGTAAGTGCCTCTTCTGAGATAGTGCATTTCAAATATTTTCAGCCCATGTGGACCAAAACTGGCATTTCCCACATCTGCTAATGAACAGTGCAGCTGTCATTTAAAATACCTGAAATGTGGCTTGGTATGTCTGGCACAGAATCGCACAGGCACTGCAGGAAATCAATCTTCAGACCAGTTTGACAAAATGATGGCACAGTTCATGAGCAGCGATCTGACATACCTATCTGAAAATGTCATGGTGAAAGCGAGAAAATAGTGTGCTGCAACATACATCCCGAAGTCCATGCAGTCTTGTAACCGTGCATTGCAATATTGTCCATATTTGTACCGTTGCATTCCTGTACATCTCTTTAAGAACAGGACAGCTGTCATTTTAACAGTCCGCCAGAATACAGTCATGCAACTGTGGCAACAATGTAGTGCTCGCTGTGAGAAATCAGTGGGTAGGACAGCAAGCAAAATCAGAGCATCACTGTTTATGAGGGGCAGCCCCAAAATACCTATGGTAAACTAGTAACAAAAAATTAAGCAAAAATAATTGTGTTGCAAACATCTGCTTCGCGGTTGTATGCATGCTCATTACTTCACCAATATTTCATATTGCCACTCAAATTCCCAGCGTTGCCATTTGTATACCTGCTCATGAGCAATACAGTTGTCATTCTTCACATCTAGCCAAACTGTGGTTTCACGCCACTATGACTACATGCCCAGCTGTGCTGCAACAGTACCTTTCAGCCAAACAAACTGAATATACCACTTTTCATGAGGGTGATCCTGACAAACAGTCCATGTTGAACTATGTACAGTGGAACTACCATTACGGCTACTGAGTGTGGCGCTGCTTAACTCGCGGCACTTCTTCCGGTACAGAGTGGCAGAAGCATCAGCGGTCTGCGGTAGCATCATTGCATGTAATGCTGACGCCATTCCACCCAGCTCTCATGCCTTCTGTGTGGCCAGTGGCGGCAGCATGGTGAACTTACACTGTTGAGCCTGAAACTTCACCACACAGCTGCTATACTGCAGCCACATCACCATATATCCTTATGGAGAAAGGCTGAGTATAATCTGCAAAAGATGCCAAAGCAGACCATGACAGTAGTCGGTATCTACAGGGGAGCAAAGGACAATAGCATGAGTATTCTATCCTGATGACCAAAGGCAGACTCAGTAGCCTGTTGCTCTCACAAGGTGAGGGTGGTGCTGGGGTAACCTCAATATTTCAGTGGCACTTCAGTTATGCAGCTGTAGGTCTGTCACTGTGGAATGCCAATGCCAGTACGACAACAGTCAACATTGACTAATGCGTCTGTAGTATAGTTTTTATGTGCATTTGATGCATGCTTTATGGTTCCTAACATGTTAGTTGTCATCAGTTGTCCTGGCACTTATGCTGAAGACATCTACCAGCTCTTCAGCAAAAAATATTTTTCACAATTATGCTGTAATGTCCTGCAGGGCTCCACCCCTCTGCCTCATTGTATGTGTCTTGGTTTGGGTGGTCATCATCATTGGAAGGGAGCTCACCAAGTCTACATTGTGTATCCCTGTGAAGGGTGGTTTGTAGGTTTCCATCATGTTAACCTCTTGCCCTCATCTGTTCCAGAGTGTACATGTTGAAAGTCTTCCAGCCTATCCTTGTTCAGATTCCTGTGGGAATGCTGAGGTGTAATTTTGCCATCTTGAAACCTGCATGGTATGTTCTGTCGTGAAGTATGCATTCTACATCTGCACGCAGCAGCTCAGCTGGGGGCATACAGGAGTGATACAATGGCAATACAACATGCTTCCCTCATCCTACTGGAGATGCCATTCTTTCTGCATTCCACTATCAATTTGCCTTGTCACAGCATTACCACACTGCACTGGCAAGAAGTTGAGGACCTGTGATATATAATAGCCTCAAGGATCGCTTTCATGCCGAGAGAGAGTATCAAGAAGCTCCTCATATGCTATAGTCCACATTATGGGCACTGTGCCCTAGGTACATTATTTTAAGACTGCTTGGCATTCTAGCACAAGTAAGCAATAAAATGCAATACATTTAGGTGACTTGCAGGCTGGTAAGCAGCACTTTTTGGGCAGTGTGCATGTGGTGGGGGGACAGCATTGCTCTGCTGCTATAATGACTAGCTTTTGATTGTGATCTCAAATCGGATGCAGTCCTCAAACAGATACAACATGTGTGAAGAAGAGCATAACAAATGTAGTGACGTCCATTGCACAGTAGTCGAGGCTGAAGTTGCATACAGTGCAGCTGAAAACATGGAAACAGTGAATTAGACATCAGATCAGGAACTCTTGCTATATGTAGTCTGCTCATTTCACCATGCACAGCATATGTTGCACTTCCTAGGTTGCCAGCAGTTGATTCCTTGCTATCTTTTAGAAGGATCGGCTTATGTCTGCCTGATGCATTCTTCAAGTGTTCCACAGGTCTAGGATGCACAAGCTCCTCAGGAAGGCTGTTCCATGCATCCAGCATCCTGTCTGTGAAAATATACTTCTTTCCAGTGCTGCAAACTGCCCATATCTATCATCACATTATGTCTTCCTGTTGTTTCACATGTCTTTTCCTAAGAGATGCTACACTCTTGAAGTGTGTCGATCGTACTGAGCCACTTCAAAGTTTCTGTCATATGTTCTGTGTCCTTCCTGTCTTCAAGGGGATACATATGAAGCTCTTGTAGTTTCTGCTTGCATGGTTTGTCTTGCAAGCCCTGTACCATTATGGTTTGCCCTCCTGTGCTGTGCTGAGCCTCTATCCTGTCTATGTCCTTACAGAGATGGGGGTCTTCAGAAGTCGATGCAGCACTCAGATGCCATCTGGCCAAGTGGCTGCACAGAGGGCTATCTTGTTTACTACCTAGGTATTCACATGAGTGAACATATCTGGGTACATGGACATCAGTTTAAACTTGCATTATTCATCTGTTTGGTTTCATTTGATTGCTGGATGTATGAATATAAAAACCAGAAAATAAACTTACTGCACTGACAGCAAGCATATGCTGTTTATTGTCTTGCTTTTCTTTTTTTATTAGTAGATCAGGAATGAAAAGCAAAAGAAGAGGCAGCATAGCAAGATAAACAGATTTCCCATGCACACAGGTATGTTGTCCTACCCTGAATATAGAAGCTGCTGTACAGAATCATGAAGGTGGCATGGTTGCAAAATACAAAGGGGTACTGTAATAGTTGGCTGCAGTGTCTAATATTTCTTTTTTATGTTACAGGCATGAGCCAGTAGAAGTCTTCTGAAGAAGGCTCAATGTAGTCATACAATGTGCATCAACAGTAACTCAGGCATAAAGAGCGGTGTTTGAAAAACTTGAAATGTATTCCCATTGAAATATGAATTCAAAATATATGACCTACAAAACAAATCAGGATGTACTGAATTAGAAAGAGTTTGGTTTTCTTTACAAGCACTCTTACATGATGACACAGACTGTAAGATGAATTCTAATATACTTAGCATCTTTTGAGGCATAACACTCTGCCAGTGCATGAAGATAATAAAAAGTTGAAGGTAGGGACAATGACAAAGTAATTGACAGTGACATATGAATGAAAAACAAATGAGCACACAAAAGAATCAGGAGACACTGAATTAGTAAGATTTTGGCATTCTGTACAGGGTTCATGGATGGTGGCACAAAGCTGCAATAATTTTTAAAGCAGTCCCACATGGTTTGGAAGCACAATAGTCTGTTATTCTACGAGATCATGAGGTAAAGGCACAAAAAGTGAGACATCAGTAAGCAGCAGGGCATAGTACTGTGGCAATATGTAAGGCATATCAGTTAAGAAGGGGGATAAAACCTTTTTATAGGTACATCAGGAAAAAGAAAAGACCAAGGGAGGGATAATGAGGCTTAATAAATGGGAGGGAGGGTGGGCAGAGGGGTGACTGTGAAAGGGCAGAATACTAAACAATATTTTTGCTCAGTATTTACAAGGAAGGGGAGGTACCTAAAACAAACAGTAGAAACACTCTGGATACAGAAGTTGATACCAGCCCATTTACAGAAAGAAAGGGTTCTGAAAGAACTCTTAAAACTGAAGGTGGACAAAGCAATGGGGCCTGATGGGATTCATCCCAGAATTCTAAAAGAACTAAGAGTAGAACTAGTGATACCACTGACTACCCTCTTTAACAAATCATGGGAGGATGGGGTGGTACCCTGAGAGGACTGGAGGAGCAGATGTGATTCTCCTTCACAAAGTGGGAGCAAGGCAGAAGCGGAGTAATTACAGACCTGTTAGTTTTAACCTCAGTGGTAGGGAAAATGATGGAATCACTTCTGGGAAATAATTGTTGAGTATCTAGAGGCCAGATGGGCACAGGACCCAAGGCAGCATGGATTCTGGCCAGGAAGGTCATGCCAGACAAATCTAATAGATTTCTTTGACTGGGTGACCAAAGTAGTTGATCAGGGAGGGGCTGTGGACATGGCCTACCTAGACTTTATGAAAGGCATTTGACACAGTCCACACAAAGATTAATATACAAGTTAGCCAACCTGGGAGTGGTCCCAGATGATAACCCTGGATAAAAGAATTGGCTGGGAATAGGACACAGAGAGTAATAGTAAATGGAGTCCATTCTGAAAAAAGGGGTTAGTAGTGGGGTACCTGGGAGTTCAGTATTAGGACCGGTCCTCTTCAATGTCTTTATAAGCGACATTGCAGAAGGACTGGAAGGAAAAATATTCTCTTTGCAGATGACACAAAGATCTGCAACAGAGTTGATGCACAAGGTGGAGTGGAAGGATGAGAAGGACTTGGTAAGGAGTTAGAGGAATGGTCAAATGTATGGCAGCTTAGATTCAATGCTAAGAAGTGCAAGGTAATGCACCTGGGAAACAAAACCCAGGGAAGAGTACACAATGGGGGTGGAGATACTAACAACAACAAAAATGGAAAGGGACCTGGGGGTAGTCATATCAGATGACCTAAAGGTGGTCAAGCAATGTGAGAGGGCAGTAGAGGAGGGCTGGGGGATACTGGGATGCATAGGAGAGGCATCACCAGGTAGAAAACAGGAAGATTATTATCCCTCTGTACAGACAGCTAGTGAGACCCCATCTGGAGTACTAAGTGTAGTTCTGGAGACCCAATCTCCGCAAAGACATAGACAGGATGGAAGCCGTCCAGAGGAGGGCGACTAAAATGGTGCAGGGTCTGCACCGGAAGACATATGAAGAGAGACTTAAGGAGCTTAATATGTATAGCCTCGAGGAAAGGAGGGAGAGGGGGGACATGATAGAAACTTTCAAGTACCTCAAGGGAATCAACACAGTCCAAGACGGTAGTATCTTTCAAAAAAAAAGGTGTGCAAGATCAAGGGGGCACAATTTGAAGATAGAAGGGGGGCGGCTCAGAGGTAATTTAAGGAAGTATTTTTTCACAGAGAGGGTTGTGGATGTATGGAACTGCCTTCCAGAGGAGGTTGTGGAGTCAAAAACAGTGGTGGAATTCAAGCGTGCATGCATGGGACAGTCATAAGGCAATTCTAGGGGGTGGGGGTAGGAAGAAGTAGGCTGCTGGTTAACTAGCATCTGCAGCTTATCCATCAGGTAGGGAAATGGGCAGACTGGGTGGGCCAAGCGGTCCTCATCTGCCGTCAAATTCTATGTTTCTATGTTTCTATGAAAGAAATCCTTATTCTCATGCCTTGCTATGAAAACGCTTGCTATATATGTAAATGCACAATGAGCTGGCCTTGCTAGCTTAAAACCTGCTGTCGTCAATACTAATGAGGGTAATGTGAAATAACAGGAATAAACAGAAAAGTACGAAATATAGCACCAGAGAAACCAGGCAGCCTGTGGCATCCCAGTACTGCAGGCATGTGTCTGCAGGTGAGAGGAAATGCATTGTGTTGTTCCATGCTGTGGCCTCTACCTACATAATGTTACTTGCAATTGCCGCCTACTAGTTGCTGTAGATTAGTAGCAGCATGGTGGCAATCTGCAGGCATCATAGTATGCGGACACTGTAAATAGACAGGCATCAAGTAGATAGGCATGCAAGCTGTCATATACACGCAGGTGCTTAGATTAGGATGCACATCTTACGTAGTGGGCAGTCTTGTTGTTGGAATGCCAAAGCATTGCAATAGTGAGGGTTGACAACTGATGGCAGTACAAAGAGATAGCTGTGGGAAGGCAGCACGTAGGAAAGTACACAGGGCAAATACCTTGTTAATTTATAGGTCTGCCTAGAAGGGGCGAACATGAGGGAAGCTATGGCACAGTCAGTCAATTTCAACTGTGAATCAATCACTGCTGTTGGTAAAGTGAAAAACAGCAGATACGGTGGCAAAACATGAAATGACATGGATTTTACTGCATTGCCTGCATGGAATAGTGTGCCGTCATAGGGCGTGCGCCTGCATGAATTGGGTAGATGGATGATCTGGTGGTATAAAAGCAGACTGGGTAGCAGATCAAACGTCTGCAAAGAACACCGGGCAGTCTGGGCAAAGACAGTGTGACTGGAAGATGCAGCGCGGGGAGAGGACAGGAAAGCTGGTGTGCAGGACAGCTTATATGTCACAGTGTGGTTGAATAGTAGAAGCATAACAGGCAGAGAGGTGCCAAGGCACCAGTGTAAGGCAAGCAACAGGCACCAGAGGCTGCCAAACATTTTGCAGCACTTGGGGACAATACATAAGACTCAAAGTTAGTGCTGGAGGAATAAATAAGCATGGATGCAGTTTATCAGCAGCCATAAGCAAGCAAGAAGTAGACAATAGTTCAGTTTGGCACTTGCAGAAATTGGGGAGGCAGGGGTGGGGAGTCGGGGAGCAGCGGCAGATTAGATATAGGAAGTGTCTGGTATCATAGCCCTGGTATCACAATGCAAACATATGTGAGAAATGATCAGAAGCAGAGAGGGAAGGCATAAGCATGGTGGCAAAGACCGACATACAAATCGGGAGATGAATGAAGGGCAGGGCACTGCAAGTGTGAGCTCGGCATGTAATGATGGGGTATCAGCAGCACCTCATACCTTCCAGTATCTGCATTGCATTACTTTTGGGGAAGCAATCGCATGTAATATGATGCGAGAGTTGTCAGGAAGCAGGCTGCTATGTGACCTTCCCTGGGGTACATTTGTACACATCGCAGTCAGTGACAGAATGAGCGATCGCTTGGGGACGATTACTGGCCGAGCATTACTGTTGAAGGTAACAGCTGTTTATTTATAAGGAGGCACTAGTTGTAAATTGCAGCGCATGTCCAGATTGGGCGCCTCATATGATGGCACGTCAGATTATTGGCGGAATGCCTGGAATGCATATGTGTGTGCTTCTGAGAGCGGACATATTGAAAGTCAGCCACATTTTTCATTCTGCTCGGAGATCAGCATTCAAGCAGTGACCCAACGAGTGCAGCCTCTGTTGACGTCTCATTTGGTGAGCTGTACTGGCACTATTGACAGAGGGAGTCCATATACAGATATGTAAAGCACAGCCTGCATATTAAGTTGTAATAGATGTACATAGTTGATGCAAACAGGTGGCAGTAGTGGAATACTCTGGCAACTAGCCTAGTCACACATGGTCTACTGTCAACTGTCGATCCAATGCTGAATGCATACTTGATGGCAAAGCATCGTAAATGTACAGCAAGCGAACGGATGCGGGGGGGGGAGATAAACATGTGCAAGGGAAGGCAGCATCTGGCCAAGGGTAGTGAATGGCACTGCAAAAGCAGAATGCAATACAGAGTGTTATTATCAGCAATAGGAAGACAAACTGGCACGCCTGTGCAGCAGCAGTGACAAGCCGGCATGATGTCGAATGATTGAATTTAAGAAAAGCTTCTGTATGGCTGTGTTGTACAAGTAAGTAATGACAAAACAATTGCTATGGCAATAGAGCATCAGTATGGTATCCAGTGGTACAATACAGATTGGATTTCTAGGGCGCCAGATGTCCACGGTGATATAGCATCCCATACACACAAGAAACAGACTTGCTGGAAAATTCGAAAGAAGTAGAATGTATACAAGTGCCACTGAATTATTATATGGTCACATATCCAGCTTGTATAATTGAAAGCAATAGTGACAATTACTGTCTGATGCATTCTTCTCTGCCCAAACTCTAAAGTAAGCTGCATGGATTAGCAGCCATGTAATAAATGGGGTTAGTGGACAGAGCGGCACTGTGATAGGAATGCAGGTGTCACTAATTCCTCAGTCTACCTGCCTACATATGTAGTAACAGGACAACAAATCACAGCATATGTGAGGCAGTACCGAAGGCCAGAAAATTGCTTGCAGGCCGATTACCTCAGACCACTGAGACTTGCCCAATACTTTTCAGACAGCACAGTCTGAGATGGAAGGCTAGCCTTCGAGACTTGCCGAATAATGCTCAGACAGCACACTACACGATCGAAGCCTAGCCTTCAGGTTCAGAAGGGAATTGGGTGGCATGCAGCCTCGGTAGCGGGACAAGCGGTGAAGTATTTCATAATGAGTATTAGGTTGGCAACCTGGCGCAATAGGATGGTACACTGAAGTACTGCACACCGTGGCAAATACAAACCTTCAAGTCAACATGAATGGTAGTTGCCATTTTTCTGTGATGCGTGCTACTGTTATATTGCCATCGTCATGGTTCTGCCTAGCAACCTGTTAACATTCACAGTGGTATGACCGCCAGCATAATGACTTTGTATACAGCCAGTGCAGAAGCGGGGGGTTCAAGGGCTAGAGCTGTCAATGTGTAGATCTGGCATTGAATGCCTCAAATGAGAAGGCATTCTTCTGAAAAGCTTGCTCAATAGTATTCAGGCGATGCATACTTGTTGACACTAGTGAGACAGTAAGACTGCATCAGTCAGTGACAGCTCATTGAGGGGACATAGAGTGTGCTGCATCTACATGTAAGAACTGAATGAGTGGCAAGATAGCAATGAAGGCAACGGAATTCTGATAGCTATGCACAGTTGCCATAGCTACTGACATCCGCAAACATTCAGAATGACTGCAAATAAAGTAATAGACATGGAGCTATGTGTGTAAAGATATGCTTCTCTATCTGTATGTTTGAGAAGAGGGTGCTATAGCGGTCTGCACTCCATAATGGCTTCACCTAGTGTTGGAATGTGCTTCCTAGTCTGGGTGCCTGTATCAGAGGCAACATAATGTCGGGCATGGTGCTACCATTCGAAGGGAACCAGATGTGAGCAAGCACTGTTCTCTAGCATTGAACTAGCGGCATGGCAATGAGCTGCAGTCTGTCATATCAAGATACCCGCTGGGTTGCAAGGAGGGAGACCCGAGCAAGGTGAAACATTCTCTGGAACGCTAATGTGGCAGCATACAGAAGGCATCTGGGTTGTCCTAGGGCATACAGTAGTGGTAGGATAGAGGAGATGCATGTATTGCGGGGGGGGGGGATGACTTTGTAGGCCTGGCACTCAGTTCAACGCAGCAGACATGGCAGGTGAGCAAACACGGGAAACATCATGGTTCTCCTGGATTATGGAATGACTGGTAGTTGCTGCTAGTTGTGGATTGTATCAGCAGTTGGCATTTCATGTCTGCAGCGCTGCAGTCACAGGTAAACTGCTGCCTCAGGACTCATGACAACTGGAAGGCAAATAGCAGGCATGACAGGTGCAATCACTGGCAGTCAGCATATACGGTACAAAAGTGAACCAGTTTCTGTTTGGTTGGAGATGGTCTGGCAGAGTAAATGGCAGCTGACCGATGGAATGGCTCTGGGGGGGCGGTCATCAGAAGGCCCTGGGGGACAGCATGGGCAGGCATTCTGCAGCCTTAGTCTGTTCCTGTCATAATTGTTAATGCTTCTATATCTGCAGCATCATTGCACTAATCACATGGCACTGCGAGCAGTATCTTGCCATGTGGTAGTATTAGGCTGTTCGCTATTGCGGCTGGCAAATGTAGCAAGACATGATGTCAGAACACCACAGTCAAGTACAGCCAACTTAATACAGCGTGCATTGATAAGTTTCATGCAAACATTTCTAAGGATGGCAGCATAGTACGAATTGTACCTTTACTGCGGGTGCCAGGATGGGGAACGGAGGGAGCGGGGCAGACTGCAGGCACTGGGCGGGAGCGGGAGGGTGTACTTTTACTCTGGCCACCGGGACGGGGAACGAAGGGAGCCGGGCAGACAGCAGGCAATGGAAGGGAGTGGAAGGGCTCACTTTTACTCCAGCTGCCGGGACGGGGAGCGGGGTGGAGAGTAGGTAGTGGGAGGGAACGGAAAGCCTCACTTGTAGTCCTCGTGCCGCGACAGGGGAGCACGGCAGATAGCAGGCAGTGGAACGGAGCCAGATGAGTTGCTTGTACTCCGGGCACCAGGGCAGAGGGAAGGGGGCAGACAGCATGCAGTGGGAGGGAGCGGGAGGATTTAATTTTACTTCTGGTGCAGGGACAGGGAACGGAGGGAGAGGGGTGGACAGCAGGCAGGGGGCAAGAGCAGGAGGGTTTACTTTTACTCCGGGTGCCGGGACGGGAAGGGAGGGAGGAACCAGTGTGTCATTCTTTGGGATGACCTGGCAGAATAATTGCCAGCTGACTGATGGACTGCTTGGGGGGGACGGTCATCAGAAGGCCCTGGAGAAAACATGGCTAGGCACTCTGCAGCCTTAGTCTGCTTCTGTCATAATTGTGCATGCTTCTATATGCACAGCATGTGCATTCTCAAATTGAGCAATGAAATGTAGAAGGTAGGCAGTTCTTGAGTGTGGGACAGTAGTAGTAGTGCATGCAGCAAAGCCAATGTTCACCAAAAGCGGAGTCTGGGAAGCCATATTATGAGTCGGCATACTGCAGTCAGCCACAGGCAGCACAGTAATTAGCACTGCATGCCTACCTGCCAGGGAACTGAGTTGCACATGAGGCAGACCAAATCACAGAGTGCTTTGCATGTGGTCATACACAGAGGCACGGGCAATCAATGGCAGAAACAGCAGTACTGCCCAGCAAAATTATAAGGGCAGCTTAGATCATGGATTCCAATAAGTCATCATTGAGTACAGCAAGACACGTATATGCAGGCATGCACAGCTACAACTTTGTGACGTATGCGGCTAGTCAACATGCAAGCAACAAAGCTGTAGGCCTGCAAGGTGGATACAGGCAGAAAACAACAGGTATGTGCAGCCAAACTGAAGGGGGAACACTGCCTATAGCTAAACACTAATAACCAAATCAGTTATGTAGACCCTACGAGACGCGAATTCATGCAGTGCCAGCAAACAACGTTTGTTTGTCATATCTAGTAGTTGGGGGGGGGGGCGCTACCCTGAACACATCCATGCAGTGAGCAACAGCCGCTGGTTGCTTTCAGGGTCTATATACACATAACACTATGCAACAAGAACATAGCACGTCACACAGTACTGATGGAATAAGGGGAAACAATGACAATGGGCACTAGACATAGTGCATTCAAGATTCTGAGCTGTAGGACCACAACCAGCAAGAAGCTTACCTTATGTGAAACAAGAAAGGGTCTGTAAGTATCAGCAAAAGGAATCGGCAGCCGTTTGTCCCTGTATTCAAGCAGAGAACAGAAATGCTGAAGATAACAGCTAGCAAGCAATGCAATCGATCGGATGACATACCTATGGCAACTGATTGCTGACACTCATGCTATTTATACATGTTCTTCAAAGTCATTTCTTATCTGCATGCCTTTCATTGCTGGCAATAAAGCTAAAAGCATTTGCAAGAAACAGATGCTCACACATCGCACAAATAATGGCATGTTCTCAGACAAGCAGTCTCCTACCGCGGCCTGCACGGCAATCTTTGTTTATATTAGTATAGACTGAGTGGCAGAGGCATTGGCTCTCATTCTTCTTTAATGGGTACTGGGTCGTAAGATAATTAAGATGTTCAGAGCAGTCACATAAAGTGATGGCAATAGCAAGGGAATAAGAGAGGCACAGGCTCCCTGCATGTATTTCGAAGGCTTCATCAATCCATAGACGGCAGGGCACCATAGTGATGCTGTGTGCAGGCCTGCTAACTAGAAAGAACTGCAAAATGACACGGTAACCTATATCGTAACACAGCCTACTGAAATCATAATAGGTATTCTACATGCACTGTGCTATACCGCAGAATGTATCATTCATGCAACTGGCAATGGTTACTGTAAGTATTCTGAGCCATGCACGCCATTGCCTACAGTAGAATACATGTCTATCGGCATAAAATGACATGCCACAGTGGAGATCAATGCTGCCATAGCATCACGACAGCTATTCGTCTTGGCAGCACTAGATGGCAGAGCAGCAGTACAAATGGGGAATAGCTTGCAAGCACTATCAAAGAATCTGGACAGCACCTCAGGTTGTTATGGTAGATAACATGCTAGGTCTACTGCCAATGAAATGTAGAAAGCCAGATACTCATCAGAAGAAGGCAATATGTGTTGTTGTGGCCTAGAAAACTTAATTAGCGTGCAGTTGGTACCTGCTGTGTTGGAAACAAACAAGACAAATGGCCAGCATAATGTCTGGTAACAGCGCTGCATAAACAGGGCAGTAAAATGACCTGTCTGCTTGAAAGTCGAAATACAGGCCACGAGGAAAAGGTAAACAAAGAAGGACTTCAATATGATGCGCAATAAGTGATTGCAGCTACAACGCATAAGCAATGCAGAACATGGCTAGGAAAGACTGCTGGCAACATGTCTACAGTAACATGAAGGGCACTCACTCTCACAATCAGAGGCATATCTTATAACATCCAAACATGACGTGACAGACTGATGGCAACATTTGGAACAGCTAAACAGCATTACTATTACTGAATACGGTTGAATTATTCTGACGCAGTCACATTATATTGACAGGTAGGTAAAGCTTGCCAAGCCATTTTGTTCATGCAAATGTGGGAAACAGAAATGGTTCTGCAGGCTACCTGCCTATTTTGTATCATGCATTACCCCAAAGTATCTGTCTTGCAGTACCATTATATGCTGCATTGCATCATATATGATGGAAACCTACATGCCGTATAAGTAGCTTAGTATATCTCATGCATACACACTGCATGGCTTCCACGGGCTTGATACGCAACACCGCTGTAGGACTGACTGTCAGAATTCACAGCATGCGACAACATGTGGCATAATCAATATTGGGCATCGTTATGTGTGAGGGCTACCAATCGAGCCTTGGTGTTTCATGTTTTTACTGTCTGCATCTTCTCATATATGGTGCGTGTCGACTATCATCCTATGAGTCTGGCTAAACAGGCTATGCACCTGCACAGTACAGATTTTGCTGTGTAGTTCATGTTGTCCTAGCTCCCAGTGGGGAATGCAGTGTGCACTGACAGGCATGGCCCTCTAAAATGTCCTGCAAAACAAGGCAGCTATGTAGTGGGAGGCATCAGAAAGTGTGTTGTATAACGAAACAAAGCTTGTCATGATAGTGTCAGCAGTGTGCGGAGCCATACAAAAGAGCAACATTTCAGCAGATGTACCATCAATTCTGGCATGCAAACAGAGCAAGCTGTTTATTTTATTCTGAATAGCATTGCCAGCATGCCATTGCCAGGAATAGTATAATTGTACTGCACTAGCCAAACATGGGGGGCTTCTCATTAGACGGCGGCAGGCATGGATGGGGATGGGGGGGCAGGGGAGGCAGCTGAGTAACTGTAGCATTATACAAGGGTGCACGCTTTCTTTTGCAGATGTTTTTCACTGCATGAGCAGACATAGGCCCTTGTCAGGGCTGCAGCACAAAACGCAGATGCATTGTATGCAGGCTCAAAGTAGGTGCGAGGGTAGCTAGGTCTGCTGAATAACAGGTTCGTGCTGCTGTCCCAGACATAGGGCAATAACATCAGAGCTTTACACGGAAGACATTAGTTGCTGTAAGATTCTAGTGATTGCAAGCATCGCTCAAAGGGCCTATATCTGTTCGACGGGGAGTCTATGTGCTCGGGCAGGGGGATCTAAGACATGAGGCCTCTGCTTAGCAAGACGAACTGCAGGGTGGTACGAACCTCTGCTGTCCTGTACCCTAATAATATGGGGAACTCAGCGGCGACCACACCAGGTAAGGCAATCTGGCAACTCTTCAGTAACCAGAATGCAGTCACTGTTCATACTTAGATTCTGTACTGCAACTATGGGTCAGGCTGCATTGCATTACTGCTGTGTATCAGGAAGCCGATATACAGTCAGGGGTAAATAGCCACAGACGTTTACAGCCTAGCAGTCAATACATCACCTGTTGAGAAATACTACTGTATTCATACATGTGCATGGCTTCCATGGGTTTTACATGCAACAGTGCCATAGGATTGCCTGTCACAATTGAGGGCATGTGGCACAGGCAGCTGAGTAACCGTAGCATTATACAAGGGCACACACTTTCTTTTGCAGATGTTTTTCACTGCACCGGCAGACATAGCCCTTGTCAGGGCTGCAGCACAAAACACAGATGTATTGTATGTGGGCTCAAAGTAGATGCGATGGTAGCTAGGTCTGCTGAATAACAGGTTCTTGCTGCTGTGCCAGAAATAGGGCAATAACATCAGAGCTTTACAGTGAAGACATTAGTTGCTGTAAGATTCTACTGATTGCAACCATCATTCAAAGTGCCTATATCTGTTCGGGGGGGGGTAAGGGTCTATGTCTGTTCGGGGGGGGGAATCTAAGACAGGAGGCCTCTGCTTAGCAAGACGAACTGCAGGGTGGTGCGAACCTCTGCTGCCCTGTGCCCTAATACGGGGAGCTCAGCGGCGACCAGACCAACTAAGGCAATCTGGCAATCCTTCAGTAACCAGAATGCAGTCAGTGTTCATACTTAGATTCTGCATTGCAAGTATGGGGCAGGCTACATTGCATTACTGCTGTGTATTAGGAAGCGGATATGCAGTCAGGGGTAAATAGTCACAGACGTTTACAGCCTGGCAGTCAATACATCACCTGCTGGGAAATACTACTGTATTCATACATGTGCACGGCTTCCATGGGTTTTATATGCAACAACGCCATAGGATTGGCTGTCACAATTCAGGGCATGCGGCACAGTGTGTCATAATGAGCACTGCATATTGTTATGTGCCACTCCTACCAATTGAGCCTTGGCATTTCATTTTGTCACTGTGTGGTCTCTTCATATGTCATGCTCCCAATATCATCCTATGAATCTGGTTAAACAGGCCATGTGCCTGAACAGTAGCGATTTTGCTAGGCAATTTGTGGTGCCTTAGTTCCCAATCGGAAAAGCACTGTAACGTGAAACTCATGCGGACTACAATGTGCTGTGAAACAAGGCAGCTATTTAGTGGAGCCATGAGAAAGTGTGCTGTATAATAGTATGAAGCTGCTCCATGATGGTGTCACCAGTCTACAGGACCATAGAAACCAGCAACATTTCAGCACATGCACCTCAAGTCTGCCATAGAAGCAGATCAAGCTTTTTATTGTATTCTGAATAGCACAGCCAGCAGGCCACTGCCAGCAGTAGAATAATTGTACTGCACTTGCAGTAGGTGAAATGTGCGTTGCCTGACCCTCTAATCCATCAGCTCTACACCTGAGGCACACATGTACGCACTTTATCGAGGGCAGACATAGGGGAGTTGCCACATTAGAGGGCCGGCATGTATTGGGGGTGGGGAAGGTGGCTCAATAACTGTGGCATCATCGTAGGGCATACACTTTCCTGGCCAGATGTTTTTACTGCACCAGCAGACATAGCCCCTTGTCGGTCTGCACCAGAGAACACAGGTATATTCTGCAGATTCAAACTACATGAGGTGGCACCTAGATCTGCTGAATAACAGCTTCGTGATGGTATCCCAGAAATAGGGCAATACCATTACAGCTTCACAGTCAAGACATTAGTTCCTGTAGGACTGCAGGAAGTGCAAGCACCATTGGAGGGCCTATCTCTGCTCTCGGGTGGGGAAAAATAACAGGAATGAAACACAGGAGACTTTTGGTTAGCAACACGAAGTGCAGGGTTTTGTGAACCTCTGCTGTCCTATGCCCCAATAGAGGAAAGTCAGCGGTACCAAAAGCAGCTAAGTTAACCTGGCAATCCTTCAGTGAGAACATTGCAGTCACTGTCCATACTTAGATTCTGCACTATACCTGTGGGCCAGCCTGCAGTGCATTGCTGTTCTCTATTTGGCACCGCTTAGACAGTCAGGGGGAAATAGTCACAGGAGGTCACAACCTGGCTCTGAATACATCATTTGCTGGGAAATACCAGTGCAATTATACATATCATTGGAACCAGAGCATCCATGCCATATAAGTAGCTTAGTATATCTCATGCATACACAGTGTATGCCTTCCACAGGCTTCATATGCAACACCGCTGTAGGCTGACTGTCAGAATTCACGGCATGCGACAATATTTGGCATAATCAATATTGGGCATCATTATGTGTGAGGGCCACCAATCGAGCCTTGCTGTTTCATGTTGTTACTGTGTGTGTCTTCTCATATATGCTACATCGCGATTATCATCCTATGAGTCTGGCTAAACAGGCTATGCATCTGCATAAGTACCGATTTTGCTAGGTAGTTTGTGTTGTCCTAGCTCCCAATGAGGAATGTACTGGACAGTGGCAGTCATGGCTCTCTAAAATGTCCTGCTAAACAAGGCGGCAGCTATGTAGTGGGAAGCATCCAGGGTGATCGTATGATGAAGAAAAGCTTCTCATGATACTGTCAGCAGTGTCTGAAGCCATACAAAGCAGCAACATTTCAGCAGATGTACCATCAACTGGGGCATGCAAGCAGTTCAAGCTGCTTATTTTATTCTGAATACCATAGCCAGCATGCCATTGCCAGGAATAGTATAACTGTACTGCACTAGTAGTAGATGTAATGTATGCTGCCTGACCCTCTGGCCCATGAGCTGCAGACTTGAGGTACACATGCAGGTAGGTCATCGAAGCCAGACATGGGGCTTCCCACATTAGACGGGCAGCATGGATTGGGGGCCAGGAAGGCAGACCAGTAACTGTTGCATTATACAACGGCACACACTTTGTTCTGCAGATGCTTTTCACTGCACCGGCAGACATAGGCCCTTGTCAGGGCTGCAGCACAAAACGCAGATGTATTCTATGCGGGCTCAAAGTAGATGCGATGGTAGCTAGGTCTGCTGAATAACAGGTTCATGCTGCTATCCCAGGAATAGGGCAATAACATCAGAGCTTTACAGTGAAGGCATTAGTTGCTACAAGATTCTAGTGATTGCAAGCATCGTTCAATGGGCCTATATCTGTTAGGGGACGGGTCTATGTCTGTTCGGGGTGAGGATCTAAGGCAGGAGGCCTTTGCTTAGCAAGATGAACTGCAGGGTTTTGTGAGCCCCTGCTGCCCTGTGGTCCAACAGGGACAGTCAGCGGCAACAAAATCAGCAAAGTCACCGCGGCAATCCTTCAGCAAAAGAATGCAGTCACTGTTCATACTCGATTCTGTACTGTAACCATGGACCAGGCTGCAATGCATTACTGCTCTGCACTACTGTAATTACACATATCACTGCACGTACTGGCATCTCCGCTTGACACACACAACACATGCAGCACAGGACAGCTGGCAAGTACAGCATCTCCGCTTGACGCGTAACGCTAATGCAACACAGCACAGCTTTGCCTCCCAAGAACTGCACACTGCTTGACAGCTATGCCTCTGCATGCGGTAGTACAACAAAGTCCGCATGCAGCACAGCAACGTATTCAATATGGCAATGCCACAGTGCAAAGAATGGACCCAGTCTTCACAGCTACACCCCCTTTCCCAACTCTGATGGCACTCTGCTATAACAAATAACACCGTGTCCAGCGAGATCATCAATGATCTCTCTACTGAATGCCCCGTGCTTGGCTCCGTGGCACTCTTGTCTTGCACTCCCAGAAATGTCCCCCAAACCCGAACACCCTACTATCAACACACACAGCGGCCCCAGTGGCATGCAGTTTCTACTCTGCTGCTGCCAACTGCGATGCCTGCCTTCCCATGTCACTCCTTCCCTACAGCCCTCATTGTCTGCCGAATACTTTACTATGGCCATCTCTTTCCCTTCCATCCATCCCTGCCTCATACCTGCTGCCCCTATGTACTGCTCACAGCTCCACAATAGCCCGCCGATGGTATGATGACCCCCCCCGGCATGACGAGCGGCGTGCCTGACTTCCCATGTCACTACTGCCCTACGGCCCTCATTGTCTGCCGAATACTCTACTATGGCTGTTGTTTGTTCCCTTCCATCCATCCCTGCCTCATACCTGCTGCCTCTATGTACTGCTCACAGCTCCACAATAGCCTGCTGATGGTATGACGCGCGTCCCCGGCATGACGAGCGTCGCCACCATTGGCACGGCTACTTTCTTTGAAAGTTGTGGCACACTTCCAGACTACTGTCACCGGCAGCATCAATCCTTATTGGTGCCTGCCACACACACCCCGCCATGCACTGCCAGCATTGGCCACATCACTACCGAGCCCCCAGGACCTGCTACTGCAGCAACCTGCCGCAATATGTTTCTTGTGCATGCGTGCAAGCAAACATAAAAATGACACATGTGGATCTCAGAAATCACATAAGCTGCCATCACAAAAATTTCCACCGATCAGTACCTTGCCTCCTAGACAACACATGCAAAATGTCAGCTAATTTCATCAAACAGTGTCAAAGATACCAATATGTAAAGTTAAGGGTTTAACATTGAAGACCCTACTTAACATTAACAATAGTGGCACTACCGCACCACTATAATATATGTATATGTATACATTTATGCATTTCTCTGTCACATATTATTTCTTACTAGGGAGACTTCATGTAAACATGACTTCAGTCCCTTACCCCTCATTGGTTCTGACTGATTTTCCCCTTACCTGAAGTCATGATCTGTTGCTTGTGGTATCACAGCCACTTCCATGGCAGCAGATTGTGATGTCACAGTGAGAGGATTATGACTTCAAGTGGATAATTCACAGCATGAGTAGATGAACTATAAAGTTCAAGGACTTTTTTATCTGACAATGTCTGTAATAACCAAGAACAAGAGGAAAGCTATTAATAAAAATACTTCAAGTACAAGTTTTATGTTGTCTAAATATTATGTTTCTACAGATTTCCTTAAAGGCTTCAGTTGCACTTTAATTTTATATAGTGAGTTAGGCTCTTTCTTTCATCCTTAGAGGTCCTATCCTGTTTTATGTCCAGTTCATTGTTCTTGTGGGAGATTTGCATGTGTGGAACCAGAGTGACCTTGATGATCCATAATCAGGTCAGTGTCCTGAGTTGGGATTTTTCTGACAATCCTAAGTGACTCAAACTCATGGTTAATTGCAATGATCTTCATGGTAGTAAACACATTCTTCTTTGTTCAAAGTCCCTGAAGCCCTCAAGAAATCCTGCCAACCCATCTGGCAATACTACAGTACTTTGTTGATGTACTGTACATCTGTATTGGCTCGTTTGCAGTTCCTGCCTCTGCAGGACAGACCTTTTGACTCAACTGACTGCATGCATAGTCTCATTCGTGCCTTACCTATTATAACAAAGTGACTCACAAATCTCATAATACTGCATATAAGACCATCTTTAGAGTCATAGAGTGCTAAGCCACACAGTGAGTTTAGAGTTTTAAATATTAAAGCAGCAGTGCAGCAAAAAAATTTTTCTGAAAAAGCTAGTTTCAGTTACAGCTAATAGCAATGTTAGAATACCTGCCAAATCTACTTTTCAAACACCTCCTATGCTGTGCACCATGAGATTCTTTATTTTCTTGATCCTAACCCTTCCCAGGTCTTAAGTGCTATTTAAAATCAAATGTGTCAGCCATCTTATTTTCCTTGAGAAAAACACTAACAAACAAATTTATAAAATACTCAAATGTTGATGAAATTAGAAAATGTTACCACCAAGTAAAAGAAGAAGAGGTCAGGAATCTTTTATAGTGAAAAAAGGTGGGGTCCAATTTTTTACCCAGTTTCATTGCACTGCTGCTTTAAGCATTATATTAATAAATATTTTGTAAAAAAAAAAACGTTTTTACTGCATGTTGGGTTCAACTTAATATCACAAAAGTAGGAAATGTGGCATTAGAGATTCAAACCCATTTCCCCACACAACCACCACCACACAGCAAAAGGGTAAAAAAATTAGGGTTTGGGGTCTTCAGAGTCTTGGCAAATCAGTGGTGGGGTCTTCCTTGGGGTCATCAACCCTAATGCTCACCCTTTCCACCCAGCCCATAGCATCCTGCCCAAAGCACAATGTACAGCTCCAAGCCAGTGCCTCATAGTGATACAGTCTTGGAAGGTAGAGAAGTATGTCTCACCACATGTCATAAAGACAATCCATTGTACCTTTTGGGGGGTGTATGGGGGAGGTCAGATCAGCAAGGGACCATTTTCTGTTTTACAGGTTAAAAAACATTGAGGGATGGGTTTTCTTTCTTTCAGAGGATATCTCAACACTGGAGATTGCACTGGGGGTGGGCACCCCAGTGCTGCTACATGCATAATGGGGGTGGGTGACCTGGAGGGGATCAAGAGAACTGGTAACAGGAGTGAGCACCCCAGTCCACTCATATATTAAAATATATTTTAACATAAGCTGGCTAAGTGGTGAAGAGTGCTGAGGTGTCTGGCATACCTTGCCTTAATCCATGCCAGCCACCCAGCTTCAGGAATGAGCTTGGGTCACCGGGGGTCTGGTGGGGGGAGAGGATTTTGCATCTGATGGACAGCTCTCCTCTCTCATGGTGGGGAGGTCTGCCATCTTGCTCCTTGGCTGCCAACTGGTGGAGGCTGGGTGGCAATGTTGGAGAAGGAGCAATGTGGAAGGGAGGAGCCATGGTTCCGTAGTGTGTGTGTGCCTCCACATGCACACAATTACATGTCCCTGCAGCTGGGGACAAGAGAAAAAATGGAAAAGGGTTGGCACAGGTTCAATGAAGCCCTGCTTACCTACACCCATTCCTACGTCACCACTTGAACACCAACCCCCACGTCTGGATGAGAGTCATCAGGAGGGGGGAGGATGGTCCTTCCCTTCCTGGTTCTGCTACAGGAGGGGGCAGTCCATGGGGGAAATTATGGGGCAAGGTGAGTCTGGCAGGTGGATGCCAGATGAGGGAGGCAGGGACAAGGCTGAACAGCCTGCCAGAGTCTAACCAAGGGAGAAAAAAATGGCAAAAAATATATATTTCAGCATTGGGAAGGACAGGCAAGCAACCTGCAGGGGAAGGGTGAGAAAAAAGTTGTACTGGGAAAAGGCACCCCAGTCTGCTTACAAAAATACAGAGAGAGAGAGAGAGAGAGAGAGAGAGAGAGAGAGATGGAGACAGGCAGACAGAGAGAGAGAGAGAGAGACAGAGGTGAAATTGTGGGAAACTGTTTAACCAGGAAAGACACACTAAGCCGGAGCTCCTTTCCAGGTGCAACCAAAGAGAAAAAGGAAGTTAAGTGACTTGCTCAGGGTCACACAGCATGCATGTGGAGGCTGATGAGACTCAAACTCAGGTCTCCAGGTTTGCAGCTCAGTGTCCTTAACCACCATGCTATAGTACCTCAGAGACAGAGAGAGAGCAGGGGATTGCCAGCTCACTACTTGAACTAAAGCCGGCAGTACAACTCCAGCTGTTGCTTCAGCATTCAAGCAAATCTCACTGTTCTCACGCTAAGAACACAGGTGAATGCCTCCTCTTGCTAAGGTGGGCAACCTGGATTTTCAGGTGCCCAGAAAAGATATCTCTTGCAATTTTTTCAAATAGCAAACACCAGAATCTAGCTAAAAAGACCCCGTTTAGCTAGGTTCAGGTGTCTGCTTTTTGAAAATATACAATTTTTATGTATTTTCTATGTGTGTGAGTTAAAAAAAAAAGAAAATGGTGGCCATCACAATCTGCATTTTTCTTTTCAACACAAATAAATCATGAAAATAAGCACTCAAGTTTTTTTTGCCGTTCGCATTTGCTGGTTAACTCAAAAATCCTTATTACTCTGAAACAATGTAATATTTTTTTCAGGAAACCTTCCAATGGCACACCATTGGCACATGCCTTCAACCCTGAAAATATTATGAAGAAATCCCACACCATCTAGTCTGTGGGAGGGCAGAAAATACGTAATGTTAAGTATAATTTTTTCCCATTTTTGGAGCATCATATCTCAGACACCAAGCAAGATGCCATCACAAATGTTTCACATCTTGATACTCTAACAATCTGACTACATTTCATAAGTGACACCAAATTTATTAAGGTGCAAAATTAGAGTTTAACATTGAATAGCCTACTCAACCCTAACTATAGAAGCACTACCACACCCCTATAATAAGCAGTAGCCCATGTCATGGTGAAAATTATAACCTATACTTTGGACTCATAGGATATTTCAAGTCAAGAAGTGTAAGCCATGTGGACCTGCCTTTTGAATTCAGCACTGCTATGTACTACTGTTACCGGTAAGCTGCTCCATACAGACACAACTCTTTGACTGAACCACTGTCCTCTTACTTTCTTCTTTTTTTTTATCATTCATTTTTGTGCCACTGGCACCCCTAGCCCCGCAAATGAGCTCACCTATCCTCGGTGACCCTCACCACCACCTGGGGAAGCCCCCCCCTGGAGTGAGGCCACTGAAGCGGAACGGTGGTGGCTGGAGGGTTGGGCACTGAGGCAGCTCATACGTGAGGGCCAGCAATTTTTTCTGTACTGTCCCCCTGGAGCTAGGAACATGCAATGACACCAGCAGGAAGGCATCTGTCCCAGCTTCACTCACATTATGGAGTAACACCCTGTCCCCAAGCCTCCTCTGGGGGCAACCAACACCGGCACCCCCCCTTCCCGGAGAGGAGAGCAGTCCTCCGGATGCTCGATCCTTGTCTTCCTCTGCCAACCCCTCGTGACCCGTACTATTCCTGACACACGCTGGTGTGGTAAGGTGTATGCCCAGCACCTCAACCCTCAGCACCACTGGGTCAAGCACTTTCTTCTTATAATGGTTCTCTTTAATGGATGATCATGACCTCTTGTGTCCCTTACTTGTTGCCTTGCTTCTAAGCCCAAGCACTTCCACAGGTCTCTGTCCTCATGCGCCTTGTAAACAAGGCACATATCACCCCTCAGTTTCTATATCCTAGGGAACACAAGCCAAGATCCTTCAGTCTCTCTTCATAGCTTAGGTCCTTTATGTTTGCTATCCTTTTTGTCACCTTCTCTGCATGCCCTCCAACTTCCTAGTTAGTCCCCACCAACTGTAGACTAAAACTAGGCACAGTACTCCAACTGTGGCCTCCGTGTACAGTAAAGAGAAGAAGAATCACTCTATCCCCGCTCCTGGTATTCCTAGAGCTACATGCAAAGAGTCCTACTAGCTTTACTTATGATCTCTCTACAGTGGTTATCAATCATCATTGTATTATTTACCAGAATTCAAGATCTTTTCCAGACTTTTAGTCTGAAGTTCACAATGTTCTAGGTAATATTTGGCACCTAAGTTTCTTATACCAAAATGCATAACCCCACATTTTTCAACACTGAACTTTAACTTTTTCTGTGCTGCCCATGTTTCAGTTCTGTTTAATTTCATCTAAAAATTTGAAATGTGGTTTTCATTACTAACAATGGCTCCTAGTTTGTCATATTTTTTTAGAGTGCCCCAACCACCTGTCTTGTATGATACCAACTCTTTCCCTGTTTTGTGCCTGCCTTAGCACATTGTATGTTTCTTTGTGCACATGGGCAAAGAAAACATATTGTTATTGCAGTGTAGGGCTGTGTAGGTGTGTATTGTATAGGCCAGTGGATATAGAAATGCAAGAGGTTTGCCTCTCAAAAGCCAATAATGAGAAGATTGGCAATGACAGTGTTCAGCTGGCTGATGGGTATAAACTTCTTGTCTTTCAAAGGAGAAAAGCACCAGTCACATTGGTTTTCTGCCCATTAGCCAGCTAGCAGACATCACCAGGCTTTGAAGATAAGCATCAAGCCTCAAACTCTGTGTGTGTGTGTGTGTGTGTGTGTGTGTGTGTGTGTGTGTGTGTGTGTGTTTCTCCCCTTGTAACAATTGTAGCAGACAGAAAGTGCCTGTCTGAAAGCACTAAACAGAGTTTGGAACAGCATATAGAATGCAAACATAATTGCTTCAAATATGTTAACAGCATGTCAATCACAGAAAACACTAGCAATAGTTGATTTAAACTATATATTGTTTATGTTCCCTTTAAAGAGCCCCTGATACCAGCTGAATAACTTTGAAAAATGTGAGAGTTAAACACAATTAATTTTATAGCTCATATATTTTTGCAGTCCTTTTGTTATATATGGGCTTTATCCTCCTGCTCCTCCCCATTTGTCTCCTTCTACTGTCGAACCACAGCCCCTCCCCTCACCTCCAAGACTTACCCCATCTACTTCATTCCTCATTAGTAGTGGGTGGCACTCATGGATGGTGGTGATGCGGTGTCTTTAGGGTTGCAGTATCATCCTGCAGACAGGAATTCTTTTCCATCCATTCCACCCTTGAGTCAGAGCCAGCAACATGCAATAGATCACATGTAGACCATGAAGACAGTGCATGCTTTCAGTGCCTGCCTCTGTCTTTCAATTCTGGTGACCGCTACTGTGCTAGCTACTCTTCACTATGTGGAAACCAAGCAGCAGTGCACACATCTCCCCACCCACCCCAAAGCAGGAGATTCATCAATGGGCACTAAATCCTTCTTCCCCCTGATAGCCCCCGAGGAACCTAGGTCCATTCTTGAACCCTGGTCACTAGTGCAGTGGGAACTGAGTCATCCAGCACCTCTGCCCTCCATGTCACTGGCCAGGCTACAAGTTTACTGTAGCTCAGATTTCCATAGACAATATTATTTGTGGCCCTGAGGAGGACTGAACCTGCAACCCACTGTTTTACAGTGCTGTGCTTTTACCCTCTGTACCATTCGGCCAGAGCTATATTTTTGCAATTGTTTCCACTGTTTCTTTATTACTGAGGGAAGTGACATTAAAACAAGATGACTGTCTGTTGAACTTTATTAGCTTTGGCTACTTATCTACATGTGACATCATAAGGCCGTGTTTATGGTATCATATTTATCTCCACAGCAAGAGACTGGGATGAGAAATACAATTGTGACTGAAGAAGTACACAAGCAGACAGAGCACCTAAGGCAGAGATCCTTTTTCCATGCAAATGTCCTTAATAATAAACAAATAAGGGCAACAAATTACTAAAAAGGGTGAAATATAAGCTAAATTGTGTCTCAATATGATGCTTTTCAGAGTTGTCCCCACACTGCAAGCAAACATCCAGCATTGATGAATGCTTTTTGTTAAACTCGGCGCCTGCGCAAGGAGCGTTTTAGAGAGTAGCACACTTTGTAGGTGTCCTCTCCTTGCAATCCACTGCCTGCTGAACAGGCATGGTGGTCCTGCACCAATGGGTGCAGGAGCTGTGTATGACAGCGGTGGTCTTCACTTCAAAGAAAACCACCACTGTCATACAGAGCACCGCGTCACGCCACCCTCCCCAAAATCTTTGCTGCCACACTGAGAGCCCACCTCAGCGTGGTGAATGTCCCACGTTGTCTGCCGATGGGGGTGCCCAATCCCCCATTGGCTCCACGGCCCCCCCAAGCCATCCTTCTGCCACGCTGACAGCCCACCCCAGCATGGCAAATGTCCCGGGTTGTCTGCTGACAGGGGTGCCCAATCCCCCGTCGGCTCCTCAGCCCCCCCAGCCATGCTTCTGCCATGCTGGAAGCCCACCCCAGCGTGGCAAATGTCCCACATCATCTGTTGTAAATAAGAACGGTCCCCACGCGCGTCTCCCAGTCCCCCTCCCACATCCCACACCCACCCACTGCGCACCCAGCCTCCCCACACCTCCCTCACCCCATACTTACCTCTGGAGCTTGGCATGACAATCTTCGGTGGACCGGGAACACGTCTGCACTCTTCAAAGCCGACCGCGAACTGAGGAAATGCCGGTAAGCTATATAATGGGCTAGATAGGGGGTTTTCAACTTATTGCATATCTCAGGCATTTTTGGGAATTTTTGCACCAAATTTTCAACATGGGGTTTTTGGGATCCCTTCTCATGAATGATGTCACTGTCATGGCGTTATTCGAGCCCGAAGGGTGATTTCGCAGTCACTGCGTGGAATCACCCTTTGGGCCCAAATAATGCCATGACAGTGACATCATTCATGAGAAGGGGTCCCAAAAACTCCATGTTGAAATTTTGGTGCAAAAATTCCAAAAAATGACTGTTTTACGAGCGTGCGTTGCGCAGTTCCTACGCAGGCTCATAAGTTCATGAATTTTCAATGTTTTCACTTCAGATTTTCAACATTGCCATTTTACCACACCTCCTTATGAGCAGTACAGCTGTCATTTTTCACATCCTGCCCAAAACGTGTTTCCGTCCATGTAGAGCACAATGGCGCAGTCAGTGTGCGAAATCAATGTATGGGACACATTAAGAAAATCATGGTGACACTGTTCATTAGCAGAGGTTTTAAAATGGCAATGTTGAAAATTTGGTGAAATAATTCCTAAAACTGACTGTTTTATAAGCGTGTGTTGCGCAGTTCCTACGCACGCTCATAGGTTTGTGAATTTTCAATATTTTCACTCCAGATTTTCAACATTGCCATTTTACCACACCTCCTCATGAGCAGTACAGCTGTCATTTTTCACATCCTGCCCAAAACGTGTTTCCGCCCATGTAGCGCACAATGGCACAGTCACTGTGCGAACTCAGTGTATGGGACACATTAAGAAAATCACAGTGTCACTGTTCATGAGCAGAGATCTTAAAATGGCTATGTTGAAAATTTGGTGAACAAATTCCTAAAATTAACTGTTTTATGAGCGTGCGTTGTGCAGTTCCTACGCATGCTCATAAGTTTGCGAATTTTCAATATTTTCACTCCAGATTTTCAACATTGCCATTTTACCACACCTCCTTATGAGCAGTACAGCTGTCATTTTTCACATCCTGCCCAAAACGTGTTTCCGCCCATGTAGTGCACAATGGTGCAGTCGGTGTGCGAAATCAATGTATGGGACACAGTAAGAAAATCACAGTGACACTGTTCATTAGCAGAGGTTTTAAAATGCCAATGTTGAAAATTTGGTGAAAAATTCCTAACAATGACTGTTTTACGAGCGTGCGTTGCACAGTTCCCATGCGCTTCGTAGGTTTGCGAATTTTCAATATTTCCACTCCAGATTTTCAACATTGCCATTTTACCACACTTCCTTATGAGCAGTACAGCTGTCATTTTTCACATCCTGCCCAAAGCGTGTTTCTGCCTATATAGCGCACAATGGGGTAACAAAAGGTCATGCTGAAAATTTATTGTGTAAATACCAGCAATCACACAGGGCATTAGGGTAAAAGCACCATACATGCCAAACACCACTGCAAATACCCGACAATGACGTTTGGCATTGACAAATGCTTGTTATTGAAATAATAAAAGTAGCCCTCCTTTAATATGGCTCTCAAACCAGGGTTTCATTAGTATTTTTAGCCATTTTTGTACACCTATAGTCCCACATGATCAGGGAGTAATGTCTACTGTGTGCTAGTTTATTTTAGTTACAAGAACAGTGATGTTAAACAATGGGTTTGTAAAACAGCAGAGAATACAAAAGAAGACCTGATCGAGCCATATTAAAAATAGCATCCCTTGTATTATTTCAAATGTAAAAAAAAAAGGAAAAATTGCTGAAGTAGACTCCAAAGAGGAGGAATAAGCCAGGAAATAAGGGGCAAATGAAACAGGTGTAAAAACACATAGATCAAAACTTTCACTACTAACACACTTTTCTGCTTACTGTATGTACTACAGAGTATGAATCCACTGATCTGTCTGGTGCAGAGTTTAAAGCTATAGAGTTTAGAGCTCTAGTGAACAGCACTCATTACATATTTAAGTGTGTTCTTCCATTCCTTGCCTTGACTTCAGTCTTTTTAACATTAAAGATTTGGGCTTCAATATGAAGTTTGTCTCCTGTCTCTCTAGTGATCGTGACCTCTTAGCAGCTGCAGCACCTTATGAACCACCATAACAGCCCAAACTATTCGTACTTGGTTCAGTGCGCTACATGACTTGCCCATTATAATACCTGCTCATGATATACCCTGCCTTAAGAGTACACTTATGATTTCTAAAAGTTTTGGGTGATCCCTTTATTCCTTTTTAATCCATGTTATTATACTTGATTTTGAGGGAGAGTCCTGAACATCCAGAACATTTAATCACAACTATACTGTCATAGGACTTCTCTACCTCCTAAGTACTGAGTGGGAAAATAGCACACTGATTTTTCTCCCAAGGTTTCTTTTTTATTTGATATTATATTATATTATTCTTATTCCACAGTACTGTACATGTGCATCTTCATTATGCAAATATCCATGCCCATTTTATTATTTTTATGTTGACGTACGTTTCAGGACTAAATTGTCCCTTCTTCAGAACACAGTTTGGGCTTTTATATCTAAACAAATGATAGAAAACAAATATGACACTACCAGAACTGCACCACTGTCTGTGGTGCAGATGAGTTGCCACCAGTGCAAATCTGGTAGTGTAAACAGCTGCCAGGGCATTGAAAGCCACTCCATTGTGGTGCAACGCAGTCCCTGTTTCTGTGGGAACATGCACCAGTGCAGGCACGTTTTGCAACCCTGTAAACACACTGCTTTGCCCACACCACTACAGCCCCATGGTACCCTACACCAGTCCTGCTGTCTCTCCCTCATGAAGCTGCTGCTGGTGGAAATGCTACATAAAATGCAGGAAGTTCAGTCTGACACACAGATTGACTCTGCAATGGTGCACAGCAGTTAACATGTAAATGGAAGTTGGCAGCAGTGTGTGTGGAGCAGCAGGTCAGTAGCGCAGACGGCAGAACAACAGTGGGTAGAGATGTGCGAAATTGGAACATTTCGGCTAGCAAAATATTTTGTGTAATTCACACATTATGTGAAATTTTTCACCTAGGCAAAACGCAATTTCACCTCCAATTCCACTTTCGCATAATGCAAAATGTTACCCTTCAAGTAACGTCAGATTTCACCATTATCCTGAATTTCGCCAATGTTTTTCAATTTTGCCAGTGAAATTGCAATGCATTGTGGGTAGATAGCTGAAATATCACATGCAGTCTGTTTCCTGCACAGTATATTGTCTGTTGAGTCAGAGAGCAGTTCACTGTGATGCATCACAGCCAATAAACCCTTCAAAAACCTCTTTATTTGTGATTTTTGAGAGTTAATTGCTCCCAGAATCTCTATTTAGTTCCTAGTGCTGCAAGTGAAAATTTTTTTGTTTTTGTATCTTTGGATAATACTTAGTTAAACTTAGGTAGTGTTATCAGTTTTCTCTGTGTCTATGTCTGTGAGGGAGTTGAGTGGGGGAGGGTCGACTGTGTGGTGTGTGAGTGTATATGTGAAAGTAGAGCAGACTCCTAATATTTGACAGATTTCTCACACGTTGTGAGTGAGTTTCTATAATTTCTTTTAAGTCTTAATATTTTTTGTTTATGTATTACTTATTTTCTGTATTTTTCTTACATAATGACTCTTTTTTGGGTAACTTTATCTGAACAGTTACTACATTCCGACTGAGTAGTTCTGTTCCTGTTTCCCAAAAGTGATTTATTTTTATTGAAAGTATTTGTGTACATTGACCACTTGATTTGTCCATATCCCAGTACACTGTATTGTTGAATTGCTCACAGAAATTAATATTGTGATATAGCCTCTGCATTACAGCGTTCCTGTTTTTCTATTTAATATGCTTACCGTATTAACCCTTTCCTCCCTATTATACCACTGTTGTTTACTACCTGACCTGCTATATAAAAAATACATAGTTTTCAAGAAAGTGGTGGTCCCTGCACGAGTTTTGGAGGTGACTTTGTTTGTTCATTTCAAATCTTGTTGTCCCTTCCGTCTGATACATCTGTAAGCTAAAACTGTATTTAGTAAGTACTAACACATTGCAGTACTCGCCTTATCCAGACACCACTTATCCAGACCGTAGTTCATATTTAGACTGAGAGGTGTTCTGTGTGGTTGGTTTAGTTTAGTTTTTGTGAACCTACAAGCACCTACCCGGTTATTATCAAGTTGTGTAATAATCATTCCATTTAAAAACTGACGTTTGATTAAGAACTACTTAAGTATTCTTTTGAGACTTACTGCACAACCTTGTTGTGGTGGTGTTCTCTGTTGGTTTTGTATTGAAAGTCTTTTACTTCAGTCCTCCTATTACCCCATGTTACTTAACTCTTGCTTTTGTAATTAAAAAAATAAAATAGTTTTTTCACACTCGAATAGGCTACAGTAGCAGTTGTAGGTAGTTATATAGACTACAGTGCAGCTACCTGTTCTGATTTCTGTTTGCCCTTTGTAGATAGCACTACAGGTGTTAAATTACACTTATTTAATAGAAATACATAATAATACAGTTCCAGAGGAAGCCAAATGAAACAAGCATATAAATATGCCTGCCAAGAGACATTCAACTTCAGGTAAAGGTGCCAGGGTGGGAGGTGGCTCAAAGAAGTCTGTTGGAAAAGGTAAACCTATTTCTGAATCAGTGCCCTCTGTGGACTCCGCTGCTGCTGCTGTGGCAGCCAGTAGCAGCAAAATCGAAGTTAGAAGTGGCTTCAAGTCTGTGACTCATGTTTTTACTGCCCAGTCTGTAGCTAGTATGCTTGTTGGGGATGATACTGGGAATAAGGGAGACACTCACACCAGTGGAGGCACAGAGGTCCAGGAGAAGGTTGAAAAAGCTGTCAGTGTGACTGTTGTTCCTGCTAACGGAGGAGCTGATGGTGGTGAGGGTGATAGTGTTCAGCTTCAGTCTGTTTCTCCTGGAGAAGGAGATAAGGAAAGTCTGCCCCCCCCCCGCCACAGTGAGGAAATGCCAGAGAAGGGAAAAGTTTGTCTGGCAGTATTCAGTGATGGGGATGAGGAGGACGATATCATATGTTTTGGTACAGATGATAATGAGGTGTTGGATCCCCTGTGGGAGCCAGAAGTGAAAAAGATGAAAGGTGATGATGTAGCCCATTTAGATGACAAGACTGAGATTGAGGATATCAGCAAGCCTACAACAAACAGTCCAGTCACTCCACCTAACAAACGTAGCATGGTGACTATCATTAAAGTGGCACAAAAAGCAAAAACTTCCACACCTTTGGCTCTGCTGTCCAAGTCTCAGTCCCATGTCAAATCTAAGGGTACAAAGTCCCTAGTTTGGGACTTTTTCATGCTTGATGCAGCTGATGACGCTGTGGTGATATGTCAGCTGTGTCAAGCACATGTAAGTAATGGAAAAAAGGGCAGCCACATAGGCACCGGTGGCCAGCATGCCCAATTGAAAAACAAGCACCCATTGCACTAGCACCAACACCAGAAAGATACCAGAGCTATTGGCAAACTTCCCTTGTCAAGCTTAATGTTAGTGACAGCAGTGCAATAGAGCAGGAGGAGGGAGGGATGAGTGGGTCAGTGGAGGAGGAGTGTGAGGAATCATTTTCTCTCTCAAGCAGTGGGCATAGTAGCAGTAGAGTGCCACTACTTCAAGTTATAAAAGTACACCAACAGGCACCAAATCCACCAAAATAACCAGTTTCATACATGCTGCACATCCCAGGCCCCAGGAGTCACCTGGTACCCCAGCAAGATCAACATTGGTGGCACAAGTAAAGCGTTTTGTTGACCCGCTCCCAAGATGCGGCCCATTGAAAGAGTATGTTTGAGCAGCACTCAAAGTAAGCCCCAATCATGCTGCTGCATGTGAGCTGAATGCAGCCACAGCTGAAATGCTCTCCTTCTGCCCTTCTCCTTTGTGGAGAATCCATGATTCCACTGTTTGATGGCCTGTGCTGTCCCAAATGGCAGGTGCCATCATGAAAGTATTCTCCAAACATGCCATTCCCAAACTCTACAGAAGAGTTTCACAGTCTGTCCTACATACCATGAAGCATTCTGCCTCAAAATATATCCACCTTAGCATGGATAAGTGGACAAGTGGGCAAACACGGGCAGCTCATATCTGTGAATAAGAGCACACTGGGCACTGGTACCTGGGGTGGTTGTTGATTTGGGGCCTGGCAAATCTGCATAAAGCAAAATTGTGGTGGTAGCAACACATCTGATATTCATTAATAATATAATAATAATAAAATTTATTTAGTTGAGCGCCTTTCAAAATCTCAAGGCGCTGCACAGCAAGAGCATACATGCTGCACATTCCAGGCAACCATAACTATGCAAATTGTTACAGGGTCTCACACTGGTGAGAAAATGCTGAATGTGCTGCTAAATCAGATCGATGAGTGACTCAACGCATACTCACTCACAGCAGGGTTTATTGCCAGTAACAATGGCTCCAATGTGGTTAAGTGCATTACTGATGGTGATTTTTTCAAGGTTCCCTGCCTGGCACACTGCCTTAACCTAGTCGTGCAGCAATTTCTGAACCATGATGAAATAAAAGAAACTGTGTCTGTCGCTAGATGCATCTGTGCGCACTTTTCCCATTCTGCACGGGCCCGTGACCATCTGCCCTGAGCTGCAGCGCACTAACCATCTTCCTCAGCACCGTATGAAGCTCGATGTTGTACCAGGTGGAACTCCACACTGTACATGCTGGACCAGCTTTATGAGCAGTATAAGGCAGTTTCAGATTATCTACTGCTGCACACCACTCAGGACAGTACTGGAGTGTCCATCGCCCTAACAACGGAGCAGTGGTGACAAATGGATGGCTTAACATGCATTCTGCATCTATTTGAGCATGCAACACAGGCTGTGAGTGGGGACACTGCCTGTATAAGTCAGTCAATACCTCTTATATGTGTGCTGAGGCAGACACTGGTAAATGTCTGTCACCAGATGGAGGCAAGTGATGATCACAGTTCTGTTCATGTAATGGGTCACATGCTCTGTATACTGGACAGCAATACACATATCTCTGGCATTATGCAGTCTAATGAGTTTGCTATTGCTACCATGCTGGATCCATGGTAAAAACATGGCTTGCCTGCCATGATTGAAGGGGATCATGTGTGAGTGGGCAAATTGACCAATTACTTTGTCAGATGGGTACGTGGTGCACAGATTAAAAATGCAGAGACACAAAGGGCACATATACCAGGTGTTGCTATCACCACCACCATAAATCATCAGAGTCTACCAAATCAGAGAAAATGTCAAAGTCACAGCACAGCACAGCACGGCAGGTAATCCCATTTGGGATGCTCTGTACCAGGTGGGCATTGAAAATTGAAGACAAGGAGGAGGAGCATGATGAGGCAGCAGGACCAGGGCAGCACAAAGTATGGTGGATGCCTACATGGGAGACACCAAGCATCTTGACATCACTGATGAGCCATTGGTGTACTGGAGCAGCAAAGTGAGTGACTTGCCTGCACTGACATCTGTTGCTTTTAAAACCTCAGCTGCCCACCATCCAGTGTCAGCATGGAATGGGTGTTCAGTTCTGCTGGGGCCAATGTTCATGACCGTAGGACAAACCTGTCACCGAAGAATGTTTCCATCCTAACATTTATAAAATGAATGAGGCTCACATTCCACATAGCCAAAACAACAAAAAGCACTTGCTCCTCCGGTTGCAAAAATGAAACTTAATAACAATATAACAGGCAGCTGTAACCAAGCATAGTGCTGCTCGTGCCTCACTCAATCCCTGACCAGTTTCAGAACAGTACGTCATCAGGGGTTGTCTTTTCAGAGTGGTAATGGTTTCTTATATCTATACCAAATTTAAAGCAGCAGTACAATTTCATTAAAATTGTGTAACCCTACCACCACTATAATTCAAATACTGCAAAAAAGATTATATATGTGTATAAACACTATGGCCCAGATATTCAAACTGCTCCCAAAATATGTAGCAACAGCAGGAACAGCTTTATTCAGCTAGCATATGCGCAACAGACGCGATGTTCAAACATGGAGCAAAACAAATTGCGCAAGCAGCCAACATCTGAATATCACACAAACTGCGCAGTAGCGCAACCAGGAAGGAGAAGCTGAGCAGAAAGGTTGTGCCATAGCGCAACAAGGCTAGCCCAGCTGAGCAGTCCAGAGGTGCCATAGTACAAGCAGAGCCCCCCAACCCCAGCAGAGCAATGGAACTGCACAACCAGGGAGGCAGGCTGGGGCCCACCACCAGCCATGCCACACATGGGCACAGGAACACACTGCAGAACCAACAAGACACCTGCACACCCCAAGCACAGCATCACTGGGGGTGGGACGGATGATCCACTGGCCCATGGGGACAAGCCAACAAAGCACAGCAGGGCCATGATGCCCCAGCACAACCACTGGCAGGCTGAGACTGCCACACACAGGGGGCTGACAACCACAGTGCACATCAGCCCCTCGTCTGCACAGCACACCCTGCACCGTGACCCCAAGACACCACCCATGTGCAGTGACTGTCACTGCAGTAAACAGCATGCATCTCCCTGGCACACATCAACCTTGTGTAGCATAGAACCATACAAGCCAGACCCACCCTGTACACCCAGCAGTGGGCGGCAGCAGATGGCAAGACTGACAGAAAGTCACTGCCACACTGGAGACACCTCCCCATGCACACACACACACCACGCACACACACAATACCCAGGACCATACCACCCTGATGGCATGCACACCACTGCAACTGAGCAACCATAGCCAGCTGCAAATCAGAGACCACCACAGTATTCATAACAAAATATATATATATATATTTCAAAAATAGAAAGTAGAACAAGAACAATAACAAAACTATTTACAAGAGGCGGGGGTAGGGTACAAAGTAGGGGTGGGCAAGGGATGAGGGTGAACAATGGGAGAGGGAAGGCAGGGTGGGAGGGATGGGTGAAGTGGGAGGAGAAGTCTGTCTAAGGCTAGCAGGCTGGTCCTCTGCTGCCTGGTGCCGCCCTCGTTGGCTGTAACCATCGCCGGAGCCCACGGGCGCTGGATGTCCTGGAGGATGTCACGGTTCTCAAGGACACCCGGGTCAGCTGGTGGAGGGCTCGCTCAATTCTGCATAGGACGATGAGGCCTAGAAAAGAGAACACAGTCAATGGCTGTGACTGTCCAACCCTGAACACCACCCAACCTGCAAGGCATATGCCCAATGTCCCACACCTGTGATGGTATGCACCCACCCACAGTGACCATGCACATGACATGCCCAACCAGGCGGCACCAGCTATATGCACCACTGCACACACACTGCCCATGTCCATCACAGCACAAACAAGGCTGTCAAGTGGCGGTGGCAATGTGGTGGGATGCCAGTTCCAGACCATGTGCCCAGTGCATGCATGGACCACCAGTGGCGCACACACAGATGTGCAGTGACACTGGACAGTGATGACTGTCGCTTGATGGAGTGCATGGTTGTGTTGTCCATGGCTGGTGGTCATGCTCACCCCTACAGCATGCAACAGCATCCATGATGTAATGATACTCACTCAGCAAGCAGCTGTGGCTGCTGCTGCTGCTGTGGCCCACCCCTCGCAGCACCACCATCCACCACCTGGGCCATGCCACGGCCCTCCTCAGCCCGTGCCTGCATCCTCTCTGCCAGGCCTGTGGGAGACAAATGTTGAGAAAAACATCAGTGTGACTCCAAAGCAGACTGCCCTCTGCCCCAGTGAGTGTGCCTGCCCACACAGCCAGACCCATGCATCTCACACCTGCACACACTGACACAGCCAACCATGGCAGAGCCATCCCCCATGCACAGCCACCAAAACACACTCACACCCCTACGGAGAATACAGGTGCATAGATGGTACACCCACCTGGCCTAGGCTACAACGCCTCCTGGCACGCGTGACCGTAGGCATTGCAGCACATCTGGATCCCTCCTGTGGAGGTCACTGAACCTGTGCGGCACTGCTCTGCAGACCGGGCGCCACCCTGTGACCCTCACCAGATCAGTGGCCACCTGCAGCCAGACCTGGGTGCGAGCCATGGTGAGGCTCCTCCCCATACAGTGTCCCATAGTGGGCTCCAACCAGGGCCACCAGGTTGGCCACCTCCACTGAGCTCCATTGGAGCACTCTCCTGTGTGCCATAGTTGAGTTTTACAGCAGGCAATATGGTGCCCGCAGCTAAGCAACCCGTGGAAATGTTGTGCAATAGACCACCATAGGTTCCAATCATGCTGTTTGTACAGCGCCCGTCCGGTTCACATAGCGCTGTCACCAAACAGCGCAATAGAAGCGTACACATGGCAGCCAAACAGCACTAGGGGACAAGGTCGGACACCAGGTCGGGGTCTATAGCGCAAGGCCACGCTGGCGCCATCTGACGTCTCACGCATCCTGCACGACCGACCACCTGCGTGCCAGTGCCACAGTGGACTATTGCACAGTAGTGCCACAGTGCCATGGTGCCCAGTGCTGTAGCGCCACTGGCACAATGGTGGCCATGGCCTGAATTGCCGATCGCGACAACCACGTCATCAGCGAGGCAGGCGCCTGCGTAAGCTACCTGGGCATCGCAATGCAGTGTACCACACAGTCACAGATCTGCGCCAGTGGCTCAGCTGGCTCAACCGTATTGCGAAAAGCACAATGGCGCGATATTCAGCCGACACATGCAAATCATCTGATCAGCCATTCAAAGGCGCAGTGGCACGATTTGCATCTTATTACAGTTGCTCCACTCCTAATTTGCATGCATTGCGCTATAAATGTGCAACATTGGGCTGCGCTGGCCAGATTCCGTTACTGCAGATGAGAGGTGGGTTGCATGCTGTGGGATGTTCTGGTCAATGGGCATGGGATAACGCTGTAGACTGCACAGTGACAGGTGTCCACTTCCACCCATACAGATCGCCATGACCGAGCAGAGCCAAGGTGAGGGTGAGGATGGTGGGCGAAGGAGGAGGAGGAGGCCCAACTTCACCACGGCAGAGACAGAGGCCCTCTTCCAGGCCTACCTGGAGGAGGAGTCACTACTGAGTGGACGGCGGGGCACTCCTCAGGCCCGTGCGGCTGCATGGGAGGGTAGCTCAGGCAGTAAGCCTTCACGCAGAGCCACCAGCGCTCCGTGCAGGAATGCAAAAAGGTGGGACAGACTGCAGGAGGGTGAAGGAAGGTGGCAGCCCTCAGGCGGCACGTGCTGGCACTGGCGGGGCCAGCCAGCGGTGGTGGAGCTGACCCGGCTGAGGAACCGACTGGCTGCATCAATGCAGTGCAATGCTATTGAGGGTGTACCAGGAGGTGGATTCCAGACAGGTGAAGCCCATCACTGCACAGTATGACATGGTGGTGGTGTTGGGGGAAGGTTGTTCACATGCACTCACATGTCCTCTCTGTCTGTTACAGATCCTGTTCATCTTCAGGGATGGTGGTGGGTGGTCCAGGCAGTGAGGATGACCTGCTGGACATGGAGGAGGGTCCATCCACCTCTGTCACCAGCCAGCATGCACTGCACCCAGCATGCAGCTGGGCTGCCAACTCTGGTGTCGGTGAGTCAGGTGTGGGGGTGCACAGCCTGTGTCTCAGCAGTCTAGCTTCAAGCATGCCAGCACGCTGTGACTGTGGCTGTAGCACGTACCTGCACCATTGATGATGCAAGGACTGCAATGGGCAGTGACATGTGTGTGTCCCATGACGGACACACAGCAGGCCAACACATGCCCCTGGGCTGAGCTGGTTCCAACGTGTGTGCCAGCATGTCAGCACAGTCCCAGGCTGTGCCTGTCAGCACCGGTAGGGCAGCACCGGTGGCTGTGCAGGTGTCTGGCACTGTTGAGGCCACAGCAGTGGAACAAGTGGTCCCTGGGGCACAGCGGTTGGAGAGGCAGCAGCAGCAGCAGTCACCCACCAGATCTAGGGGTACAGTGTCCAGCGGTGGCACATGCCCGCCGCCCTTTGATACGCCCATTCACGATCCTGGTGAACAGCGCCCACCCTCAGGGGTGTTGAGCATCAGGATCTTCCACACCCTGGGACAGGATGCTGTTGTGGCAGAGTACCCATTTAAAAGCACACCGCCTGCTGCAGGAATCAGTACAGCAGCAAGGCGGTTGCCCGTCTGTGGAGGCACTGTGTGTGCTGTGGAGGCGGCACAGCAGGACTGTGCTCTGGACCGATGCAGAGATGGTCCACATGTGGATGGATGTGACTGCCGCCATTGACAAGCAGACCAAGGCATTGGTCACTGTTGTGGCTGCATTGGGCACATGCAGGTGCTCCTGTACCATGCACCCCACAAGTAAGCCCTCCTCCCGTTCCGGCGTCATGCGCACCAAGCCTGTCGATGCCGGGTTCTGCTGTGGGCATCCCAAGCACCCCTGGTGCAGGTATGTTTGGAATCCTACAGACCCCACTGCGGACAAGGTCGCCGATTGCGTAATGGGACCCCTGGTGGTCCCATTGGTGCCACCCCATGTGGCTTCCTAGCCTGCCTGCCAGTGCTGTTGGGTCACGGTGGGGCCGCCCATGCACATCCAGGGCTGGGCTGTGGAATGGTGCAACATGACTGACCTGTCTGTGCTGGGGTAACTCTCAATATTGGTGCACTTCTGTTATGCAGCTGTAGGTCTGTCACTGTGAATGCTAATGCCAGTACGACAACAGTCAACATTGACTAACGCGTCTGTAGTATAGTTTTATGTGCATTTGATGCATGCTTTATGGTTCCTAACATGTTAGTTGTCATCAGTTGTCATGGCACTGTGCTGAAGACATCTACCAGCTCTTCAGCAAAGAAATATTTTTTCACAATTATGCTGTAATGTCCTGCAGGGCTCCACCCCCCTCTGCCTCATTGTATGTGTCTTGGTTTGGGTGGTCATCATCATTGGAAGGGAGCTCACCAAGTCTACATTGTGTATCCCTGTGAGGTGGTTTGTAGGTTTCCATCATGTAACCTCTTGCCTCATCTGTTCCAAGAGTACATGTTGAAATTCTTCAGCCTATCCTTGTTCAGATTCCCTGTGGGAATGCTGAGGAATTGTAATTTTGCCATCTTGGAAACCTGCATGGTATGTCTCTCACTGAAGTGGTACATTCTACATCTGCACAGCAGCTCAGCTGGGGGCATACAAGGAGTGATGCAATGGCAACACAACATGCTTCCTCATCCTACTGGAGATGCCATTCTTCTGCATTCCACTATCCAATTTGCCTTGTCTACAGCATTACCACACTGCACTGGCAAGTTGAGGACCTATGATATATACAGCCTCAAGGATCCTTTCATGCCGAGAGAGTATCAGAAGCTCCTCATATGCTATAGTCACATTATGGGCACTGTGCCCTAGGTACATTATTTTAGACTGCTTGGCATTCTAGCAAAAGTACAAAAAAATGCAATACATTTAGGTGACTTGCAGGCTGGTAAACAGCTTTTGGGCGAGTGCATGGTGGGGAGACGCATTGCTCTGCTGCTATAATGACTAGCTTTTTGATTGTGATCTCAAATCGGATGCAGTCCTGTAAACAGATACAACATGGTTAAGAAAGAGGCATCAATGTAGTGGACGTCCTTGCACAGTAGTCGAGGCTGAAGTGCATACAATGCAGCTGAAAACATGAAACAGTGAATTAGACACCAGATCAGGAACTTGCTATATGTAGTCTGCTCATTTCACCATGCAGCGCATATGTTGCACTTCCTAGGTTGTTGCAGTTGATTCCTTTGCTATCTTTTAGAAGGATCGCTTATGTCTGCCTGATGCATTCTTCAAGTGTTCACAGGTCTAGGATGCACAAGCTCCTCAGGAAGGCTGTCCATGCATCCAGCATCCTGTCTGTGAAAATATACTTTTTCAGTGCTGCAAACCGCCCATATCTATCATCACATTATGTCTTCCTGTTGTTTTCACATGTCTTTTCCTAAGAGATGCTACACTCTTGAAGTGTGTCGATCCTACTGAGCCACTTCAAAGTTTCTGTCATATGTTCTGTGTCCTTCCTGTCTTCAAGGGGATACATATGAAGCTCTTGTAGTTTCTGCTTGCATGGTTTGTCTTGCAGGCCCTGTACCATTGTGGTTGCCCTCCTGTGCTGTGCTGAGCCTCTATCCTGTCTATGTCCTTACAGAGATGAGGTCTTCAGAAGTCGATGCAGCACTCCAGATGCCATCTGGCCAAGTGGCTGCACAGAGGGCTATCTTGTTTACTACCTAGGTATTACGCAGGTGAACATATCTGGGTACATGGACATCAGTTTCGCTTGCATTATTCATCTGTTTGGTTTCATTTGATTGCTGGATGTATGAATATAAAACCAGAAAATAAACTTGCTGCACTGACAGCAAGCATGTTGTTTATTGTCTTGCTTTTTCTTTTTTAATAGTAGATCCAGGAATGAAAAGCAAAGAAAGGGAGGCAGCATAGCAAGATAAACAGATTTCCATGCACACAGGTATGTTGTCCTGTACAAGATATGGGCCTGTACAGAATCATGAAGGTGCATGGTTGCAAAATACAAAGGGTACTGTAATAGTGGCTGCAGTGTCTAATATTTCTTTTTATGTTACAGGCATGAGCCAGTAAAGTCTTCTGAAGAAGGCTCAATGTAGTCATGCAATGTGCATCAACAGTAACTCAGGCATAAAAAGGCAGTGTTTGAAAAACTTGAAATGTATTCCCATTGAAATATGAATTCAAAATATATGACCTACAAAACAAATCAGGATGTACTGAATTAGAAAGAGTTTGGTTTTCTTTACAGCACTCTTGCATGATGACAAAGCTGTAGAATGAATTCTAATATACTTAGCATCTTTGAGGCACAGCACTCTGCCAGTGCATGAAGATAATAAAAGTTGAAGGTAGGGACAATGACAAAGTAATTGACAGTGACATATGAATGAAAAAAACAAATGAAGCACAAAAAGAATCAGGAGACACTGAATTAGTAAGATTTTGGCATTCTGTACAGGTTCATGGATGGTGGCACAAAGCTGCAATAATTTTTAAAGCAGTCCCATGGTTTGGAAGCACAATAGTCTGTTATTCTATCGAGATCATGAGGTAAAGGCACAAAAAGTGAGACATCAGTAAGCAGCAGGGCATAGTACTGTGGCAATATGTAAGGCATATCAGTTAAGAAGGGGGGATAAAACCTTTTATAGGTACATCAGGGAGCAAAGAAAAGACCAAGGGAGGATAATGAGGCTTAATAAATGGGAGGGAGGGTGGGCAGAGGGTGACTGTGAAAAGCAGAGATACTAAACAAATATTTTGCTCAGTATTTACAAAGGAAGAGGGGAGGTACCTAAAACAAACAGTAGAAACACTCTGGATACAGAAGTTGATACCAGCCCATTTACAGAAGAAAGGGTTCTGAAAGAACTCTTAAAACTGAAGGTGGACAAAGCAATGGGGCTCTGATGGATTCATCCCAGAATTCTAAAAAGAACTAAGAGTAGAACTAGTGATACCACTGACTACCCTCTTTAACAAATCATGGGAGGATGGGTGGTACCTGAGGACTGGAGGAGGGCAGATGGATTCTCCTTCACAAAGTGGGAGCAAGGCAGAAGGGTAATTACAGACCTGTTAGTTTAACCTCAGTGGTAGGAAAATGATGGAATCACTTCTGAAGGAAATAATTGTTGAGTATCTAGAGGCCAGATGGGCACAGGACCCAAGGCAGCATGGATTCACAGCGGAAAGTCATGCCAGACAAATCTAATAGATTTCTTTGACTGGGTGACCAAAGTAGTTGATCAGGAGGGCTGTGACATGGCCTACCTAGACTTTAGCAAGGCATTTGACACAGTCCCACACAAAAGATTAATATACAAGTTAGCCAGCCTGGGAGTGGGTCCCAAGATGATAGCCTGGATAAAGAAATTGGCTGGGGAATAGGACACAGAGAGTAATAGTAAATGGAAGTCCATTCTGAAAAAGGGGGTTAGTAGTGGGGTACCGTGAGAGTTCAGTATTAGGACCGGTCCTCTTCAATGTCTTTTATAAGCGACATTGCAGAAGGACTGGAAGAAAAAGTATGTCTTTGCAGATGACACAAAGATCTGCAACAGAGTTGATGCACAAGGTGGAGTGGGAAAGGATGAGAAGGTTGATAAGGCTTAGAGGAATGGTCAAATGTATGGCAGCTTAGATTCAATGCTAAGAAGTGGTGTAATGCACCTGGGAAACAAAAACCCAGGGAAGAGTACACAATGGGGTGAGATACTAACAACAACAAAATGGAAAGGGACCTGGGGTAGTCATATCAGATGACCTAAAGGTGGTCAAGCAATGTGAAGAGGGCAGTAAGGAGGGCTGGGGATACTGGGATGCATAGGGAGAGGCATCACCAGTAGAAAACAGGAAGTTATTATCCCTCTGTACAGACAGCTAGTGAGACCCCATCTGAGTACTAGTGTAGTTCTGGAGACCCAATCTCCGCAAAGACATAGACAGGATGGAAGCCGCCCAGAGGAGGCGACTAAAATGGTGCAGGGTCTGCACCGAAGACATATGAAGAGAGACTTAAGGAGCTTAATATGTATAGCCTCGAGGAAAGGAGGAGAGGGGACATGATAGAAACTTCAAGGCACCCTAAGGGAATCAACACAGTCCAAGACGGTAGTATCTTTCAAAAAAAGGTGTGCAAGATCAAGGGGCACAATTTGAAGATAGAAGGGGGCGGCTCAGAGGTAATTTAAGGAAGTATTTTTTTCACAGAGAGGGTTGTGGATGCATGGAAACTGCCTTCCAGAGGAGGTTGTGGAGTCAAAAAGCAGTGGTGGAATTCAAGCATGCATGCATGGGACAGTCATAAAAGGCAATTCTAGGGGTGGGGGTAGGAAGAAGTAGGCTGCTGGTTAACTAGCATCTGCAGCTTATCCATCAGGTAGGGAAATGGGCAGACTGGGTGGGCCAAGCGGTCCTCATCTGCCGTCAAATTCTATGTTTCTATGTTTCTATGAAAGAAATCCTTATTCTCATGCCTTGCTATGAAAACGCTTGCTATATATGTAAATGCACAATGAGCTGGCCTTGCTAGCTTAAAACCTGCTGTCGTCAATACTAATGAGGGTAATGTGAAATAACAGGGAATAAACAGAAAAGTACAGAAATATAGCACCAGAGGAAACCAGGCAGCCTGTGGCATCCCCAGTACTGCAGACATGTATCTGCAGGTGAGAGAATGCATTGTGTTGTTCCATACTGTGGCACTCTACCTACATAATGTTACTTGCAATTGCCGACTGCTTAATTGCTGTAGATTAGTAGCAGCATGAGTGGCAATCTGCAGGCATCATAGTATGCCGGACACTGTAAATAGACAGGCATCAAGTAGATAGGCATGCAAGCTGTCATATACACGCAGGGTGCTTAGATTAGGATGCACATCTTCGTAGTGGGCAGTCTTGTTGTTGGAATGCTAAGCATTGCAATAGTGAGGGGTTGACAACTGATGGCAGTACAAAGAGATAGCTGTAGGAAGCAGCACGTAAGGAAAGTTACACAGGGCAAATACCTTGTTAATTTATAGGTCTGCCTAGAAGGGCGAACATAGGGGGAAGCTATGGCACAGTCAGTAATTTCAACTGTAGATGTTATTTACTGCTGTTGGTAAAGTGAAGCAGGAGACATGGTGGCAAAGATGAAATGACATGTGGATTTTACTGCATTGCCTGCGGGAATAGTGTGCCGGTCATAGGACGTGCCTGCATGAATTGGGTAGATGGATGATCTGGTGGTATAAAAGCAGACTGGGGTAGCAGATCAAACGTCTGCAAAGAACACCGGGCAGTCTGGGCAAAGACAGTGTGACTGGAAGATGCAGCCGGAGGGAGAGGACAGGAAAGCTGGTGTGCAGGACGGCTTATATGTCACAGTGTGGTTCAATAGTAGAAGCATAATAGGCAGAGAGGTGTGCCAAGGCAGCAGCCTAAGGCAAGCAACAGACACCGGAGGCTGCCAAACATTTTGCGGCATTTGGGGACAATACATAAGACTCAAAGTTAGTGCTGGCGGACTAAATAAGCATGGATGCAGTTTATCAGCAGCCATAATAAGGCAAGAGGAATAGACAATAGTTCAGTTTGGCACTTGCAGAAATTGGGGGGGGCAGGGGGTGGGGAGTCGGGGAGCAGCAGCAGATTACATATAGGAAGTGTTCATGGTATCATAGCCCTGGTATTACAATGCACACATATGTGAGAAATGATCAGAAGCAGAGAGGGAAGGCATAAGCGCGGTGGCAAAGGCTGGTATACTTCTTGGCAGAGTCAAGGTGCAGCAAATCGGGGAGACGAATGACGGGCAGGGCACTGCAAGTGTGAGCTCGGCATGTAATGATGGGGTATCAGCAGCACCTCATACCTTCCAGTATCTGCATTGCATTACTTTTGGGGAAGCAATCGCATGTAATATGATGCGAGAGTTGTCAGGAAGCAGGCTGCTATGTGACCTTCCCTGGGGTACATTTGTACATCATCGCACTCAGTGACAGAATGAGCGATCGCTTAGGGGACGATTACTGGCGAGCATTACTGTTGAAGATAACGGCTGTTTATTTATAAGGAGGCACTAGTTGTAAATTGCAGCGCATGTCCAGATTGGGCGCCTCATATGATGGCACGTCAGATTATTGGCGGAATGCCTGGAATGCATATGTGTGTGCTTCTGAGAGCGGACATATTGAAAGTCAGCCACATTTTTCATTCGGCTCGGAGATCAGCATTCAAGCAGTGACCCAACGAGTGCAGCCTCTGTTGACGTCTCATTTGGTGAGCTGTACTGGCACTATTGACAGAGGGAGTCCATATACAGATATGTAAAGCACAGCCTGCATATTAAGTTGTAATAGATGTACATAGTTGATGCAAACAGGTGGCAGTAGTGGAATACTCTGGCAACTAGCCTAGTCACACATGGTCTACTGTCAACTGTCGATCCAATGCTGAATGCATACTTGATGGCAAAGCATCGTAAATGAACAGTAACGGATGCGGGGGAGATAAACATGTGCAAGGGAAGGCAGCATCTGGCCAAGGGTAGTGAATGGCACTGCAAAAGCAGAATGCAATACAGAGTGTTATTATCAGCAATAGGAAGACAAACTGGCACGCCTGTGCAGCAGCAGTGACAAGCCGGCATGATGTCGAATGATTGAATTTAAGAAAAGCTTCTGTATGGCTGTGTTGTACAAGTAAGTAATGACAAAACAATTGCTATGGCAATAGAGCATCAGTATGGTATCGCAGTGGTACAATACAGATTGGATTTCTAGGGGCGTCAGATGTCCACACGGTGATATAGCATCCCGTACACACCAAGAAACAGACTTGCTGGAAAATTCCGAAAGAAGTAGAATGTATACAAGTGCCACTGAATTATTATATGGTCACATATCCAGCTTGTATAATTGAAAGCAATAGTGACAATTACTGTCTGATGCATTCTTCTCTGCCCAAACTCTAAAGTAAGCTGCATGGATTAGCAGCCATGTAATAAATGGGGTTAGTGGACAGAGCGGCACTGTGATAGGAATGCAGGTGTCACTAATTCCTCAGTCTACCTGCCTACATATGTAGTAACAGGACAACAAATCACAGCATAATGAGGCAGTACGGCCCAGAAAATTGCTTCCGGGCGATTACCTCAGACCACTGAGACACCCAATACTTTTCAGACAGCACAGTCTGAGATGGAAGGCTGTCCTCGAGACTTGCCGAATAATGCTCAGACAGCACACTACACGATCGAAGCCTAGCCTTCAGGTTCAGAAGGGAATTGGGTGGCATGCAGCCTCGGTAGCGGGACAAGCGGTGAAGTATTTCATAATGAGTATTAGGTTGGCAACCTGGCGCAATAGGATGGTACACTGAAGTACTGCACACCGTGGCAAATACAAACCTTCAAGTCAACATGAATGGTAGTTGCCATTTTTCTGTGATGCGTGCTACTGTTATATTGCCATCGTCATGGTTCTGCCTAGCAACCTGTTAACATTCACAGTGGTATGACCGCCAGCATAATGACTTTGTATACAGCCAGTGCAGAAGCGGGGGGTTCAAGGGCTAGAGCTGTCAATGTGTAGATCTGGCATTGAATGCCTCAAATGAGAAGGCATTCTTCTGAAAAGCTTGCTCAATAGTATTCAGGCGATGCATACTTGTTGACACTAGTGAGACAGTAAGACTGCATCAGTCAGTGACAGCTCATTGAGGGGACATAGAGTGTGCTGCATCTACATGTAAGAACTGAATGAGTGGCAAGATAGCAATGAAGGCAACGGAATTCTGATAGCTATGCACAGTTGCCATAGCTACTGACATCTCGCAAACATTCAGAATGACTGCAAATAAAGTAATAGACATGGAGCTATGTGTGTAAAGATATGCTTCTCTATCTGTATGTTTGAAGAGGGGGGGTCGCTATAGCGGTCTGCACTCCATAATGGCTTCACCTAGTGTTGGAATGTGCGCTTCCTAGTCTGGGTGCCTGTATCAGAGGCAACATAATGTCGGGCATGGTGCTACCATTCGAAGGGAACCAGATGTGAGCAAGCACTGTTCTCTAGCATTGAACTAGCGGCATGGCAATGAGCTGCAGTCTGTCATATCAAGATACCCGCTGGGTTGCAAGGAGGGAGACCCGAGCAAGGTGAAACATTCTCTGGAACGCTAATGTGGCAGCATACAGAAGCATCTGGGTTGTCCTAGGGCATACAGTAGTGGTAGGATAGAGGAGATGCATGTATTGCGGGGGGATGACTTTGTAGGCCTGGCACTCAGTTCAACGCAGCAGACATGGCAGGTGAGCAAACACGGGAAACATCATGGTTCTCCTGGATTATGGAATGACTGGTAGTTGCTGCTAGTTGTGGATTGTATCAGCAGTTGGCATTTCATGTCTGCAGCGCTGCAGTCGCAGTAAACTGCTGCCTCAGGACTCATGACAACTGGAAGGCAAATAGCAGGCATGACAGGTGCAATCACTGGCAGTCAGCATATCACGGTACAAAGTGAACCAGTTTCTGTTTGGTTGGAGATGGTCTGGCAGAGTAAATGGCAGCTGACCGATGGAATGGCTCTGGGGGCGGTCATCAGAAGGCCCTGGGGACAGCATGGGCAGGCATTCTGCAGCCTTAGTCTGTTCCTGTATTGTTAATGCTTCTATATCTGCAGCATCATTGCACTAATCACATGGCACTCTGCGAGCAGTATCTTGCCATGTGGTAGTATTAGGCTATTCCGCTATTACTGGCTGGCAAATGTAGCAAGACATGATGTCAGAACACCACAGTCAAGTACAGCCAACAATACAGCGTGCATTGATAAGTTTCATGCAAACATTTCTAAGGATGGCAGCATAATACAATTGTACCTTTACTGCGGGTGCCAGGATGGGGAACGGAGGGGCGGGGCAGACTGCAGGCACTGGGCGAGGCGGGAGGGTGTACTTTACTCTGGCACGGGGCCCGAGACGAAGGAGCCGGGCAGACAGCAGGCAATGGAAGGGAGTGGAAGGGCTCACTTTTACTCCAGCTGCCGGGACGGGGAGCGGGGTGGAGAGTAGGTAGTGGGAAGGAACGGAAAGCCTCACTTGTAGTCCTCGTGCCGCGACAGGGGAGCACAGCAGATAGCAGGCAGTGGAACGGAGCCAGATGAGTTGCTTGTACTCCGGGCACCAGGGCAGAGGGAAGGGGGCAGACAGCATGCAGTGGGAGGGAGCCGGAGGATTTAATTTTACTTCTGGTGCAGGGACAGGGAACGGAGGGAGAGGGGTGGACAGCAGGCAGGGGGCAAGAGCAGGAGGGTTTACTTTTACTCCGGGTGCCGGGACGGGAAGGGAGGGAGGAACCAGTGTGTCATTCTTTGGGATGACCTGGCAGAATAATTGCCAGCTGACTGATGGACTGCTTGGGGGGGACGGTCATCAGAAGGCCCTGGAGAAAACATGGCTAGGCACTCTGCAGCCTTAGTCTGCTTCTGTCATAATTGTGCATGCTTCTATATGCACAGCATGTGCATTCTCAAATTGAGCAATGAAATGTAGAAGGTAGGCAGTTCTTGAGTGTGGGACAGTAGTAGTAGTGCATGCAGCAAAGCCAATGTTCACCAAAAGCGGAGTCTGGGAAGCCATATTATGAGTCGGCATACTGCAGTCAGCCACAGGCAGCACAGTAATTAGCACTGCATGCCTACCTGCCAGGGAACTGAGTTGCACATGAGGCAGACCAAATCACAGAGTGCTTTGCATGTGGTCATACACAGAGGCACGGGCAATCAATGGCAGAAACAGCAGTACTGCCCAGCAAAATTATAAGGGCAGCTAGATCATGGATTCCAATAAGTCATCATTGAGTACAGCAAGACACGTATATGCAGGCATGCACAGCTACAACTTTGTGACGTATGCGGCTAGTCAACATGCAAGCAACAAAGCTGTAGGCCTGCAAGGTGGATACAGGCAGAAAACAACAGGTATGTGCAGCCAAACTGAAGGGGGAACACTGCCCCATAGCTAAACACTAATAACCAAATCAGTTATGTAGACCTACGAGACAGGCGAATTCATGCAGTGCCAGCAAACAACGTTTGTTTGTCATATCTAGTAGTTGGGGGGGGGGGCGCTACCCTGAACACATCCATGCAGTGAGCAACAGCCGCTGGTTGCTTTCAGGGTCTATATACACATAACACTATGCAACAAGAACATAGCACGTCACACAGTACTGATGGAATAAGGGGAAACAATGACAATGGGCACTAGACATAGTGCATTCAAGATTCTGAGCTGTAGGACCACAACCAGCAAGAAGCTCTCTACCTATGTGAAACAAGAAAGGGTCTGTAAGTATCAGCAAAAGGAATCGGCAGCCGTTTGTCCCTGTATTCAAGCAGAGAACAGAAATGCTGAAGATAACAGCTAGCAAGCAATGCAATCGATCGGATGACATACCTATGGCAACTGATTGCTGACACTCATGCTATTTATACATGTTCTTCAAAGTCATTTCTTATCTGCATGCCTTTCATTGCTGGCAATAAAGCTAAAAGCATTTGCTAAGAAACAGATGCTCACATCGCACAAATAATGGCATGTTCTCAGACAAGCAGTCTCCTACCGCGCCTGCACGGCAATCTTTGTTTATATTAGTATAGACTGAGTGGCAGAGGCATTGGCTCCATTCTTCTTTAATGGGTACTGGGTCGTAAGATAATTAAGATGTTCAGAGCAGTCACATAAAGTGATGGCAATAGCAAGGGAATAAGAGAGGCACAGGCTCCCTGCATGTATTTCGAAGGCTTCATCAATCCATAGACGGCAGGGCACCATAGTGATGCTGTGTGCAGGCCTGCTAACTAGAAAGAACTGCAAAATGACACGGTAACCTATATGCGTAACACAGCCTACGAAATCATAATAGGTATTCTACATGCACTGTGCTATACCGCAGAATGTATCATTCATGCAACTGGCAATGGTTACTGTAAGTATTCTGAGCCATGCACGCCATTGCCTACAGTAGGAATACATGTCTATCGGCATAAAAATGACACGCCACAGTGGAGATCAATGCTGCCATAGCATACGACAGCTATTCGTCTTGGCAGCACTAGATGGCAGAGCAGCAGTACAAATGGGGAATAGCTTGCAAGCACTATCAGCCAAAGATCTGGACAGCACCTCAGGTTGTTATGGTAGATAACATGCTAGGTCTACTGCCAATGAAATGTAGAAAGCCAGATACTCATCAGAAGAAGGCAATATGTGTTGTTGTGGCCTAGAAAACTTAATTAGCGTGCAGTTGGTACCTGCTGTGTTGGAAACAAACAAGACAAATGGCCAGCATAATGTCTGGTAACAGCGCTGCATAAACAGGGCAGTAAAATGACCTGTCTGCTTGAAAGTCGAAATACAGGCCACGAGGAAAAGGTAAACAAAAGAAGGGACTTCAATATGATGCGCAATAAGTGATTGCAGCTTACAACGGCATAAGCAATGCAGAACATGGCTAGGAAAGACTGCTGGCAACATGTCTACAGTAACATGAAGGGCACTCACTCTCACAATCAGAGGCATATCTTATAACATCCAAACATGACGTGACAGACTGATGGCAACATTTGGAACAGCTAAACAGCATTACTATTACTGAATACGGTTGAATTATTCTGACGCAGTCACATTATATTGACAGGTAGGTAAAGCTTGCCAAGCCATTTTGTTCATGCAAATGTGGGAAACAGAAATGGTTCTGCAGGCTACCTGCCTATTTTGTATCATGCATTACCCCAAAGTATCTGTCTTGCAGTACCATTATATGCTGCATTGCATCATATATGATGGAAACCTACATGCCGTATAAGTAATAGTATATCTCATGCATACACACTGCATGGCTTCCACGGGCTTGATCGCAACACACGCTGTAGGACTGACTGTCAGAATTCACAGCATGCGACAACATGTGGCATAATCAATATTGGGCATCGTTATGTGTGAGGGCTACCAATCGAGCCTTGGTGTTTCATGTTTTACTGTCTGCATCTTCTCATATATGGTGCGTGTCGACTATCATCCTATGAGTCTGGCTAAACAGGCTATGCACCTGCACAGTACAGATTTTGCTGTGTAGTTCATGTTGTCTAGCTCCCAGTGGGGAATGCAGTGTGCACTGACAGGCATGCCCTCTAAAATGTCCTGCAAAACAAAGGCAGCTATGTAGTGGGAGGCATCAGAAAGTGTGTTGTATAACGAAACAAAGCTTGTCATGATAGTGTCAGCAGTGTGCGAGCCATACAAAGAGAGCAACATTTCAGCAGATGTACCATCAATTCTGGCATGCAAACAGAGCAAGCTGTTTATTTTATTCTGAATAGCATTGCCAGCATGCCATTGCCAGGAATAGTATAATTGTACTGCACTAGCCAAACATGGGGGGCTTCTCACATTAGACGGCAGGCATGGATGGGGATGGGGGGGCAGGGGAGGCAGCTGAGTAACTGTAGCATTATACAAGGGTGCACGCTTTCTTTTGCAGATGTTTTTCACTGCATGAGCAGACATAGGCCCTTGTCAGGGCTGCAGCACAAAACGCAGATGCATTGTATGCAGGCTCAAAGTAGGTGCGAGGGTAGCTAGGTCTGCTGAATAACAGGTTCGCGCTGCTGTCCCAGACATAGGCAATAACATCAGAGCTTTACACGGAAGACATTAGTTGCTGTAAGATTCTAGTGATTGCAAGCATCGCTCAAAGGGCCTATATCTGTTCGACGGAGAGTCTATGTGTGCTCGGGGCAGGGGGGGATCTAAGACATGAGGCCTCTGCTTAGCAAGACGAACTGCAGGGTGGTACGAACCTCTGCTGTCCTGTACCCTAATATGGGGAACTCAGCGGCGACCACACCAGGTAAGGCAATCTGGCAATCCTTCAGTAACCAGAATGCAGTCACTGTTCATACTTAGATTCTGTACTGCAACTATGGGTCAGGCTGCATTGCATTACTGCTGTGTATCAGGAAGCCGATATACAGTCAGGGGTAAATAGCCACAGACGTTTACAGCCTAGCAGTCAATACATCACCTGTTGAGAAATACTACTGTATTCATACATGTGCATGGCTTCCATGGGTTTTACATGCAACAGTGCCATAGGATTGCCTGTCACAATTGAGGGCATGTGGCACAGGCAGCTGAGTAACCGTAGCATTATACAAGGGCACACACTTCTTTTGCAGATGTTTTTCACTGCACCGGCAGACATAGCCTTGTCAGGGCTGCAGCACAAACACAGATGTATTGTATGGGCTCAAAGTAGATGCGATGGTAGCTAGGTCTGCTGAATAACAGGTTCTTGCTGCTGTGCCAGAAATAGGGCAATAACATCAGAGCTTTACAGTGAAGACATTAGTTGCTGTAAGATTCTACTGATTGCAACCATCATTCAAAGTGCCTATATCTGTTCGGGGGGTAAGGGTCTATGTCTGTTCGGGGGAATCTAAGACAGGAGGCCTCTGCTTGTAGGAGCGAACTGCAGGGTGGTGCGAACCTCTGCTGCCCTGTGCCCTAATCACGGGAGCTCAGCGGCGACCAGACCAACTAAGGCAATCTGGCAATCCTTCAGTAACCAGAATGCAGTCAGTGTTCATACTTAGATTCTGCATTGCAAGTATGGGGCAGGCTACATTGCATTACTGCTGTGTATTAGGAAGCGGATATGCAGTCAGGGGTAAATAGTCACAGACGTTTACAGCCTGGCAGTCAATACATCACCTGCTGGGAAATACTACTGTATTCATACATGTGCACGGCTTCCATGGGTTTTATATGCAACAACGCCATAGGATTGGCTGTCACAATTCAGGGCATGCGGCACAGTGTGTCATAATGAGCACTGCATATTGTTATGTGCCACTCCTACCAATTGAGCCTTGGCATTTCATTTTGTCACTGTGTGCGTCTCTTCATATATGTCGCGCTCCCAATATCATCCTATGAATCTGGTTAAACAGGCCATGTGCCTGAACAGCAGCGATTTTGCTAGGCAATTTGTGGTGCCTTAGTTCCCAATCGGGAAAAGCACTGTAACGTGAAACTCATGCCGGACTACAATGTGCTGTGAAACAAGGCAGCTATTTAGTGGGAGCCATGAGAAAGTGTGCTGTATAATAGTATGAAGCGTTCCATGATGGTGTCACCAGTCTACAGGACCATAGAAACCAGCAACATTTCAGCACATGCACCCTCAAGTCTGCCATAGAAGCAGATCAAGCTTTTTTATTGTATTCTGAATAGCACAGCCAGCAGGCCACTGCCAGCAGTAGAATAATTGTACTGCACTTGCAGTAGGTGAAATGTGCGTTGCCTGACCCTCTAATCCATCAGCTCTACACCTGAGGCACACATGTACGCACTTTATCGAGGGCAGACATAGGGGAGTTGCCACATTAGAGGGCCGGCATGTATTGGGGGTGGGGAAGGTGGCTCAATAACTGTGGCATCATCGTAGGGCATACACTTTCCTGGCCAGATGTTTTTTACTGCACCAGCAGACATAGCCCCTTGTCCGGTCTGCACCAGAGAACACAGGTATATTCTGCACGAGTTCAAACTACATGAGGTGGCACCTAGATCTGCTGAATAACAGCTTCGTGATGGTATCCCAGAAATAGGGCAATACCATTACAGCTTCACAGTCAAGACATTAGTTCCTGTAGGACTGCAGGAAGTGCAAGCACCATTGGAGGGCCTATCTCTGCTCCGGGTGGGGGAAAAATAACAGGAATGAAACACAGGAGACTTTGGTTAGCAACACAAGTGCAGGGTTTTGTGAACCTCTGCTGTCCTATGCCCCAATAGAGGAAAGTCAGCGGTACCAAAAGCAGCTAAGTTAACCTGGCAATCCTTCAGTGAGAACATTGCAGTCACTGTCCATACTTAGATTCTGCACTATACCTGTGGGCCAGCCTGCAGTGCATTGCTGTTCTCTATTTGGCACCGCTTAGACAGTCAGGGGGAAATAGTCACAGGAGGTCACAACCTGGCTCTGAATACATCATTTGCTGGGAAATACCAGTGCAATTATACATATCATTGGAACCAGAGCATCCATGCCATATAAGTAGCTTAGTATATCTCATGCATACACAGTGTATGCCTTCCACAGGCTTCATATGCAACACCGCTGTAGGCTGACTGTCAGAATTCACGGCATGCGACAATATTTGGCATAATCAATATTGGGCATCATTATGTGTGAGGGCCACCAATCGAGCCTTGCTGTTTCATGTTGTTACTGTGTGTGTCTTCTCATATATGCTACATCGCGATTATCATCCTATGAGTCTGGCTAAACAGGCTATGCATCTGCATAGTACCGATTTTGCTAGGTAGTTTGTGTTGTCCTAGCTCCCAATGAGGAATGTAGTGGACACTGGCAGTCATGGCGCTCTAAAATGTCCTGCTAAACAAGACAGCTAGGTAGTGGGAGGTATCACAAAGTGTGTCGAATGACGAAACGAAGCTTGTTATGATACAGTCAGCAGTGTACGAAGCCATACAAATAAACCAGCAACATTTCAGCAGATGTACCATCAACTGTGGCATGCAAGCAGTTCAAGCTGCTTATTTTATTCTGAATACCATAGCCAGCATGCCATTGCCAGGAATAGTATAACTGTACTGCACTAGTAGTAGATGTAATGTATGCTGCCTGACCCTCTGGCCCATGAGCTGCAGACTTGAGGTACACATGCAGGTAGGTCATCGAAGCCAGACATGGGGGGCTTCCCACATTAGACGGCAGGCATGGATTGGGGGGGCCAGGGAAGGCAGACCAGTAACTGTTGCATTATACAACGGCACACACTTTGTTCTGCAGATGCTTTTCACTGCACCGGCAGACATAGGCCCTTGTCAGGGCTGCAGCACAAAACGCAGATGTATTCTATGCGGGCTCAAAGTAGATGCGATGGTAGCTAGGTCTGCTGAATAACAGGTTCATGCTGCTATCCCAGGAATAGGGCAATAACATCAGAGCTTTACAGTGAAGGCATTAGTTGCTACAAGATTCTAGTGATTGCAAGCATCGTTCAATGGGCCTATATCTGTTCGGGAGAAGGGTCTATGTCTGTTCGGGGGGGTGAGGATCTAAGGCAGGAGGCCTTTGCTTAGCAAGATGAACTGCAGGGTTTTGTGAGCCCCTGCTGCCCTGTGGTCCAACAGGGGACAGTCAGCGGCAACAAAATCAGCAAAGTCACTGCGGCAATCCTTCAGCAAAAAGAATGCAGTCACTGTTCATACTTCGATTCTGTACTGTAACCATGGACCAGGCTGCAATGCATTACTGCTCTGCACTACTGTAATTACACATATCACTGCACGTACGGCATCTCCGCTTGACACACACAACACATGCAGCACAGGACAGCTGGAAAGTAGAGCATCTCCACTTGATGTGTAATGCTAATGCAACACAGCACAGCTTTGCCTCCCAAGAAGAACGCACAGTGCTTGACAGCTATGCCTCTGTAAGCGGTAACACAACAAAGTCCACATGCAGCACAGCAATGCATTCAATATGGCAATGCCACAGTGCAAAGAATGGACCCAGTCTTCACAGCTACACCCCCCCCTTTCCCAACTCTGATGGCACTCTGCTATAACAAATAACACCGTGTCCAGCGAGATCATCAATGATCTCTCTACTGAATGCCCCGTGCTTGGCTCCGTGGCACTCTTGTCTTGCACTCCCAGAAATGTCCCCCAAACCCGAACACCCTACTATCAACACACACAGCGGCCCCAGTGGCATGCAGTTTCTACCTGCTGCTGCCAACTGCGATGCCTGCCTTCCCATGTCACTCCTTCCCTACACCCTCATTGTCTGCCAATACTTTACTATGGCCATCTCTTTCCTTCCATCCATCCCTGCCTCATACCTGCTGCCCCTATGTACTGCTCACAGCTCCACAATAGCCGCCGATGGTATGATGACCCCCGCGCATGCGACGAGCGTGCCTGACTTCCCATGTCACTACTGCCCCACGCCCTCATTGTCTGCCGAATACTCTACTATGGCTGTTGTTTGTTCCCTTCCATCCATCCCTGCCTCATACCTGCTGCCTCTATGTACTGCTCACAGCTCCACAATAGCCTGCTGATGGTATGACGCGCGTCCCCGGCATGACGAGCGTCGCCACCATTGGCACGGCTACTTTCTTTGAAAGTTGTGGCACACTTCCAGACTACTGTCACCGGCAGCATCAATCCTTATTGGTGCCTGCCACACACACCCGCCATGCACTGCCAGCATTGGCCCATCACTACCGAGCCCCCAGGACCTGCTACTGCAGCAACCTGCCGTAATATGTTTCTTGTGCATGCGTGCAAGCAAACATAAAATGACACATGTGGATCTCAGAAATCACATAAGCTGCCATCACAAAATTTCCACGATCAGTACTCTCCTCTAGACAACACATGCAAAATGTCAGCTAATTTCATCAAACAGTGTCAAAGATACCAATATGTAAAGTTAAGGGTTTAACATTGAAGACCCTACTTAACATTAACAATAGTGGCACTACCGCACCACTATAATATATGTATATGTATACATTTATGCATTTCTCTGTCACATATTATTTCTTACTAGGGAGACTTCATGTAAACATGACTTCAGTCCCTTACCCCTCATTGGTTCTGACTGATTTTCCCCTTACCTGAAGTCATGATCTGTTGCTTGTGGTATCACAGCCACTTCCATGGCAGCAGATTGTGATGTCACAGTGAGAGGATTATGACTTCAAGTGGATAATTCACAGCATGAGTAGATGAACTATAAAGTTCAAGGACTTTTTTATCTGACAATGTCTGTAATAACCAAGAACAAGAGGAAAGCTATTAATAAAAATACTTCAAGTACAAGTTTTATGTTGTCTAAATATTATGTTTCTACAGATTTCCTTAAAGGCTTCAGTTGCACTTTAATTTATATAGTGAGTTAGGCTCTTTCTTTTCATCCTTAGAGGTCCTATCCTGTTTTATGTCCAGTTCATTGTTCTTGTGGGAGATTTGCATGTGTGGAACCAGAGTGACCTTGATGATCCATAATCAGGTCAGTGTCCTGAGTTGGGATTTTTCTGACAATCCTAAGTGACTCAAACTCATGGTTAATTGCAATGATCTTCATGGTAGTAAACACATTCTTCTTTGTTCAAAGTCCCTGAAGCCCTCAAGAAATCCTGCCAACCCATCTGGCAATACTACAGTACTTTGTTGATGTACTGTACATCTGTATTGGCTCGTTTGCAGTTCCTGCCTCTGCAGGACAGACCTTTTGACTCAACTGACTGCATGCATAGTCTCATTCGTGCCTTACCTATTATAACAAAGTGACTCACAAATCTCATAATACTGCATATAAGACCATCTTTAGAGTCATAGAGTGCTAAGCCACACAGTGAGTTTAGAGTTTTAAATATTAAAGCAGCAGTGCAGCAAAAAAATTTTTCTGAAAAAGCTAGTTTCAGTTACAGCTAATAGCAATGTTAGAATACCTGCCAAATCTACTTTTCAAACACCTCCTATGCTGTGCACCATGAGATTCTTTATTTTCTTGATCCTAACCCTTCCCAGGTCTTAAGTGCTATTTAAAATCAAATGTGTCAGCCATCTTATTTTCCTTGAGAAAAACACTAACAAACAAATTTATAAAATACTCAAATGTTGATGAAATTAGAAAATGTTACCACCAAGTAAAAGAAGAAGAGGTCAGGAATCTTTTATAGTGAAAAAAGGTGGGGTCCAATTTTTTACCCAGTTTCATTGCACTGCTGCTTTAAGCATTATATTAATAAATATTTTTGTAAAAAAAAAAAAACGTTTTTACTGCATGTTAGGGTTCAACTTAATATCACAAAAGTAGGGAAATGTGGCATTAGAGATTCAAACCCATTTCCCCACACAACCACCACCACACAGCAAAAGGGTAAAAAAATTAGGGTTTGGGGTCTTCAGAGTCTTGGCAAATCAGTGGTGGGGTCTTCCTTGGGGTCATCAACCCTAATGCTCACCCTTTCCACCCAGCCCATAGCATCCTGCCCAAAGCAATGTACAGCTCCAAGCCAGTGCCTCATAGTGATACAGTCTTGGAAGGTGAGAAGTATGTCTCACCACATGTCATAAAGACAATCCATTGTACCTTTTGGGGGTGTATGGGGAGGTCAGATCAGCAAGGGACCATTTTCTGTTTTACAGGTTAAAAACATTGAGGGATGGGTTTCTTTCTTTCAGAGGATATCTCAACACTGGAGATTGCACTGGGGTGGGCACCCCAGTGCTGCTACATGCATAATGGGGGTGGGTGACCTGGAGGGGATCAAGAGAACTGGTAACAGGAGTGAGCACCCCAGTCCACTCATATATTAAAATATATTTTAACATAAGCTGGCTAAGTGGTGAAGAGTGCTGAGGTGTCTGGCATACCTTGCCTTAATCCATGCCAGCCACCCAGCTTCAGGAATGAGCTTGGGTCACCGGGGTCTGGTGGGGGAGAGGATTTTGCATCTGATGGACAGCTCTCCTCTCTCATGGTGGGAGGTCTGCCATCTTGCTCCTGGCTGCCAACTGGTGGAGGCTGGGTGGCAATGTTGGAGAAGGAGCAATGTGGAAGGGAGGAGCCATGGTTCCGTGAGTGTGTGTGTGCCTCCACATGCACACAATTACATGTCCCTGCAGCTGGGGACAAGAAAAAAATGGAAAAGGGTTGGCACAGGTTCAATGAAGCCCTGCTTACCTACACCCATTCCTACGTCACCACTTGAACACCAACCCCACGTCTGGATGAGAGTCATCAGGAGGGGAGGATGGTCCTTCCTTCTGGTTCTGCTACAGGAGGGGCAGTCCATGGGGAAATTATGGGGCAAGGTGAGTCTGGCAGGTGGATGCCAGATGAGGGAGGCAGGGACAAGGCTGAACAGCCTGCCAGAGTCTAACCAAGGGAGAAAAAATGGCAAAAATATATATTTCAGCATTGGGAAGGACAGGCAAGCAACCTGCAGGGAGGGTGAGAAAAAGTTGTACTGGAAAAGGCACCCCAGTCTGCTTACAAAAATACAGAGAGAGAGAGAGAGAGAGAGAGAGAGAGAGAGATGGAGACAGGCAGACAGAGAGAGAGAGAGAGACAGAGGTGAAATTGTGGGAAACTGTTTAACCAGGAAAGACACACTAAGCCGGAGCTCCTTTCCAGGTGCAACCAAAGAGAAAAAGGAAGTTAAGTGACTTGCTCAGGGTCACACAGCATGCATGTGGAGGCTGATGAGACTCAAACTCAGGTCTCCAGGTTTGCAGCTCAGTGTCCTTAACCACCATGCTATAGTACCTCAGAGACAGAGAGAGAGCAGGGGATTGCCAGCTCACTACTTGAACTAAAGCCGGCAGTACAACTCCAGCTGTTGCTTCAGCATTCAAGCAAATCTCACTGTTCTCACGCTAAGAACACAGGTGAATGCCTCCTCTTGCTAAGGTGGGCAACCTGGATTTTCAGGTGCCCAGAAAAGATATCTCTTGCAATTTTTTCAAATAGCAACACCAGAATCTAGCTAAAAGACCCCGCTTAGCTAGGTTCAGGTGTCTGCTTTTGAAAATATACAATTTTTATGTATTTTCTATGTGTGTGAGTTAAAAAAAAGAAAATGGTAGCCATCTAATCTGCATTTTCTTTTCAACACAAATAAATCATGAAAATAAGCACTCAAGTTTTTTGCCGTTCGCATTTGCTGGTTAACTCAAAAATCCTTATTACTCTGAAACAATGTAATATTTTTTTCAGGAAACCTTCCAATGGCACACCATTGGCACATGCCTTCAACCCTGAAAATATTATGAAGAAATCCCACACCATCTAGTCTGTAGGTGGGAGCAGAAAATACGTAATGTTAAGTATAATTTTTTTCCCATTTTTTGGAGCATCATATCTCAGACACCAAGCAAGATGCCATCACAAAATGTTTCACATCTTGATACTCTAACAATCTGACTACATTTCATAAGTGACACCAAATTTATTAAGGTGCAAAATTAGAGTTTAACATTGAATAGCCTACTCAACCCTAACTATAGAAGCACTACCACACCCCTATAATAAGCAGTAGCCCATGTCATGGTGAAAATTATAACCTATACTTTGGACTCATAGGATATTTCAAGTCAAGAAGTGTAAGCCATGTGGACCTGCCTTTTGAATTCAGCACTGCTATGTACTACTGTTACCGGTAAGCTGCTCCATACAGACACAACTCTTTGACTGAACCACTGTCCTCTTACTTTCTTCTTTTTTTTTATCATTCATTTTTGTGCCACTGGCACCCCTAGCCCCGCAAATGAGCTCACCTATCCTCGGTGACCCTCACCACCACCTGGGGAAGCCCCCCCCTGGAGTGAGGCCACTGAAGCGGAACGGTGGTGGCTGGAGGGTTGGGCACTGAGGCAGCTCATACGCGAGGGCCAGCAATTTTTTCTGTACTGTCCCCCTGGAGCTAGGAACATGCAATGACACCAGCAGGAAGGCATCTGTCCCAGCTTCACTCACATTATGGAGTAACACCCTGTCCCAAGCCTCCTCTGGGGCAACCAACACGGCACCCCCTCCCGGAGAAGGAGAGCAGTCCTCCGGATGCTCGATCCTTGTCTTCCTCTGCCAACCCCTCGTGACCCGTACTATTCCTGACACACGCTGGTGTGGTAAGGTGTATGCCCAGCACCTCAACCCTCAGCACCACTGGGTCAAGCACTTTCTTCTTATAATGGTTCTCTTTTAATGGATGATCATGACCTCTTGTGTCCCTTACTTGTTGCCTTGCTTCTAAGCCCAAGCACTTCCACAGGTCTCTGTCCTCATGCGCCTTGTAAACAAGGCACATATCACCCCTCAGTTTCTATATCCTAGGGAACACAAGCCAAGATCCTTCAGTCTCTCTTCATAGCTTAGGTCCTTTATGTTTGCTATCCTTTTTGTCACCTTCTCTGCATGCCCTCCAACTTCCTAGTTAGTCCCCACCAACTGTAGACTAAAACTAGGCACAGTACTCCAACTGTGGCCTCCGTGTACAGTAAAGAGAAGAAGAATCACTCTATCCCCGCTCCTGGTATTCCTAGAGCTACATGCAAGAGTCCTACTAGCTTTACTTATGATCTCTCTACAGTGGTTATCAATCATCATTGTATTATTTACCAGAATTCCAAGATCTTTTTCCAGACTTTTAGTCTGAAGTTCACAATGTTCTAGGTAATATTTGGCACCTAAGTTTCTTATACCAAAATGCATAACCCCACATTTTTCAACACTGAACTTTAACTTTTTCTGTGCTGCCCATGTTTCAGTTCTGTTTAATTTCATCTAAAAATTTGAAATGTGGTTTTCATTACTAACAATGGCTCCTAGTTTGTCATATTTTTTTAGAGTGCCCCAACCACCTGTCTTGTATGATACCAACTCTTTCCCTGTTTTGTGCCTGCCTTAGCACATTGTATGTTTCTTTGTGCACATGGGCAAAGAAAACATATTGTTATTGCAGTGTAGGGCTGTGTAGGTGTGTATTGTATAGGCCAGTGGATATAGAAATGCAAGAGGTTTGCCTCTCAAAAGCCAATAATGAGAAGATTGGCAATGACAGTGTTCAGCTGGCTGATGGGTATAAACTTCTTGTCTTTCAAAGGAGAAAAGCACCAGTCACATTGGTTTTCTGCCCATTAGCCAGCTAGCAGACATCACCAGGCTTTGAAGATAAGCATCAAGCCTCAAACTCTGTGTGTGTGTGTGTGTGTGTGTGTGTGTGTGTGTGTGTGTGTGTGTGTTTCTCCCCTTGTAACAATTGTAGCAGACAGAAAGTGCCTGTCTGAAAGCACTAAACAGAGTTTGGAACAGCATATAGAATGCAAACATAATTGCTTCAAATATGTTAACAGCATGTCAATCACAGAAAACACTAGCAATAGTTGATTTAAACTATATATTGTTTATGTTCCTTTAAAGAGCCCCTGATACCAGCTGAATAACTTTGAAAAATGTGAGAGTTAAACACAATTAATTTTATAGCTCATATATTTTTGCAGTCCTTTTGTTATATATGGGCTTTATCCTCCTGCTCCTCCCCATTTGTCTCCTTCTACTGTCGAACCACAGCCCCTCCCCCTCACCTCCAAGACTTACCCCATCTACTTCATTCCTCATTGCGTGAGTGGGTGGCACTCATGGATGGTGGTGATGCGGTGTCTTTAGGGTTGCAGTATCATCCTGCAGACAGGAATTCTTTTCCATCCATTCCACCCCTTGAGTCAGAGCCAGCAACATGCAATAGATCACATGTAGACCATGAAGACAGTGCATGCTTTCAGTGCCTGCCTCTGTCTTTCAATTCTGGTGACCGCTACTGTGCTAGCTACTCTTCACTATGTGGAAACCAAGCAGCAGTGCACACATCTCCCCCCACCCACCCCCAAAGCAGGAGATTCATCAATGGGCACTAAATCCTTCTTCCCCCTGATAGCCCCCGAGGAACCTAGGTCCATTCTTGAACCCTGGTCACTAGTGCAGTGGGAACTGAGTCATCCAGCACCTCTGCCCTCCATGTCACTGGCCAGGCTACAAGTTTACTGTAGCTCAGATTTCCATAGACAATATTATTGTGGCCCTGAGGAGGACTGAACCTGCAACCCACTGTTTTACAGTGCGTGCTTTTACCCTCTGTACCATTCGGCCAGAGCTATATTTTGCAATTGTTTCCACTGTTTCTTTATTACTGAGGAAGTGACATTAAAACAAGATGACTGTCTGTTGAACTTTATTAGCTTTGGCTACTTATCTACATGTGACATCATAAGGCCGTGTTTATGGTATCATATTTATCTCCACAGCAAGAGACTGGGATGAGAAATACAATTGTGACTGAAGAAGTACACAAGCAGACAGAGCACCTAAGGCAGAGATCCTTTTTCCATGCAAATGTCCTTAATAATAAACAAATAAGGGCAACAAATTACTAAAAAGGGTGAAATATAAGCTAAATTGTGTCTCAATATGATGCTTTTCAGAGTTGTCCCCACACTGCAAGCAAACATCCAGCATTGATGAATGCTTTTTTACGTTCGCTTGCGCGCCTGCGCAAGGAACGTTTTGAGAGAGTAGCACACTTTGTAGGTGTGCCTCTCCCTTGCAATCCACTGCTCCGTTGAACAGGCATGGTGGTCCTGCACCAATGGGTGCAGGAGCTGTGTATGACAGCGGTGGTCTTCACTTCAAAGAAAACCACCACTGTCATACAGAGCACCGCGTCACGCCACCCTCCCCAAAATCTTTGCTGCCACACTGAGAGCCCACCTCAGCGCAGGAATGTCCCATCGCCAGCCCGTCGCATGGGGTGCCCAATCCCCCATTGGCTCCACGGCCCCCAAGCCATCCCTTCTGCCACGCTGACAGCCCACCCCAGCATGGCAAATGTCCCGGTTGTCTGCTGACAGGTGCCCAATCCCCCGTCGGCTCCTCAGCCCCCCCAGCCATGCTTCTGCCATGCTGGAAGCCCACCCCAGCGTGGCAAATGTCCCACATCATCTGTTGTAAATAGAAAACGGTCCCACGGCGCGTCTCCCAGTCCCCCCTCCCACATCCCACACCCACCCACTGCGCACCCAGCCTCCCCACACCCTCCCTCACCCCATACTTACCTCTGGAGCTTGGCATGACAATCTTCGGTGGACCGGGAACACGTCTGCACTCTTCAAAGCCGACCGCGAACTGAGGAAATGCCGGTAAGCTATATAATGGGCTAGATAGGGGTTTTCAACTTTATTGCATATCTCAGGCATTTTTGGGAATTTTTGCACCAAATTTTCAACATGGGGTTTTTGGGACCCCTTCTCATGAATGATGTCACTGTCATGGCGTTATTCGAGCCGAAGGGTGATTTCGCAGTCACTGCGCGGAATCACCTTTGGGCCCAAATAATGCCATGACAGTGACATCATTCATGAGAAGGGGTCCCAAAAACTCCATGTTGAAATTTTGGTGCAAAAATTCCAAAAAATGACTGTTTTACGAGCGTGCGTTGCGCAGTTCCTACGCAGGCTCATAAGTTCATGAATTTTCAATGTTTTCACTTCAGATTTTCAACATTGCCATTTTACCACACCTCCTTATGAGCAGTACAGCTGTCATTTTTCACATCCTGCCCAAAACGTGTTTCCGTCCATGTAGAGCACAATGGCGCAGTCAGTGTGCGAAATCAATGTATGGGACACATTAAGAAAATCATGGTGACACTGTTCATTAGCAGAGGTTTTAAAATGGCAATGTTGAAAATTTGGTGAAATAATTCCTAAAACTGACTGTTTTATGACCGTGTGTTGCGCAGTTCCTACGCACGCTCATAGGTTTGTGAATTTTCAATATTTTCACTCCAGATTTTCAACATTGCCATTTTACCACACCTCCTCATGAGCAGTACAGCTGTCATTTTTCACATCCTGCCCAAAACGTGTTTCCGCCCATGTAGTGCACAATGGCACAGTCACTGTGCGAACTCAGTGTATGGGACACATTAAGAAAATCACAGTGTCACTGTTCATGAGCAGAGATCTTAAAATGGCTATGTTGAAAATTTGGTGAACAAATTCCTAAAATTAACTGTTTTATGAGCGTGCGTTGTGCAGTTCCTACGCATGCTCATAAGTTTGCGAATTTTCAATATTTTCACTCCAGATTTTCAACATTGCCATTTTACCACACCTCCTTATGAGCAGTACAGCTGTCATTTTTCACATCCTGCCCAAAACGTGTTTCCGCCCATGTAGTGCACAATGGCGCAGTCGGTGTGCGAAATCAATGTATGGGACACAGTAAGAAAATCACAGTGACACTGTTCATTAGCAGAGGTTTTAAAATGCCAATGTTGAAAATTTGGTGAAAAAATTCCTAACAATGACTGTTTTACGAGCGTGCGTTGCACAGTTCCTACGACGCCAGAGGGTTTGCGAATTTTCAATATTTCCACTCCAGATTTTCAACATTGCCATTTTACCACACTTCCTTATGAGCAGTACAGCTGTCATTTTTCACATCCTGCCCAAAACGTGTTTCTGCCTATGTAGCGCACAATGGGGGTAACAAAAAGGTCATGCTGAAAATTTATTGTGTAAATACCAGCAATCACACAGGGCATTAGGGTAAAGCACCATACATGCCAAACACCACTGCAAATACCGGCAAGCGAACGTTTGGCATTGACAAATGCTTGTTATTGAAATAATAAAAGTAGCCCTCCTTTTAATATGGCTCTCAAACCAGGGTTTCATTAGTATTTTTAGCCATTTTTGTACACCTATAGTCCCACATGATCAGGGAGTAATGTCTACTGTGTGCTAGTTTATTTTAGTTACAAGAACAGTGATGTTAAACAATGGGTTTGTAAAACAGCAGAGAATACAAAAGAAGACCTGATCGAAGCCATATTAAAAATAGCATCCTTGTATTTCAAATGTAAAAAAAGGAAAATTGCTGAAGTAGACTCAAAGAGGAGGAATAAGCCAGGAAATAAGGGCAAATGAAACAGGTGTAAAACACATAGATCAAAACTTTCACTACTAACACACTTTTCTGCTTACTGTATGTACTACAGAGTATGAATCCACTGATCTGTCTGGTGCAGAGTTTAAAGCTATAGAGTTTAGAGCTCTAGTGAACAGCACTCATTACATATTTAAGTGTGTTCTTCCATTCCTTGCCTTGACTTCAGTCTTTTTAACATTAAAGATTTGGGCTTCAATATGAAGTTTGTCTCCTGTCTCTCCTAGTGATCGTGACCTCTTAGCAGCTGCAGCACCTTATGAACCACCATAACAGCCCAAACTATTCGTGCTTGGTTCAGTGCGCTACATGACTTGCCCATTATAATACCTGCTCATGATATACCCTGCCTTAAGGAGTACACTTATGATTTCTAAAAGTTTTTGGGTGATCCCTTTATTCCTTTTTTAATCCATGTTATTATACTTGATTTTGAGGGAGAGTCCTGAACATCCAGAACATTTAATCACAACTATACTGTCATAGGACTTCTCTACCTCCTAAGTACTGAGTGGGAAAATAGCACACTGATTTTTCTCCCAAGGTTTCTTTTTATTTGATATTATATATATTATTCTTATTCCACAGTACTGTACATGTGCATCTTCATTATGCAAATATCCATGCCCATTTTATTATTTTTATGTTGACGTCGTTTCAGGACTAAATTGTCCCTTCTTCAGAACACAGTTTGGGCTTTTATATCTAAACAAATGATAGAAAACAAATATGACACTACAGAACTGCACCACTGTCTGTGGTGCAGATGAGTTGCCACCAGTGCAAATCTGGTAGTGTAAACAGCTGCCAGGGCATTGAAAGCCACTCCATTGTGGTGCAACGCAGTCCCTGTTTCTGTGGGAACATGCACCAGTGCAGGCACGTTTTGCAACCCTGTAAACACACTGCTTTGCCCACACCACTACAGCCCCATGGTACCCTACACCAGTCCTGCTGTCTCTCCCTCATGAAGCTGCTGCTGGTGGAAATGCTACATAAAATGCAGGAAGTTCAGTCTGACACACAGATTGACTCTGCAATGGTACAGCAGTTAACATGTAAATGGAAGTTGGCAGCAGGTGTGTGGAGCAGCAGGTCAGTAGCGCAGACGGCAGAACAACAGTGGGTAGAGATGTGAAATTGGAACATTTCGGCTAGCAAAATATTTTGTGTAATTCACACATTATGTGAAATTTTTCACCTAGGCAAAACGCAATTTCACCTCCAATTCCACTTTCGCATAATGCAAAATGTTACCCTTCAAGTAACGTCAGATTTCACCATTATCCTGAATTTCGCCAATGTTTTTCAATTTTGCCAGTGAAATTGCAATGCATTGTGGGTAGATAGCTGAAATATCACATGCAGTCTGTTTCCTGCACAGTATATTGTCTGTTGAGTCAGAGAGCAGTTCACTGTGATGCATCACAGCCAATAAACCCTTCAAAAACCTCTTTATTTGTGATTTTTGAGAGTTAATTGCTCCCAGAATCTCTATTTAGTTCCTAGTGCTGCAAGTGAAAATTTTTTTGTTTTTGTATCTTTGGATAATACTTAGTTAAACTTAGGTAGTGTTATCAGTTTTCTCTGTGTCTATGTCTGTGAGGGAGTTGAGTGGGGGAGGGTCGACTGTGTGGTGTGTGAGTGTATATGTGAAAGTAGAGCAGACTCCTAATATTTGACAGATTTCTCACACGTTGTGAGTGAGTTTCTATAATTTCTTTTAAGTCTTAATATTTTTTGTTTATGTATTACTTATTTTCTGTATTTTTCTTACATAATGACTCTTTTTTGGGTAACTTTATCTGAACAGTTACTACATTCCGACTGAGTAGTTCTGTTCCTGTTTCCCAAAAGTGATTTATTTTTTTATTGAAAGTATTTGTGTACATTGACCACTTGATTTGTCCATATCCCAGTACACTGTATTGTTGAATTGCTCACAGAAATTAATATTGTGATATAGCCTCTGCATTACAGCGTTCCTGTTTTTCTATTTAATATGCTTACCGTATTAACCCTTTCCTCCCTATTATACCACTGTTGTTTACTACCTGACCTGCTATATAAAAAATACATAGTTTTCAAGAAAGTGGTGGTCCCTGCACGAGTTTTGGAGGTGACTTTGTTTGTTCATTTCAAATCTTGTTGTCCCTTCCGTCTGATACATCTGTAAGCTAAAACTGTATTTAGTAAGTACTAACACATTGCAGTACTGCTTATCCAGACACCACTTATCCAGACCGTAGTTCATATTTAGACTGAGAGGTGTTCTGTGTGGTTGGTTTAGTTTAGTTTTTGTGAACCTACAAGCACCTACCCGGTTATTATCAAGTTGTGTAATAATCATTCCATTTAAAAACTGACGTTTGATTAAGAACTACTTAAGTATTCTTTTGAGACTTACTGCACAACCTTGTTGTGGTGGTGTTCTCTGTTGGTTTTGTATTGAAAGTCTTTTACTTCAGTCCTCCTATTACCCCATGTTACTTAACTCTTGCTTTTGTAATAAAAAATAAAATAGTTTTTTCACACTCGAATAGGCTACAGTAGCAGTTGTAGGTAGTTATATAGACTACAGTGCAGCTACCTGTTCTGATTTCTGTTTGCCTTTGTAGATAGCACTACAGGTGTTAAATTACACTTATTTAATAGAAATACATAATAATACAGTTCCAGAGGAAGCCAAATGAAACAAGCATATAAATATGCCTGCCAAGAGACATTCAACTTCAGGTAAAGGTGCCAGGGTGGGAGGTGGCTCAAAGAAGTCTGTTGGAAAAGGTAAACCTATTTCTGAATCAGTGCCCTCTGTGGACTCCGCTGCTGCTGCTGTGGCAGCCAGTAGCAGCAAAATCGAAGTTAGAAGTGGCTTCAAGTCTGTGACTCATGTTTTTACTGCCCAGTCTGTAGCTAGTATGCTTGTTGGGGATGATACTGGGAATAAGGGAGACACTCACACCAGTGGAGGCACAGAGGTCCAGGAGAAGGTTGAAAAAGCTGTCAGTGTGACTGTTGTTTCCTGCTAACGGAGGAGCTGATGGTGGTGAGGGTGATAGTGTTCAGCTTCAGTCTGTTTCTCCTGGAGAAGGAGATAAGGAAAGTCTGCCCCCGCACAGTGAGGAAATGCCAGAGAAGGAAAAGTTTGTCTGGCAGTATTCAGTGATGGGGATGAGGAGGACGATATCATATGTTTTGGTACAGATGATAATGAGGTGTTGGATCCCCTGTGGGAGCCAGAAGTGAAAAAGATGAAAGGTGATGATGTAGCCCATTTAGATGACAAGACTGAGATTGAGGATATCAGCAAGCCTACAACAAGCAGTCCAGTCACTCCACCTAACAAACGTAGCATGGTGACTATCATTAAAGTGGCACAAAAAGCAAAAACTTCCACACCTTTGGCTCTGCTGTCCAAGTCTCAGTCCCATGTCAAATCTAAGGGTACAAAGTCCCTAGTTTGGGACTTTTTCATGCTTGATGCAGCTGATGACGCTGTGGTGATATGTCAGCTGTGTCAAGCACATGTAGTAATGGAAAAAGGGCAGCACATAGGCACCGTGGCCAGCATGCCCAATTGAAAACAAGCACCCATTGCACTAGCACCAACACCAGAAAGATACCAGAGCTATTGGCAAACTTCCCTTGTCAAGCTAATGTTAGTGACAGCAGTGCAATAGAGCAGGAGGAGGGAGGGATGAGTGGGTCAGTGGAGGAGGAGTGTGAGGAATCATTTTCTCTCTCAAGCAGTGGGCATAGTAGCAGTAGAGTGCCACTACTTCAAGTTATAAAAGTACACCAACAGGCACCAAATCCACCAAAATAACCAGTTTCATACATGCTGCACATCCCAGGCCCCAGGAGTCACCTGGTACCCCAGCAAGATCAACATTGGTGGCACAAGTAAAGCGTTTTTGTTGACCCGCTCCCAAGATGCGGCCCACATTGAAGAGTATGTTTGAGCAGCACTCAAAGTAAGCCCCCAATCATGCTGCTGCATGTGAGCTGAATGCAGCCACAGCTGAAATGCTCTCCCTTCTGCCCTTCTCCTTTGTGGAGAATCCATGATTCCACTGTTTGATGGCCTGTGCCTGTCCCAAATGGCAGGTGCCATCATGAAAGTATTTCTCCAAACATGCCATTCCCAAACTCTACAGAAGAGTTTCACAGTCTGTCCTACATACCATGAAGCATTCTGCCTCAAAATATATCCACCTTAGCATGGATAAGTGGACAAGTGGGCAAACAGCGGGCAGCTCATATCTGTGAATAAGAGCACACTGGGCACTGGTACCTGGGGTGGTTGTTGATTTGGGGCCTGGCAAATCTGCATAAAGCAAAATTGTGGTGGTAGCAACACATCTGATATTCATTAATAATATAATAATAATAAAATTTATTTAGTTGAGCCTTTCAAAATCTCAAGGCGCTGCACAGCAAACATACATGCTGCACATTCAGGCAACCATAACTATGCAAATTGTTACAGGGTCTCACACTGGTGAGAAAATGCTGAATGCTGCTAAATCAGATCGATGAGTGACTCAACGCATACTCACTCACAGCAGGGTTTATTGCCAGTAACAATGGCTCCAATGTGGTTAAGTGCATTACTGATGGTGATTTTTTCAAGGTTCCCTGCCTGGCACACTGCCTTAACCTAGTCGTGCAGCAATTTCTGAACCATGATGAAATAAAAGAAACTGTGTCTGTCGCTAGATGCATCTGTGCGCACTTTTCCCATTCTGCACGGGCCCGTGACCATCTGCCTGAGCTGCAGCGCACTAACCATCTTCCTCAGCACCGTATGAAGCTCGATGTTGTTACCAGGTGGAACTCCACACTGTACATGCTGGACCAGCTTTATGAGCAGTATAAGGCAGTTTCAGATTATCTACTGCTGCACACCACTCAGGACAGTACTGGAGTGTCCATCGCCCTAACAACGGAGCAGTGGTGACAAATGGATGGCTTAACATGCATTCTGCATCTATTTGAGCATGCAACACAGGCTGTGAGTGGGGACACTGCCTGTATAAGTCAGTCAATACCTCTTATATGTGTGCTGAGGCAGACACTGGTAAATGTCTGTCACCAGATGGAGGCAAGTGATGATCACAGTTCTGTTCATGTAATGGGTCACATGCTCTGTATACTGGACAGCAATACATATCTCTGGCATTATGCAGTCTAATGAGTTTGCTATTGCTACCATGCTGGATCCATGGTAAAAACATGGCTTGCCTGCCATGATTGAAGGGGATCATGTGTGAGTGGGCAAATTGACCAATTACTTTGTCAGATGGGTACGTGGTGCACAGATTAAAAATGCAGAGACACAAAGGGCACATATACCAGGTGTTGCTATCACCACCACCAGTAAATCATCAGAGTCTACCAAATCAGAGAAAATGTCAAAGTCACAGCACAGCACAGCACGGCAGGTAATCCCATTTGGGATGCTCTGTACCAGGTGGGCATTGAAGAAATTGAAGACAAGGAGGAGGAGCATGATGAGGCAGCAGGACCCAGGGCAGCACAAAGTATGGTGGATGCCTACATGGGAGACACCAAGCATCTTGACATCACTGATGAGCCATTGGTGTACTGGAGCAGCAAAGTGAGTGACTTGCCTGCACTGACATCTGTTGCTTTTAAAAACCTCAGCTGCCCACCATCCAGTGTCAGCATGGAATGGGTGTTCAGTTCTGCTGGGGCCAATGTGCATGACCGTAGGACAAACCTGTCACCGAAGAATGTTTCCATCCTAACATTTATAAAAATGAATGAGGCTCACATTCCACATATCCAAAACAACAAAAAAACGCACTCCTCAGTTGCAAAAAAATGGCTTTAATAACAATATAACAGGCAGCTGTAACCAAGCATAGTGCTACGTGCCTCACTCAATCCCTGACCAGTTTCGTACACAGTACGTCATCAGGGGGTTGTCTTTTCAGAGTGGTAATGGTTTCTTATATCTATACCAAATTTAAAGCAGCAGTACAATTTCATTAAAAATTGTGTAACCCTACCACCACTATAATTCAAATACTGCAAATAAAGATTATATATGTGTATAAACACTATGGCCCAGATATTCAAACTGCTCCCAAAATGTGCGCAACAGCAGGAGCAAGCACAATTCAATTGAGCATATGCGCAACAGACGCGATGTTCAAACATGGAGCAAAACAAATTATAAGCAGCCAACATCTGAATATCACACAACTGCGCTGAGCGCAACCAGGAAGGAGAAGCTGAGCAGAAAGGTTGTGCCATAGCGCAACAAGGCTAGCCCAGCTGAGCAGTCCAGAGGTGCCATAGTACAAGCAGAGCCCCCACCCCAGCAGAGCAATGGAACTGCACAACCAGGGAGGCAGGCTAGGGCCCACCAACCATGCCACACATGGGCACAGGAACACACTGCAGAACCAACAAGACACCTGCACACCCCAAGCACAGCATCACTGGGGTGGGACGGATGATCCACTGGCCCATGGGGACAAGCCAACAAAGCACAGCAGGGCCATGATGCCCCAGCACAACCACTGGCAGGCTGAGACTGCCACACAGGGGCTGACAACCACAGTGCACATCAGCCCCTCGTCTGCACAGACACACCCTGCACCGTGACCCCAAGACACCACCATGTGCAGTGACTGTCACTGCAGTAAACAGCATGCATCTCCCTGGCACACATCAACCTTGTGTAGCATAGAACCATACAAGCCAGACCCACCCTGTACACCCAGCAGTGGGCGGCAGCAGATGGCAAGACTGACAGAAAGTCACTGCCACACTGGAGACACCTCCCCATGCACACACACACACACGTACACACACACACATACCCAGGACCATACCACCCCTGATGGCATGCACACCACTGCAACTGAGCAACCATAGCCAGCTGCAAATCAGAGACCACCACAGTATTCATAACAAAATATATATATATATATTTCAAAAATAGAAAGTAGAACAAGAACAATAACAAACTATTTACAAAGCGGGGGTAGGGGTACAAAGTAGGGGTGGGCAAGGGGTGAGGGTGAACAATGGGAGAGGGAAGGCAGGGTGGGAGGATGGGTGAAGTGGAAGGAGAAGTCTGTCTAAGGGCTAGCAGGCTGGTCCTCTGCTGCCTGGTGCCGCCTCGTTGGCCAATGCCATCGCCGGAGCCCACGGGCGCTGATGTCCTGGAGGATGTCACGTTCTCAAGGGACACCCGGGTCAGCTGGTGGAGGGCTCGCTCAATTCTGCATAGGACGATGAGGCCTAGGAAAAGAGAACACAGTCAATGGCTGTGACTGTCCACAACCCTGAACACCACCCAACCTGCAAGGCATATAGCCCAATGTCCCACACCTGTGATGGTATGCACCCACCCACAGTGACCATGCACATGACATGCCCAACCAGGCGGCACCAGCTATATGCACCACTGCACACACACTGCCCATGTCCATCACAGCACAAACAAGGCTGTCAAGTGACGCGTGGCAATGTGGTGGGATGCCAGTTCCACAGCCATGTGCCCAGTGCATGCATGGACCACCAGTGACGCACACACAGATGTGCAGTGACACTGGACAGTGATGACTGTCGCTTGTGGAGTGCATGGTTGTGTTGTCCATGGCTGGTGGTCATGCTCACCCCCTACAGCATGCAACAGCATCCATGATGTAATGATACTCACACTCAGCAAGCAGCTGTGGCTGCTGCTGCTGCTGTGGCCCACCCCTCGCAGCACCACCATCCACCACCTGGGCCATGCCACGGCCCTCCTCAGCCCGTGCCTGCATCCTCTCTGCCAGGCCTGTGGGAGACAAATGTTGAGAAAAACATCAGTGTGACTCCAAAGCAGACTGCCCTCTGCCCCAGTGAGTGTGCCTGCCCACACAGCCAGACCCATGCATCTCACACCTGCACACACTGACACAGCCAACCATGGCAGAGCCATCCCCCATGCACAGCCACCAAAACACACTCACACCCCTACGGAGAATACAGGTGCATAGATGGTACACCCACCTGGCCTAGGCACAACGCCCCTCCTGGCACGTGACCGTAGGCATTGCAGCACATCTGGATCCCTCCTGTGGAGGTCACTGAACCTGTGCCGGCACTGCTCTGCAGACCGGCGCCACCCTGTGACCCTCACCAGATCAGTGGCCACCTGCAGCCAGACCTGGGTGCGAGCCATGGTGAGGGGCTCCTCCCCATACAGTGTCCCATAGTGGGGCTCAACCAGGGCCACCAGGTTGGCCACCTCCACTGGGCTCCATTGGAGCACTCTCCTGTGTGCCATAGTTGGAGTTTTACAGCAGGCAATATGGTGCCCCGCAGCTCGGCAACCCCACGTGGAAATGTTGTGCAATAGACCACCATAGGTTCCAATCATGCTGTTTGTACAGCGCCGTCGGTTCACATAGCGCTGTCACCAAACAGCGCAATAGGGCCGTACACATGGCAGCCAAACAGCACTAGGGGACAAAGGTCGGACACCAGGTCAGGGGTCTATGACGCAAGGCCACGCATAGCGCCATCTGACGTCTACGCATCCTGCACGACCGACCACCTGCGTGCCAGTGCCACAGTGGACTATTGCACAGTAGTGCCACAGTGCCATATGGTGCCCAGTGCTGTAGCGCCACTGGCACAATGGTGGCCATGGCCTGAATTGCCGATCGCGCACAGCACGTCATCAGCGAGGCAGACGCCTGCGTAAGCTACCTGGGCATGCGCAATGCAGTGTACCACACAGTCACAGATCTGCGCCAGTGGCTCAGCTGGCTCAACCGTATTGCAGCGCCAATGGCGCGATATTCAGCCGACACATGCAAATCATCTGATCAGCCATTCAAAGGCGCAGTGGCACGATTTGCATCTTATTACAGTTGCTCCACCCTAATTTGCATGCATTGCGCTATAAATGTGCAACACTTGTCATGCTGGCCAGATTCGGTTACTGCAGATGAGAGGTGGGTTGCATGCTGTGGGATGTTCTGGTCAATGGGCATGGGATAACGCTGTAGACTGCACAGTGACGGTGTCCACTTCCACCCATACAGATCGCCATGACCGAGCAGAGCCAAGGTGAGGGTGAGGATGGTGGGCGAAGGAGGAGGAGGAGGCCAACTTCACCACGGCAGAGACAGAGCCCTCTTCCAGGCCTACCTGGAGGAGGAGTCACTACTGAGTGGGACGGCGGGCACTCCTCAGGCCCGTGCGGCTGCATGGGAGGGGGTAGCTCAGGCAGTAAACCTTCACGGAAGCCACCAGCGCTCCGTGCAGGAATACAAAGAAGAGTGGGACAGACTGCAGGAGGGTGAAGGAGAAGGTGGCAGCCCTCAGGGCGGCACGTGCTGGCACTGGCGGGGGCCAGCCAGCGGTGGTGGAGCTGACCCCGGCTGAGGACCGACTGGCTGCATCAATGCAGTGCAATGCTATTGAGGGTGTACCAGGAGGTGGATTCCAGACAGGTGGAAGCCCATCACTGCACAGTATGACATGGTGGTGGTGTTGGGGGGGGAAGGTTGTTCACATGCACTCACATGTCCTCTTTCTGTTACAGATCCTGTTCATCTTCAGGGATGGTGGGGTGGTGGGTCCAGGCAGTGAGGATGACCTGCTGGACATGGAGGAGGGTCCATCCACCTCTGTCACCAGCCAGCATGCACTGCACCAGCATGCACGCTGGGCTGCCAACTCTGGTGTCGGTGAGTCAGGTGTGGGGGGTGCACAGCCTGTGTCTCAGCAGTCTAGCTTGCAAGCATGCCAGCACGCTGTGACTGTGGCTGTAGCACGTACCTGCACCATTGATGATGCAAGGACTGCAATGGGCAGTGACATGTGTGTGTCCCATGACGGACACACAGCAGGCCAGCACATGCCCCTGGGCTGAGCTGGTTCCAACGTGTGTGCCAGCATGTCAGCACAGTCCCAGGCTGTGCCTGTCAGCACCGGTAGGGCAGCACCGGTGGCTGTGCAGGTGTCTGGCACTGTTGAGGCCACAGCAGTGGAACAAGTGGTCCCTGGGGCACAGCGGTTGGAGAGGCAGCAGCAGCAGCAGTCACCCACCAGATCTGGGGGTACAGTGTCCAGCGGTGGCACATGCCCGCCGCCCTTTGATACGCCCATTCCTGATCCTGGTGAACAGCGCCCACCCTCAAGGGGTGTTGAGCATCAGGATCTTCCACACCCTGGGGGACAGGATGCTGTTGTGGCAGAGTACCCATTTGAAAAGCACACCCGCCTGCTGCAGGAATCAGTACAGCAGCAAAGGCGGGTTGCAACGTCTGTGGAGGCACTGTGTGTGGCTGTGGAGCGGCACAGCAGGGACTGTGCTCTGGACCGTGCAGAGATGGTCCACATGTGGATGGATGTGACTGCCGCCATTGACAGGCAGACCCAGGCATTGGTCACTGTTGTGGCTGCATTGGGCACACATGCAGGTGCTCCTGTACCATGCACCCCACACAGTACGCCTCACTCCTCGCTCCGCGCCATGCACCAAGCCTGTCGATGCCGGGTTCTGCTGTGGCATCCCAAGCACCCCTGGTGCAGGTATGTTTGAAATCCCACAGACCCCACTGCGGACAAGGTCGCCGATTGCGCGAATGGGACCCCCTCGGTGGTCCATTGGTGCCACCCCATGTGGCCCCTGCTTAGCCTGCCAGTGCTGTTGGGTCACGGTGGGGCCGCCCATGCATCCGCGGTGGCTGTGGAATGGTGCAACATGACTGACCTGTCTCCCAGTGCGGGCCCTGTCTGGTGCTGCCCTGTGTGCACTGTGCGTCATGGTGGGCAGTGCACTGGTGGGTGCCCTGCCCATCACGCTGACATACGGACCACCTGCACACCATGCTGACTGCTGTCCACAGGTGCGTGTGCATGATGATGCCTGCATTGTACTGTACACCAAGGTGCAAGGGTGCCCAGCATCTGACATATGTGCTTGGACAGTACAGGTGGTGGGTGTGGTCTGTGGATCTGTGTGTTTGCCATGTCTGTTCCTGCTCTGCTGTGCACCTGCCCATGTACGCTTTGTGCCTGGTGTGTTTGTGTGTGTCCATATGACTGTTCGCCCCTCCCTGATGGTGTGTTTGTGTGCCTGGTCCCTTCCACCCCCCTTGCCATCATGCACCCCTGGTGTGTTACTCTGTGTGCCTGTGGGTTGCACCAGGACAGTGTTGTTTGCACATGGACCCTTGACTTACCCTGTGTGTGTAATGCTCCTCCGTGATGGTGTCCCGGTGCAGCTGGGCCGCCGGATCAGTCGGGGTCCCGTAGTCAGGGGGCTGCTCATCACCATCAACACTGGCACCACTGGCGTCCCCATCACTGTCCCCTCTTCAACCTGTCACGGCTATCCACAGTCATTGGCCATGTTGTGCAGGATACAACAGGCCAGGAATATCCCACAAGCCTTTGAGGGGCTGTACTGTAGGGCACCACGGAGGTGTCTAGGCATCGAGCGTGCCTTGAGCATCCCAAACACCCGCTCAATGAGTTGCGTGGCGCGGCATGTGCCTCATTATAGTGTTGCTGCGATGGGGTCATGGGGCGCCGGTACGGTGTGAGCAGCCAGGGACGGAGTGGGTATCCGCTGTCACCTGTGTGGAGATAGTGGAAATCAGTCTCATGTTCAGGTCCATATTGCCCATATCCCTGTGTGCCACTACCATGGCACCTGTGGCATTCCCACCCTTGCCCCGAGTTTGCATTTCCTACATGCGTACTCACCCACTAGATGGCTTGTGGGGATGTCCCTACTCTTGAATCGATGGCACAGTGCAGACTGATGCCATATGAAGGCATCATGTGCTCTGCCAGGGTGTGTGGCACAGACATTGATTATACGCCTAGTGGCATCACACACCACCTGGCAGTTGACACTGGGGAAGCCCTTTCTATTCCTATATGCGCCCCATCGGGCCGGGTGTCATGCGAATGGCCACATGGGTGCAGTCCTATGGCCCTAGCACGCCAGGCATACGTGCTACCCTGTGGAACGCCTGTGTATGTTTGCTGTACGCTCTGCCGCTGGTGCTGGGAAATGGATGTGCTCCGCAGCATGTGGCAGCAGTGCACTGAGAGGTGGGTGAGGATGCATGATGTGGCCGACTGTGATGCCTGTGGTGTCCCCTGTTGGCCTCTGGAAGGTGCCCGTGGTGAGCAGGCACATGCAGGCTGTCACCTTGGTCTCCACTGACAGAGCATGACTCCGTTGTGAGGGTGCCTGCATCACATCACTGCACAGCTCACAGAGCCGACTCAGTATTGCCCTGTTCAGGTGGTACCGGCCCACGCTCTCTACATCTGTGTACAGCTCAAAGCTGATGTGGGCACGGTATTGCCTGTTGGGGGCGTACCGCCGATGGGCCCATCCACGGCCACGTCCCCCTGCACCTTGCATTCTCACCCCCCTCATTATAGCTTCCATGTGGAAGCTGCCACTGTCCATCTCCCTGGCTTGTGACCCCCCCGGCTGATGTTGCTCTGTTACCACCGCTGTCCTGACTGCTACTTCCACTGCACCAGGCACCCCCCCGCTGGCCTGTGCAGCCTATGGCCCACACTGCTTCCCTTGCCTGCCCTGGCCTGCCACTGTCTGTCTTTCTCTCTCTCTCTCTCTCTCTCTTCCCCACTTGGCATCCCTGTGGCATTCTTGCATCTCTTCCTTGAGCCTTTTTATTTTGGCTCATTTCCGGTGGGGTGCAACTTCCGGCTGTTGCGCATTGCGCAAGTCTTTGGATATCGCATTGCGCTCTTTATGCATGGATCCACCCCCTTCAGTTGTGAATGCCGCCATTTGCATTGTGCTGTTGCTCAGCATGTTTTCGGTGGCGCAACTGCCTCCTGTTGAATATCGCAGAATGGTGCACTTTTGGACTTGCATAGGTGCAACCCTATTGCGCATGGCGCAACCTTTTTGAATATCCGGCCCTATATATACATATATATATCTATATTGTTATTTCATATATAGGAGAGAAGGAATCATTGCTATATTTAACTCATACAACATCCTATATTGTTAATAAATACCAATTATGACTGTCAACTTATCATCATGTTTCCAACATACATATGACCAAATGTCCAAATCAATCTGAAAAAAGAAAAAAAGGAAAAAGATTACTAATATTGTTCTGCCTAAAAAAAAATACATTTAGATATAAATCTAAAACTAACTAAATTCCTATAAATTCATTAAATTTAGAATACCAACAGCATAATAAAATCCAAAACCAAGATATCAAAAGAAAATATATGTACACAGTCTCATATGTACACACATATAAAAAAATATGTACACAGTCTCATAAGTACACACATATAAAAATATGTATATACAGTAACTTAATCATTAATTTATGTATTTCAAAGCCCAAAGGATAGCTTCAATACAAAGATAGTTATATCATAGAAATACAAAACAGAAAACCTCTAAATTGTTTGATGAAAGATAAAAGGTCAATTTTATCATTCAGGTCTGGCCTATGAAGGGCTCCTAATGTAAATATCCAAAACGATTTTCTTTGTTTAAGCTTTATATCCAGGTTGCCACCTCGTTTGTTAACATGCACCTTTTCAATGCCACAAAATTTAATACCATATTTCTGATTAGTCTGTTTAGTGTCTCTATGATGTATAGATAATGCACTGCGGGTATCTTTATTTTCAATGGACCTGAGATGTTCACCCATCCTAAGTTTTAAAAGTCTCATGGTTTTCCCCACATAAAAAGAGCCACACTGACATGTGGTGAGATACACAACTCCTTCTGTGGTACAAGTCATAAAATCTCTAATCTGAAATGTCTTAGTGCAATTACAACTGGTAAAAGTGTTGCACTTTAAGCCTGAATTGCAAAATTTACAATTTCCACAAGTATACATACCCGGAATCAAAGGAGACAAAGTCCCCGGTTTGTTGCTATCAAATTTATCTGTAAATGAATAACTATGAACAAGTTTGTCCCTAAGGTATCTCTCTTGTATGTCATCTGGGGTTTATTTTTAACATATTCTTATAATAGTGGTTCGCCTTCCAACACATTCCAATTAGAGTACAAGATATTTCTGATCTCATCACAATGTCTAGAATATTTTGTAATGAAATGTAATCAAGATTCCTGTTCTCTTGTGCTCCTGTTCTCATTGCTGATAAGCGAATCCCTATCAACAAGTAACGTGTCAGAAAATGATTCACGAGCGATTTTCTGTGAATAACCCCTAGCAGTGAAATGAGAACACATTTCTGTACCATTAACCAAAGAATCAACATCTTCACTACAATTTCTATGAGCTCATAAAAACTGTACCTTCGGAATATTCTGGCTCAGATGCTGGGGGTGACAACTCGTAGCATGTAAAATGGAATTTCTATCAGTCTCCTTTCTAAATCGATCAGTTCCTTCTGTACCTTCTTCTTTTTTATGTATAGTGATATCCAGAAAGGAGACCGATGTAAAACTGCATTGCATAGAAAATTTCAAATTGCTATTACTTGTCTGCAGATAGTTAACAAATTCCACAAGTTCATTCTGTGTGCCTCACCACACTAAAAAAATGTTGTCAATAAAGCGATGCCAGACATCAATCATATGGTAAAACAGATTGGTCTGGACGTCATAGACATATGCTTTTTCCCAAAGACCCAAATAGAGATTGGCATAATTAGGGGCAAATGTAGCTTCCATTTCCATTCCCTTGATTTGTAAGTAAAAGGAATCTTTGAAGATAAAGTAATTTTTTGTCAGTACATGCTTTGCACATTCCAAAAAGAATGATTTTTTCTTAGAAGGTATGCATCCATCAAGTTCTAACCAATGGTTAAGTGCCTCAAGTCCACCATCATGGGGAAAGTTAGTGTAGAGTGATGATATGTCCAGTGGAACCAGGAACCAATCTTGTTCCATTTGCATATCATTCAAAGTTTCCAGAACGTGTGAAGTATCGCTAACATAGGAGCGAAGGGTGGAAACATAACCTTTAATATGTGCTTCAACATAGGTAGATATGGTTCAATCAAAGAACCAATCCCCGAGACAAATGGATGACCAGGGGGATTAATAGGGTCTTTATGAATTTTGGGGAGTACATATATACATGCTTGTACTGGAACAGTAACTGTTAAATATTGAAATTCATCTAACTCTATCAAACCATCACACTTAGATTTAAAGAGAAAACAGTTTATATCATTTTTTAAATTTAACCGTAGGGTCCAAGGTTAAGGGTGAATAGAAGTCTTTCTGAGAAAGTTGCATACTTATCTCTTCATTGTATTTATTGGTGGACATGACCAGTGGCGTCATGCCCATAGGGCCCGAGGGGGCATGTGCCCCCCCCAATATCATTGCTCAAAACTAGTATAAAATACCCGCAAATGTGTTTTGTTTTCCAGAAAATCACAAGGTCTAAACCGATATTGATGTTTTTGAAATCATAAGTGGTGGGGGCCGGGATCTGTTGACACCGCCACGAATCAAATAGTGGATTTTCAGGCACCATCTTAATATGTGCGCTTAAGGAGGACAGACTGAGGAGAAGACTGGTATGAGAAAAACTAAACAAAACTGCAACCAAGAAGGGTAAACATTCACCTGTGGCGGGCTACGTTATTGAGTGAGATCGGCCGTGGGTGTGTATGTGCCGCCTCTTCTTCATAGGAGAGGAGTACTAGCAGTGCCAGCAGCAATAGGAGGTGGGTGAGTCTGAATGTCTTCATTCGTTGGTCTGGGTTGGCTTGTAAAAGGGCTCTGTTCTTGGAGGACATTGTATGTGACAGGGGGATGGGGCAGAGTGGGTGAGATAACAAGCCTAATTCCTCCGAGCTGTGCCCAGTGTCCATCAACTACTTGATGAGCCAGTGTTGACCCACAGACAAGGATTTCTGTGTTTGGAAGGTTGAGGAGTGGTGTCCACCTGGAATATGTTCTCTGTCCCCTTTTTTTTTTTTTTTGCATGAACCTCTTCTCCAAATTGCCGATCTGGTCCCCTCCCCTTCCAACTTTCAGGTTTTATTTTTCCTTTTCTCAGGTGATGGACATGTGAGCAGAGTTTTGTTTCATTTCCTTTCTGAAGCATCATGGAATGGAAAGGAAATGAAACTCTACTCACATGTCCATCACCTAAGAAAAGGAAAAAAGTTGCATCAGTCATGCTTGCATCTCTCCTTTGAATGGTAAGCTGTCATTCCTTTTCCCTGAAAACTCAGACAAATTGTAACTTAACCAGGTAAAAAGAAACATGAATTTGTTTTGGGGAGTTCAGTTTTTAGCTTTGGAGTGTAGGCAGAAATGCTCATGGAACACAAAACTATGCCATTTTTTTTATAACTCTGTCATGCTAGATTTTGACTTTTCTTTCTTGGTATGTCTCCTTATTAAGGATAATATGTAATGAGAAACAGGGATCCAGGGTTCTCACTGACTGTAACAACTGCAACCCACATAATTATCTTCAGAAGCTTTTTTAGGCATATGGGGCCAATACACAGTGGTTCTTGAGGGCCGATATATGGTGGCTGTTGGGGGTGATGGACTTTAGGGGCACACAGAGGCTCTCCATACTGCCATGCCATAAAAGTGCTTTACACAAAGCTACAAAGCTCCCACTTAGTGGCCAAGTAAGGACTGTGTGTGTGTGTGTGGGGGGGGAGGGCTAAGCAGGGAGAAGAGGTACCAGAAGTGGAAATCACAGCAGAGAGAGTGAGGGAAGCCCTCAGCTCCCTTAAGACGGAGAAAGCACCGGGGCCGGATAAATTACATCCTAGAGTGCTGAAGGAACTTGCAGATGTCCTGGCGAAACCCCTGGCAGAGCTTTCACCATCTCTCTGAGGACAGGGTGGGTGCCCCAAGACTGGAAGGTGGCGCATGTAGTGCCTATCCACAAGGGGGATCAAGGGAGCTGGCAGGGAACTACAGGCCTGTCAGCCTGACATCGGTGGTGGTGGGCAAGGTGATGGAGGGCATTGTCAAGGAGAGGCTGGGGACCTGGATAAGTCAGGGTGCCTGGACGATAGACAGCATGGATTCATCCCAGGAAATCATGTCAGACAAACCTGATGGAGTTCTATGACTGGGTGACAAGTGCCTTGGACCTGGGTAGACCAGTGGATGTCCTCTTTCTAGACTTACAGGCATTTGACTCTGTTCCTCACGGGGCCTGTTGGATAAGCTTAGAGAAATGGGGTGGGAAACCAGATGATCATATGGATAGGCAATTGGCTCAGGACTGGACCCAGAGGGTCGTAGTTGGTGGGATAGTCTCATCCCAAGGAGGGTCATTAGTGGGTCCCCAGGGATCAGTCCTTGGGCCCCTTCTGTTCAATGCCTATGTATCTGACATAGGGACAGGAATCAGGAGTGAGATGAGTCTCTTTGCAGATGACTCAAACTGGGGACAGTGGTGGAAGGGAGGAGGAGGGAGGTGGCCCATGGGGACCTGGAGGCTCTGGAAAGATGGTCTAGAAAGTGGAAGCTGAGGTTCAATGCAGGGAAATGCAAGGTACTCCACCTGAGCCAGAAACCCAGGCCAAGTGTACACCCTGGGGAATACTACAAGTCTCAATGGCTGAGAGGGACCTGGGGTGGTGGTGGATGTCAAGATGAACAACTCTGAGACTTGTAGGAGTGCAGCAGCCAAGGCCAACAGGATGCTGGGATGCATCACTAGGGATCACCTCCAGAAGGAGGACGGATACTCCCTCTGTATAACTGCTTGGTGAGGCCGCATCTGGAGTACTGCGTGCAGTTTGGAGGCCACACTTAAGAGGGACATTAACCTCCTGGAGAGGGTCCAGAGGAGGGCAACCAAAATGATTTGGGGCTTGGGGGACAGGACCTATGAGGAGAGGCTCGAAGAGCTAAATATATACACATTGGAAGAGAGAAGGGACCGAGGGGACATGATAAAGGTCTTCAGGTACATGAAGAGGGTAAATAGGGGAGGAACAGTCAGGGTGCTTCGAAGGAAGGAGGAAGGGGCCACTAGAGGGCATGGGTGGAAGCTGGAGGGGGGAAGATTCAGGGCAGAAAGGAGGAGGTGCTACTTCACTGAGAGGGTGGTGGAGCCATGGAATGCACTACCTAGGGGGCTGGTGGAGGCAGAGACAGTGGAGGGGTTCAAGAGGGGTGGGACAGGTACAGAAGGGTTCAGGAAGCAAAATCAATGCAGCAAGAATATCCGGAACTGGGAAGGAGAAGCCAGAGAAGGCGAGGGGGACAGCAAGGTCAGCACCCAGGGTTGGGGCTGACCAAACGAGCAGACACGAAAGACCGTTAGGCCTATTCTGCTGGCATTTTAGTATGTTAGTATGTTAGTGTGTGTGTGTGTGTGTGTGCCCTTGGAGGGGAATGGTGAGAGTTGTCGCTATCAGTGGCCAGCAGGGATACTTGGGTGGGGATGGGGTGTTGGAGGGGCTGCCTCTGAATGCCACAGATACTTAGGCAGGAGGCAGGGTGTGTTGCGGTAGCACCATACACCTGGGATACTTGGACATGTTGTTGGGGTGTCACTGGACTGTGCAGTCCTACTGGGAAAGCAGCAGGTGCCACAGTGCTGGGACCCAGAGCAACAGGAGTAATGGATGCCCCCCCGAACAAAGCAACATACTCAGTGGAAGTGACCAATGCAGACCAGCTTCCAGCATCTGCAAAAAGACAGTGGTCTATGCCACGAGCTGAGCAGTTATGGGGTCTGAGGAGCAAGAGAATCAGAGGGAATACTAGTGATAAGAGTTCCCCTGGGTTCAGTGTAGGGGACACAGGGGGACACAACCGTTGGACCACCCCTGACACCAACAGAAAGCTGTAAAAGTTTGGTTTTTGGGAATGAAAGAATCCCATACTCAGCTGGAACAGTAGGAGTGAACTGTGCCACATTCACCACAGCTTGATCCACCGGGGATGCCCTATGGTGATGATAGGCAGGCTGAGGAGCTGACCACCTGCCACCATGGACAAGCCAATCAAAGTGAGGCAGATGTTCATGCAGCAACAGAAGTTCAGTAGGATAAGGGTTAAACACAGTGGGTGGGTTTGTTTGTTTTATTATTATTAGCAGTAAACTGTATAATGTATTCATTGTTATTGGGCAGGCTGTGGATGCACTTTGCAAGAGGTCGAGTGTGCGTGTATTGGTGCCGACTCAGAGGGGCAGTGCAACACCCCCTTAAATCATTAGCTTTCACTGTAGTTCAAGTGACTTCTGCTTTTTTGCATAGATAAGCCTCCCAAAAAAGAAAAGTTGGCTCTTGTTCAAATGTTAGGGGTGTGATTATTGTCTGGGGTAGGTTATTTTATCCACCCCCACCCCTACCCCTACCCCTGGATTGTCAGTCTGTGTTGTATTTTATTGTCATTCATCTGTTTCCATTTGGAGGGTTTGCAAGAAGAGGTCACTCATCTAGGTGTGGTATTACCACGAATACCACCCCTGTCATTTGTCAGTGTAGGAGGGTTATTAGTAAAGGCATTAATTTGTTGTTATTAGGCTTGTTCTAGTTTGAGAGCCTGCAGGATGTGTGACTTGGAGTGGGTTATTCCTCCCCAGGACAGTAGGAGTTTTACAAGTAATATTAATTAGTTAGTATGATCCTTTATTATGCTGTTCTGACAGTTTTACTTTTGTTAGCTATACTAAGTACAGTGTATTGCAAGCTGGCTTGCTCTGTTTGCAGTACTTCATTTGGCAGGCCTGTTGGTAGGGAGGTGGTACTGATGTTTATTTATTTATTTTAGTCTTTGGTAACCAGGTAAGGCCCACTAAGCACAAGTGCCTGTTTTCAGGGGTAACCTGGGAGCACTGGGCAGTTAAGTGACTTGCTCAGAGTCACACAGTATGCAAGTGGAGGTTGTGAGAATCAAACTCAGGTCTGGTCTGCTGGATGCATCATGCTCATTCACACCTCATTCCTCTAACCTCTAGGCTATACTGCCAGCCCAAATGTGATGGATTATTCCCACCTACATTTATTTCTGCCTTGCATTGCTCATCATGGTCTCTGTCATGCCTGTTCACAGATTTTCTGGGTTGTTTGCAGTTTCACAATAAAAAAGTAACTTTTATTTAAACATACTTTTGCACTAAGCATAGGAAACCCACTATTTGTATATTGATTAAGAATGTGCTACACATTCAGACAGTTTGCTTGCAATTTAAAGACAAGTGCTGACATGACAAAATGAGAGGTATGGTCCAGACTTCCAAGGTCAAACAGCACTTGTGCAGATAAATAATTTATCTGACAGCTCACCATTGTATATTTCCTTTATACAATAAGGGATGCTTTCTGACACTGCAGGGACATTTGCTTTTGATGTTTTTTAAATGAAAGATTGTGTGACTTTTTGTCAACTTTCCAACTAGCACAGTGGTTGCTGTTAAATGAAACACCACTCATGTTTTAGATAGTTTTGTGTTGAACAACTTCTATGCTCAAAGCACCATGCTGTCATCTTTTTTATTTAAATTTCTTTGCATTTGTTTCTTGCAAAAAGTGAACAAAATTGAATTTTCTGCTATTTTTTGCTAATTATAAAAAAACTAAAAGGTAACTATAAATAAAACAACACTCATTTTATAAATATCTTTCTGCTGAACACTTTTCATTCTCACAGTATTATGCTATCATTCTTCATTTTAAAGTTATTTACATTTAAATATGGGAATATGTGACATCACTTATATGCAGATAAATGATAATGACATAAATAATGTGTGGATAAATGGTGATTAAATCACTACTGCATAGATAAATTTGATTTATTCAATGGCTGTGCAGATAAATGGATTTATTAAATGGGTTTTGTGTCCATGTAGGGTATTAAATAATCCAAAAAAAATTGATTAGCAGTTTCACATGTGAAAGTGCTAATCAGCTGCAAAAATGCATAGTATATGGCACAGACTGGTTAGCAAAATGAAAAAAATCTTTGTTTTTAATGTGTTTTGTATGTGTAAACTTGAATAAAAAAACATAAAAAAAGTTTAGCAGTCTAGTGCTATACAGTTCAGAAAATGGATAGCACCTCCCTCTGATGCTGAATAGCATTATGCTATGCTATACTAACTAATACCCTGTCATGCCTATTGCATGAATAAGGGTTATGCGGGGGGCGACTATGTGATAAAGCGGTTATCTTGTGAAGTTGCCATTGGCCTCAAGTAACCTCATGAGTGGTGGAGTGTGATGTAATAACTGTGTGTATAAATGAAATTTATACACACAGTTACTCACATAAATGGATTCTTCATACTCTGCTTATCATCATCATCCCTATTGCATTTATGTAAGTAATACATGGAAAAGATTACATAGTAAACAAAGTATCAGCAAGAACAGATGACCTGTGTCATTATTTTTCATACAAAACATTTATAGTAGATAACTGTAATAATTTGACTATTCACATGGTGCACTTCTGGCTTTTAGCAAGTAATTAATTAGTTAGGAATGAACTGTAAATAGCTAGCTGAGTCACTGTATGGTTAAAGCCACCAAAATACACCATTTCAGTTCAGTTTTTACAAAATTGCTTTGAAAATACAAGAGGTCACTGTCACAGACTGAACAAAGAAAAAAATGTATCATTGTGACAGCATTTAGCATGTTAAGGAAAAGCTTCCTGGCCTTCTAAAAGTCACCAAAATACACCATTTGGCCTCAATTTTTCAAAATGTTCCTGGGGGGAGCATGCCCCGAGACTTGGTGCAGAGCAAGAGCCAATGGGCATGCAGCCCTACTGGGCAGTCAGTCAGCGGGCGCGGGCAGGCAGGCGGATGCTGCCGCCTGGCCGCCGGGGAGCGGGCAGGGGCTTCATGGGTGTGTGGGTGGGGGGACGCTAACCACCAGGGCTATGTTCAGGGATTTATTAAACTTACTGCCCGCGATCGGGCATTTTGGTCCACTGGACCACCAGGGATGACTGTGGGAGGAGGGGGTTTGTGTTAAACACTGCCCAGCGATCGGGCATTTCGGTCCACTGGACCACCAGGATGACTGCGGGAGGAGGGGTTTATAAACACTGCCCACGATTGGGCATTTCGTCCACTGGACCACCAGGGATACATCGGAGGGGCCACATTGCTGCCCATGATTGGGCTGGTGGGGGGTACATATGCCAGTCGGGCTGGGGGGGGCACAGGGGAGTGGGTTGGGGGGCCAGCCACAGGTGGCAGCTGCTGTGTTGCACCCTGCAATGCAGCAGCTCACCTGTGGGTGGCCCTCGACTTAAGCCTTTTTGGCTCAAAGTTGTGCAGGCGCAGGTTGGGGGTTGTGCCTTCACAACTCTGCACAGCCCAGATGAATATCGGGCTGTGCAGTTTATGCATGATACCTCCCCCACCAGTTCAGCATGCATTCATTTGCATTGCGCTGTTGCTCAGCCTGTTTTCAGTGGCGCAACTGCCTCCTGCTGAATATCGCAGAATGGAGCAAGTTCAGACTTGCACAGGCACAACCCTATTGCGCATGGTGCAACCCTTTTGAATATCCGGCCCATAGTGTTTATACACATATATAATCTTTTTTTGCAGTATTTGAATTATAGTGGGGGTAGGGTTACATAATTTTTAATGAAGTTGTACTGCTGCTTTAAATTTGGTATAGATATAAGAAACCATTACCACTCTGAAAAGACAACCCCCTGATGACATACTGTGTATGAAACTGGTCGGGGATTGAGTGAGGCATGTAGCACTATGCTTGGTTACAGCGGCCTGTTATATTGTTTTTAAAGCCATTTTTTTGCAACTGAGGAGTGCATTTTTTTGTTGTATTGGATTATCGTATTTTCACTCGCACCATCTCTACATGGAGGAGCTGTATTGCTGCAGTTGTTTCACATTCCACATAACACAGTTATTTCAATGGTGTTGCCCCAAGAACTGTGTCTTGGAGACGATGATGACAATGAAGACATCCACACTGGTAAGGCCTCTACTAGCAGGAAGGTAGATGAAGCAGCAATAATGACCGAATTTCCATCTGGTGATGACTCCAATCTTGAAGACTGTGAGGGCTTCTTCATGGATGATGTGTCAGTAGAAGAAGGCTAAAGGGGTTCTGCCCCCCGCAGCCACCATCAGCATCCCCCCATTTCCACTGAATATTCTGTTTTATGTTATTGTTATACATTTTAAGTTTTATTTTGCTGGTTGTTCTGTGTTACACATCCAGTTAAACCATTTAATTTGAATATGTAACCTAATAACAATGTTTACTTCATTTCATTTTTTAAAATGTATTCACCCTTGCTTTGCTAACTGGAATAAACATGTCATCTCAGCAATACACAATGGCCCCATTGAGCAACAAATACTGAACATCTTCCCCATTTCCACATATACCTTCTCCATGAGACCATGAATGAGTGTCTAGTGAGTGTGCCACTACTGTATAAATGATGTAACAATAACAACTTAGTTGGACAGTGCACAGCCAGTACTATGTTACTCAGAAATGCATGCATACTCCATCCCCAGGTATACAATTAACGTTATGTAATCCACTTCTTTGTCATCCATTCCAATGTGTATAACACAGACTTTGACAGTGTGGGCCATCACTCTCATACTGCCAAGAAATACCATTGAAAATCTATGAAGCTGACAGATGCATGTTCCACCATAAACAGGAATCTCAGACCAGTACATTAATGTTGCCGCCGAGTCCAGCTAAATTACTCCTCCTCCTCCAGCAGTCTTCCACCAAGAAGAACCACAGCATTGCCAATGCCAGCACATTTGGGGCCAGTACATCAACTCGAACAATGCAGCACTTTCATCCCAGCAAGCACACTTGGTGTCATTTTCCCTCCTGCCGACCACCCATGCTGACAGCATTGCCAGCACATTTTGGGCCAATACATCAACCAGCACGATGCAGCACTTTCATCCCAACAAGCACAATTTGTGTCATTTTCCCTCCAGCAAAAGAAACAGCAACTCAGAGTCAGAAAGCAACACATATCATCAAGCAAGAAATATATATGTTCTTCCTCCATGGCCTGTCTTCTGTTCAGCTGATTCATGGTAATTAGAGTTCAGCTGTGGTCATGTTATTACTTATACCTCCATTGTGCTGTTATGCATGCTTTTGTTGCAATAGAATGTCAAGTATGCAAGCAAGGCAGCACACCTTAATGTGTAAGTTATCTTATGCATTTCCATTTCACTCTATGCAGTTTGCCATGATCATACCATGTGAGGACAGGACCACAGAACAAGGATGATACATTGACATGGCACATTCAGAGGATGGTCAATCCACATTGCAAACATCATTATGTACAGGTCAGTATTGGAATTGTAACGTTTTTCACTTGCTAAATTTTGTGTATTCCACTCCAGGTACTGTACGTCCTGGTATGTTTCACTATAGGCTCATTAATGAAATCATTTCAACAGCAGAACATTTTCGGGCACATTGCCAACATCGATGGTAAGTATCAGCACAGGTAAGTATCAATGTGAATTTTTTTTCTTTTGATATTTTTTCTCCACCTTTTTACAGATGACATTGGTTCAAACAACATCTGTCTTGAATTGTGTGACTGGCAAGGCAAATGAAATTTTCTGTTGAAAAGGAATTCATTTTTTAATATTGGTAACAGTGTTAGTTCAGGTAACATCACAGTGCAGGTGACAAATGGTTATGCTGCCATTTACAGTGTCAGTTGTACAATCGTGGATAAAAGTAATATATCCTTCATCATCTTACAGTGGTTCAATCAAGGGACTTATTTAAGCTGCGTATGGGTGATTCCACAGTGTCAATGGCGAAACACGTGAGGATACAATCCAGGGTCACAATTTTTAAGTTAGCACAGCAGTATTTATAATATGTTTGTTTTCCTTCACAGGTGTCCGTTGATGAGGATGATGATGTATGTTTTTAGTTGTCAGCAGTGGCCCACACCTCGCAGGCGCAGCACCTCGATCCAGCGTCCACACACCTGGATGGAAGACTTGTATTTAGTCACCAATGCCATACAGAGATGGGATACATCGGCAAATGTCCACCAGAAAACTAAGCCACCATTCCAATTGAGGTACTTTGTAACCTGGCAATAAGAAAAAAAGAAGACATTTTGAGCATTGTTACAACTAGGTGCCCCCCCCACCACCACCATCATTACATGAAGCTATACTTACATCAGAGAATGACTGTTAAACTGGAACACTTGACATGAGCAGACTATGTCTGATGAGCACAGCCAGCAGCCAGATTGGAAGATAATAGACACACCCCAGCAGCAGAATTACTGAATATTGACAGACCCATAGTTACTGTCAAAGTCTGACATCACTGTATTGCAGTAACCACAAACTTAATACTTAACCATATCCACCAACCCCACACCAACCCTCAACCACCTCCTCCACCACCCGCCCACCAAAGACCATCACAAATTAAGAAATACTTACCACAAGTTAATGAATTGCACACATATTGAGCAGCAGCAGCAGCAGCAGTGCACCTGGTGTTAACAGCACCTGAATTCTTGCATGTTGACAAAAGCAAAAATAATACAATTACAGTCTGACTCAGATATCCGAGCTGCAGTCACCTATCCCTCCCAGTACTGAAAAATTCAATGCTAATCTTGTCCTTGTGCAATGTGAAATGTGGTGCATCCCAACATCCTGTTTCCAAATCCTGGCAGGCATGTCATGATGATGTATTCCTTAGCACACTAGATAATACAAAATCAGTACAAACATATAAGAACTCAAAACGCCCCAATAACAACCCACCATGCCCCTTCTCTTGCACCTGAAAAAATAAATACAGACAGATACTCATGTGTGCAGCAGCAGCAACAGCAGCATCGATTGACTATGTGAAGAGGATCCCCATGAAGCAGACAAAGCATTACTTCTTGTGGCAACTAGTCAGAGCAGCAGGCAGCACCTATAGTCAACAGCAGCAGCACACAAAATGTTATTCAATCCACACTGACTTAAAACCACAGAGCCAAAAGAGCGAACCAGGGCAGCATCATTGTGAAATGACAATTCCATAGTTCTCAATCAATTGAGAAACCTGCAGCAGGAGGAAGCAAGTGCAACTTCAAGTAGCAGGGCCATTTTGCATGAGGATTTATTTTTCTCAGCGTGGCAAACTGGCTTATGTTATGTTGCATGTCAGGCAGTAGCAGCACCACGGTTAGGCCTAAAAAACATATTAAATGTTGTAGAAAACAGCAGATGTGGGTCCTTTATGGATGTGAACCATGTAACTGCATGTCTGACACCAAATTTCAGTCTGAATTTAATGTACCATTTTTTAGGAAACATTTCTGGACATGTACTGCCTGTGCTGCACTCACAGGAACATGATGTGGCCTAAAATCAATTGTAAACAGTGGACCAAAGACCATCGTTTAGTCCAGGTGGGGGTTTGGGCACCATAAAACTTCATGGCAGAGATCTGATTTCAGTCTGAAGTTACTGTAACATTTTTTTGGGAAACGTTTCTGGACTTCTGGGCCATGTTAGGCAGTGTCAATACCATGATTAGGCCTTAAACCATTGGTAAACAGTGGGCCAAACAACATGTTTTGGTCCAGGTGGAAGGCGTGCAACATATAACAGCATGTCTGACACCTGATTTAGGTCTGAATGCACTGTGCAATTTTTTGGTAAACATTTCTGGACATGCACTGACTGTACTGCACTGCACTCGCAGAAACAAGATGTGGCCTAAAACCAATTGTAAACAGTGTCCCAGACAGCATTTTAATGTCTGGGTGCTGGGGAGGCACTGTAAAACATCAGGACTGACACCACATTTCAGTCTCAATTTGATGTACCATTTTTCCTGTAACATTTCTGGACATTTAATTACTGCCTGTGCTGCACTCGCAGAAACAAGATGTGGCCTAAAAACAATTATAAACAGTGGACCAAAGACCATCATTTGGTCCGGGTGGGGATTTGGGCTCCATAAAACATCATGGCTGAGGCCTGATCTCAGTCTGAAGTTACTGTAACATTTTCTTGGAAACATTTCTGGACTTCTGGGCCATGTTAGGCAGTGTCAATACCATGATTAGGCCTTAAACCATTGGTAAACAGTGGGCCAAACAACATGTTTTGGTCCAGGTGGAAGGCATGCAACATGTAACAGTATGTCTGACACCTGATTTAGGTCTGAATGTACTGTGCAAATGTTTGGTAAACATTTCTGGACATGCACTGACTGTACTGCACTCACAGAAACAAGATGTGGCCTAAAATCAATTGTAAACAGTGTCCAAAACAGCATTTTAATGTCTGGGTGGGGGGGGGGCACCGTAAAACATCAGGACTAACACCACATTTCAGTCTCAGTTTGATGTACCATTTTTCCTGTAACATTTCTGGACATTTAATTACTGCCTGAGCTGCAGTCGCAGAAACAAAATGTGGCCTAAAGACAATCGTAAACAGTGGACCAAAGATCATTGTTTGGTCTGGGTGGGGGTTTGGGCACCATAAAACATCATAGCTGAGACCAGATTTCTGTCTGAATTTAATGTACCATTTTTCCTGCAATGTTTCTTGACATTTACTGCCTGTGCTGCACTTGCAGAAACAAGATGTGGCTTAAAACCAATTGTAAACAGCATCCAAAACAGCATTTTAATGTCTGGGTGTTGGGGGGGGGCACCGTAAAACATCAGGACTGACACCACATTTCAGTTTCAGTTTGATGTACCATTTTTCCTGTAACATTTCTGGACATTTACTGCCTTTGCTGCACTCGCAGAAACAAGATGTAACCTAAAAACAATTGTAAACAGTGTCCAAAACAGCATTTTAATGTCTGGTTGCTGGTGGGGCACCATTAAACATCAGGACTGACAGCAGATTTCAGTCTCAACTTGATGTAACATTTTTTGGGAAACATTTCTGGACTTATGGGCTATGTTAGACAGTGGCAACACTCTGTCTCACTCTACATTCTCAATGTCATCCTAATTTTTTCCAGTCATATTTCTCATCTTAACTGCATGGCTATATGATGTCCTGCCATGGGGCAGCATTAAAGGAAGCATTCTGTCAAATGATGATACTGCTTTTCTTTAGCTCCTAATGAATAAAAATAAGCATGGCTTCAAGAGGCTGTGTTAAACTGTGGCCCTACTAGAGCACATTTTGGACCAGGTGGTGGGGGTGTGGTTGGGCACTGTAACACCAAGTTAACATTGTGGCAAGCCATGGGGACATGCGTGTTTAGCACAAAAAAAGTACGCTATGTTTAACTTCACAATAAAAGTGCTTATGTTTCTATGATTGTTGTGTACATATTAAGACTGATCCTGCACACAGCCAAAACAACTGCCAGCCCACAACCTCACACATAGCTTTGGGAAAAAATTTTGTTCATAGGAACAATTTACAAATTACAGTACTTAACATTTATGGATAGGAGGAGGAAATACATACAGAAGGACTAACATAAACCAAGTAGAAAGGTACAGTGATTATGGGTAAAGACTAAAAGTGACTTGACAGACAGTAACACGTGACAGGGGGTGCATGCAGAGTCAGGTCAGGGACAGGGTATACATATGAAAGAGGAAAGGGAGGGAGCATAAACATTGCATAACACACAAAAAACTGTACAAAAAGAAACAAAAGGATATAGAAGAAGAGGACAGATTATATATATATATATATATATATATATATATATATATATATATATATTTTGCTTTTGTTATTTTATAGGGTGCAGATGAGGAAAGAGTAGCAGTAAAAAAGCAAGGACAGGAGAAAGAAAAGAAAAAGAAATGCTGCTGCCAGTTCTGCACTGACATTATCTTTTCTGATCTGGACCGTTACACTGCACCGATGCCAGGTACCAGTTCTGCCCTGCCTCCACCACCAACACCACCAAGCAGCTCCACCATGAGTTGAAACATTTTATGTTGCTCCTCAAGGAGTTTCCTGAGGTCCCTCCTGACCTCCTGGCAGAAATCATTAAACTCACTGCACAGAGATCCCACCTTTCTGTGCACTGCTGTCAGGTCTTCTTGGCTCACTACTGCTGGTGCTGGAACATGAGTGGCTGGGACAGCTGCAGGCTGTGCTGGGTCACCACCATGAACCCGGCTATGCCTGTCTCTGTGGGGTGAGGGTAATGGGGGCTCTGCAGCTGCCTTCTGCTGCTGCTGCTTCCACTGCTGCCTACTCATGCAGTGCCTCTGCTGACCACTGGCCCCTTCTTCCTGCTGGCCCCCTTCCCCTTCTAACTGCTCAGCACCCCAAGCCCCTCTACCTGCTGCTGCCAACTTTTTTTGGTTTTTCAGCCAATCTACAGGATGGTGGTGGTGCTGCAGATGGCTCCTTTGGCCACCAGTGCCAAAATGACCTCGGTCTTGCCCCTTCAAAAAGATCTGCCACACAAGTTGCAAATCATCACTGTGTTGTCATTGGTGTTTTTTTGTGAAAAAAAAAACACCACACAGCTGATGACACTTTCTGTGGGGGGGACTAACAGCTGATGTCCAGGGGCTGGTGGCCACATCATGCTCCTGCTCGGGGGAGGCGGGAGGTGCATGCCCCAGCTGGGGGGTGGTATCTGGAGGTGCCCACTGCTGCTGCCTGGGGGTGGGGGCCACATGCTGTTGCTGGGCAACATGAGGATCCTCATTCTGCTGGGTATCATGCTGCTGCTGCTACTGCTGCTGGGAGGGGGTGAGGGGCTCGTGCTGCTCCTGTGAAGTGGGGCTACATTCTCCTGCTGGGGGTGGGGGCACATGCTCCTGCTGTTGGGGGGGCACAGACCTAAAGGCCCACCTGTCAATGCAAACACTGGGTGGTGGTGGTCCAGCTGCCTTCTTCCCAGTCTTCACCTTGTCCCTACCTTTCCCATCAATTCTCCTACACCTCACCTAACTCCTTACTACAAAACAAAAAGAGAAAAAGAAAGGGGAGAGAGAGTGAGGGAGCTTTACACACACACAAAAAAATCTAGGTCACAGAAAGGAAATAATAAACACACACACCAGATAGACTAGAGAAAAGAGAACAACTCTATTATTTTTAGACTAAAGAAAAGAGAACAACTCTATTATTTGTTTAAACAAAAGACTGTGCATCACACAGAACAATCTCTCTGCTGCTGCCTGCTTCTCCAAAATCTCCAGCCACATAGCAAAGGAAATAAATCTGTCACTTCCTGCCTGTTTACAGTCACCCATGTGACCTGCAAAGAGTAAATCATGTGACAAGCCCAATTTCACCTAATATTAGCACAAGGCAAAATTTACAGTGAAATTTCGCCATAGCAATCGGCGAAATTTCACCATAAGCATATACAGTAATTATGCGAAATATTTTGCAGGGCGAAATTGGTGATCTCGTCGAGATTTCGCCAGCGAAATTAAATTTCACAACATCTCTAACAATGGGTGAGTGTAAGCGCACTTTTAGTGTGGCATTGAACTGACAATTAATGAGTCATAGGTCCACAGTCATCCCATTGGAAAACTGGAATTATGAAATGATGACCTCCAGTTATTTCTTTGCCAGGTAGTATTGTGCAAAGTTGGCAAACTTCGCTCCACAAAATAATTCACAAAGTTTGCCAAATTTATGAAGTGTGACATGCCATCTTCTCAAAGTTTTCGGCAGGTGAAGTTATTTTTGGACTGTGGTAATGGTGACCTTGCAGTCCTTGGGAGTGTTTGAGGGCCGCACCTGTGGCCCTCTGATTATCTTAAGTTGCCCAGCTCTGTCATGGAGTTTTAAAATTTTACTTTCCACCACTGTGCAGATCAAAAACATCCTACAAGGTTACTAAATGATCTATAAAAGATGGAACAATAATAGAATTGGAACCAGTGTAAAGAAAAACAGCTTCTAGGGCAAAAATAAAATGACTTACAGGTTCAGCACAGGTCTCCTTTAACTAATCCATAACTAATCTATAGTTTCTGAATGAAAATATCAGTTTACGCATGGAAATAACACTGATAATAATACATGGGTAGGTATATGTAACCAGAATTTTGTACACATTGGAGGTGTGGAATGCTGCATAATCCTCAAGAGTAAAGCACACGGAATTTATAAAAACATCACACACTGATGGTGTGTACAAAATTCTGAGTAACACCTACCCATGTCTTTTTTTTTTAATTACTGAAGAGCATTTTTAATAAATGATTGGTTCAGGTGCTTAGCTTGGAACAAATAAAAACAAGAAAGAAATAATGCTTTAAACTTGTTTGTTTTACTAGTTGAACTCATTAACGTAGACGTAATCAGCAAAAGGATTCTTTTTTAACTTTTAAGAGGTGGTAGTTGTGACACTGCTGCACATGCTGTTTCTAGAGCAAGCTTGATTGACAGCTCACAGTTAAAACTGCCCAAATATGTCCAGCCTGGTGGAGCTGAGGGTTGAGGCACTGGGCTCCATGCATCGTGCCACACCGGACACCTGGGTTCAGGAGTGGACTTGGGTCATAGGGGGTCAGCAGGGGAGAGGGAGGATTGCTCATCTGGCGACTGCTCTCCTTCCTCTGGGCTGGGCAGGGGAGACTGCATCGCTCTGCAGTGGTGACTGGCAGTGGCCAGGGGCACTGCAGGGTAGTGTGCATAGTTGAGGGCTGGAATGCAGAGGGCGCTGGCACCTAAGTGCACTGACACCATTGCATGACCGGATCCAAAGAGAGGGAAAAAATGACTGAAAATTGTGGGGCGATCAAGGCGGCTGATGGCCATACACTGCAACCCCAGACATGAGAGGTGTGCCCCCCAGATATCAGGATCCAGGTCCCCCGAATGGGGGACTCTGAGTGCTGGCCTGCATGGAGAAGAGTGTGTCACTGGCCAGACCAGGTCTGGGGGTGCATGTACTGGTGGCCGGACAACTCGCCACCTGCTCCATGGGAGGAGTGTAAAGAATGTCATGATAAAAAAAAATGCCCAAATGTAATGTAAAATTACAACCTGGTTATCTGAGCATTAAAAAATGTTTGTCAGTAATGAAAGTTCTGGTACACAGAATAATTAACAAGTACATTGTTACAAAATCTTTAAAAAGTTTCATTTTGCAGCAGCATATTGTATATAGAAACTTGATATTTTTATTCATTAGGAGCTAAAGAAAAGCAGGGTCATCATTGGAGAGAATGCTTCCTTTAGTGCTGCCCAATGGCAGGACATCATATAGCCATGCAGTTGACCTGAGATTGGAAACAAGCTCAGAACGCCAGATCAGGAGCGAGGCCAGGGCCTGGCAGCTGCTGCTCAGCAGTGTGTTGTGGTCAGCAGGGATGATGTCAGGTGTCCAGTGCTACTGCAACCCCTGTAGCAGGCCAGGAGAGCTTTCTCCCATTGTAGGGTGACACTCAGTACTTGCAGTCATGCTCAGTGACTGCCAGATGGAGGTTGGCCCAGGAGATGAGCAGAGGATCTGCTATGATCATGTCGTGTTGACCTAGGTGAGGAGGGTATGGGGTGGGGCTTCTCAGTGGGTGGGCAGCTTGGGGACTGGGTGGGGGTCATTGGTACTCAGTGGGGGAGGGCAACAACCAACCAGGGAGTTTCAATTCATGGGACCTGGGGCAATTGCGGAGAGGAGGGTCTACTAGACTACCAAGGATCTAGTCTGTTCAAGTGTGCAAGTACCCCCCTCTGTCTACAGAGGGACTTGTCCTACTTCCCAAATCCTTCCTGGCCCCCTTAAGTCCCCCCACCTCCCTCCTATACCAGCAATGCCCCTTCATTCTATCTCATTCTCTCTTGAAGCTACCCACTGTTTTCAGGAGACCACCTCCTCTGGCAACTCATTCCACTTGGCCACCACTCTCTCAGTGAAGAAGTGCCTCTCCATCTCTCTCTCTCTTTCTCTTGAATCTTCCCCCTACCAGCCTAAGTCTATGCCCCCTAGTGAACTTGTTCTCACTAATACTGAAGGACATGGGGTCAAAACAGCACAACCAAAATAGCACTGACAATCAATGCCGTAAGGAAAATCGTGTAGGTAAAAATAAAGTTGAGGAAAACCACCAACCTGACATAACAGGGCACACCATACACTACAATGGGACTGTTTTTATTTTTGCAGGGGGCTTCACCCCAACATGGGAGGTTTTGCCTCCACACCTCACAGACTTAATATAACTAACTCCGGTGGGGTGGACTTTTGGGATGGGGAGAAACTCTGGAGGGGGAAATCTTGATTTAAAAAAAAAAACTGCCGTAAAAAGCAGAAACACAGGAGACCCGGGGGGGAAACGAACCACGGTCCCAGGTCTCCACTCACACCATGTGCTGGGGCTTTAGCCACTCCATCTTGGGAGTGGCCCAGCAAAGCTCCAGACCACATGGCTATTTCATCCTTTCCCTCTTATGGCAGAGTGACAGGGTAATTCCCTACCAGTATTATACCCCCTGTCGCTCTAAATCCTTCAGTGGAATTTTACAGCGCGGATATTGCAGTACTGTTTTCCTTTCACTGTTTTGACCCAATACTGACTAAACAGCCTTCTGTATTCACCCTGTTAATACCTTTAAGGTATATGCAGATCTCAATCATATCCTCCTTCTCCCTTCTGTCCTCAAGGGAGTGCATGTTGAGCCCTTTGAACCCCCCTTCATAGGTGCTGCCCTGCTGGCCCTGGATCATTGTTATCACCCTTCTCTGGACTGTCTGCAGCAAGTTAATATCCTTCTTAAGATAAGGGACACTGTACTCTAGGTACCGTCTTACCAGTGACCCTTACAGCCGTGGTATGACCTCTGCCTTCCTGCTGGTAATTCCACTGGCTATGTAGCCCAGTGTCCAATTTGCTTTTTCTGCTGCTCCCCTGCAGTGTGCAGAGTGCTTTAGGTCACTTGTGATGATTACCCCAGGTTTTTTTCTCCTCTGACTTGGTAAACTGCACACCAACCAACCAGTATTTGGTCTCTGTTTTTTTTCGCCCCCAAGGCCATAACTTTGCACTTTTTTGCATTAAGCCCCAGTTGCCAATTGCCAGATCACTTCTCCAACCTAGCCAGGTCTTCCATAAGTTCCTATCTCCCCTCCTCCAAGTCCACCCTCCCACAGAGCTTTGTGTTGTCTGTGAAAAGGCAGGTTTTACATATTATCCCATCCACTATGTCACTGATGAAGATGTTAAACTGCATCAGAATGAACACCGAGCCCTGTAGAATCTGGTCACTGGCCTAGCTTCTGAGAATCCTCCCCCAACCACCATCTTTTGGTTTCTGTTCTGCAACCAGTTTTTGACCTATCTAGCAAGCTTGACTCCCACCCCCAGGTCTTCCAGTTTTTTGACCAGTCTCCTATGAGGTACAGAGCCAAAGATCTTGTTGAAATCCAGATACAGGACATCAATCGCTTGGCCCTGTCCACTGTCCTGTTCGCCCAGTCAAAAAAAATTAATCAGTTTAGTCTGGTATGATCTCCATGACAGAAACCCATGCTGCCTCTTGTCTTGCAGCCTGCTTTCCTCGAGAAAGCTCACCAGTACTTCCTCCAGGATATTCTCCATCAGTTTCCCCACAATTGAGGTCAGACTGACTGGCCTGTAATTCCCTGGTTCATCCCTTGGGCCACTTTTACAGAGAAGCATCACATATGCAGTTCTCTAGTCCAGGGGCACACTGCCAGACTCAAGAGAGGTGTTAAATAGATCTGTCAGGGGACCCACCAGCACCTCAGCTATTTCCTTTAGGGGACTTGGGTGCACACCATCTGCCACATGGACTTGTCTGCCTTGAGAACCTTTAGGCCCTTATGCACCATGTCTACCTCTATGGCACCATCCATGCTCCCCCCATCACCATCCCCACATCCCTGCTCCCTTGTGGCACTGGTCTGTCCTTGCTAGTCAAGACACAGCAGACATACTTGTTAAGCAGCTTCACTTTCTTTTCACTTTCTTCTGCCTATCCCCCTCCTTTTTTAATCTGACAGTCTCATCCTTAATATCCCACCTCTATCTAATATATTTGAAATAGACTTTCTTACCAGATTTTACCTCCTGTGCCAGCCCTACTTTCTTTGAAGACTTTGCCTCTCTAACTATCCTGCTCGCCATCCTTGATTTAGTACAATAAGCCTCCCTATCCTCCTCATTCAGTGTATGTTTGTCCTTCTGGATGGCTGCTTTTATTTCTCTTATTGCATTTGAGATTTTCCTTCCAAACCAGCTTGGCCTTTGGCCTTAGATTTCTTGCTTTTGATCTTGGCACACACACTAGTGGCCTTGGCAATCCCTCCTTAATTATGGCCCATTTCCTTTCCACCACCATCTCCTTTCTGATCCTGGCAAGGTGTCCTACTAGAATTTCTCACATCTTCTTAAAGTCAGCCTTTCTGAAGTCCAAAACCCTCATCTTGACCCTGACCATCCCTCTGACCATGTCCAAGTGGAACCACACCATGTGGTGGTCACTTCCTGCAAGTGGCACTTCCACGTTTACATCCTTGACATACTCACAGTTGGACATGGCCAGGTCCAGTACGGCCCATTCCCTAGTGGGCACCATGACACTGTGTCAGGAATCCACTCTGGAATCCATCCAGCAGTACTTGCTCCCCAGTGCTGGACATAGCTTGGATTGCCCAACCTACTCCAGGTAGATTGGTGTTCTTCATTATTACTATCTCCCCTAGCTAGCCATTTCTATGATTTGGGACCCCAGCACCTTACCTAGCTCCTCATCCTGTAAAGGTGGTCTGTAAACTACCCCAATCATTAGTTCACTCCCCTTAGTGGATTATTACTGCAGCCATAATGCTTCTACCTTTCTCTCCACTCCTTCATCTCTGGTACAGGTTATCCCCTCCTTCACATACAGAGCCACTCCCCCTCTTTCCATATTCCTATCCATCCTATACATTTTATACTGGGGAACTGTGATGTCAAAGTTGTAGTTCAATGTAGCTCATGTCTCTGTGATGGCTGCTATGTCCACCACTCTGTCGGCCATAAGTGCCTGCATCTTAGTCATTTTGTTTCCCAGGCTTCTGGCATTTAGAGATACCACCCTCCACTGCAAATCAGGGACCCCCTTTACCCCATTTCAGCCACTCTTCCCCCCTCCTCAGACCCTCCTTTTCTGTTCTTCCCCTCTCTGATAGTTCCTTACTGTTCCATCCTGCGTGGGAGTAGGCCTATCGGCCTCCTTCACCAGGTGTCTGAATGTACTTTGCACCCTGCTGCTCCATGTCAGTTTAAATAGATTTTTTCTCCCATAAATTCCTCCAGCTTGCCCTTCAGGACTCTTGAATTCTTATTACTTAAATGTAACCTGTCAGGTGCATACAGGTCTTTTTTTTATCCCAGGTCCCTCCCCAGTCACCAACTATCCCATGCCCCTCCACCTCACACCATCCTCTGAGCCAAACATTGAATTTCTCAATTCAAATCTTACTTGCAATACTAGCGCCTCCAATAAGGCTGCCGATCTCCCAACCTCACTGCAGATTTTCCCTACATCTCTGAAACTCTCCTGCACCATCTACATCTCACATCTTGCAGGGTCATTTGTTCCCAGGTGCACCACTATGTAAGGCTTCCCACCCTCCGGCTTGGCTATCAGAGATCCAACTCTTCCTGCCTTTATCACTGGCACACATTGTTAACAGCTGCAATTCCTATCAAATTCTACATTTGCTCCTCCCCCCATTCCTCATTGCTTTGTGGCCTGCAACATTCAGTCTTCCCTATGGACATCCTGCCCATGTCTGCAAATGCCACTGAGGTAGATGCCATACTCCTGCTTTTTGGCACTCACACTTTCAGTTGTTCACGTGAAGGGTTGCTTGGGATTGTGGGTATTTTTTTTACTTCCCCTGCACCTTGACTGGTCTCCCTTTCAGGCCTCCACATGAAGTGCCCTGTCACAGCTACTCCTGACACCTACCGACCCACATCACAGCCAGCCCCAAGTAACCCCGGTGTATCCCTTCACCAGGTGGGTCTCTTACCTCCATAGGAGAATGGCCCTGGTGGCCAACCAACAATCCTTGGATGCTGCTGGGATGGCATATCAAAGTCTGGGAGCCCAATGGTGAGGGTTCTGGAGGGCCATCACCGGATCAGCCTGGTGCCATTTTTCCACTTTGCTCCCCTGAGAGTGACGTGCCACTGAAGTCAAGTCATACACCGATGTCTGTCACTCCCTAGTGTATTGGGGCTGATGTCCTGCTGTACTCCCAGCCTCCGCCAGGAGTCAGCAGGTGCCGAGCCATGTATCCACCCTCCCCCCTGAGAAGGGGAGCCATCATCAGATGCTCATTTCCTTCTCCCCCTGCCGGCCCTCCAGCAACCCGAGTCCATTCCCAAACCTGGGTCACTGGTGTCGCAGATGGAAATCCAACCGCCGCACCGGTGGACTGGCCTGGGATTGTGGGTATTAAATAGGGACTACACCCTCCCTATTGGAGGACTGCAGCCACATGGTGTAAGGGCCCACTAATCCCACCAGCTTCTCTAGCTCTGCACCCTCCCTAGTTGGATCCTCACCCCATCAAGTAGTGCCCTACCACCCCCACTCCCCCAACCCTGACCCTGAGTGAGCCACTGACATAGCCCTCCACTCACCTCCATGGCCATCAGCCTGTCTGAGCTCTCAGTGAATGATTGTGTGCTTGTACAATGGTCAAATGGCTTAGTAATGTTAGTTTTTCAGCAGTGTTTTAGTAGTAGTGTAATTTGGGGCTATATCTTTAAATGAGTGTCTTTAGAACATTAGCATAATTAGATATGTTGCAGGGGTTAGGCTGCAGCTGGTAAGCTGCACTAGTTGGGTGGAGTTGCACTGCAAGAGAGTGGGTTATTTTGTTGCTTTAAATTCAGTGGTGGCTATTAAAAAAGTTTTCTGGTACCTCGGTATGCCACTTGTTAGAAATGTGATACCCTGATATATTGCTCAGTACTGATGTGGTGAAGCGGTAACATGGTGTAAAATGCGACATACCAGATGGTGCTTAATACACTTCCTCAGTTTCTTGCTAGATGGCAAGCAACACTCATTTAGGGTGATTGCTGCCTGGAGTGTTATGTGCACACTTGTTGAAACTAGTTTGCCAGCAGATGGCATTGTGTAAAAAAAAATTCCCTGTTAGTTTGGTGCCCCCCCCCAATGTGGTCCAGCTAGATATTATTAAAAAGACTTTCCCCTGCTAGTTTATCAGCAAATGGTATATGTTTATTGACTGAATTTAGTCTCTTGGTCTTTCCCTGTTAGTTTAGCAGCAAACAGTATATATTTATTGATCAGTTTTAGAGTCTTGGTCTGCACTAGCTCCCTATCAAAGGTGTGCTGCTTCAGCATCCACCTTCATCTATAAGAAAAGAAAATAATCTAACGGGGGAAAGTATGGATAAAGATTAATTGTAGAAAAGACATCTAGAATATTATGCACTTATGCAGTAGGTGCAGTATGGACACATGCACACACACCGTGTAGACAATGGGGCTAGAGTATGGTGCAAGAAGCTATGAACCAGCTTGGTACATCCAGTAGACTTGCAGTTCAATCCTACAACCTCCACATGCCTACTGTGTGATCCTAAGAAATGACTTAACCTCCCTGTGCTTCTGGGAAGCACCTGGGAATGAGCTTCAGTCTAAGTCTAAGGGCTGAAATCCTTAGTGTTTTTGGTTTTTTTTAAGTTGGTTTTCCTCTGCAAATGTAAGGGTTCAATAGACATCCAAAAGAAGTTCTGATAATATGATTAAATGGACTCCTTAGATGATTTGGCAGATTATAAATGAAATATGTCACATCATCAACTGTCCTTCTATGTTTTTTTGTTATTTAGACACTCCCTACCACAGCAAATGGTGTTCCCAGCTGGTACTATATATGCTACACAAAATGTTAACTAATAGTTGCATCAAATATCAAATACACATTTTAAAGCGAAGCTGGCCAAGCTCCATTTTAAAATGCATATCTGATATTTGATGTAAAGAGTGGCTGACATTGTGTGACACCATGCAGACTACAGATTATTCCCATATACCTGTATAAACCCATTTAAGTAGTGCAGTACACTGAAAGGGATGCTATCGTACTTTGAATCAAGATTATCTTGATTCAACTGTCTTATGTTTTGATAGTGAAGTTTTCTTGGGCAACTGTAATAATATTTAGGTTTCAGTGGTTCTAAGGCTCACTTTGTAGGGCACCATGTACAGTGTACTGTAGCTATGCAGCTGTGTGTCATGTGAACATGGCACCTGTGTGACCCTAAGAAATCACTTAAGCTGGTCCTTCCATTGGTTCTGTTTATTCCATTATTTTGATATGAAGCAGCAGAAAAGTAACATACAACAGCAAAAGAAATGTGTTTTTTTTTTGCTGGTTATCCACTGAATATGGGTGGACAAAGGTTTTTTTTTTTATTTCCTATTTTTGTATTTGGTATACAGTAAAAGTAGCAATAAAGAGCATTGCTGTTTACCAGCTGGTTTCATAACTTTCCAGCCTGTGATTATTTGCAAGACCTGTAAAATTTAGTGTATGGACACTTATGAATCCCAAACTTTACATCTGCCTTTTGCTGCAGACAACGGGTATATGATCAAAGGCATAATGTAGCTATGCAGCTGTGTGTCATGTGAAGATGGAACCTGTGTGACCCTAAGAAATGACTTAAGCTCCCTGTGCTCCTGGGAAGCACCTGAAAAAAGAGCTCTGGTCTATGTCTAAGGGCTAAAATCCCTGGTTGCATGCAAATATTCTTATAATAAATTAAAACATGGGTCAGAGAAATGCACCAAACAGATGAACTACTGTACATCTTAAGCTTCTCCCAAGTAGTGTCAGTAGCTTAGTGGACTGTGTGCATGCTTCTGAAGCTGCATGTGAAAAAGGCTGTGTGTTCAGTCCCAGCAAGCAGATGCTGAAAAATATTAAGGCTGAGACTCAGTATTGCATTAGTAAATTGGTGTCTATCCCTAATGTACAGTAGCAAGGCATCTTCATGAAAACATACAGTACTGTAGATCCCTACCATAGTTGTTTGCCAAGTAGTGGATATAATAAATGTATCATGCACTGTAAGCTTTGGCCAGTGTGGTGAATGTATTGCAAAAAATGAGAAAATATGACATCAACAAGGACATGAGCAACTGCGATCTGTACAGGACACCAATGTTTTTCACCTCACTGCTGACATAGCAGAAGTCATCTCTTTGACAGATCATTAGGAAGATTTCACTTCAGAACAATGCCCCCAACCCCATTGCACTCACTTTATAAGAGCTCCATCAGCAAGAAATGACAGTTCTCTTGATGCACTCTTAAAAGGTGATGTGATGTTCTAAATAGGACAAACAAAAAGGAACACATGAGAGCATATAAAGGTATAAAAATTGTTTCCTTTCACAGCACTAAAATACCATACTTAAATTTAGAGTGGAAATATTAAGCTGATTAACTCCTAATGGTCTTAATGGCCACACTTTACATCTTCCAAACTGACCGGTGAAACAAACAAAGGGCTATGACATCAGAACTTCTTTCTAACCTGGACATATGCAGCCAAAAGAGTGAATTATATGATGTAATCAATTTAAGAGCATGTCAGCACTCAAAGTAGCCCCAAATGACTACATTTAAGTAAAAATCTATGACCAGATGTCAAAATATGATGACTGGAGTGGTCTGTTTTTTTTACTACAGGGATTATTTGTAGAAGTGGACAGGACTCTATTCATACAGAAAATTGACAGAATATTTACACATGAAACTGCAATATAGCATTTGTTTTATCATCATTCATCCTTCCAATAATTTTCATTTGCAAAAGCTGGTTCTTATCACACATAAAAACACATAATGTATATACTGTACTAGACTAGATCCATGGATATGACAAACAGCTTAAAACCCCTGCCATTCTTTTTAACCTGGGGAAGTCAAGTCACACCAGGGTGTTACCTGCCTCAGACTATAAATAAGCAGTTGTTTTAAATCATATATAGTAATTAACTAGCTAAATAGCTCTGTAGGTCTGGCTTGTAGTCAGTATGCTTTTTGTTACAATATGTCAGAGTCAGATCTCAATGCAGTTTATGTCATTCACAGTAGTCTATTGTGTGTCTTCCCTGTAATGACATGCATCTGGCATTTACCCTTGCATTTTTCATAGCTACAGCCTTTATGTCCTTTTTTTATTAACCCTATGTGATGAATTTGTGTTGATCTAAGCAATACTAGGCTGGCAGATCAGCTGGGTTTGCTGCTGTCTTAAATGGGGAGGAAGGAGATACACACATGGCTACTTATTTGCATTACCAGCTCCACCAGGGAAAATACCACAGCATGCAGAAAAACTTTGAGGACCCACTAGGTATGGAGCATGTGACTTTGTCACAGAGATTTTTTTAGACACTTTACTTTTTTATATACTACTCATACTGTATATTCTTAGTTTGAATGTGATAGACCTTATGCAGTGTGAGTGTCAAATACTGGGTAACAAAAGTATTTATGACTGTGCAAGAAACTGCTATTTTCTGACTGAACTGTTTTTATGCACGGTGTTTTCTGTCTTTACTGTGCAAAAAACTGCTGTTTCAGGATTGAGCTATTTCATACAAGTAAGTGCTGATTCTGATTGAAGATCTGGATAAGCCAAGTGAACCTGATTGCATGTAGCTCTTCATTTTTTTTTGCTTTTAGCTTTCAGGCCAAGTTAGTACATAAATCACTTACAGTAAAGTAGGTGACTTTTTCTGAATGCTTCATGACTCGTATTACTGGTATTCCATCAGGACTATTCCTCCCCCTTCTCTGCCTGTTTAACATAGGTGTAATTTTAGGGTGGGGCAGAGGGACATGTCCCCCCCAACATTTTCCTACATCTAGTTCACTTTACTATAGTCCCTCTTACCTTTAACTGCCTCCTCACCCAGAACCACCCCAGGCCAGAAGAAGGTTGATTGTATTTTCCCCATCTCCAATCTGATGCATCTTTTATTCCCACAGTCCCAGACCCTCAGTTGATAAGTGGTGTTGCATGCATACAATTTCACTCACATAGACTGTTGGAAATGCTAGCAAATGTGTTACATCACTGGATTGTTATCTCCCTTCAGTGCCATGTTAGATAGCCATGGGACCCTTTGCTGCATACACTAAGAAGGGGATCTCTAGAAATACATGTCACTTATTAGTTTGCATTGTGAAATGAGTTTGTACACCTAGGAATGGCAAACACTGGCTGCACATGCTATAGGAACATCTTGAGTAACTTCTCCTTTACCAGTGTTAGTAGAATTGTTGGAGAGCTGCAGGTGTCTTCAACCCACACCAGAATAACAAAAGAATCAAGAAAGACCAAAGCTGTTGTCCTACAAGTTGTCACACACAGTCCTCCCAACACAGAGCCCCAGCTACATTGATCTTCCACAGCCATAAGCAAGAATGGATTTTTTTAATTACCCTTTTGCCCCTGAATGGTGCATTCATTCAGTCCTGGTGCTCTGCTGATTTTCCACTACTAAGCTGTTGCCCCTCCTTGGACAAGTACCCCTTATAACCACGGCTTATCTGCCATTGTTGAGCTCTCCTTTCTGCCTAGCTATGGTGTAATCAGTGTAGCTGAACTGATCACAATGGTGGGACTTCATAACATGAGAGAGGTCAGCCATTTGCATGCCTGAGAAACCCTTCCCTTAGTCAGTGCACTTGAAAGTTTTTTCTCTGGATAATGTCTCCAAATTTGGGATCTCACCTAGTATAGTAATCCTGAAATGCTCATGCATTGTCTGCTCCATTTACTATCTGGAATATAATGCAGCTATTCAAAAGTCCCCTGAGTGGTTAAAATGGAGTAAATGGTAATGTAAGTTTTAAAGAGCAGATACCCACAGTCTGTTTAAATTATCATTATACAATGGCAAGAAAGAATCTTGGGCTCTGATTGGTCAGCATGGCACTGGATCAGTGGTGTTATCCTGGCATAACACCACAGATCTAGTCCCATTACACAAGTGACCGCATGTAAAAAAAAAATAAAATCTCTCCGCTGCCCAAGAGCAGCTTCACCCATTCTGCTTTGCCACTCTCAGCAAAAACCTGAAACCCACTCCATCACACAGAGCACATAACCCTAAAAAAACTCCCTCCCATACCACAGCAGACAATCAAATTAAACCCACAACCCTCTCACATACCTCCAAATCCCCAAAGTTTTTATTTTTTAAAATAAACAAAACTGAACGTTATCAGGAAGCTGTCCTTGTGATCTGTTTCAGCGCTCCCCACCCGCCACAAATGTAGACTATGCATCTGTTACAGAAAAACAGACCAGTAACTCCCGACACCACATTTTCTTCTGTGCCATTTTGTATTCTTCTCCAGGTACAAACAGAAGTAAACTCTACTGGGAGAACCACAAAAGAGCCAAGATCCTAAAAATGTTTTGGCATATTCAAAGAGGCGGGGGAGGGGAAGGGAGCACGGGACTGAGCAACTGTATGTCTTCACTGTGCATAGCACTTGCTCAGTCCTTGCCACTCAGGTCAAGCTTTTCTCCATAAATAAAAATGTTTTTGCTATCCATCTCTTCTCCCGGTACAAAGTCATGTTAACTATATCGGAAGAACCAGCAGTACAGTCTCCAAACAGAACCTAAAAGAGTGAAGTTGGGGAATGCAGGCAGTGTGACGGCTTCAGTATCACTATCCTACTCACTCCTCAGCATACAGGGTAGTGCTTTTCTATTAAAGCAAAAATCAAACATCTTCTCCCGGTCCCAGAGCAGGCAGCAGGACTGGTTCAATTAAAATTGTGACTTGTATGTGTGTGTGTGTGTGTGTGTGTGTGTGTGTGTGTGTGTGTGGGGTAGCCATAGAAGCACCACCATGATAAAAAAATAACATCAGAACCATCTACAGGGCAAATACAACAGCAGGACCATTTTTCATCTGTGTGTACCTACTCAGTAAAAAAAATGGTATAAAATACTTTTAAACATATTTTCATTTTTTTTGTATTTCATTACAAGATAGCCATTGTATAATAGGAATAATGCACTCCAGGGTGTGTGTCACGCTGGGATAACAGCACACCTTGCATTTTGGACACATTCCACCTGCAGCCTCTTGCCCAACCACCCAAGGCGTGGCATTATCCTAGCACGACACACACCCTGTCATGCATTATTCCTTTATTAACATCAAATAACATATAACAGATTAAAAAAAAACTGCAGTATACCGTTAGATAGCCCCCACCCCACGCTCTCTCACAAACAAGAAAAGTGATATGTCCTCCCACCTCTGGATGTCTTAAAATGCTTCCCCATGGTATGGCACCCCAGCACAAAGATCTCTTTGCAGTCCTTGCCATATTTATTTTCTGACATCTCTACCAAGAAAACTGGAATACCCTGCAGGACCTATCTCTTACATTTGTAACAGTATTCATGCTCTTACTCATCTGTCCAGCTCCATAGCCACCGTTCAAAAGCATCCAGCAGAAGGATACCTGCTATCTCTGCCCCAAGGCTGACTACATGCTAACAGGAGCATGGCCATGCCCCATGACAATATGAATTATTACTGTGATTCTGTTTTTCTTGAGTCTGGGAGAAACCACTCAAGTATAGCAAGATCTGTTTTCATTGAAGAGCTCTTCCCAGGTCAGTGCCATTAAAGTTTTTACTTTAGGGTAATATTTCTAAAAGTTGGGATTTGCAAAACCATTACAAGAATGCAGTTGGTCTATTGCTTTCTCTTCTCTGAGTGTTGGCAGAGCTGTCTTCAGCACTAGCTTTAGCCTTCTGTGGCTTTTTTGGGGGGGGCTAATCTGTTTTGTTCTTTTATTTTGTATTACTGCTCCTTTGTCTATTATCAAGTAGTTCAATGTGCCTCTGCAACTGGTTTTATGCTTGTGTAATGTAAATAAACTTTAGTTGTTTACCTCTCTATCTGTGGGATATACCACCCTGTATGGGGTATGAAGGCAAGAAACCCTAGGGGAAGGTTCCACCCCTTGAGGTGCTGTAGGAGTGATTACCTTGGCTAAAGGTACCTTATGAAGAAGCCCATGGGAGAGAGAGGCATGCCATTGGAGGAGGAGGGGTGGATGGAGGGGCAAGGAAATAAATGCTTTTGTATGGAGTGAGGAGAGCAGTCCTTAAACAGGCCAAAAGGGGGTGTGTGGCCAATTGTACCACCCCCTTGAACTACAGACTATAGCCATCCAATTCAATGTGCCTGTGCAATTGGTTTTGTGCTTGTGAACATTGATAAACTTTGGCTGTTCACCTCTATCCATAGGATATACCACACTGTAGGGGTACAAAGGCAAGTAACCCTAGGGGAGGGTTCCAACCCTTGAGGTGCCATGGGAGTGATTCCCTTGGCTAAAGGTACTCTATGAAGAAGTCCAGAAAGAGTGTCAAGCAAGGTTTACAAGGTAGTGAACACGTATCAGAGTCAAGGACATGTACGTAGGTCAGTTGGTAGTATGGGTTCAGTTAGTAGCATGGGTCAATGAAGACCTGTACGTGGGTCTGGTGATAGCATAGGTTGAGTTGGTAGCATGGGTCAATGAAGATCTGCACGTCAGTCAGTTGGTAATGGGGTTCAGCTGGTAACATAGGTCAGTCATATTGTTTGAGTAAAGTAGGCAGGAAATTACAGGTGACTAGTGACCCACTTAGAAGTCTGACTGTAAGGCATGGAGGCTTGGCTTCCTAAGAAGAGAGAGAACAGCCAAATGAGGAGACGGGACGATTATGGGACATCCACCCAACTCCATTGAACAGCGAAACCTACCTACAGTAGTAGCCACAGACATTGCCAGCTATTTCCAGATATTTCGCAAAATTTCTAAAGAGTTTCTCTCTGCTGCCCCCACTGTGGAAATGGAGAAATCACGATATATTTCTGGAAATATCACAGAAATTTCAAGAAATAGCTGGCAGTGTCTGTGGCTGCTACTGTAAGTGGGAAATCTACCTAAGTGAGCTTGGGCTACAAGGATGCCTATCTAGTATTATGACCATTGGTATGGAGGAGAGAAAAAAACTCTTTGAGGAGGAAACCTCTGGGGATCCAAGGCCTAGGTTGTCTTCCGTCCAGACTTTGGGACAGTTTTGGTTAGTGCCGGCTCTGCTACAGCAATTTAGTAGACCAATCCAAAGGAACTGCAATTCCAGGGAACACTGTCACTCTATCCCTCTAATGGGAACACTGTGGAGGGTTGTGAGTGCACTCTGCAACAAGAGTTGACCAAGGCGGGAGAAGAGTAATAATCTCTGGGGCATTCAGCTGGCCTACTGATCTACGAACAAACCAGGTGAACCAGAGGCGGTCATAGGGAGAATAGTATAAAAGGATACCTCCAAACCCACTCAGGCAGCTAGAGGGGCACTTCCCATGAGAGCTCCACCCCTTCACCACTGAAGTCTTAAAGCAGCAGTGCAACAAAAATGGGTTAAAATTTGACCCCACTTTTTTTTCTTCTTAATCGATGCCAGATGTCTTCCAGTTTATTTTGGTGGTAACATTTTCAGTTTTCATTATCATTTGAGAATTTTATGGAAGTTTTAAATAATTATGTCTCAATAAAAAAAGATGGCCGCCTAATTTTTGCATAGAAATAATACTGAGGCTCCATGGAGGGTAAGAGTCCAGTCAAAAATTCAAATGTACAGTACACAGCACAGGAAGCATCCAGAAAACCCAAATAAACAGTTCTTCCAATATTTTTCATAACCATACCAATAAACTGGCTATTTGGAATAACTTTTTTCATTGCACTGCTGTTTTAAATGCTACATTGAGAGGTGCTGTCAGAATGGCTGAAGGTAAACCCAGACCGAGGACCTTCCCAACTATGGGCCAGGTGACAAGGATCCTGCCCAAGCTTCACATGCTCAGGATGCAGACTTAGGGGTGCAGAGAGAGACAATCAGCCACAGGGCTAGTCCTGAGTCCTGGAGTAATGGATATGATCGGCATGTCTCCAAAATGTGGAAAAGTGAGTTGTAATGAGTATGAGACCTGCACATGGTAAGAAGCATGGGACTGTACATGGGTCATAATGGATGATAGCAGACATGGGGAGACCTGTACATAGGGCAGACTGAGCACTGTGGACCCTCTTGTGTGTCTTGACTGGATGAAACCTATATATAGGTCAATCTGAGCAATACGGACCCTATCGTGGGTCTAGGTAAGGCAAATAGCAACTGTCAACCACAGGAATGCATGCCAACGAAGTCCATTAGAAAGCCACATCAGGAGTGAATTGGATAGCAATATTATGAGTAAGAGAACGGTGAGGCCGGGTGAAGCCCAGGGCCAATGGTTGGAGAGGAGGAGGCTGTGAAGCTGGTCAGGTAGGAGAAGGCTACAAAGCAAGTATGGTAGGAGGTGCAATTCAAAGCAAGTAAACATGACTTGCTCTCAGACTTGAAAGGGGGTGCCAGTATAAAAGGGGAGAGATCCTGGAATGAACGGACTTGCAAGCTGATTGCATTAGTGCCATAACGGCTGGTATATGAGCAGTATTGGTAGTGCAAGGGACAGAATGGATGAGAGGACTGCAAGGGACAGGAAGTCTGGAATGACAGTGTAAATCAGGTGCAGAATAGCAGGGAAAGGATGGTAGAAGGCTGGGTGGAGCCAGCTGCCCTAAGGTACAGAGTTGCCTGGAATAGTTGGTTGTGGAATGCCATAAAGGCTATGTGGAGCAGCAATAGAAGGCCAGGGTGAGCCAGTGACCAATGAAACATATAAGAAGTTAAAAGTTGATCCCACTGCCTTGAGCCACAATGCCCAATGTGACTCCTCAGTCCCCAGCTGTAGGAAAAACAAAGAAGCCACAAACATGACACAACACCAAGCAGCTAATGAAATAAGTTAAATGTGCGCAGGCCATGAAAACAGGATTAGGTTATCATCAGAAACAAACTGCAAAGAGTTTGGTATAAGTAAGGTTTGGTAAAGATGGGAGCAGCAATAAATAAGCCTAAATAACATAAACATGGAAGTGAGGAGTAATGCAGTAGGGCTGCAAAAGTAATTGAGCAGTATCCAGCAGCAATTAGCTATAGCTTGTAGGGGTAGCAATCTGAATGAACGTAGAAACTGTAGGGAGAGGCAATGCACTGAAAACAGCAGCAATATTTACTTGGTATAAGTTCATGAAGCAGGATTGAGTTCCATAGACCAGGTTGCTTAGGTTATTGTGAAGCAGTAAAACAGGGAGAAATTGTTAGCTAGGCAGCAAAGCTATGAACAGATGTAATCAATTAAGGGGAGCAAGGCAGCAGATTGCAGTGTGAGCTGAAACAGACAGTGACAATAGTAGGGGATGAGGCTTGTCAGGCAGAAAGCAGGTTAAACTAAAGCATACAGAGAACAATGCAGAGAACAGAGGGCTGCAATAGTAGGTGAGAAATGGAGCCTGGGGTTACAGGCACAAGGTAGCTCAAGGCAAGAAAATACAGAGTATAACCTGAAGCACAAGTAGCAATGTATAGACAGGGCACTAGAAAACTAGAAAGCCCAAAAGAAACAAAAAAGGCAAACACGAGGACAGGAGCAGGATGGGAACCAGCACACACAGATGCACGGAGCAGCGGAAGACCAGTAATACAAACAAAAAGCAGGAGAACAGAAAAACAGAAGTCCAGTACAAACCAAGCAGAGTCCAAGCATGCATGGGGGGGGGCAAAGCCCTAGTAGGCCCCAGGAGAGGACAGACTGACAGAGCCCCCAGCTACTAAGGGAAAATGCTTGTGTGTGGAGTGAGGATAGTAGCCCTTCAATAGGCCAAAATGGGTGTTGAGGCCAGTTGCACCACCCCCTTGAATTTCAGACTACAGTCTTCCAATTGTATGCTCACTGATGTTCAAGTTCATCTATGCTATAGCCTTCTTTCAATTTGATGTTTTCAGTGCAGGTTAACTTTCCGTTTGTAATTTCTGTGTTGGCACATTTATCTAACATACTGTAAATGTCATCCTGATGTCCAGTGGTCGAGAAATGTACCAAAATTGTGTGTGTGGGGTGGGGTGGAGGGTCAGAATTGAATAGAACACCTTAACCCAGGGTGCTGGGAAAAACTTGTCATCTTAAATGTACTTTAGTCAATCTACTTAGCTTTTTATAATCCTGAATAATCCACCCATTTTGATGAATAACCCATGATTAATTAACAAAAATGCATGGGTTATTCATGATAATCAAAACAAAACAGGGTTAGGAACTGTAACTTTTGAAGAGGTTTTAGAGAAAAGAAGCCAAAAATAACTAAACAGTGCAACTCATGCAACAGTAAAACAAAATAGTTTTTCCAAAAAGTTTTGTTTGCCTGGATTTTCAATGTATGTTGAGTACCAAAAGATTTAAAAGTATGCTGCCTGCTGTGACTGGCAAAATCCCATCAGCCTCATTTTAATGCTGCAGCACTAATTGAAATGTGGGTGGTGAGAATTCATTGTCTGACCCATCAGCTACAAAAGCGAGGGATCTACTGACCCCCTGGCTCTGTTGCCTATACAGTGTCATCAGAGAAGGTCATGACAATGCTTTTTCAGGTGTTTATCACATGAGTTATATAACTTCAAGTAATTTACAAATAGAAAGTTATTTATTTTTGGGATTCTATGGTGTCTCTGGAGTTTAAACTGGACACATACCCCCAAGAGGTTGAAAAAACTGCTTAGTGGATTGAGGACGTGGCAGAACAAAAGTGGCAACAAGGACCCCAATAACAAAGAAGGCAACCACGAAGCACTGGGTGTTCAACTTGTACCTCTGTTATGGTGGTTTGGGGGGCTTCAATAAAAGCTTTTCTAATTACATTAATTTAGTGTGTCCACTCACTTCATTTCTCTGTGACTGCATTGCAACCTATGTGTTTGTGACAAGATGTTTGTGACCAGAAATCTCCCTGCAATCTTGCTGAATTTTGATACAGTAATTTGGATGATGATCGTGCCTTTTATTATAATTCCAGCTTACAGGCTTGCGATGATTTTCCAAGTTGATCAGAGTAGTGTGAGTTCTGTATATTTTTGGATATTCATGGATCCAAGAGTATCAGACACTAACATACCTTTCAGTGGTCTAACCATGCTATGTTAAGGTTGCAGTTGTTCTCTTGGAGCTCCATCATGATTTTTATGCAGCATAAGCTGATCTTTGGTGGCGTATGGTAGGTAAGGCCATGCAACTACTAAGTGTGGTACGTTGTGTGCAGCTGCAATCAGGGATGTGTACGTTTGGTGTACATGGCCTCAGTTTTGCTGTTGATCTCCACTGAGCATGCAGTACCTGGTCAGGTGGGTGGGGATGTCTCGTAGTACATTTAGACAATTGTTTGTTATTTCTGTCACCTGCTGCTGGATGTCTGTCATTGGTTGTGTTGACTTGGTCCTCTCCCATACTTGAATGTGTGTGTGTGTCTGTGTGTGTGTGGTGCTGGGGTGAATTCGGAGTTAGGGTTTTCAACCCTAACAGCAAATTTCCTCACTTTTGTCGCTGTGTAACAACCCTAACTAATGCATTAAATGGAGTTTTTTGCCTCTAATTTCCCTTCTTTTTGAGAATGATATTGAGAAATAGTGAATGTAATGCGGTGGCGGGACCGGGGCCCTTCCGCCACATGATGTCTTGTGGCATAGTAACAGGAGCAGCAATGCAAACAGAAATGCTAACAGTGGCACACATGGTAACACAAGCGTGAATGAGAACAGAAAGGGTAACGCACACGGTGGGGTAGATGGGAACGGTGTGCCACGTGATGTCTTGTCACATAGTAACATGGTGCCTGTAAATGGAAATGTCAATGGGCATGGTGACGCAAAGTGAAACAGAAAGAGAAACAGTACGGTACACACAAATGGCAAAAATTAACAGAAACACAAGCGCAAATGAAAACATAAAGGATGGCCTTGCGTGGTAGCATTGGGGTGTGCATTAGGATCATCAGCCCTAACTCTCACCCCATGACATGTGTAAAGCAAGCAGAAGTATAGGAGAATGGGGTGAGAGTTAGGACCCAGATCCCAATGCACACCCCAATGCCGGTTGGGGGTGGGTGGGTGCTAGGGGTTTTCAACCCAACAGCGATTTCCTCACTTTTGTCGCTGTGGAACAACCCTAACTAATGCATTAAATGGATTTTTTCCTCTAATTTCCCTTCTTTTTGAGAATGATAACGAGAAATAGTGAATGTAATGCAACGGCGGGAGCGCGAGGCCCATACTAACAGGGACAGCAACGCAAACAGAAATGCTAACAGTGGCGCACATGGTAACACAAGCGCGAATGAGAACAGAAAGGTTAACGCACATGGTGGCGTAGACGGGAATGGTCTGCCACGTGATGTGTTGTCACATAGTAACATGGTGTCTGCAAACAGAAATGTCAATGGGCATGGTGACGTAAAGAGAAACAGAAAGATAAACAGTACTGTAGACAGAAATGGCAAAGAATAACAGAAACACAAGCGCAAATAAAAACGCTAAGGATAACGCACATGGTGGCGCAGACGTCAATGGTAAGTGAAATGGGTACGGAACCGCAAGTGGAAAGGGCAACAGTAACAGTAATAGGTGCACAGGCTGGTTTTCCCAAAACCTGCATAGAGAAAGACAGTTAGTCATGAATAATGTATGCATAATAATGAGTATCGGCACAGAAAATGAGATCTTGGAATACTAAATACATTATATCTCAGGAACCGCATGTACGTGAGAAACAAATTTAAAAGTCATATTATTTACAACTGTCCTGGCTAATTTGAATCTTAGCCCCTATTTTCTGATGAAAAGTTCATCTGCACCGCTTCCAGATACGTGGCCCTGAAAGGCGCGTAACGCCATAATGTTAACCTCATGGGAAAAAAGAAAGTTCAGAGCACCATAACTCGCCTCCCTGTAATGTTTTTCACCAAACCACTGAAAGGCACATCTGTGGGCTGTTGACTGTCTTCCTCCAAATTTCAGGAAAAAGACCAAACCGTTATTTTGCAGCAGGGTGCCAAAGGATTTCTGTAATGCGTCAAGGCCGTAATGTTATCCTATGGAAAACCGTCAACTTTGAGTGTCATAACTTTGCTGCCAGTTAATATTTTTTCAATACAACACTGAAAGGCACATCTGTGAGATGTTGGCTCTGTTCCCTCCAAATTTCAGCCCAAAACTCCCAACGGTTCTTTTGCAGCGCAGTGCCAAAGAATCGCTGTCACTGTCCCACAGATGGAAAACTATTGTCGCAATTTGCGAAAGCTTTCGCAAAAAAGTTCGACACTTTCGTGAGCATGAAAGTAATTTGCAAAAGTACTTTTTCCAGAAATTTGAAAAACATATTTCTGGGGTGTTTTACCACAAAATAAAGACATGGCAAGCATCCTCAGGGTCCGACTAGCTGAATACAAAAAGAATTAGGTTGCTAGAGGGTCCCAAATTTAAATGCCAACCATTTTTCTGATCACAAACTGAAAACAAAATGGCTGATTTGCGAAAGTAACAGGCCCATTTGCGAAAGTAAAAATGCATTTGCGAAAGTGTTGAACTTTTGTTAACTTTTCCATTGACTTATAATGGGAAACTGTTTTTGAATAACTTTGAACCGCTTAATATTTTTCACGAAATCTTCGAGGCACATCGGGACCCTGGCCACATGTTCCCTGAAGATTTTGGGCTGTCGCGCAAACCGATTACCTGTGGTAGCTGCGACCGTCAGAATTCCAGAAAAGCGAACGCCGCCGTACAGATCACGCTTTATAACTCTGCAGCCATATATCTGACTACAAAACTTGGCAGATCCCAAGGCCTATGGTTTTGATCATGTATTCCAAATTTCAGACAAATCTGTCAATCGGTTGCAAAGTTATTAAGGTGTTGTTTTGGAGTTTAACATAGAAATGGCTCCTCAACTCTAACTATGGTAGCACTACCATGCTACCATAATATATACATATATATATATATATATATATATATATTTATTTATATATATATATATGGTATAGTGGTGCGGTTGCATCACTATATTTAGGGCTGAGATGTCACTTCTATGTTAAAGTAAAAATTTTGCACGTTAATAACTTTGGACCCATTCAATGGATTTGCCTGAAGTTTGGTATGCGCTGTGGGGCATGGTAGATCTCTCGATTTGCCAAATTTCATTTTGGTCTGACTTATGGTCTTTGTGCACAAAAACACTGAAAAATGCAAAATTATCCAGTTTTGGAGGCAGTTTTTGGGATATTGTCCATGGTGCTGCGCAGCGGTTGTGTGGTGTGCCACTCTGCAACATGGCTCATTTGAAAGAGCTTCACTGGACAAACATTCTGCATTTTGTTTGGTGAAACAACATTGAGGCATTCAAAAGTTATAGCACTTTTAAGTTCCCATTATTAGTCAATGGGAAAATTTATATGATTATTTTGCGAACAAAGAATGGGGTTTTGACCATCTGGTCCCTCCTCATGATCAAAGAATTTGTAGGCTCACGATCAAAGATTCTTTGATCCAGAGAAAAGGACTAGATGGCCAGATTTGGAGGGACCAGATAGCCCAATTTTAATAACTTTTAAAATTAAGTATCTCAGAAACGGTTTGGTCTTTTAACTTGAAATTTGGAGGGTGTTGATAGGATGTCCTGTTGATGTGAATTATGGTACTTAGGTGTCAGAAAATACATTTGTTGTGGAGATATGGCATGGTGCAGTTTACATTTTGCAGACAGTGTTTTGCATTATGGTAGTGGCTTGAAATTTATAAGGTAGCTAGCCTTACTGCCATGGACATACTTTTCAGTTGTTAAGTGTGTAAAATGTAAACAGGTGCAGAATTCTGCCACGCTGACCAATGAAAATCTCAAACTTTAAAATGTTATATCTCGGACACGGTTTGGATTTTTAAATTGAAGTTTGCAGGGTGTTGAGGGGATGTCCTGTACATGTGAATTATGGTATTTAGGCATTGGAAAATTAAGTTGCTGCAGAGATATTGCGTGATGTACTTTACATTTTGCGTATAGCGTTTTGCATTGTGGTAGGCACTTTTAATGTTAAACCTCACATTTTGCACATTAATAACTTTGCAACCATTCAACAGAGTTGCACAAAATTTGGAATGCCCAGTCTGGTGTAGTAGATCTCTTGATTTACCAAATTGCATTTCAGTCAGACATACATTTTTTGAGCAACGAAGTGCCAAACAATTCTCTTTTTGACACTTTAGCAAATTTTTTGTCCGTGGCGCTGCGTGGACTCTGTGGGCTATTGGTCTGAAACATGGGACATAAAAAGAGCTTCCGCCAAGGAACATGCTGCTTTTTGTTTGGTGAAAAATATTAATCTGTTCAAAAGGTGTTACAATTTGAAATTGCCATTATATTCCATGGGAAAATGTATATTTATTTTTGGAATGTTAATGAGAAAGACCAGATGGCCCAAATTGGGATGACCATATCTCAATAACAGTTTGGTCTTTTTACTTGAAATTTGCAGGGTGTTAAGGGGATGCCATAGAGATTTGAACTATGCTGTTTAGGTGTTGGAGAATGATTTGTTGCAGAGATATTCAATGACATATTTGACATTTTTCCCATAGGATTACATTGCAGTCTGTGTCATGACTTTTTGCGCCGTTATCTTGGAAACAAAGCGAGATAAAGACTTTTCGCTACAGCTGGCTTGTGATCTAGCCACTGGAAAAAGATTTGACATTGTAGAGTAAGCCTGTAGTGGAATTTTGTTTGTACGTTGTATGGTTCATGAGACATTAAGGCCCAAACTGAGGAAAAGATAGCCAACTCAGTTAAGAAGGGGGATAAAACCTTTTATAGGTACATCAGCGAGTGTAGAAAGACAAAGGGAGGGATAGTGAGGCTGAATAGAATGAAAGGTGGGTGGGCAGAGGGGGACAGTGAAAAAGCAGGAATACTGAACGAATATTTCTGTTCAGTATTCACAAAAGAGGAGGGGGAAGTGCCTAATCCAATTAATAGAAGCACTGTTGATAGGGGTCGATCCCAGTCCTTTCACAGAAGAAAGGGTTCTGCAAGAACTCCTAAAACTGAAGGTGGACAAAGCAATGGGTCCTGATGGAATTCACCCAGAATTCTAAAAGAATTAAGGAAGGAACTAGTGAAACCACTGGCTACTCTTTTAATAAATCATGGAGGATGGTGTGGTACCTGAGGACTGGAGGAAGGCGGATGTGATTCCCTTCACAAAAGTGGGACCAAGACAGAGGCAGGAAACTACAGACCTGTCAGTCTGACCTCTGTGGTAGGGAGTGATGGAGCTACTTGAAGGAAAGAATAGTTGAGTACCTAGAGGTCAGTGGAGCACAGGATCAAGGCATGGGTTCACAGTGGGAAGGTCATGTCAGATGAATCTAATAGATTTCTTTTGACTGGGTGACCAAAGTAATAGACCAGGGAGGGCTGTGGACATGGCCTACCTAGACTTTAGCAAGGCATTTGACACAGTCCCACACAAAGATTGATAGTCAAATTAACCAGCCTGGGAGTGGGTCCCAGGGTGGTAGCCTAGATAAAACATTGGCTGGACAACAGGACACAGAAGGTAATTGTAAATGGAGTCCACTCTGAAGAAAGGGTGATTACTAGTAGGGGTACCGTGAGTTCAGTAGTATTGGTCCAGTCCTTTTAATGTCTTCATCAGTGACATTGCAGAGGGACTGGAAGGAAAAGTATGCCTTTTTGCAGATGACACAAAGATCTGCAACAGGGTTGATACACAAGGAGGCGTGGAAAGGATGAAAAGGGACTTGGCAAGGTTGGAGGAATGGTCAGACGTATGGCAGCTATGATTCAATGCAAAAAAGTGCAAAATAATGCACCTGGGAAACAAGAACCCAGGGGAAGAATACACAATGGGTGGGGAGGTAGTAACAACAACAAAACAGGAAAGGGACCTGGGGGTAATCATATCAGATGACCTTAAGGTTAGCAAGCGCTGTGAGAAGGCAGGGGAGGGCGGGGTATACTGGGATGTATAGGAGAGGCATCAGCAGCAGAAAACAGGAAGTTGTTATCCCTCTGTACAGACAGTTGGTGAGACCCCATCTGGAATACTGTGTTCAGTTCTGAGACCCCATCTCCGCAAGGACATAGACAGGATAGAGGCAGTCCAGAGGAGGGCAACTAAAATGGTGCAGGGTCTGCAAGAGAAGCCATATGAGGAGAGACTAAAGGAGCTTAATATGTATACCCTTGAGGAAAGAAGGAGAGGGGACATGATAGAAACTTTCAAGTACCTCAAGGAATCAACAAAGTCCAAGAGGGTAGCATCTTTCAGAAAAGAGACTTGCAAGAACAAGGGACACAATTTAAAAGATAGAAGGAGGGCGGTTCAGGGGCAATTGAGGAGCATTATTTCACAGTGAGGGTGGTGGATGCATGGAACAGCCTTCCTGAGGAAGTTGTGGGGTCTAAAACTGTGGGAGAATTCAAGAATGCATGGAACAGACATAAGGCAATTCTTGTGGGGGGCAGAAAGATATAGGCTGTTGGTTAACTAGGATCTGCTGCCTATCCTGTAGGTAGAGAAATGGGCAGACTAGATGGGCCTAGTGGTCCTTATCTGCCATCAAAGTCTATGTTTCTATGTTTCTATGTTTCTATATTGTGAAAGTACTGTCACAAGGGTTGAAAGAGTACCTGTCCAGTGCATTTTGGTGCCCATAGCTCAGAAACGATGTAAGATATGGGTACGGTCTTTTGATGCTGCGTGAAGTACGTACTTTCATAATTACAATGATGCTAGAATTTTTTTTTTAGCTCTCATGGTTCCCAAGATATGTACACATTACTGTTACAAGGGTTTGGTGCCCCATAGTGCTGCTGCATGGCTCTGTAGCTTTGCATAAGTGGGAGCGTGGGCCCAGATGCATATTTTTATGCAAAAATTGGCAACTTGGTGGGAAGTGGGCTCCGCACTCCCACTAATATGTGTTTTTTACTACTTATATTACATTTTTTTAAAAGTAAGAATATTCTATGCAAAAAAAAACTATGTTAATGCTTCATTTAGGGTTAAATCAAAAAAAGTCAGGAAATGAAACATTAGGGTTGAACCCCTAACCCCCCTCACACACACCACCCCAATCCTCCACAGTCTAACAGATGCCTTGGTGTGTCATTGGAGTTGTGAGGCCTAAATCTCCCCCATTCTCCTTTAATGTAGCATGTCAGCATGCTCAGTCATGGAAAATATTATAGGGGCATGGTGGTGCCCCTATATTTACATTTATGAAGCCTCTTCTATGTAAAACTCAAAATTTTGCTCGTTAATAATTTTGGACCCTTTCAATGGATTTGCATGAAATTTGGTATGTGTGGCGGGGCATGGTAGTCTCTTGATTTGCCAAATTTCATTTTGGTTGGACTTATAGTTTTTGCACACCAAAATGCTGAAAATGCACTTTTCGCCACTTTTGTGGGCTGCTTTTTTGATATTGTCCATGGTGCTGTGTGGCCGTCGTGTGGTATGCTGCTCTACAACTTTGCTCAGCTGAAAGAGCTTGAGTCAAGGAACATGCCACTTTTCATTTGGTGAAAAAATGTTATTCCATTCAAAAGTTATAACAGTTTTAATTTCCCATTATAAGTCAATGGGGAAATTTATATGGTTATTTTGTGAAAGAAGGGAAGGGTTTTGACCTTCTAGTCCCACCTCATGATCAATGAATTTGCAGAATCACGATCAAAGAATCTTAGATCATGAGGAATTCTTTGATTGCAATGGCTGCCATCTTGGTTTTAGTTTGCGGTCAGAAAAATTCAAATATCTCTGCCCGGGTGGACTTCTGAGGTGAAACTATGGTGAGTTTTGCTCAGGGGTCTTGCCTCTATCGAGCCATGCCTGTGGTTTCTTTCAAAATGTTAAAAAATAGAGTTTTTAACTTTTTTATTCTTTGATCGTGGCTCGCTAATGATCTTTAATTGAGAGCCTGCAAATTCTTTGTTTGCGAAATTCTTTGACCGCGATCTTTGATCGCGAGGGTATGACTAGATGGCCACTTGAAAAAATCTATTTTTTAGCTCAGGGGTGGCTTATTAAGCCAAATGAGGGTGGGTTTTGCTCAGGAGGCTTCGTTCTGTCGAGGCATGGCTGTGGTTTAATGTATTCCTGCCTAAAAATTGACTTTTAAAATTTTTTATTGCTTGATCGAGGCCTGCAAATTCTTTGATCGCATGCCTGCAAAATCTTTGATACTGAGATTCTTTGACCGTAATCTTTGATTGCGAGGGTATGACTAGATGGCCACTTGAAAAAATCTATTTTCTCAGATCAGGGTTGGCTTATTAAGCTAAATGAGGGTGGGTTTTGCTCAGGGGGCTTCGTCTTATCGAGGCATAGCTGTGGTTTCATGCATTTCTGGCTAAGAATTGACTTTTAGCATTTTTATTGTTTGATCATGACCCTGCAAATTCTTTGATCGCAAGCCTGCAAATTTTTTGATCTCGAGATTCTTTGACCGTGGTCTTTGATCATGAGGGCGTGACTAGATGGCCACATGAAAAATTTTTCTCAGAAAAAGCCAGAAGGGGAAGGAAGGAAACATATTCAATTCAGTGCTTTAGAGTAACTGGTAATTGCTATTTTTCTTTTAAACTTAGAGTGTGGGCTTTTAGTGACACTATACTTTCTTTGTTGTCTTTACTTATAATTGTTTTTGGGCTGTTGAAAATTTAAAACATAGTGGTGGTGTAATTCTGTGTTGTCTTTAATTGCTGCAAATTTTATCTTGGCTTGTCTGACTGCCCTGTAGTTGGGTGAAGGTTGTTAATGTCTGGCCTCGGACCTCAGCTATGTGATAACTGGAGGTGGGGCTTTGTCAGAGTTGAAGTAGCAAGTAGAGTTTATTTTCTCAGAAGAAGCCAGAAGGGGAAGGAAGGAAACATATTCAATTCAGTGCTTTAGAGTAACTGGTAATTGCTATTTTTCTTTTAAACTTAGATTGTGGGCTTTTAGTGACACTATACTTTCTTTGTTGTCTTTACTATAATTGTTTTTGGGCTGTTGAAAATTTAAAACATACTGGTGGTGTAATTCTGTGCTGTCTTTAATTGCTGCATTATTTCACCCCCTTCCCCAACTCTTAATTATATGCCCTGTTTAAATCTGGATTGACAGTGAGCTAAACACAGAGTATATAAGAGGTGGAAGTAGGAGGGGAATAAGGGGAAGAAGCCCACCTCAGCACGACAAGTGTTTTGATTCATTTATTTATTTATTGGTTTCTTTTCTTTAAAAAAAAAATTATCTGAGGATCAGTGGCAGGATTTTTAGGACAGTAAATTAATAAAAAGGGAACTAGGAGAGCTTCAGTACCAGACAAGTAGTGGAATTGCCGTATAATGTAGGGAGTGGTGCAATGCAGTGGCTGTGGGGCAGCCATATTCAGGCAGACCTTCTGGACACTGAGGTGCTGTCCTATCTGCATGCATCTCTAGGGACTGCGGGAGGAGGTAGCCAGACTCAGAGCATAAGTAAACTGGGTCAGGAGTACCATCACCCCTATCCAGGGACCACCAAGTCCAATGCAACTGCCTCAAAGGATGCCGAGAACGAGGAGCACTTGGATGACAGTGGGCTCAGGGAGGGTTAGAGCCGTTTAGGCAGAGGCACATCCCAGATCCTAGTCCACTTCAAGAACTCATATGCCACACTGGCAAATGAGGGACAACCAAAGAGAGGACCCAGAGAAGTGGAAGGAAAGGATGTGGAGGTTAGCCAAGGAGGTGACCTCAGTGGGGAAAGCGTGGACCCCAGAGGAAGAGGAAGTGAATCTGGTGGGGACTCCATCATAAGAGGGATCCAGCTAGGAACACAGGAGGAGGAGAGGACAGGAGGTGAGGTGCCACCAGGTGCCAGCGGCATGGAGGGATGGAAGGGAAGATCCTGGGGATCACTGGGAAGGCAAGGCAGGAGGGTGAGGACTGGATGTCATTATCCACCTAGGTACTAATGACCTGGCAAATGGAGAGCCAAAGGAAGTTCAGGAAGAGTTTAGGAAACTGGGAGGGTCTCTAGCAAAGTAGCTACTTCTGTCACTTTCTTGAAGTACTACCGTGAGAGGCAAGGAGAGCAAGATAGGAGTGCATGCACCAGGAACTTTAACTATGGTTGAAGAACTGGTGCTGTGAGGAAGTGTTTGATTCATTGGTGACTGGGGCCCACCTGGAGGAATGGAGGTTTGTTCAAGCCTCGATGGCTGCATCCATCCTGGAGGGGAATCCAAGCACTCAATGATAAGTTTAAATGCTATATTGACAAGCATTTAGAAACTAGCAAAGGGGGTGGCAGGCCAGCAAGGAGGGTACCTGCTATTCTCACCCCACAGCTAGCAGGAGGAACCAGTGAACCATAGGGTGGCTATCTCTGCAAAGCAGTGTCTAAAAGATGGAGATTAGTGCCCAAGAGGTGGATAAGCAGAAAAGGGCAAAATTCAGCAGAAGGGCAGACAGCAAGGAGAACCAGGGATAAATGACAACCAAGGAAGGGGCTGAGTAGAACAGTGAAACAGTCTAGGAGGTCCAAATCATGGAAAGCCATGTGTGCAAATGCCAGGAGCCTTAGCAACAAGATGGAAGATCTGGAGGCTGTCATGGTGCAGTCAGACCTGGACATTGTGGCCATCACTGAAACCATGACTGGGAGATGGCCATACCTGGCTACAACATATTCAGAAGAGACAAAGCAGGCAGGAAGGGAGGAGGAGTGGCACTGTATGTGAAAAATGACATAAGGGCCACAGAGATCCAGAAGGAACAAAATGGGGGAGAGATACTGTGGGTTAAGCTGGAAAGGAAAATGGGACAGCCTTCAGATGGGTGTGGTCTATAGACCACCAGCTCAGGAGGAGGAAACAGATAGGGAGTTGAGCTAGCCATCCAAAGGATGGCAGACGAGTGTGAGGTAGTACTGGTTGGAACTTCAATATTCCAGACGTGGACTGGAGCATCCCAGCAGCAGCATCAACTTAGAGCAGATTTATCCTGGACTCCTTCAGGATGTCTTCCTCAAGCAACTGGTCATGGAACCAACTCGGCAGAAGGCAATACTGGACCTTGTGCTCACAAACAGGGACAGTGTGATGGGGAAACAGTGGGGAGCACTTGGGAAACAGTGACCACCAGTCATTGTGGTTTTGAAATCATGAAAGACAGAACCAATCACACAAAAACATGTATCCTGGATTTTGAGGCAGACTTTGGGAAAATATGGAGATACTTGAAAGAGGCATTAAGGGAATGGGACAGGAATCAGGGGTTGAGGAACAGTGGACAAAGTATTTAAATGGGGATTACAAGAACAACAGAATTATGCATTAAGTAGGTTAGAGAGGAAAAATGAAGAGGAGACCATTATGGTTTTCCAAAGAGGTAGCAAAGAAAGTGAAAGCCAAAAGATTGCATTCAGGCAATACAAAAGATACAGGCAGAAGGGGATAGGGAAGTACCAGGAGAAGTAAAGGAGGCAGGAGGTCAGTAAGGGAAGCCAAAGCTCAGACAGAAGAACACATTGCAAAATCAGTGGGTAGAGGGACAAAACCTTTACAGAAGTACATAAATGAAAAAGAAAGACAAAGGGAGGGATAGTGAGACTGAAGAGGAGGATGGAGACCGTGTGGAGGATGACAACAGTAAAGCTGACATATTGAACAGGTATTTCTGCTCAGTCTTTACTGAGGAAGAGGAGGTAATGGGTCTGAAGGAGGTACAAGGGTGAGAATGGTGCAGAAATGGACACAAGTCCCTTTACACGAGAAAGGGTCACTGAAGGAACTGGAAGTAATAAAAGTTGATAAAGCAATGGGGCCAGATGGGTGCACTCCAGGGTCCTTAAAGAACTAAGAGAGGTGGTGGCTGAACCTCTGGCTATCCTGTTTAGCTGATCACTGAAACAGGGAGGTACCCAAAGACGGAGGACAGCAGATGTAGTCCCCTTATACAAAAGTGGGAAACAAAAGAGCAGGGAACTATAGACCAGTCAGCCTCACCTCGGTAGTGGGGAAGATCATGGAAGCTCTACTGAAGGAGAGATTGGTGGAACATCTGGTTGTCCAATGGACTACAGGACCCAAGGCAGCATGGTTTTCACCAGGGGAGGTGATGTCAGACCAGCCTCGTTGGAATTTTTTTGACTGGGTGACTAGGAGGTGGATCAGGGGAGTGGCAGTGGTACATGGCCTACTCTGGACTTTAGCAAGGCCTTTGACACTATGCCACATAGAGACTATTACACAAACTGGGGAATATGGGTGTGGTGCAGGACAGTAGTGGTGGTGGTAGGTAACTGGCTGGTGTGGCAGGACAGAGGGTGGTGGTAATGGCTGTCACTCCACAGGGAGGGAAGAGGACCATGGTACCACAGGGATCAGTGCTGGGACCGGTCCTATTCAAAATCTCATCAGTGACATTAAGAGACCTAGAAGGCAGAATTTCACTGTTCACTGATGGCACAAAGCTCTGTAACAGAGTAGACACACCAGAGGGTGTAGACAGAATGAGACATGACCTGCAGAAACTTGAAGAATGGTCAGGGTTTGGCAGTTGAAATTCAATGCAAGAAGTGCAAGATAATGCATATGAGGCACAAAAACCCTGGCACAATATATCAGTTGGGGGTGAGGATGCAGCACTCTGAGCAGGAAAGGGATCTTGGGGTTATCATCTCCTGATGACCTCAAGGTAGGGAAACAGTGTGACAAGGCAGCAGGTTAAGCTAATAGGATGCTGGGATGTATAGGCAGGGCATCACCACGGGGAGGAGGTCATAATTCGCCATACAAGACACTAGTGAGTCCCCACCTGGAGTACAGTGTACAGTTCTGGAGACCATACCTACGTGAGGACATAGACAGGGTAGAGAAGGTTCAGAGGAGGGCAATAAAGATGGTGCATGGATTGTATCATGTCCTGAGACAGGTTGAAGGAACTGAACATGTACTCCCTGGAGGAGAGGAGGGAGAGGGGATATGATAGAGACATCCAGGTATCTTACAGGAGGAACAGGTGCAGGAAAACACTATTTATAAGTGAAAAGATGTTCCAGGACTAGAGGCATGGATGAAGCTGGAGGGAGGATTTATTCAGAGGAAACATGAGAAAGAATTTCTTCTACAGAAGTGGGTGATGGACAATGGAACACCCTGCCAGAGGAAGTGGTGGGGCTGAAACAATCACGGATTTAAGAATGCATGGATAGACATGAAGGAATTCTGGAGGTCAGGGGTGAGGGCAACAGACTTCTAGGAAAACAAACTGAACACAAGCTCAAATGGAGCAGGCTGGGGCAGGCCATAGGCCCTTATCTGCCGACACTGTCTATGTCTATGTAAATTTTCTCAGCATAGGGGTCCTTAAAGGCAAGCTATAGGTTGGATCTGCTCAGGGACCTTTGTTCTGTCTTGGAGTCATGGCTGTGGTTTCATGTATTTTTCTCTAAAAATGGTTTTAAGATTTTTTATTCTTTGATCGTGAGCCTGCAAATTCTTTAATCACAAACCTGCAAATTCTTTGATCATGAGATTCTTTGATCGCGATCTTTGATCATGAGGGACGGACCAGATGGCCAGATTGGGAGGGACCAGATAGCACAATTTTAATAGTTTTTTAAATTAACTATCTCGGAAATGGTTTAGTCTTTTAACTTGAAATTTGGAGGGTGTTGACGGCATGTCCTGTAGATGTGAATTACAGTACTTAGGTGGCCGACAATAAATTTTTTGTGGAACTATTGCGTGAGGCAGTTTACATTTTGTGGACAGTGTTTTCCATGGTGGTAGTGGCTTTAAATTACTAGGGTAGCTAGCCTTACTGCCATAGATGTACTTTTCAGTCGTTAGGCGTGTAAAATGTTAATAGGTGTAGAATTCTGCCAGTGTGATGAATGAAAACCCAAGCGTTCACATTTTATATCTCTGAAACAGTTTGGTCTTTTACATTGAAATTTGGAGCATGTTGAGGGGATGTGCTGTCCATGTGAATTATGGTGTTTAGATGTTGGAAAATTCATTTGCTGCACCCATATTGCATGACATACTTTATGTTTTGCATATGGTGTTTTGCATTGTGGTACTGGCTTCACATTTATAGGGTGCCTAGCGTTACTGCCATGGAGGTAATTTTGTAGTGGTTGGGTCTCAGACATGTAAACAGGTGTTGAATCATGCCACTGCTGATGCTTGACACTTCCTTTCTTTCAAGGTGGTGGACCCTACAGTCCCAACCATATGCACTGCCAGCAATAAAGATATTCAATACTTGAATTCTTTATCTTAGGTGAAAATTTAGAAGTTGGTGGGAGCACTGGGCTCAAAGGGCTGTGCTCCCACTCAACTTTGTGCAACCTCTACTTTTCTTTCTTTCTCAAAAGAAAGGAAATTCTATGCAAAAAACTTGTTAATGCATCATTCAGGGTTAAAACACAAAGTCAGGAATGACCTTTAGGTTGCCCCATCCCCCCGTGGACCTGCCCATCATCCTAAAATTGACAGTTTATGGGGTGTGTCATTGGGGTTGTAAGGCCTAAATGTCACCTCATTCTTCTTTTCTGTGGCTTGTAAATATGATTACAGATGGAATGGGGTGGCATTTAGGCCGCACAACCCCAATGACATCCCACAGCTGTCAAATTCCTTGGAATGATGTATGGTTCATGAGGGGGATGGGAAACCCCAAAGGTCTCATTTCCTGACTTTTTGTGTTTTAACCTCAATGATGCATTAACAAAGTTTTTTGCATAGAATATAAATATAGATACATATGTGTGTGTGTATATATATATATATATATTATGGTAGCATGGTGGTGCTATCATAGTTAGGGTTGAGTACCCCATTTAAGGTTAAATGATGAAACTTTGCACCTTAATAACTTTGCCACCATTCAATGGATTTGCCTGAAATTTTGAAGGTTTGGGGCATAAACATAGATATTGGCTGTACAAATTTCATGCTGGCGGATATCACGGCTGCAGAGTGATGTCTCATTCCAGGGTGCATTTACTTTTTTTTTGTGCTTTTTGTTCACACCACAGGTTGACAGTGTTTATGTGACCAGTCCAAAACTTCAGGAACGTGCAGCCAGGGTCCCCGATGTGCCTTTTGAAGATTTTGTGAAAAAATATTGAACCGTTCAAATGTTATTCAAAAAACAAGTTTCTCATTATAGTCAATGGGAAAAGTTAGCAAAAAGTTTGACAGTGTTGCAAATGCACTTTTTAGTGTCGCAAATTACCCTAGTAGTGTTGCAAATCCACCATTTTGTTTTCAGTTACTGATCACAGAAATGCTTGGCATTTAAAATTGGGACCATCTAGGGACATAATTCTTTTTGTGTTTACCTAGTCGAGCCCTGAGGATGCTAGCCATGTCTTTATTTTGGGGTTAAACACCCCAGAAATATGTTTTTCAAATTTCTTGGAAAAGTAGTGTCACAAAGTAGTGTTGCACTTGCGACACTGTCACACTTTTTTGCGAAAGGTGTCGCAAATCATGACACTACTTTTCAACACTATGGCCAAAATGACAGGAATTGTTTGCCACCTTGCTACAAAAGAACGGTTTGGTCTTTTGGGCTGAAATTTGGAGGGAAGAGAGCCAATATCCCACAGATGTGCCTTGTAGTGATTTGGTGAAAAAATATTAGACAGCTTCACAGTTATGGTGTTCCAAATTTGACGCTTTTTCCCATACACTGACATTACAGCATCTGTCGCATGACAGGAATACTTTGCCACCCTGTTGCCAAATAACGGTTTGGTCTTTTGCGCTGAAATGTGGAGGGAAGAAATCCAACATCCCACAGATGTGCCTTTTGGTGGTTTGGTGAAAAAATATTACAGGGCGGCAAAGTAACGACACTCCAAAATACGTTTTTCCATAGGATAACATTACGGCATCCGCTGCGCCTATCGGGGCCCTTATCTCAGAAACGGTGCTATATATGGACTTTTCCTTGGAAAAATGCTTAGCCCCCAAAAAGGGGCTAAGTACAAAACTAGCCAGGAAAGTCATCATTCATACTAAATTTTATTTTTTTTTCTACGTCGTATGGTTCTTGAGATACAAGCAATTTAGTATTCCAATGCCTCGTTTTCTGCTCCGAGACTCATTATGCATACATTCTTTGTACTCACTGTGTTTCTCTATGCAGCTGTTGTGGAAAACCAGGGTGTGCACTTATGTTACTGTTGTCCTTGCCATTTCTGCTTGCAGTTCCGTACCCGCTTGTGTTACCGTTCCCGTGTACACCACCGTATGCGTTACCCTTTGCGTTTTCATTTGCGCTTGCATTTGTGTTACTGTTACCACTTGTGTTTCCACTTCTGTTTGTCTTTGCATTTACATTTGCATCACCATGTGCATTTAGAAAACAAAGCAGAATAAAAAACCAATATGGCTCTCAAAAGAAGTGTCAGGGAAGGTTAAGGAGAAAAAGGCTGCATTCAAAAAGTATAAGGAATCACAGACAGAGCACGACAGGGAACTGTATCAATTAAAGCAGAAAGAAGTGGGGAAGGCAGTCAGAAAAGCAAAGGCCCAAACCGAGGAAAGGATAGCCAACTCAGTTAAGAAGGGGGATAAAACCTTTTATAGGTACATTAGGGAACATAGAAAGGTTAAGGGAGGGATAGGGAAGATTAATAAAGGAGAGGAGAGGTGGGCAGAGGGAGACAGTGAAAAGGCAGAGATAATTAATGAATACTTTTGCTCAATATTCACAAAGAAGAGAGAGGAGTTACCTAAACCAAACAGTAGAAGCACTCTGGATAGTGGGGTTGATACAGTCCTTTAAAGAAGACAGAGTACTGAAAGAACTTCTAAAACTCAAGGTGGACAAAGCAATGGGGCCTGACGGGATTCACCCTAGAATCCTAAAAGAGCTAAGGGAGGACCTAGTGACACCACTAACCACACTTTTTAACAAATCATGGGAAGATGGGGTGGTACCTGAGGACTGGAGGAGGGCAGATGTGGTTCCCCTTCACAAAAGTGGGAGCAAGGCAGAAGCAGGAAACTACAGACCTGTTAGTTTGACCTCAGTGGTGGGGAAAATGATGGAATCACTTCTGAAAGAAAGAATTGTTGAGTACCTAGAGGCCAGCAGGGCACTGGACCCAAAGCAGCATGGATTCACAGCAGGAAGGTCATGTCAGACAAATCTAATCGATTTCTTTGACTGGGTGACCAAAGTAATAGACCAGGGAGGGGCTGTGGATATGGCCTACCTAGACTTTAGCAAGGCATTTGACACAGTCTCACACAAAAGATTAATAATCAAGTTAGCCAGCCTGGGAGTGGGTCCCAGGGTGGTAGCCTGGGTAGAAAACTGGCTGCACAACAGGACACAGAAGGTAATAGTGAATGGAACACATTCTGAAGAAAGGGGGGTTACTAGTGGAGTACCTCAGGGCTCAGTACTGGGTCCAGTCCTCTTTAATGTCTTTATAGGTGACATTGCAGAGGGTCTGGAAGGAAAGGTATGCCTCTTTGTGGATGACACAAAGATCTGTAACAGAGTTGATACACAAGGGGGGTAGAAAGGATGAGAAGGGACTTGGCAAGGTTGGAGGAATGGTCAGACATATGGCAACTTAGATTCAATGCAAAGAAGTGCAAAGTAATGCACCTGGGAAATAAAATCCAGGAGAAGAGTACACAATAGCAGGGAGGTACTAACAACAACCATAATGGAAGGGATCTGGGTGTAGTCATATCAGATGACCTACAGGTGGGTATGCAATGTGAAGTCAGTAGGAAAGCAGGGGGTACTGGGATGCATAGGGAGGGGCATCACAAGTAGAAAAAGGGAAGTGGTTATCCCTCTATACAGACAGTTGGTGAGACCCCATCTGGAGTACTGCATGCAGTTTTGGAGACCTCATTTACGCAAGGACATAGACAGGATGGAAGCAGTCCAGAGGAGGGCAACTAAAATGGTGCAGAGTCTACAGCAGAAACCATATGAAGAGAGACTGAAAGAGCTTAATATGTATACCCTTGATGAAAGGAGGGACAGGGGGACATGATATAAACTTTTAAGTACCTCAAGGGAATCAACAAAGTTCAGGAGGGTAGCATCTTTCAGAAAAAGAGATGTGTAAGAACAAGGGGGCACAATTTAAAGTTAGAGGGGGGACAGGTCAGGGGTAATGTGAGGAAATTCTTTTTCACGGAGAGATTGGTGGACGCATGGAACCGCCTTCCTGGAGAGGTTGTGGGGTCTAAAACAGTGGAGGAATTCAAACATGCATGGGACAGACATAAGGCAATTATAGTGGGGGGTTGCAGGAAATAGGCTGTTGGTTAACTAGAATCTGCGGCTTATCCAGTAGGTAGGGAAATGGGCAGACTGGGTGGGCCAAGTGGTCCTTATCTGCCGCCAAAGTCTATGTTTCTATGTTTCTATTTTCATTTGTGTTTGCACCTGCCCTTCCGTTTGCATTTGCATTTCCATTTGTCTTTCATTTGGCATCATCATTGTGCTTACCGTTACCGTTTGTGTTTCCAATTATGTTACCGTCACCGTGCATGTTATGCTTTGCGTTTCCATATGTGCTTGCGTTCATGTTTCCGGTTCTGTTTCCTTTGGCATTATTTTTGCTGTTACCGTTACCATTTGCATTTCCAATTGCGGTACCGTGACTGTGCGCATCACGGTTTGCATTTCCATACGCGCTTGCATTTGCATTTCCATTTCTGTTTCCTTTGGTGTTATTGTTGCAGTTACCATTACCATTTGCGTTTACAATTGTGGTACCATGACTGTGCGTGTTACGCTTTGTGTTTTCGAATGCACTTGCGTTTGTGTTTCTGTTTCCTTTTGCATTATTGTTGCTGTTACAGTTACCATTTGCATTTACAATAGTGGTACCATGACCATGCGCCTTACCAGTTGCATTTGCATACGCGATTACATCTCCGTTTGCATCACTGTTCACTTTGGCATCAATTTCCGCTTGCGTTTCTATTAACATTTGCTTTACCATTTACGTTTGCGTCGCCATGTGTGTGAATGTTAGTGCTTGCATTTGCATAGTAGTTACCATTACTATGTCACACAAAATCACATGGTGGGAGTGTGGGGCCCTAAGGGCCAGCACTCCCACCACCACATTTCATTCACTACTTATAGTCCTCATTCTCAAAATGAAGGGAAATTCATGGCAAAAAACTCTGTTTGATGCATCAGTTAGGGTTGTTTCACAGTGACAAAAGTGAGGAAATTTGGTGTTAGGGTTGAAGCCCCCTTGCACCACCCCAGCCCACCCTCCCAACCGGCATCGAGTGCATGGGGTCATCAGTCCTAACTCTCACCCCATTCTCCTATACCTCAGCTTGTTTACACATGTGATGGGGTGAGAGTTAGGGGCCAATGACCTAATGCACCCTGATGCCAGTTGAGGCGGCTGGGGTGGTGCAATGGGCTTAACCTGCACCGAATTTCTCACTTTTGTCACTGTGGAATAAACCCTAACTGATGCATTAATTGAGTTTTTTGCCATGAATATATATATATATATATATATATATATATATAGTAATGACTTTTTGTAGTATATTTTGGCTTCTTAAAAATATCTAATGGTTGAATATTGTGGCAAGATAAGGCCATATTTTATTGGTTTGGGTCATGATTTATATAACTTTATGTACAATATTTATTTCATTTGAGACACCCACGATAGCCAGTGTAAGTGCAAAGTATCATGGGTACAGAAAAAAAAGCCATAAGCCCTAGACTAAGGTTGGAATTCATTTTACTAGACAGAAAAGCTGTTGGTTGCTAGCCAGGAAACTGGAGTTAATTAAATTATCTAAAAGGAGACAAAAGAATGATTAAGCCTAGCTGGGAGGTAAGGTAGGCGCATTTGTTTTTGAAAGGACAGGACCTCATGAAGAGTCAGGATGTCTGGGCATCCTTTGTGTTGAGATGTCTGCAGTGGCATAAACTCATTACAAACTGAATAGGGCTACCATTTATGTAAATAGCTGTATTTAGGGTTGAGTAATGATGGCCATCTCTCAGCAGGGAGGCCTGGAATGTCCCCTAGAGAATCTAGTTTGAGTTGGCTAAGCTCATGTTTTTTTTTTATATGTTTGAAAACTGCATATCTATGTTATTGTAATAACGTACTGGACTCTGATTGGTTGGGTAAACATAGAAATTGAAATGCTAGCCAGTTGCAGGGCTAGCCACATCAACTGGACCTGCCCTCTTGAACTCCTTTAAAACCAAGATGCAGAGGGGTATCTGGGCCTGTTTGCTGCCTTCTATTCTTTTCTTGCTTGAATCAGTTGGGACCCTGCCTGTCTTCAGCAGAGACAATTTTCTCCGTGATCACTGAGAGCCGACTTTATATACCACACTTTTTAAGGACACTTTTGCACTTCACAATTCCAATTAAGGACTCAAAGTAGACTTTAACCTCAGAGTTTAAAGTGTAGGTTTCATACGTATACTTTCCTTGTATTTTTCAATATCCGGTAACCAATCTTTAAATTATTTTGCCTTTTTGTTATTTACTGTTTTCTTATTAATTTAATTAGTAAAGGCTTTGACTTATTTTTAAAAAATTATTCTGCCTACAGTGGTAGTTATCGAAAAGTTTCCTACCTTGAAGTACGTCGAGGTACCATCAAGGTACTACTGAGATAATTTGCATTGACTGTGATGTGATCCTGCCTCATTCTGCCTCAGTATACCTAGGTATACCTCAGTACTTTGAAACTTTTCTATGACTACCACTGTATGTCATTTGTGTGTGTGTGGCTGCCTGGGTAAAAGCTGTTCAAACGATACCATGCCTGTGTAACTGTTTTAAGGCTAAATGCTACCAGAGTGAAGTATGATTGGAAACTTTGGGATGAAAAGAGGGGAGGAAATATAAAGGTTCTCAGGAGGAGCCTGTGGTGGGATTTAAACTGAGCACTGCATTTCTGGGGAAAGACACTTAATCGGGTGTATACGTCCCCCTGAAGCCAATACACATCTGTGGCTTTCTGGTTTGTAGTGCAGTGGCTGAAAGTGTTCTACCACAGGAACACAGACTTGAGATTGTATTTGTATCCCCTCGTATGGAGAAAGAGTATCTCCAACCCCATCCCCCCCCAGTCATGGGAAGGATTTTGTTGTGACACAGTGAGAGAGAAATACCATCCCATGGGAGTGGACTTGTGACAGATTTGGTGAGCAGCGGTGCAACTGGTAAACTGTTTGAACAACCATACACAAAGAGGGCAGAACATTGGAAAAGGGGCAAATTGGTTACAAGATATAGTTCCCACCCTGTTGTGTTTTTTGGTTTGCTGCAAGTAAAAGACAGACTAGTGGTAGCAAAAAGAAGAAAGATGTCTTCCACATACAGTGACAACATTGTAGAACAGCTGAAGCAGCTGTGCCAGGAAAGAGTGGTCCATTACGAGGGGCAAAATAAAAAGAACCTCATGGAGGCTCTTATGGCAGTCAATGAACAAGCAACTGCCCAAGACCTTGAGTCACAGCTGGTGACTGAAAGGGACCAGACCTTGGCTGTTGGGGTGCCAAGGGACACTGCAGTGTCCAGTCTCAGGGAAGAGGATGGTGAGACCAGAGGGAACCCAAAGCCATAGCACCAGGGGAAGGCCACCACAGAGCTGGAGCTGGAAGGGATCAGGCTGCAGCTGCAGCTGAGGAAACTGGAGCTGGAATTCAAGCAGAGAAAGTTGAAGCACAGCTTCAGAAAGAGTGCGAGGCTAAAGAGAAACGACACCGGCAAGAAAGAGACCAGAGGAGGTTTAAAATGGAGATGCAGCAAAAAGAAAACCAGCATAGGTGAGAGGCTGAAAGAGAGGAAAAAGAGCACCTGAGGGGATTCAAACTGGAGAAGTTGAGACTCCAACTACCTGCACCAGAGAAGGTACATGGCAGGGGTGGACCTGAGACTCCAGGGCTGGGGTATAAATTAAGTTCCAAATTAATAGCTGACTTTAAAGAGGGAGAGGATATGGATGCATTTTTGTATTCATTTGAAAAGGTCTGTATCCAACCTAAAATACCCATGGAGTCCTGGAGCTTTCAGCTATCTCTGCTACTTACTGGTAAAGGGCTTGAGGCAGTAGGCCAACTGGACAATGATGATAGCTGAGACTATGAGACACTTAAAGTTGCTTTACTTAAAAAGTATGAACTGACTACTGAGGCCTACAGGGTTAAATTCCACAAACTCTGAAAAAGCCTTGACATGAGCTTTGAAGAACTAGCCACAAAGCAACAACAGGTTTTTAAAACGTTGGTGGGAGGGGGTGGAAGCAAACTCTGTGGGGAAAACTGAGGCGGTCATACTTCTAGAACAGTTCTTTTGAGCTTGCCCGGTGGAACTGAAGACCAAGCTGTAGAACCTGGATCCCAAAACAGTACAGCAAGCTGCTGAGCTCTTGGATCACTATGCCAGAATCATAACTGCTCTGAAAAGAAGTGGGGAAGCAGATGCTGCAGGGCAGAAAGGAAAAAGCATGCCTTCAGGGCAGCTAAAACCCCTCAATGTCTCTGAAAAAAGGGGAAGCCCAAAGTTACCAAGAAGGGAGGTCTTTGAAAAAAGAATGATGAATGTTGACTTTGTAAGCCACCAGAGCATCTGGCTAGATAGTATCCTATAAAGGCACAGAGTGGACAAAGTGTCCCTAGAAAGGAAGTGGGTGCACTGTGTATCCCTGAGAGTATGCCCATTAACATGAGGGAGCATATGCACTCTGTTACTGCAAATGGGGTGCAGACCCATGGGTTAAGGGACACAGGGGTGTCTCTTACCCTGGCAGAAGGAGATTTGGTTGAGCCTGAACAATTTATACCTAATCATTTTGCCACTATGGGGGGATTCACAGGGGAGGAAAAAATCCTGCCACTAGCTAGCGTTCTCCTGGATTTGGGTGAGACAGGAGAGAGGGTACAGAAAGTGGTAGTGGCAGACAACCTTGATCAGAATGTGATCATAAGGAATAATATACAGCAGGAGATGCTGTGTACAGTTACCTGCAGTTAGACAGCTAAGGCCCCTTGTATTTCCCTGAACCCTACAGAAGCCCCTGTGGAAGAGAGTAGGAGGCTGGTCCCCCAGCTTGCGCCTACTGAAATTGAGAATAGTGAAAGGGAGGTAGGACTTCACCAAGTAGCTGTGCACCAAACAGCTACAGAAGGTTAATCTGAGAAGGAAGGGGTAACAAATGGTCAGAAGGTTAGGGAAGGCAGTGACTCTCAATGCCCTGATGCTAGTGTTATGGACCCCAGTTTAGGAACTGAGGGGGACATGTCCCATGCTTTGGGAAAATGTGATGATTTTGCAGCTGCTCAGAGAACTGACCTTAGTTTGGAGAGGCTGAGGGCTTATGAAGAATAGGATGGGACACAGGGAGGTGACATGATACATAGGGTATTTTGGGACAATGGACTGTTGTATACACAGGATGTGAGGACTGAGGGGGGGTGATGGGCAGGCAGCTTGTCATTCCTCAGGAGTATCATGACTGGTTGCTCAAGATTGCCCATGAAACCCCCTTGTCTGGACGTCTGGGAATCATGCACACCATGGAGTGATTGGCTCAGAATTTCTATTGTACCAACTTTAGTCAGAAGGTGAAGGAATATTGCAGGTCTTGTCACCAGTGCCAACATATGGGGAAGGCAGGTAATAAAACAAAAGCTGCCCTACTTCCCTTGCCCATTGTAGAGGAGCCATTCCAGAGGGTAGAAATGGATATTGTAGGACCCTTGAATAACCCATGCTCTTCTGGAAAAAGGTATATCCTGACAGTGATCGATTACACCACCTGATACCCAGTGGCGGTCACCCTGTCCTTCATTAAGGGGATCTATGATGCAGGTTTGACAACTATGTTGTTCACCATCATCACAATGACAGATTTATGTCGACTGCAAGTTGCAGTCGACATAAATCTGACTGGAGACTCTGGCTCTTTTTCTATTGGGGGCTCCACCCCCCAATTGTCTGCCCCCGTACCCCCCAAACTAAGGGATTATCAACTCCAAGTTGGAGTTGATTCAGGGATAGGTGCAGGACTGGGAGACAGAGTGCTGGGGTCTCAGACAGACCATTACAGTGAACTGTCACTGTTGTCTGCACTGACGTGTTCCCTGTAATGGTGTTGCCATCTGATCAGCATACCCATTAAGGCACCCAAAGTAGCAGACACCATGCTAGGGATTTTCCCCCATGTCAGGTTTCCACAGGTTATCTCTGATCAATGGGCTAACTTAATGTCAGACCTGGTGCAATCTTTTTGGGAGAAGTGTGGGGTGGTGCAAAAATGCACAACATCTTATCAGCCACAAGCCAATGGACTTGTGGAAAGATTCAATGGTACCCTAAAATTAATGCTCCAAGCATTCACTGAACAGCATGGGCGGGACTGGCAGAAATACCTTCCCCACCTGTTGTTTGCATACAGGGAGGTGCCCTAAGAGACAACAGGATTCTCCTCCATCTAACTCTTAGGTTCATAGGTGAATACAAGATTGATGGGCAAGCCCATTTTGATCTCACCACTCTTACCTTGGGTGGAAATAACATTTAGATTCTCCCATGTATAAGTCCAATTTTTGTTTAAACTGTAGTAAGTTTATGCTTTGCACTACCTCTTGCAGTAAGGAATTCCAAATTGGAACTACCCTCTGGGTGAAAAAGCCATTTCTCTTAAAAGTCTTATTTGTATTTGCCCTTAGCTTCATATTATGAGATCGAGTAGTGCAAACTGATGGGTGCCAATCCATACATATAGATTCAAAAAGGACCTTATCTCTTGTGGCTTTATAAATTAGACATAGATCTCCTCTCAAAGAGTGATATTCTAGTGAGAAAAGGTTCAATTTTCTTAATCTACCTTTGTATGGAAGTGAGTTTATATTAGTATTATGTTTTGTAAATCTTTGTACTTTTTCTACGGACCATTTGTCCTGCACTAGTGTTGGAGCACAGAAGGAAGAACAGTAGTCAAAAGTTGATCTCACTATGCTACTATATAATGGTATTAATACCTCTGGCTCCGAACTCTTAACATTTTTTAAGATACAGTTTATTAAACAATGGCATTTTTTAACTATTTTATTTGTGTGTTCTGAGAATTTCAAATTATTTGCTTTTTCTGGCAGAAGAGAACTGGTTGCAGAGCAAGAAACAGAAGTCCAGAACTACAGATTTTTTACTAATTAATCACTTCTGTCTCAGCAGGAGTAGTACCTGTTTGGATTAAGCAAACAGATACTTTATTAGAAGAAGGGGGTCTCATTTAAGAAAAAAAAAGTGTTTTTTCTGAGGAAGGGGGCAGTATCAGCTTAATTTACTGAGAGCAGAGAGTGAATCTAATTGGGGGTGTGGCTTAGCAGCTTAGGTGTACAAAAGCACCTGTTTCCAATTGCAGCTTCTGGCTCTTTCTGGCAGAAGAGAACTGGTTGCAGAGCAAGAAACAGAAGTCCAGAACTACAGATTTTTTACTAATTGCCCTCCTTCCCACCCAAAACCAGTTCTAGTTTTATAGCCACTGAATTTGACTGACAACAGGAACTTTCTGTTTGGAAGTAGGAAGGGAAGGATCACTGAGACACATTAGTTTCAGCAACCTTGACAGAACCTAAAAAAAAAATAACTCTTTATCCCCCCAACTGCTGGAGGTCTGAATCCATGTGTAACCCCTTGTTACCTAGGATTACTAGAATCCCAGTAAGACCTAGTGGTAGACAGGGAAGGCAGCTTGTGAAACTCCAGTTAAATGGGTTTCACACTGTCTCACTCTGTTCTCAGTCTCAGCTGAGACTGAGGGATGACATCACCAATAGAACTATCGCAGCTGCATGAGCCACATTGGAATCTGCAGCAAGGGAGTTGGTTAGAATGTTGGGAGGTTTTGAAGTCAGTCTTCAGTTGAGTGTGAGTCAGTGCAGTGTGCAGTTGGGAGCTTGCTGAGAAAGCAGCTCAGTGAGAGGGCTACTTTTAAGTAAAGGGGTGTGTGTCTCCACCTTAAAGAGAGACACAGAAGATAACTGAAGTGGTGGAGACCACTGTTTTTGGGTCTCAGTGCCCCCTCCCATCGGGGGGGCAGGAAAGGGTTCCCTGCAGATTCCTGGGACAACCCCCCTAGTTCTGCTTGTAGAGGAAAAGCTGCCTATGTATTCCAGAGTTTATTTGGGAGAACAAGAAGATTTGTGAGTCACCTGTGGGGTACCTGCAACATGAGGGTGAGTGTCTGCTCTTGCTAAAAGGGCCTATGTTTTTCACCCTAGGACGTGTGTGACAATGTGGGGATTAAATTACTAAATATTGGGAAACCTAGAGTAATGGACCAAGCAAAGTAAAAGTGGGTTCAAGTCCAGAGCTTGTTGGGATGCAAATGATATGTAGAGGAGCTGTGACAGACATCTACCGAGAATCTACATTTGAAAGTTCAGTAAAGGAATTGTTCAGTTTCCAGAGAAATGGCTGGGTATGGGCTTTGGGAGCTGGAGGTGGGTGGCCCCCCATCTTTAGTAACCAGGTCCACCTCTACAGATTTCTTCTGTGGATTTCTACTTTACCTCAGGCACTTGGCCAGTGATGAGGGAAGTACCCAGACGTGGGATTGTAAGGAAAATTCTCTCTAGGAGTCAAAGACTCTAGTGTGGTTTGGGGAGCCACAACAGGATAATTGGTTCATTCCTCAAATGGACCGCGGATCAAGTGTCTGGAGAGGGGGCTGGGCCAGTGGGGAAAACCTAAGCAGTGTACAAGTTGGGCTGTGTACCCAAAGCTGCATGCAAGTCCGGGCTGTGTGCCTGGTGGGTTTAGAGCCTGAGGGCTGGAAATAGTGATAAAGTGTTCTGTTGTCTCTAATCTGCATTACCAGGAAATGTAGCCCCATGGGGGCCCGTCTATGCTTTGTTTGTTCAGCTTGGATGTGAATAAAAGCCACACTGAAGAATCTCATTCCTGGTTCTGGACATTACAGTTATTGCTTCCTGTGTTCGGATTCACTTGGGTGGCCCTGTTCAGAGTAGCCAAACCTAGGTCCCCCTGTGCTGAGTAACCTCATCCTCCCTGAACCCAGTCTCCACCAGGTACTGCTGTCAGCTTCAACAGCATGCCACCTGTCGTTTTGCTAAAAAGGCAGGGGTGAGGGGTTACACATGCACGGAGGAAGGAGACTACTGAAGACTACAGGAAGTTCCTGCCCCAGAACAGGAGGGGTGAGAGTGGTAAGGGCACATAGGCAGTCGGAAAGAAAGTGTAAAAATACATAGAGGGAGGAGACAATAAGCATAAGCATACAAAGCAACAGTAGAGGGGACACAAAATAAGTCAGTTGGGAGTGGTGCAGTGCAATGGCTGTGGAGCAGCAGTGTTCCAGGAGACATTCTGGAGGCTGCAATGCTGCCCTGTTTGCAGGCACCTCTCTGGTCTGAGGGAGGAGGTTGCCCGTCTCCAGGCTGACCTGGCTAGGATTCATGAAACCTCTTCCCCCACCCAGGGACCACCAGGGCCACCACTGTTACCTCAGAGGTTGCCAAGAAAGAGGACTGGTTGGACCAAGGTGGGCTCAGGGAGGGAGAGGGTAGTGGAACAGAAGTGCATCCCTCCAGTTGTAGCTCTCCACAATTCATATGCTGTTCTGGCAAAGAGTGGCTCCTCTATGGAGGCACCTCCAGTGGAGACCAAGGAGGATGCTGGGAACCTCCACAAAGGAGACCTACAGGAGGGTGGCACGTGACCCCACAGGGAAGGAAACAACTCCTGGTGGGGGACTCAATCATTAGGAGGGTAGACGTGGGGGAGGAAGGGAGTAGGGAGGTAAGGTGCCTGCCTGGCGCCACGGCTTGGAGGGACAGGAAGCGAATCCTCAGGATCACGGGAGCAGCTGCACGAGGAGGGGCTGGATGTCATTGTCCACCTAGGGACAAATGACCTGGCTGTAAATGGGATCAGGCGGTACAAGAATAGTTTGTGGAGTTGGAGAGGGCCTTAGACAAGTATGTCACGGTAACCTTCTGCGGAGGTGCTGCCTGTCTATGCAAGGATGATGCTAGGGTATTCACCACCATGGGATTCAATGAATGGTTGAAAAACTGGTGTGAGCTCAGGGTTTAGCTTCGATGTAGGACTGGGGAGCCACCTGGAGGGATGCAGGCTTATACTGAGTGCGATGGTCTGCATCTGTCCAGAGGATCCAGGATCCTAGTGACAGGTTTAAATGCTTCACTAGCAAGCATTTAAACTAGCCAAGGGGGAAGGCACTGAAAAGGAGCAGGGAAATCCCAGTCTCCCCCCCAAAAAACACAGTAGTTCGAGAGGTAAATACCAAGGCAGAGAAGTCAGTAGGGAGCAGGACAGGGATAAATGCAGAAAAAGGTATTAAGGACATGGATGGAGCTAAAAGGGGTAAGGTCGTAAAAAATAAATGGAAGGTGATGAGTACCAATGCCCACAGTCTGTGCAATAAGCTCCTTGAACTTGTGGCCTTGATGGAAGAGGGATGCCTGGATGTTGTGGCAGTCACTGAAACATGGTACACAGAGAACCATAAGTGGGAAGTCAACATACCAGGATACACAGTCTACAGGAGGGACAAGGTGGGTAAAAGAGGAGGAAGAGGAGTAGCTCTCTATATAAGGAAAGGGATTAAAGCAACAGAACTAAAGAGCAAACAGGAAGTTGATGAGTCACTATGGGTCACCCTGGAGACAGGAAATGGCACCACAATCCTCATGGGGGTTGTGTACAGACCCCCATCTCAGAGGGGGAGGAAATGGACAAGGAAATGATAGAAGGCATCCTTAAAATGGCAGAAAAAGTGGATATATTGTTGATGGGGGACCTGAATATGCCAGATGTTAACTGAAGTACCTTTGCTGCAGGCACATCCAAGAGCAGGGTCATTCTTGATGCCCTATAAGGGGGCATGCCTCAGACAGCTAGTGTTGGAACCCACTCGGGAGGGAGCAATCTTAGACCTGGTACTCTCAAATCGGGAAGGAGAAAGGATCTCAGATTTAGAAGTGGGTAGCCATCTGGGAACAAGTGACCACCAAACAGTGTGGTTCACAATAAACACAGCCATAGAGTCAAGCCATACAAAAACAAGAGTACTGGACTTTAGGAAAGCTGACTTTGGGAAAATTAGAGAGTGCCTTAGAAAAGCACTAGCAAATGGGCAAGAAGGAGGGGTGGAGGAACAATGGGGAATAATCAAAACAGCCATCACAGAGGCAACAAGCCTTTGTGTGAAGCAAATAAATAAAACAAAACAAAGGAAAAAACCACTATGGTTCTCAAAAGAGGTGGCAGGGATGGTTAAGGAGAAAATGATAGCATTCAGGAAATATAAGGAAACACAGAAGGAGCAGGACAGAGAACTTTATCAGTTAAAGCAGAAGGAGGCAGGGAAGGCAGTCAGAATAGCAAAGGCACAAACTGAGGAAAAGATAGCCAACTCTGTTAAGAAGAGGGATAAAACCTTTTATAGGTACATTAGGGAGCGAAGAAAGGCTAACGGAGGGATACAGAGATTTAATAAAGGGGGAGGGAATGTGGGCAGAGGGTGACAGCGAAAAAGCCGGGATACTGAACGAATATTTCTGCTCAGTATTCTCAACAGATGAGGAGGGGGAGGTGCCTAAACCAAGCAAGGGAGAAACTCTGAATAGGGGGGTCGATACCAGTCTATTCACAGAAGAAAGGGTTTTGAAAGAACTCTTGAAACTGAGGTTGGACAAAGCAATGGGGCCTGATGGGATTCACTCAAGAATTCTAAAAGAACTAAGGGTAGAACTAGTAACACCACTGACTACTCTCTTTAACAAATAATGGGAGAATGGGGTGGTACCTTAGGACTGGAGAAGGGCGGATGTGATTCCTCTTCACAAAAGTAGGAGCAGAACAGAGGCAGGAAACTACAGACCAGTTAGTTTGACCTCAGTGGTAGGGAAAATGATGAAATCACTTCTGAAGGAAAGAATCATTGAGTACTTAGAGGCCAGTGGGGCACAGGCCCCAAGGCAGCATGGATTCATGATGGGAAGGTTGTGTCAGATGAATGTAATAGATTTCTTTGACTGGGTGACCAAAGTAGTAGACCAGGGAGGGGCTGTGGACATGGCCTACTTAGATTTTAGCAAGGCATTTGATACTGTCCTACACAAAAGATTAATACACAAGTTAGCCAGCCTTGGAGTGGGTCCCAAGGTGGTAACCTAGATAAAAAATTGGCTAGACAACAGGACGCAAAGGGTAGTAGTAAACGGAGTCCACAGTAAAGAAAGGAGGGTTACTAGCGGGGTACCGGAGGGTTCAGTACTGGGACCAGTCCTTTTTAATGTCTTTATAAGTGACATTGTAGAGGAACTGGAAGGAAAAGTATGTCTCTTTGCAGACTACATAAAGATTTGCAACAGGGTTGATACACAAGATGGAGTGGAAAGGATGAGAATGGACTTGGCAAGGTTGGAGGAATGGTCAAATGTGTGGCAGCTCAGATTCAATGCAAAGAAGTACAATATAATGCACATGGGAAACAAAAACCCAGGGGAAGAGTACACAAGGGGGGGTGAGATACTAACAACAGTAAAATTGGAAAGGGACCTGGGGATAATTATATTAGATGACCTAAAGGTGAGCAAGCAATGTGAGAAGGCAGTAAGGAAGGCTGGGGGATACTGGGATGCATAGGGAGAGGCATAAATAGTAGAAAACAGGAAGTTGTTATCCCCCTGTACAGACAGTTGGTGAGACGCCATCTGGAGTACTGTGTGCAGTTCTGGAGACCCCATCTCCGCAAAGACATAAACAGAGTGGAGGCTGTCCGGAGGAGGGCAACCAAAATGGATCAGTGACTGCACCAGAAGACATGAGAAGAAAGACTAAAGGAGCTTAATATGTATACCCTTGAGGAAATAAAGGAAGAAAGGGGAAATGATAGAAACTTTCAAGTACCTCAAGGGAATCTACAAAGTCAAAGAGGGTAGCATCTTTCAGAAAAAGAGATGTGCAAGAACAAGGGGGCACAATTTGAAGATAGAGGGGGGATGGCTCAGAGGTAATGTGAGGAAGTATTTTTTCACGGACAGGGTTGTGGATGCATGGAACAGCCTCCCTGAGGAGGTTGTGGAGTCAAGAACAGTGGGTAAATTCAAGAAGGCATGGGACAGACATAAGGCAGCCCTAGTGGGGAGTAGGAGGAAGTAAGCTGTTGGTTAACTAGGATCTGCAGCTTATCTGTTAGGTAGGAAAATGGGCAGACTAGGTGGGCCAAGCAGTCCTTGTCTGCCATCAAATACTATGTTTCTATGTTTCTAAGTTCCTGGGCTCTCTTTGGGCCAGCGTATAGGTCTCACTATTCAATGACCTTGGGGGGGGGGGGTCCTGTTAGTTTATAGGCCCCAGAAGTCTGGGAGTTGTCAGATTTCTTAATTCAAGAGCCTGTACCTTTTTGTGCTTCACAGTCCTCTGGATGAAGCCCTGGAGATCAATCACCAGTCAGCACAGGGAAAGGGGTTCTTTCTTAAGCCCCAGTACATCTGACTGATGCATGCAGTCACTCTCCCTGCATCAGTCCTAATCAGAGAATTTCAGGCTTTGATACTGGATCAACCCTCCAGAGTGTCTTCTCCCAAGCATCAGTTTCTGAGTCCCTTGAGGGTGTTAGTAGTCCTGGTGGCTTACATCCTGATTGAATGACCTGCTTATTCATGCAGGAGGTTGGCACTCAGCACTCTGCATATGCCAGAGTCACATGGTTAAGAGTGAACCGTAGGTGGAGTTCCTCCAAGCCATTTTAGACCTTGGATGCTTGGTGGTAATTTTTCAGCACAAGGTCAGAAAAGGTTTTTGCAGCCTTTTTTCTTGGTTGGTGACTTTTGTCAGTGGCCCACTGGCTCACTGATGTCAGGCCTCATGACAGGAACCAACAGGCCCACTTCTAGATGAGGCCTATTTAATGGGTTTATTATAGACTTGGGATCCCTCTGTGAATTATCAGCCAGTTTTTTCTTTTTACCTCTTAGCTTTCTCACTCTATGAAATAGAGAGTGCGTGTGCAAGATCTGATCAAGTTCCACTAGATCTTCTCACAACAAATGTCAGCCTAGCAAGATGGGAGACAGCTTGGAGCCTTCTTCCCCACTCAGGGATCCTGACTAGCCTACAAAGAGCATCTCCACATCATTGTTCTGGAGATGGAGTCAGCATGCCTGGCTCCTTTTTAGTGTGCATTCATGATGCTGCACATTGCAGGCACTTGTACATAAACATTAAGGCACGTGAGATGTTTCGAGAGGTCTCCAGACTGTCGTCAGTCCCCTGGCAGGGGTGTTTAACCTTCAGGCAGACTGCTTAAGTTGCAGTATGTTCATCCTGTGCAGTGGAAGTTGAATCTGAGGTGTTTTCGGACCCCTGTTCAACCAGTTTGGTTGATCTCAAATCAGTCTGTTCCTCCAGCTGCAGGGCTCAGATCTGAAAAGGCTCTTCAGTTTTGTACGTGACCACAGACTAAGGCAGTGATCACTCTGCTTCAAGAATGGGCCTTCAGCAGAGCCTATTTCTCTCTATTGATACCTTTTCTCAAAAGATACTGAGATGATAATCAACTTAAATCAGGATGTTCTGGTGGGAGATGCTCCTTGTTTCTTGCTGAGCGGCTGAGTAGACTGTAGTTCTCAGACTTGCAGGATCTTGTTCAGCATGCACTCTTGCACTTTCTGGTGTGCAGAGAGGTGCTCAGGGTCTCTCTCTCTCTCTCAACACAAAAAAATCCAAGAATGATAGAGCTCATGCCTTAGCTCCTGAGTGGAGGAGGCCATCAAAGATAAAAATCGATCACTTGACTCCTTGATGGCTGCCAGAAATGCTCTGTGTCTGCAGCCTAGGGGCCACCTCTCTCTTTCCCTTGGACCAGTTGCAAAAGGTTTCTTCAATGGCCCTATTCTGAAAATTTCTCATTTTTCTCTAAGAAGGTGGAGAGAGTTGCCTTGAGTTCATTGAGAGGCTGGGTTCTGCTTACAGTCCGGGGGGAGTGGGTGGCTTAGGATCTCATAAGCGTGTGTTTGTAGGACACATCTGCTGTTGGATCTGGCTTGCTGTGGGATCTCAGGATTCTGAATGCTCCTTACAAGGAGTATTTTCTGAACCACTCCCATCCACTTCACTAGATGTGATGTTTGTTTGTTTTCAGGCTTCTTATTAAGGAGCCATACCTTGTTAGGCATAAGGACAGGTGATATTCCAAACGTCGTTCGTCCATCAGGTGCATATCGCTTTCCAGGAGTCCAGGACATAGATTTGTCTGATTGTTCACAGCCTGCTCTTTTCAAGGGAAGGAACTGTACAAGTATTGCATTATCTTGCACCATGACAATATACCTTAAATGTACATCTGAATTTCATAAGTCAGATGGTCTATTTTTGCATTTTGGGCCAGCCAAACAAGGCCTCTAAACCCCACCCTAGGTAAGTGGGTGGTGGTCTGTGTTGCTAAGGCCTATGTGGTGCAAAAGAAGAGGCTTTTGGCTCTTATCAAGGCTTTCTCCACCAGGGCGATGGCAACTTCCTGGGTGGTGAGTGGCGCAGCTACAGTTTCAGAACTATGTAAGAAAACTACATGGTCCTCAGTCCACACATTCAGGAAACATTATAAACTGGATGTTCAGAGTTCTGCTGATGCAGCTTCAGGTCACAGAGTGTTACAGGAAACAGTTCACAAGTAATTTTGGAGCATCTAGCATACAGAATAACATTCTCCTACCTCCCATTTTGTTTTGTCTGGGTACTGCTTCTTAGAACCCAGTTGTAATGATTACCCATTGATAATGTGGAGCACTACAGAAAGAAGAAATTAGCTTCATACTTACTGTAATTTCCTTTTCTGTTAGCTCCAACATTGTCAACGGGACCTGCACAGGAACCTGACTCCTGAGGGAGAATCGTATCCTGCATGCTAGAAGAGAGGTCTGTTTTTTAGTAAAATCCCCTACGTGGATCTCTCTTTCTATCTTGCTGCACTGCACTGTATATATATTTATATGCTGATTTATTAATTTTCTGTGACCACAGATTAACAGGTTTCATTGGTTAAATAAGGCATGTTTGCTGTTGCAGTTTAGTTCTCTGTGTTTAAAAGAAAATGACAAGAGCACATGCCTCATTGTATATTAGCTTCATTTCACAGATAGTGGCATTCGTGACACAAGTTGTGCATGGCAAGCGCCTTAAGGTGGCATGCTCTCTCGACAAGAAGAGCCGAATACTTCAGGCATCGGTTGTGGCTCTATAAAATGTATCCCTTCCCCAAAGGCCAGCTAGAAAGGTAAGACAGTTTTCTATTATGGTAAATATGTGATTTTTTGATTATGTTTTCTGTGTAGCTCTTATGGCACTGTGTAGTAAGTAATAACTGGGGATCTATTGATGGTGCAAGGAATCCTCGGGTGCCCAGCATTCTAAGCTTGGACTGTGCCATTCCCCTGTTAGGAGTGCACTATAACCAGTTGTAATGATTACCCATTGTCAATGTTGGAGCTAACAGAAAAGGAAATTATGGTAAGTATGAAGTTAATTTCTTCTTTCCCGTAAAGCACACAGCCAACACTAGTAAGAAAACTGCTAGTAAACTAGTAGTGCGGCTGTCTCCCATAACACCCCCTGCTTGCTGGTGGCTCCTGCCGCTTATCACACTCTGTCTCCCTAGTCCCGGGCCTCACTCCTTTGAACCACCCCCCTGAAAAATGGCCACTGGTGTGGCTTTACTAGTTGGCAGCTCCTGCTGCATGTTGCACTCTCTCTCCCCAGTTCCATTCCTTGCCCCTCTAAGCAACCCCTCCCTTGAACAATGGCCGTGGGTGTAGCTTGATTTGTTGGCAGCTCCTGCCGCCACTCATACTCTCTGTCCCCTGGTCTGCACTCCTCTAAACATCCTCCCTGCCCCCCTCTTGTACAATGGTAATGGCTTTACTTGTTGGCAGCTCCTGCCACCCATCATTCTCTCTCTTAAATTTTGGGTTCAATGACTCCCCATTGTATTCTGAGTGCGGGAAGTGGGTACTAGCACTCAGTTCATCCGCTCGCAGGATTTAGAAGGCAGCTTATAGTGTAGCAAGTGGCGTAACTACTGCTGAGATTTTTTCAAACTTCCAGCCAGCCCTGTCCAGAGCAGACATCAAAGATTCAAACCTGTCAGACTCTAGCCTGATCCTGAGTTTAGCTACAGTGAGAACAGAGCAGTCCCATCCCAATCAATCCTGACCTGAGCCAAGTAAATATAAACTCGTTGCCAACCCATTGGTCGTTGTCCTTGTACCTCCCTCAGTCCTGATCCAAGAATCCTGGAAGTTGGACCAGACCCCCTTCCCCAACTGTCACTCACTGACAGTCACACCTGCAGTTTAAGCCTGCCTCAAATTGTAAACTGGTCCAGGGGATTGTGTTTGTGCGGTCGGTGTGGAGATGGAGTTGGACAATTTGTGAGCAGAGGAGGCGAGTGTGAGGATTGAATTTGCAGACCGGTTGACGGTTTTCTACATCTACTGCCACTGTAGACTAATCCCAGTGGTGAGTGCCAGCCCAGTACTGGTAAGTTGATCTTGACCATACTGCAGCCAACACGTAGGGGTGGGGGGGACTGTTAACACAGATTGTTGAGATGTGTACCACTGCAGGGTTTTTTTTTAATTATATGTCTGATGAGGTTACTGTAATCATTGTCATTCTCCTGCTACTGCTAACTGCTTACAGATGGTCTGGATCATGAAAAATACAATTAAATTTACTGCTGTGTGCACCTCTGATGCTCCTGGTATATGAATCTGACCTGAGAGTGTGGATGGGACAGGACTGGGAGTCTGTCTGCTTTGCTGTGTCTGTCTGTCATTGTGCCATGCTGAAACCTCAGGGTGCAGGGCAGCCAGCTAGGCCAGGGCTGTGTTTTAATCCATACTGAGTCCTAATCCTGGGCTACAGGAATGGAGAGCCACCCATTATCTTCATGATGACTGCAGAGTGGGACCATATTTGTGAACTGTCTGCACAGTTACATACTGTCATGATTCCTGCTGTAAGGGGTCTGGGCCAGGGCTGTACTTTCCTTGCTATCCATCCTGGGTACAGCTGAGGGTGGGGGGACCCTCACCTGCAGCTCGGCCCCAAAATTAGTGTCCTCTATTTGGCGTCCCAAAATCTGGTATTCCTACTTGGGTTACACAGTTATGCTTCCTTAGCACACACTCACTCTTGTTATCATTCAGCGCTGGTGCTGGGCTTCAAAGAATGCATTTTCAATGAAAGGCTCAAGGGAATGAGGGAACATTCAAAAAAGCTGCCTTAATGTTCTGCAGGAGCCAGGAGGCCACCTCACCTGCAAAAACAGAGTTGTGCACCTGCAGATGCAGCCACTGGTTGTCTGATATTGAGCTGTGCCTGCATTATATCTGTTGAGTCCCTGATTGGGTGGCTATACTACACTAGCACTGGAGAAACACTCCCATGCAGGGGAGCTGCTGCTGAGCACCTTGTGTGTGAGGGCATTTCCATGGAGAATTATATGGTGCCAGATATTTTTAGGTTTATAGTATTTCCTAAACAAGATGAATCAACTGATTGCAGCCTCCTCCTCCTGCTAGCACCCTGCACTGGAACTTCCATCAGAAGCCTATCAAAGGCAGGGTCATGTATAAAAGAACTGAACACTTCACTGGTGTTTGCTTGGGGAGGGAGTAGGCTAAGATTAAGACCTGCTGTAAAGTGTTTGGGTTAAAAATAATACATGTGTGCTGCACAGCTTGATCAAGAGTTCAAAACAAAACTTAATTGAGGATAAAAAAGTAATAAAAATATGGATGCCATGCCATCTGAGGATGAGTTCGTGGAGCTGTACATGCATCAAGGCATGGAAAACTTTGCATTTCTCTGCTGAAAACATGGGGTTATATTTTGGCCCAGTTCACTACTGTACTGGACTATATACAGTACATTTAACTAAACATGTGAACTTCTTACTGTAATGTAGTGAATATATATTTATTTATTGAATTTTGTTGACCGGATAGACCCACGGAGACTAGAAATTGAACCAGATTAAGCTGTTGGTGGTATTTTTGTGATGAGCAAATATTTTTGTTCAATATTCACAAAAGAAGAGAAAGGAGAAGGACCATTACATGTAAATTAATGACAGATGTGAGACATTTGTTACTTCATGATATTAGTGGCTTTCGGGGGGTAGGGTTTACGTTGTTAGGGGAAGAATGCTTTACTGTCTGTTTTATGATCAGTAGGTATTTTATTGTTACATTCCTTTATGTAGACTAAGTACTGTTTCGATACTCTGTGTATTTTTTAAAGTGCCATGCTGTTACAGATTCTGTACCTACTGTATATTGTAATGTGGGTAAATAAACGAATAAAATATATTAAATTTAAAAAAAGGAAGAAGAAGGACTACTATTGGAGGATAGGCGTACCAGTGGACGAGAGGTGGACACCAGTCCATTTACAGAGGAAAGAGTCCTAAACAAACCTGAATCTGAAAGGGGACAAGGCTATGGGGCCGGATGGGATACATGCCAGAATATTAAAGGAACTTAGAGAGGTGCTGGCAGCACCACTAACAGCCCTATTCAACAAACTGACAGAGACAGAGGTGGTTCCAGGGGACTGGAAGAGGGCAAATGTCCCTCTCCACAAAAGTGGGAACAGGGAGGAGGCTGGAAAATACAGTCCAGTCAGCCTGACTTCAGTGGTGGGAAAATTAATGGAGTCACTGCTAAAGGAAAGGATTATGATATTTTTTGAATACAATGGAGCACAGGACCGAAGGAAGCATGGATTCAAAAATGGAAGGACTTGTCAAACAAATCTCGTAGATATCTTTGACTGTGTGACCAGGGTGTTAGATAGGGGAAGGGTGGTGCATGTGGCCTACCTAGATTTCAGCAAGGCCTTCTGACACCGTCCCATGTAGGAGGTTGATAAATAAGTTGGGCAATTTGAGAGTGGGCCCCAAGGTCATAAACTGGGTCAGAAACTGATTGAGTGACAGGACACAGAAGGTGGTGGTAAATGGCTTTCAATCTGAGGTGAGAAGGGTAACCAGTAGGGTGCCACAGGGATCCATGCTGTAGCCAGTCCTCTTTAATGTCTTTACAAGTGACATTGCATAGGGGCTGGAGGGTAAAACATGCCTCTTTGCTGCTGACATGAAGATCTGCAACAAAGTTGACACTCTGGGGGATGGAAAAAATGAGAAAGGATCTAAACATGCTTGAGGAGTAGCCAAGAATGTGGCAGGTAGGTTTCAATGCAAAGAAGTGAAAAATCATGCACTTGGGGTGCAGAAATCTGAGGGGGGAGGTACTGACGGCTATCACTCAAGAAAGGGACCTGGGGGTAATCATATCTGATGATCTAACGGCAATGAAACAACATGAGAAGGCTGTGGGGAGAGCAAGTGGGATGCTAGGGTGCATCAGGAGAGGTATCACCAGCAGAAACAAATTCTGGTCAGAGCCGATATGGCTGTGTAGAGCTTTTAGGAGCAGCAAGAGCATTGAAAAGAATACGCGGTGCTCTCACCTCACCGGAGTCAGACATAACTGATACTGCAGCAATTACAGAACTGTACATGAATGATACTCGTGCATGCACAGTTTGCCCCTGAGTCAGCCATGCGTAACATGGCAGTGCTGACAGGACTACATATGCGAGATACTGGCATATGCACAGTTTAAGTCAGGGCTTCCATGTTGCACACAGCGGCCGTCACAATCTCAGCAAAGCTATCCTGTGTCAGTACATTGCATGCAGATGTAAACATGGGTAAAAATAAGACCCCACTAAAAATGAGATACTGCTTCTTAGCCAGGCTAACCTGTAGCAGTACATTGTAAAAAATGGGTAAAATTGGGACCGCCTGACAATGAGATACTGCATCTCGGCAAAGCTATCTTGTGTCAGTACATTGCCAAGATGGATAAAAGTATGGGCCCACTGAATATGAGATACTACATCTCAGCCAAGCTATCCCGTATCACTACATTTTAACAGGGCTATCATATCATCAAGAGGTTCTGGGGACATGTGAACCTTGAGAACAAAGCTTGAGAGGTTCCAACATTTTTCCAGAGCCTCTGTGATATGTTGCAGGTGAGTTTTATCATTTAAAATAAATAAGAACTCACAAAACAGCCTTAACATTTGTTACAGTGATTTTACTGACAGGCATAATGTAGTAAGTTGCATACATGTATTGATTTGAGCATATAGGGAAATGTACAAGAACTTTTGTCACAGTTTTACATGGAAAATACAGGGAAAAGGAGGGTGCTATACTGGGAAGTGCTTTGTTCAATCTGACATATTTTTTGTACATTACATCAGATGCTACAAGTATGTCAATATGAGATCAGTAATTTTTTCTGGTGTGGCACTTAACTTGATTCTAAGGCTATGATAACACCTTGAAAAGTCTCAAGCCAGATCGCATTTATATACCAGGATACACTATCTACAGGAGGCACAGGGAGGGTAAAAGAGGAGGAGGAGTAGCTCTTTACATAAGGGAAGGAATCAAAGCACCAGAACAAAAGGGTAAACAGGGAGGAGAAGAAGCACTGTGGGTAAATTTGGAGACAGGCAATGGCACTACAATCCACACAGGGGTTGTATACAGACCCCCTCCTCAGGGGGAGGAAATGGACAAGGAAATGATAGAAAGTATACTTGGAATGGCAGAAAAAGGGGAGATATTGCTGATGGGTGATCTGAATATGCCAGATGTTAACTGGAGTGCAGTTGCAGCAGCCACTTCGAAGAGTGGGGTTATTCCAGATGCCCTACAGGGGGCATGCCTTAGACAACTAGTATTGGAGCCCACTCGAGAGGGAGCGATCTTAGACCTGGTTCTCTCAAATGGAGATGGAGAGAGGATCACAGATGTAGAAGTGGGTAGCCATCTAGGAACTAGTGACCATCGAGCAGTATGGTTCACAATAAACACAGCAATAGAGTCAAGCCATACAAAGGCAAAAGTATTGGACTTTAGGAGGGCTGACTTTGCCAAAATGGGTGAGTGCCTAAGGATTGCACTAGCAAATGGGCAGGAAGGAGGGGTGGAAGAACAATGGGGAATAATAAAAACTGCCATCACAGAGGTAACAAGCCTTTGTGTGAAGCAAATAAACAAAACAAAACAATGTAATAAACCACTATGGTTCTCAAAGGAAGTGGCAGTGAAGGTTCAAGAGAAAAAGAAAGCATTCAGGAAGTACAAGGAATCACAGAAGAAGCAGGACAGAGAACTGTATCAGTTAAAGCAAAAGAAAGCTGGGAAGGCAGTCAGAACAGCAAAGGCCCAAACTGAAGGAAAGATAGCCAACTCAGTTAAGAAGGGGAATAAAACCTTTTATAGGTATATCAGGGAGCGAAGGAAGACCAAGGGAGGGATAGTGAGGCTTAATAAAGGGGAGGGAGGGTGGGCAGAGGGTGACTGTGAAAAGGCAGAGATACTAAACAAATATTTTTGCTCAGTATTTACAAATGAAGAGGGGGAGGTACCTAAAACAAACAGTAGAAACACTCTGGATACAGAAGTTGATACCAGCCCATTTACAGAAGAAAGGGTTCTGAAAGAACTCTTAAAACTGAAGGTGGACAAAGCAATGGGGCCTGATGGGATTCATCCCAGAATTCTAAAAGAACTAAGGGTAGAACTAGTGACACCACTGACTACCCTCTTTAACAAATCATGGGAGGATGGGTGGTACCGAGGACTGGAGGAGGGCAGATGTGATTCCTTCACAAAAGTGGGAGCAAGGCAGAAGCAGGAAACTACAGACTTGTTAGTTTAACCTCAGTGATAGGGAAAATGATGGAATCACTTCAGAAGGAAAGAATTGTTGAGTTTCTAGAGGCCAGAGGGGCACAGGACCCAAGGCAGCATGGATTCACAGCGGGAAGGTCATGCCAGATGAATCTGATAGATTTCTTTGACTGGGTGACCAAAGTAGTAGATCAGGGAGGGGCTGTGGACATGGCCTACCTAGACTTTAGCAAGGCATTTAACACAGTCCCACACAAAAGATTAATATACAAGTTAGCCAGCCTGGGAGTGGGTCCCAAGATGACAGCCTGGGTAAAGAATTGGCTGGAGAATAGGACACAGAGAGTAATAGTAAATGGAGTCCACTCTGAAGAAAGGGGGGTTACTAGTGGGGTACCGCAGGGTTCAGTATTAGGACCGTTCCTTTTCAATGTCTTTATAAGCAACATTGCAGAGGGACTGGAAGGAAAAGTATGTCTCTGCAGATGACACAAAGATCTGCAACAGAGTTGATGCACAAGGTGGGGTGGAAAGGATGAGAAGGGACCTGGCAAGGTTAGAGGAATGGTCAAATGTATGGCAGCTTAGAGTCAATGCTAAGAAGTGCAAGGTAATGCACCTGGGAAACAAAAACCCAGGGGAAGAGTACACAATGGGGGTGAGATACTAACAACAACAAAAATGGAAAGAGATCTGGGGTAGTCATATCAGATGACCTAAAGGTGGGCAAGCAATGTGAGAGGGCAGCAAGGAGGGCTGGTGGGATACTGGGATGCATGGGAGGCATCATCAGTAGAAAACAGGAAGTTATTATCCTCTGTACAGACAGCTGGTGAGACCCCATCTGAGTACTGTGTGCAGTTCTGGAGACCCAATCTCCAAAGACATAGACAGGATGGAAGCTGTCAGAGGAGGGCAACTAAAATGGTGCAGGGTCTGCACCGGAAGACATATGAAGAGAGACTTAAGGAGCTTAATATGTATAGCCTCGAGGAAAGGAGGAGAGGGGACATGATAGAAACTTTCAAGTACCTCAAGGGAATCAACAAAGTCCAAGAGGGTAGCATCTTTCAAAAAAAGAGGTGTGCACGAACAAGGGGGCACAATTTGAAGATGGGGGGCCAGCTCAGAGGTAATTTAAGGAAGTATTTTTTTCACAGAGAGGGTTGTGGATGCATGGAATGGCCTTCCAGAGGAGGTTGTGGAGTCAAAAACAGTGGTGGAATTCAAGCATGCACGGGACAGTCAAAAGGCAATTCTAGAGGGTGGGGGTAGGAAGAAGTAGGCTGCTGGTTAACTAGGATCTGCAGCTTATCCAGTAGGTAAGGAAATGGGCAGACTGGGTGGGCCAAGCGGTCCTTATCTGCCATCAAATTCTATGTTTCTATGTTTCTATTATATGCAAATGAGGCACTTGTAATACAAGCCCTCCTATTCCTTGATGTCACCAGAGCAGCAGCTCAGAAGAAAGCATATAGTTTTTAATGCTTATGTAACCCCCCTGTTACCTGGGGTTACTAGCATCCCAGTAAGACCTAGTGGTAGGCAGGGAAGGCAGCTTGTGAAACTCCAGTATAATGGATTTCACACTGTCTCACTCTGTTCCCAGTCTCAGCTGAGACTGAGGGATGACATCATTTTAGAACTGTCGCAGCTGCATAAGCCACACTGGAATGTTGCAGTTGGAAGTTAGAGTAGAACATTGGGGAATTTGAAAGCAGTCTGTGTGCAGTCTGAGTGAGAGACTGTAGTGCAGCAGAGTGTGTGCAGGCTCTCAATGCTTTAAGCTCTGTTGCAGAGCTACTTTTGTTTTAGGTGTGTGTTTCCACCTGAAAAGGAACACAGGAACTGGTAATTGAAGTGGTGGAGACCGCTCTCAATGGTTCAGAGCCCCATCCCTGAGGGGATGGGGGAAAGGTGTCTGCCTGTTTTCCAGGGGCAACCCCCCCTGGGTCCGGCTAAGGGAAAGAAGATGCTTGTCTGAGTTGTACGGATGCACCAGAAGCTCTGTAAGAGAGTCCTTGTGGAGGAAACACCTGTGGGGCACCTGCAACCAAAGGGTGATTTCACTCTGAAAAAGGGCCAAGTGTTTTCACCTGAAACAGAAGGAAACTAAAGGGTCTGTTACTGTGGGGTCAGGAAAAGACAGCCAAGTACAGTTGGAAGACGTGGGGATTGGACCGCTTAACTCAGTGGGGGTCTAGAGTAATGGACAAATCCGCTTATAAGTATGTTCAAGGCCAGCACAAAATGGAAAGAAAGAATGTGGGGATTGGACTGCTTAACCTGTGGGGGGTCTAGAGTAATGGACAATGCCACTTATTTTTAAGTATGTTCAAGTCCCGCACAAATGGGAAACAAGAGAAGTAGACTGAATGTGAAATACATTTAGCAAGAATCTACACAGCAGAGTGCTAAAGGATGAGGTATTTACAGTCCAGACAAATGGCCAGGTATGAATTGTGGGAGCGAGAGGTGGGAGACCCCCTCCATCAGTAGTAACCAAATTCACCTCTACAGATTTGCTCTGAGACACCTTTTGCTTTCCCTCAGGTACTTGGCCAGTGCCTGAGGAAAGTACCCAGATGTGGGATTAAAGAGGAGGATTCCCTGATGGAGCTGAGGTGCTCTTAGGTGGTTTAGGGAGCCACCAGAAAATGTTTCCATGAGTATGGAAGGTGTCCAAGTGGCTGGCAAGGGAGCCGAGACAGGGAAAACCCAAAGTAGTGTACAAGTTCGGGCTGTGTAACTCAAAGCAGCGTACAGGTCCGGGCTGTGTGCCCAGTGTGTTATAGAGCCTGAGGGCTAAAGTGATGAGGATGTGTTGTGGTCTCCTTTAATCTGCATTACCAAGAGTGTAGCCCCATGGGGGTTCATCTATGCTTTGTTTATTCTGTTTGGATGTGAATAAAAGCCACACTTTAGAATCCCACTTCTGGTATTGGACATTACAATTATTGCTTCCTGTGTTCAGAGTTACTTGGGTGCCCCTGTGCAGAGTAACCAAACTTAGCCTATGTGCCAAGTGACCTATTCCTCCCCGAACCCAGCCCACCTAGTAGAGCTGTCAGATACAAATGGCATACCGGGTAGGGGTTACAGTTACAATCTGTATTGGTAGCATGACAAAGTACAGAAGTCTATTCAGTGTATTAATCTGTTTGAGTCCAATACAGGGGCTGTGTTTTCAGTGTTGGTGGTAATACAGTGACAGCTAATAGGAGTGACTGTGTTTTCAGCTATACTCCAAGTCAATGTGCAACTCAGAGTTAGAATCTAATACATGAGGGGATTTGGAGGGCACCCTCCTGGGGGGGTGCAGAGTGCTGATGGCACCATGATCTCACTGAGTGTCTGCTCTGGAAGAGGAGGGCACCGGAGTTGCGATACTGAGGAGCAAGCCGCAGTGGGTAAGTGGAGCAAAGTGGAGCCAGAGCAGGGTAACTATTATCTGCTTGGTAGGATGTATTTTCTGCCTTGAAGTGAAATATGTTGTGCAGTCGCAGCTTTAGTTTCATTCTATGACTGGAGTGAGGAAATTACACTCTAATTTGTTTTGCCCTAACGGGTGCAGAGCAGGGAAAGTAGTCTCTAATTTGTTTTGGTTTTCTGTCTGATCGCAGCGGGGACACTAATCTATAATCTGTTTTGCTTTTGCTTGCTGAAGCACAGTAAGATATATTTTTGGGCAGCAGCAGCTTCGGGTCTCGCCTATAATTTTCAATTTGAGATGTGACACAGTCACTGGAATGTGCTGTCGCTGAGATTTCCCATCACTGAAATTGCAGTCGCTGAAGTATTATTGCTGAAATTGAATTTGCTGTAATACAGTGACACAATTGACGTGAAGCCTCTGTATTTTATTTTACATTTGCGATGGCTTAATACAGTCCTGTCATGCCACTCACATGGTGTGTCATATTAGTAGATTATACTTGTGCATAGCAAATAATACATATAACATTATTTGATTCACAAGACAAAAAATCCATTTCTTTGTGCTGCTTAGCTCTCACTGTAAGACAGCTATAATATGTTGTGGGGGAGAAGTAGATCAAAAGCTTCCTTTGCACAGATGACACACATCCTCATTTCAACAACTGGGAAAATGGACAGCTAGATGACTCAGTTTAAAAACGGTATTCTTTAATTTTCAAATGCTCCTAAAACCACAGCTGCTGACTGGAAATACAAACAGAGGGAATAAATTTGACATGGGGAAGTGAAGAAAGCAAATACACAGCACTGCATACATGAGACTTCTCCTTTAAGCAGCATGGAATTTGGGAGTGCTTATCTTAATGATCAGAGGTTATTTCTGTTAGAAGCATTTGATACAGCTGGCCAAGTGGTACTGAGGGTTGAGGCACTGGATGCCACACCTCGCACCATGCCAGTGACCCGGGTTTGGGAACAAGCCCAGACCACAGGGGTCATCGGGGTGAGAGAGGATTGAGCATCCAGAGGACTGCTCTCCTCTCTCAAGGAGGGAGGGACAGCTTTCCTACCCACTGATCACCCTCTAGCGACAGCTAGAGGGGCATATGAGTCGGGAAGCTCAAGGTGAAATATGAGTCAGTGGGGAGGGGGGTAGTGAGGAAAACCAGAAAATTGAGCCTAGCAGGTTCAATGATGGCCTGCCGCCCCCGGGAGTGATCCCGAAGTCTGCATTGGGTCTCCATGGGGAGGGAGAAGCCGGGAACCTCCCCCCTGCCCTGCTGCAGGGGGCAATGCATGGGGGAATTTCCGGGGCCACCTAGTACGGGAGCAGCAGAACCAAAGACAGAGTCCCTTTTTTAAAAGGGCCAAAGCCACCTGCCAGGCTCAGAGGAGGAGCAAAAAAATCTATATGGAAAATAAAAAGTAGCATTTGACACAAAGTACCTCTTGTGTGTGCATTAGAACTTTATTAACTTTGTCATGCTAGACAGAGCTTATGTTTTTCAGGCTTGGTAGACAAATGTAAGGGAGCTGGAATCCTTATCTTAGATGCTACAGTATGTTGTTATTTATGTTAAACACACTTGACATGTCTTGAGTTCCAGAAACCAAGCAGAGAGAAAGGAATATTTTATTCAACTGGGTAGTGATTTGCAGTTGTTTGTGGAAGGATACACTGAAAAATACTAAAATGTGCTTTGGTATCCCATTTTTCCAGCTACAGACAGCAAGATGGCTGTAGGCTCCGCCCACAGCCATAAAAAGGCTGTGGTTATGCCACTGTACAGATCATTAGTGAGACTTCATCTGGAGTACTGTGTCCAGTTCTGGAGGCTGCATCTCTGGAAGGACATAGACAAAACAGAGGCAGTCCAGAGAAGGGCAACAAAAATGGTGCAAGAACTGCACCAAAAGTCATAGAGGAAAGACTAGAGGACTTCAATATGTATTTCCTAGAGAAGAGGAGAGAGAGAGAGCAGGGATATGATAGAGACATTCAAGTACATCAGGATTATAAATATGGTACAGGAGGGTAGCATCTTTCAGAAAAGAAGGTATACAAGAACAAGGGGGCATGATATGAGGCTAGAGGAGGTAGTCTTAGGAGCAACGCAAGGAAGTACTTTTTTTACAAAAAGAGTAGTGAATGTGTGGAACAGCCTCACTGAGGAGGTGGTGGACCCACCCCCCGCCACTTGTAAAATGGCAGCAGTGCAGCTCTCTCCCTGGTCTTCGCTATTCTGAACACCTCCCCCACCTGTACAATGGCACCAGTCTATCCCCAGCTCCTTTCCTCGCTCCTCTGAGCACACTCCCACTTTCACAATGGCTGTAGTGCAGCTCTTTCTGATCAGTCCCAGCCCCCCCGTACAATGGCCATGGGTGCGGCTTTACTTGTTGATGGCTTCTGCCGCCCATCATACTACCCAATGCCGATACCAGCAAGCGAACATTCGGCATTGACAAATGCTTGTTTATATCATACTACATACATTAGGGACACTCACTATAAATCTAAATGGCTTTCGATATCATACAAAATACATTAGGCACACTCTCAGTAAATCTTAATGGCTTTTGATTGGTAGCACGTCAATTCAGCGCAAACAACTTGGAGAAAAAAATTCAGCTAAAACAACAGCGAAAAACATTCCATCACAAAACACAGCTCATCGCACAGCAAATTCAGCATATTAGGCACATTGCAGCTCTGAGGCAGTAGCCTAAAATCAAGCTACACAAGCGAAGCAACATGTCTGCTGTAGTGAGGGTCATCATTTAAATGAAATACTTACTGATGAATGGACTCTGCTTCTTGATCCAACGTGGATACATTTGCTTCCCTGGGAGATTATAGTTGTGGTGATATTTTGAGGGAGCCTCCCACCCCATCTTCATTGTTGCCAGTCCCTGCCCCATCACTGCCAGCCGGCTGCTGGTGCCGTTATGTAGTTCAAAGTGTTAAGAAAAGAATATTAAGAAAAATAAACTGAGCTGTGGAGCAGAAGAGTGCAATTCTAGTGCGTGCAGCTGTGTTGCGAGCCTTATGTAAGAAATGGCTCGTAACGGCAAGTATAATGGCAAGTAGAGGAGAACAAAAATGTTTGGTGGAACTTCTACTTTACTGGCTTAGTGATATCAATGAGGTGCTTTGTAGCTCGATTCCCCATTGATGGCTTACATGAGATGTTATAGACCGGGGCAGGGGGGAAGAGTGGGTCATCAAGAAGCCACAGTCACACACTGGCGAGCAAACAGAGAGAGAGACAATTTTAGTAACTGTATTTTTTAAAACTTTATTTAAAATCTAATTGCGATTTCTGTTGGGGCAGACAGGACACTGACCAAGAAAGGCAGGTGAGAACATCAGCCAGATAGTCAATGCTTGTATCATATAGCTGACCCAGAAATATAATGTGACTGGCATATTATCTCTGCAGTCAAAAACAAGTGGTAGTAGCATCATTACAGATGGTATGTTTTAAAATAGATTGGACATGGACATGGATACCAGCTCTGTTCTGTGGATATTGTTTATGCTGACATGATCTGCGCTGAACACACTAGCACTGAAAAGTTCATACAAGGAAACTGATTGCACTGTAAAGTAAATGCGGTAAATGACTGCGCTTAAAAGTTTTGCACGCAGATGACATGGAACCCTTTTGATTTCATACAACATACACTAAGTACACACAATAAATCTCAATGCCATTTTCAATCATACAACATACATTGGGTACACTCACAATAAATCTTAATAGTGTTCCATATCCTACAACATACATTAGGTACACTCACAATAAATCTCAATGGCTTTCGATATCACACAACATACATTAGGTACACTCACAATAATTCCCTAATGGACTGATGCTTTTGGAAGCAAATGAGTAAACAGTTGATGTGAAGTACTGCTATGAATGGCAGTAAGGAAGGAGTTCCAAAGATTTCGGACAAAACCAGAGAAGGCATGCCACCCATGACAGTGCAGCATGGACAGCAGTGCTTGAGACCTCAGAACAAAGTGACAGACACTGGTGGAAATGGGGGGCGGGCCTAGAAACTAATTTCAGGAATGAAATTAAAGTCAGACTGTTCCAAGATCCAACTAGCAAAAAATTGCTTCCATATGCCCTCTAAAAGCATAAAGCTGACTAAAGAAACAAAATGCAACATGTAATGAGGTAACATTTCCCCAGACCCCCTGTTACACCCCATAAAAGCATACTACTGACTAAATCAAATAAAACAAGTACAGCATAAAATAAGGAAATGTGATCTCAGATCCCTGTCAGTTACATTCAAGCCTACATCAAAGGCAGGGCTGTCATGCCCATAGAACCTGGAGGGCATGTGCCCCCAATCCCTATCCCCATATCCCCCCCCCACACACAATACCAATCCAAGTACTGCTTTTTGGACTGAGAAAGGCTGTAACAGGGTAATTTAGGGTTTCCCCCAAGGCTCATTTTCAATTGTGTGCTGCCCCAGAAATTCTCTGGGCATGATGTCCCTTATTCAAAGGTAGTGCTGTCCCCAAGTGATTTTTTTTTTCATTGCTACTGCTAGTGACAGGAGTGCAGACAGAAATGAGGATACTGTTAAAGGAGTTTGGTGATACATTATCATATCTAGTTAGCAACCCATATTAAGTCCCTTAGTAACGTAGGTGAGAGCCCTCCTAACCTCAGCTAGTGGATACAATCTTATAGTTTCAATTTATTGTATATGTGCAACCCCATTTGAATTTATTTCATATGCAAGTTTCAAAAATTCTAATTTTGAGTAAAAAAATAAAAAAAAGAACAAAAAAGAATGTAAATTGAAAAGAAGCTACAGGACAACAAGAAAGTACTGTAGATGAGAGTTGGGATTTTTATGAAGAGCACAGAGGCTTTGGGTTGGATTCACAAAGAAAGCCAAAATTTCCGTATCTGCAGAAAAACGGCTTGTAGCACGGTGGAAATCTAGTTGCACCCTATCCACAAATAAAAGTTCTGCAGTTGGGGGATTCCATAAAATAGGCAAGTTATGGAAGTCCACGGGCTGGGGGCAGGATTCACAAAGAAAGCTGAAATTTCCACAGCTGCGGGAAAAAGGCTTGCTGCAGTGCAGAAATGCAGTTGCACTGTATTCTCAAAGAAAACCAGTGCAGCTTCGGATTTCCACAAAAAGTGCCGCAGGTGCGGCAATTTAGCTGCCGCAGGACTTGCGCAAGTGTTGCGAATCTGCAGCTGCAGATCTGCAGCTATGGCAAAGGCTGAGAAGGCACAGCAATAGGAAACCACAGTAGTTGAAGCAGCAGACTGTAACAGTGCTGCTATAATATGAAGCTGACAGCACACACAGAGACCTGCAACCAGTCTCCAACTGGGACCACAGTAGCACCACTGATACCAGTGATACCTTGGCACCACAGTGGCTGACTGTCCCTGCTGGTTGTCCCTCCTTGGGGTGTTCCTGTGACCTGCGGGGGTAGCACTCACTGCTGGCTGGTCAGGCTCTACTGCCTGTAGGGCTCTGGCATGGGCTGCACTGGGTCTAGAGATTGTTTCCTGTTGCCATGTCATGGCAATGTGTGCTTTTGGTGCTGTAACATCAGCCACTGTTATACTATCTGGGATGCTATTACCTGTGTTTCACCTCCACCTTAATTGATTCCAATTGCTGGGGTACTACTGCAGTGTGCTGAGGGAGAGTTACACCTCATTCCACTGCGGCAGGGCAGCAAGCAGGTGGGGAGCTGCCACCCGCCACTGACTGGAGGGGTGCAGGGCGGTGGATCTCAGTGGGACAGTGGGGGGGGTACCGCAGGGCAACCAGAGATGGATTGGTTTGTCATAATATCATGCTGACACCCGCGATCATGCTGCGAGTGGTCCACTGGGCCACCAGGGATATTGGACTATTATTTCATTACATATGCCCGCGATCGCACTGCGAGCAGTCCACTAGACCACCAGGGTTATAGGACATTGTAGTTTATCACATATGCCCACGATTGGGCTGTGAGTGGTCCAGTGGACCACCAGGGATATGGGATGTTTATTATTTATACATATGCCCGTGATCGGGCATCAGAGCATGTTGCCGGTAGGGGCAGGGGGCGTCAGTCCCCAACGGCTGCAGCAGGTGAAAATCACCAGGGATTGGTGCACCTGCATGCAAATGGGGCCATAATGACATGCAAATGGCCCATTTGTGCCTTGCATGCATTATGGCCCTATTTGCATGTGCACTTTTGAATACTACGGTTGTTGCACCTAGCGCAATGGCACTTCCGCTAGCGCATCCCCCTGCTCCACTCTGGCCACTTGCGCTGTCGCACTGCCACTGCACCATGTGCACTGCGGGTGGCCAAGGAGCGATATTCAACAATGCTGTGCCATGGCACAGCTCCGTTGACTATCACCCTGTCAATGCCCATGCCCATCCCAGTTGTGCAGTGCCCAGGCATGCGCCACAGTCTGACGCAGTCTGAATATCCCGCCCAGAATGTACAAATAATAAATAGTTAATATGATATCAGTATCTTCTAATTTACTAAAAAGTTGTTTTTATCTCAATGTTGTACACAATACAATTGTTCTCAGAAGTAACACTTTTCGATTGCCACAAACATCCTAACTTGCCTATGTAAAATTGTTTTAACACACATGTAGAGCTTCACCATATGCTGGACAAGGTCTCACACTATTTTCAAATAAAGATTATTATTATAATAACAATAAGCTACAGCCAAGAATCATGTAAACAATGAGCTAATCACCCTGTAGTGTCATGTTGCAGTCATGCACACATCTTGACACATTGCACCCCTGCACAAAGATTGACACGCTATAGAATTACCCTTGTTCATGCCTTGAAACTTAATACTACTTACACCATGAGAACATTGATGCATAGACTCAGGATTGTTAAACTGTTGAATCCCACCTAACCATAAGCTATGCAGCATTGAAGTTATCTTTGGAACACCTACATTAGACTATGTTGATGAGTTGAACATATTGCAACAGTTTCACGTCATGAAAACCTTGAGTGATATATTCTTGTGTAAGGATCAAATGATAACCTGTTCAGCAGTTTGCTATAATGAAACAAACTGCAACAGTAATTGATGAAAAAAAAAATAAGTGGCACGTGAACATGCATAGTCATAAGTTTTCATTACTCACTCTGTAATCTGTGTCATATATATATAGCTGCACACTAACCTTCCACTGTCTGTGTGTGTGGGGGGAAGGGTGTGAGCATACACCATAAGCAAACAACAACAATATATATATATATACATATATATATTAGTAACACAATAAAATGCATCATTATTTAATAACAGTTATAAATACTTTTTCCCTTAAGACAAAAATACAAAACAAAAGACAAAAAAAAGATGTCTCTCATGACGTAGGAAATATTCAGTTGTTTTACACTGTAGCCACTTGAGATGTAACACCATATTATGATAATAACATGGCTACAACAACAAAGACTTCAATCAGAAAAAGACTTTCTTTTACCCTGTTGTGTACCTGTACTATTATATCATAGAATCAGAGGAATCTTTTTGAATAACTTACGATGCGTGAGGCATTCCCCCGCAGCTGGCTTGCCTGCAGCTTCCCAGAGTTCATAAGCAAGGTAGTACCAGCACTTGAGATTCTCCAGTATCTCCTTTCTCTGCTTCAGAAGATAAAAGCGTTGGCGCAACAGCTTCCACTTTCTCTTCAACTGCACAATGGTCTTATTTTTTACCCTCAAGACCATGTGCAGGAAGCTACTAATGCGCCTCCACATTGAGTCCAACTTACGGTTCATGCTCCGCATTAAAATGCAAGCACTACCCCTCACTTGGACTGCCTCAAGCAGCAAGCACAGCTCTCTCATTGACCACTGCCTCATTGTTCAATTTTGTATTCTGCAATAAAAACATACACAAACATTCCATTACTCTCATGTCTCAGAACCTACATATTTCTATGTATTCTATGAAGTATTCTGATTAGAACATGGCAAGAACAGCATTTTAAAACTCAATTGTCATAATCACAAATATTATCAGTCAAGCACGTGAATTAGTGTATTTCAACACACTAAAAACATATACAACTCTCTGTCGTGTCATGGTATGTTCGAGTAATAACATATACCACAGCTTGAATACAGCTACATCAAAAGTTCATCTTCCTGTCTATTGAAGATGAAGCATTGTCTGTCTCATGTTGGTCTGCTTTGCAGCCAGCATCTTGTGGTACTGCAGAGTTAGAGGAATGGTTACTGTTGGGTCAGATGCACAGTACATAACAGTAGGTGTGTTCCACATTCCCCAATCACTCAACAGCAGTTGCCACCACCCTGCCTAGCTAATTAGGCGATGACATCAGAGAAAAGTTAAAGTGCAATGAGAGCAAAGGTCTCACACACTGTGACCATAACACGCCTCTACCTACATGCGCCCAACATAGCAACAATGAGTGCCAGTGTTGCTTGTGAACACACCCATTTATTGTGTGTTTATGAGGGTACCCAGTGCCTATTAGCATAATGTAACCCCCTCACATTTTTGTTTGCTTGCCAAGGGTGTGATAATTCCCTCTTGGTTTGTGTGCCCCCCTTTCCTTGTTTGACAAGGGGGTACCCATTACCCCATCACCACCTGTGCCCCCCTTTCCTGTTTTTTTGACGTGGGTGCCCAATTCCCCATTGGCTAGACCAACCACTGACACACTCACAGTCAGTTGGTATGCTCAGCAGCTCACCCTAGCATGGCAAAAAGCCTGTATAAATGAAAACAGTGCCCCGATGTCTCTTGTGGCAATTTTCATATCTACAAGTGGACATCACAGTAGTCACAGGTAGCAGAAGCACTGTCACACTGGTGCACACTGGTGCTCCTCTGTAGGCACTTGCCCTGGCAGTATGACACAGAACCATATAATATGCAACTGCCACAGTCACATATTTCAACACAACTGACCCATAGCAGGACGCCATTAAATATCTCCCTGGCAACACCTGTTGGGCATCCAAGGTCAACTGTTACCAGCCCTGCATTTCACTGTGAATATCCCCAAGTATCTGTTACTCCTGTGTGAGTGGTCTATATACCCATTCTATTTTTTAACCAACATGTTTCATTCTTAAAAGAACCTTTTTTTTACAGCTCAATAGGTATACAAACAGTCTGACATTCTTAGAGGACTTTGAGGATTCCATCTCAAAGCTCTCCCAGGAAACGGCAATTGGCAGCATGTGAGAAGTACACACCATCAGGTAGGTATAACCAATCATAAGAAAACTTAATTTCAGGGTGACGTATGGTGTGCAGTCCACACATGTGTAGATATGTAGACATTTGTATGTTCACCTTTCTCCGTGCTCTATCAAGCAAGTACATATGGTGTTCTGCTTGCCAGACCCTACACTCTGTTATATCTGAAAAAATGATTTTACAGGCTGGCAACATATTGATAATAGAAGCAAGTTCCAATTTTGCTTCTGCCACTAAATCTACCCAATGTTTGGTGCCTAAATCATTCCCTCCAAGATGTATCACCAGTATGTCTGTGTGAGATTGACTACTCAGAAGTCTGTGCATTGTTGGCATGAGGTGCTCCCACCTCATTCCACCCCTGCCATACCACTTTACACAGCAATTATTTTTCACATGGGTTGTATTGTGTTACAGTAACACTCCTATGCATGCTTGACACATCCTGGTATTGATCCTGTGATACCGTGAGCATCTGCAACCACAACCCATACTTGTGCTGCACACTGTTGAGGCCCCCCAAACAAAAAAAATGTGAAAAACTGACAACCACAGTGTACCTATAGTGTTGCACAGTACAACATGGCAGCCAACAGCTGTGGGTGGCCACCCAAGTTCCAGGGCTACCGTGTGTTGGCATCAGCCCTCCCTCACCAACTGTGATTTTGCTATGAAAAATATATCCATGGTGGTCCACTGCACCCCAACCCCTCACCCAATTGTGGGCTTTCTGTTTAAAATTAACTGTGGTGCTGTACTGCAGCTGCCACTCCAGCCCAATCGGGCAAGGAAGTAGAGTGAACAGGGCCATGAGGGATACATTTTATACAGTTAACCCATGATAAGGTGAAGGAGTAGAGTCCACTGTACTACCAGCAGTATTTTTTTATTCAAAAACCAAGATCTAGTGTTGAGATACATTACCACAAAGCACCTGGGGGGGCAGCGGTAGCCAACAGGTACCACCTCACAGAGTACCAGGGACATGTTACTGATGATTGGCACACCTGCATGCAAATGAGGCCATAATGATATCCAAATAGGTGCATTAACACCTTGCATGCATTATGGCTCCATTTGCATATACAGTACTAAATATTGTGATAGTCACACCTACCATCACTGCACTTCAGTGCTGTATCCCCCCTAATCCTCTCTGGCCACTTATACTGGTGCAATCACAGTGTAACATGCACAATGCAGGTTGCCAGACTGAAATATTTAAACTGCTGACCATGCCACAGCACTGTAAAATATCACCCTGACAACACCCTGCTGCATTGCACTTGCACTTTGCCCAGGCTTGTTCTCCAGCCTGACGCAGTCTAAATATTCCCGACCCATGTGTTACACCTGTGTGAGTGATGTATGCAGCTGTTCTATTTTTTGACCAACATTTTTTGGTTCTGAAAAGAACCTTTGTTTGCACGTTGCCATTTGTTTAAACAGTCTGACATTCTTAGAGAACTTTGAGGATTGCATCACGAAGGTCTCCCACGAAATGGCAATTGCCAGCATGCGAGAAGTATACACTGTCTGGTAGGTATAGCCAATCATAACAATACTTAATTTCCGGGTGACGTATAGTGTACATTCCAGCCATGCATAGAAATTCAGAAATTTGTATGTTGACTTATCTTTGGGCTCTGTCAATCAGGTACATATGATGTTCTGCTTGCCAGACCCTATGCTCTGTAATATCCAAAAAAATGATTTTACAGGCAGGCAGCATACTCATAATAGAAGTGAGGTTCAATTTTGCTTCTGTTACTAAATCTACCCAGCTTTTGGTTCCCAAATCATTGCCTCCAAGATGTATCAGCAATATGTCCGGATGAGCCTGAGTACTCAAAAGTCTGTGCATGGTCGGCATGAGGTGTTCCCACCTCATTCCACCCCTACCAAACCACTTAACACAGCAATTTGGGAGCTGCAAGTTTCTCCCCAAATCACTATTCTGAGCATACTCAGACGCTCGCCTTACTATACTGCTTCCAGCAATCCACAAAGTCCTTTTGCTGTTTTCTGCCATTCTCAGCTTTTCAACTTAGAAGTGGACAGAGAGCTACCAATAAAGTCAGTGTTCACCATGCAGTACCTAAGCAGTAGTGAAAGTAAAACTGCTATTTTCCCTCCTAAGTTCAACTCAGCTTCAGTGGGCTGATCATTAGCTACTACTGTGCCTTTATTAACCAATGTAGCGTATGCACTGACTATCACTGCACTTCTGCTTCAGCTGAAATGTGTTAAAATTTAAAGGTGGGAAAAATGCATCCTTTTGATAGGCAGTTTTAAACAATTACAAGTGCAGACACATGTCTGATTGGTTCCCTCTTCTGTTGTGGGTACACGTGCACCTTGTTATCTACCTCCATTTGCAGCTGTATCTGTGCAAGTAAGTACCAAATAATTGTCTGACTTTAAACAGTTGTACCTAAATAATGCAGCATCATAGGTTATTTCTAGCAACATAGTCAAATAGAGCAGTAAAAAACATTTTGATTAATACTATTTACCTGTTACTAACACTTTTTATCATAGTAGAAAAATACATACTAACATACTAACATACTAAAATGCCAGCAGAATAGGCCTAACAGTCTTTCGTGTCTGCTCGTTTGGTCAGCCCCCACCCTGGGTGCTGACCTTGCTGTCCCCTCACCTTCTCTGGCTTCTCCCTTCCCAGTTCGGATATTCTTGCTGCATTGGATTTTGCTTCCTGAACCCTTCCCTGTACCTGTCCCACCCCTCTTGAACCCCTCCACTGTCTCTGCCTCCACCAGCCCCTAGGTAGTGCATTCCATGGCTCCACCACCCTCTCAGTGAAGTAGCACCTCCTCCTTTCTCCCTGAATCTTCCCCTCCAGCTTCCACCCATGCCCTCTAGTGGCCCCTTCCTCCTTCCTTCAAAGCACCCTGACTGTTCCTCCCTATTTACCCTCTTCATGTACCTGAAGACCTCTATCATGTCCCCAGTCCTCTCTCTCTTCCAATGTGTACATATTTAGCTCTTGAGCCTCTTCTCATAGGTCCTGTCCCCAAGCCCCAAATCATTTTGGTTTCCTCCTCTGGACCCTCTCCAGGAGGTTAATGTCCCTCTTTAAGTGTGGCCTCCAAAACTGCATGCAGTACTCCAGGTGCGGCCTCACCAAGCAGTTATACAGAGGGAGTATCACTTCCCTCCTCCTGGAGGTGATCCCCCTAGTGATGCATCCCAGCATCCTGTTGGCCTTGGCTGCTGCCCTCCTACAAGTCTCAGAGTTGTTCATCTTGACATCCACCACCACCCCCAGGTCCCTCTCAGCCATTTGGACTTGTAGTATTTCCCCCCCAGGGTGTACACTTGGCCTGGGTTTCTGGCCCCCAGGTGGAGTACCTTGCATTTCCCTGCATTGAACCTCAGCTTCCACTTTCTAGACCATCTTTACAGAGCCTCCAGGTCCTCCTGCAGGGCCACCCTCCCCTCCTCCCCATCCACCACTGCCCCCAGTTTCGAGTCATCTGCAAAGAGACACATCTCACTCCTGATTCCTGTCCTTATGTCAGATACGTAGGCATTGAACAGAAGGGCCCAGGACTGATCCCTGGGGACCCCACTAATGACCCTCCTTGGGGATGAGACTATCCCACCAACTCAGACCCTCTGGGTCCGGTCCTGGAGCCAATTGCCTATCCATCTGATCATCTGGTTTCCCACCCATTTCTCCTAGCTTATCCAACAGACCCACATGAGGAACAGAGTCAAATGCCTTGCTGAAGTCTAGAAAGAGGACATCCACTGGTCTACCCAGGTCCAGGCACTTGTCACCCAGTCATAGAACTCCACCAGGTTTGTCTGACACGATTTCCCTGGGATGAATCCATGCTGTCTATCGTCCAGGCACCCTGACTTATCCAGGTCCCCCCCAGCCTCTCCTTGACAATGCCCTCCATCACCTTGCCCACCACCGATGTCAGGCTGACAGGCCTGTAGTTCCCTGCCACCTCCCTTGATCCCCCCTTGTGGATAGGCACTACATGCGCCACCTTCCAGTCTTGGGGCACTCAGATAGATGGTGAAAAGCTCTGCCAGGAGTTTCACCAGGACATCTGCAAGTTCCTTCAGCACTCTAGGATGTAATTTATCCGACCCCGGTGCTTTCTCTGTCTTAAGGGAGCTGAGGGCTTCCCTCACTCTCTCTGCTGTGATTTCCACTTCTGGTACCTCTTCTCCCTGCTTAGCCCTCCCCCCACCTGCCAGTGATGCCCCCCTCTCCCCAGACCTGCCGATCGGTAAGGTCCCCCCTCCTCATTATCTCTGTCTCCTCCCATGTATGATGCAGCATCCCCATTTTCCTGGTGAAAACTGAGGTGAAGTACTCATTTAGTACCTCAGCCTGCTCCCCTGGGTCTTGTGCCCATCTCTCCCCTGATTTAATCCTGCTAATCTGCCCCTTCACCCTTCGTCTTTCCCCAATGTATCTAAAGAACCCCTTTTTCCCTTTCCTAATTTCCCTGGCCAGGTTCTGCTCCTTCCTTGCCTTAGCCGCCCTCACCACTCTAGTGGCCCTTCTAGCCCTTCTAGCCATCAGCTCGTACTTCCCTTGATCCCTTTCACTCCTTGAGCACTTGAATTTCTTATAGGCTGCTTTCTTTCCCTGCACCACCTCCTGGACCTCCCTGGTCCACCAACAGGGTTTTTGGGCCCTACCGCATTTTCGTCTTACGTCTTTATAAAATATGATGTACTTACAGTTATAAAAGTGGTGTGTCTCAGTGTAGGCTAAGATGGCTGCTGTGGCCTTCTTCTTCAGTTTTCTCCATCTCTGATTGGTTGTCTTACATGGCCTGATAAATCTAGCATAATATTGGCAGAACTAGCTGTCAGTCAAATAGCAATCAGATATGATTTGATAATGAATACAGTTTTCACTCCCATGTTTAAATTTGCTACACTTTCGCATGCACGACACTACTTTTGCGACACTTTTGCATGCACAACACTACTTTTGCAACACTTTCGTGCACACAATACTGTTTTTTTGAAACTTTGAATGTATGACATCATTTGATGATTTTTTCCCCAAAATTATGATTACTGAAGGAAAAAATTTCCTGCTTCTTACCTAATGTACAAATACATAAGTCCACACAATTTCACATACTTATTCTGAAATCATGACTCTACCTGCACAACTATGTAATTGCTGAAGCTACATTTTCTCATTTTGTTGTTTTCTGTCACTGCACGAGTGACCTCAATATTCATTCATAATCAATAATTGTGATTATTTGTCTTACCAATAACACATGAACAGAGCTTGGCTTAACAATATCTTAAACACTCTCTAGGGGTATAATGTGGCACAGGGTAGAGCCAAGTGTCATATTGCCCCAAAGACGTCGTTAAGTAACTGTCAATGTGACTCTTGTGAATGCCTTATGGCTATCATGACAATTAATATTCAAAAGTTAAGTGTTTAAAGTTGACTTTATTTATCTGTTACTCATTTAGAGAAAGATTTTAAATAAAGTAATTCTTTCACCAGCAGTTTAACAATACTATGTCAAAATCACTATACAGAATTGCAGTAATTCTGCATTGCTCAATGATGAAATAGTACAAAAAAGAATCTATGTGCCATGATGATAACGCTATATAGGACAGTGTAACATGAATTAAAATATGACTGTCAAAATTCGAGCAACCAATCTGATTACAGCATTTTCTGAGACTTTTTTTTGTAATATTATATACATAAATAATCTGTGTCAATATACAATGTTAGAAGTGATCAACACAAGCGTATACTAATATTTCCTTTTTCTGTGTCTTCTATGCAGGTGTCTGATACTTCTGTAACATTGCTGACTGATACTGTGAAGTAACAGATTGAAAGATGCCTAGTAAACACAGATGTGCATGTATAGAAAGACGAAACAGGTATCATAGTACTTGACTGTTGCTTAAGAATGATAAAAAAAACAGTGATGTGAGTTCAAGACATAAAACAATACAAAGTTCTACTGGAATAGTGAGCTCTACAGTAACTCACTCCACAACGAAACCACATACTTGCTCAACAGCAAGAAAAAAAATGTTTACCTGAGCAACAGTTGTGTAGATCTCTCAGATGAAACACAACTATTGCAGCAGCAACCATAACCAGACCTTCTAAACAACGCCGTTAACTCACAGCTAGTGATTTTCATCTGAGAAAGCAAAAGTATTTCTGATTGCTAGCAAGTAAAGCTAAGATCGACAGGCTTATTGCTGCTGTGATGAGACATGAGCGCAAAAAGACAAAGAGTCATTTGACTTTGATGAAATTGCATCTCAAAGTATGCACATTTGTTAATAGAGCAGTATTTGTTCTTCAACGCTTATGGCGTAAGATGTCTCATGTGCTTGAACTATTCAGAAAAGTTGTGTACGACACCAAGAAAAGGCTACAACGGTATCCTACTTTGACTGCGCACAATTTCTGTGATGTATTCACAGGTCACTGGATGCACACACAGCACTCAGAGGAATATTTCTGGGGAGAATCTTATTATTCACAGAAAAAAGAGAGCAAGTTCACCATTGATGAGTTTGGTAAGCTGGACAATGTGCTCAGTGTCTGTGATGACACAGCAATGGACACAAATGATGACTGTGATGCAGCCACTGTATCCCATAAATGGCACTGTCTCTCATGGCCATGTGATGCAACCTGTAACCATAGGCAATCGTCATTTGAAAAAGTTGAACAGTTTGTCAACCTATTTGTGATAACAGATCACAAAGAAAGATATAAACTGTTTAACAAGATTGACCTTTGTGAAATCTGTCCACATACTGGACTTATGGGTCACTCACTAGAATGCCTCAATAGTGGTGGTGTTTGTGACAGTGTCTTTCACAACATGCGGATGCTGGGAATGCATCAAACAGGCATGCAGAACTTTGTATACAGGGTATATGAAGTCCAACAAGTTGTCATTCAGTACACTTGTTTAAATGACTTATTGCAGTCTGGTGACATGCAGGATGCCATCACATTTCTCAAACAGCTACAACGTGTGACTTCTGTACCAGACACAAGTATTTATCAGTCATCAAGTTCTGGTGAAACATCTGTTTCTGTGTTAGAAAGTGACATGCTGAAATAGTATGGCAAAGAAATTGCAAAATTTGAGCTGGCAAAGGCTCAGAAGTTTGACTCTGTATGTGTGTCATGTGACCGTCTGTGCTACAGCAAATGGTCACAGTGAACCTTGAAACCTTGTCACCATACAATGACATGTGGTTCTGTCTCTCAGCATTTTTGCTGATGAAATCTGACTTTCAGTTACAGAACATCACTGTGCTGTGCAAACACTGTTTCTCCAAACTAAAGTCCAACATTCTGCCACCAACGTCACTGTTGAATAATATGGAGGAACATGTTACACCAAGTGAGATTGCGACATTGAATATGTTTGAGCGCACTCTAATTCAGACAATGAAACAATTTCAAACCATTCAATGTCTGAACACAAAGACACAGAACATTCCACAGAAAGAACTCCTTAGATCTCTAAAGGGTTCTGTGATGTATCTCCCACTTCCTCTACAGGAAAATGTGGAGGCAATCTCTATGGAAAATAGTTTGGTGATTCTTGTAAATGGTGTTCCAACTAACTCCAAGGTCATCAGGCAAGATGTTATCAATGTACAGAAGGTAAAGCTTGCTCTTACTTATTTAAAGAGCAACAATCCCTTTTATGCAGACCTTAACACTGATCACATGAGTAGCCTCTCTGTTCAACATGATGTCTTAGAAACAACTAAGCCAATGATTGAGAAGGTCAGTGGACAGACAAGTGACAATGTGTATGAACAGTATACAATTTACCTACTACATGGCAGAGATCCTGCAGGGGCCAACATTGATCTCTATCAAATGAAACAGGTGGAAGGTGAGCCTGTCAGCATTTGGGAGACAATACCAGAAGTGCGCTGTTTCCCAGACTTATTTCCAAAATGGTCAGGTGGATGGCTAGATGAAAGGAAAGTGCATGTACAGGGTTCTGAGTACCGCACTAGCTGTGTGCTCTTTAAAGATGGCAAATTCAAATGTAACAAACAGTACCTGTTTCATCTCCTCTGGGAGAGTGAACTTAGCATTCTGTCTGCGTCTATTGTACATACTATTTGTCTCATAAGTCCACTAGATGAAAGAACAGCTGCTCAATTTCTAGAGAAATTAAAGCAGAAAGATGAAAATGTGCAAGTGAATCTGTCTTCCATACTGTCAAGTCTACGTGGCACCAAAGAATATTGATACTGCAGACACTCCGAGGTGATGACAATGCTGTGAGAGTATGGTGCAGCCACATGGTTTGTCATACTTAGTTGTGCTGAATATGCCTGGGACGAGCTCATTGAACTGTTGAAGTGGGCAAATTCTGATGTTGATGGCATTTCATCAATGACTGTCAGAGAAATGTGTTCACTTGATCCTGTGTCTGTCACAGGACAATTTCACAAGGGGTTCCATGACATTCTGACTTTCATTTTGTCAAAGGACAATCCTCCTCTTGGTACTGTGGAGTGTTACTTTTGGAGGGCGGAATATCAAGCAAGGGTGCCCTCATATTCATATGTTATTGTGGATCAAGGATAGCACGCATAGAGTGAACATGAAGCAGCACAAGTGCTAGCATTCATCAAGCAATATATCACTTGTCACATTCCGGACAAGTATGACAGTCCTACACTATGGAAGTTGGTACAAAAGTTCCAGTGACATATTTGTGCAAAATACTGCCAGCGAGTAGTAAAGAATAAATCTGATTGGTACACACGATGTCACTTCAGATTCCCTAGACGAGTTTGTCAGGATGGTTCCATGAATTAACTTTTTTCAGCAATGCGACACCACTTGAAGGCAAAATCAACCAAGAGGGTATACGAGTTACCAAGAGATCAGAAAGAGGTGTACATCAATGACTACAACCCTACTCTTCTCCTAATGTGGCAAGCAAACATAGGTGTTCACTTTGTAGCTGACAACTCATTGGCCCTGGTGCGGTACGTGACTTCGTACATAACCAAGCATGAGCAGACTAGCTTGCAAGATCTTTGGGAAGATATTGCCAGTTCAAGCAAGAGCCTGACATCTCAGCTGCGGTCATTGGGATTGAAGACCCTTTCACACAGAGAATGTAGTGCCTATGAAGCCAGTGACCACTTAATGGGTACACATCTGTATGGAAGTCTGATGCTGTCTGGTTTCTCAGTGTGAACTACAAAGAGAAATACAAACATGTACTGATTCCCCATGCTGAGATTGAGGAACTCACTGCCAATAGACATTCTTCAAAACATATCTGGAAGAATAACCTGATAGACACATACTACCCCCGTAGACACGATGACATGGATGATATGTGTCTCTTTCAGGTGGCTTAGTGGTATGACTACAAGGCAGATATATCACCTGACTCAACATGGCACATTTACAAGGTGAACAGAGTGGATGGCTGTCTCGTAAAGAGACACAAGCCATTGCTCATAGACCACTGTAAATTACATCTAGGCACATCGGAGAGCAAAGAGCATTACTACTTTGCTCTCCTATTCCTATTTAGACCTGGAAGAATGAGTCTGAATTAAAAGGTGACTGTGATACATTCAAGGAAGAATTCAATCTCAGTTACAAGACTTTCAAAACTGAATACTCAGAGACATACATATGGAGACTGGAGGCTGAGAAAGAACAGCTTGAGAAGGCAGAGAAGCAGCTTCAGGAAGACACTCCTGTTAGCTCACAAGACAATCTTGATCCAGAAGGACAAGAAGTTCTAGGCGAATCTCTGCCTTTAAATGCCCCACAAGTGTTAATCTCAGAAATTGAGACTGCCATGGAACATGGAACACACTCCACTGTCAACCCAGCTGACTTGAGAGAAAGACTAAATCAGCAGCAGCATGTAGTTCACTCTCAAGTCATTGATGCTGTTCAACATGGCCTACTACATGAAACAAAAAAATGTGACTGTCTTGACTATAAACCACTACTGATCTTTGTTAGTGGTTCAGCTGGTACAGGAAAGAGTTTCCTTATTGAAGCCATCACTGCTGAAATATGGAGCCTGACAGGGTCATCAATGTCTATTGCTGTTACTGCTTCCACAGGACTAGCTGCATACGACATTGGTGGAGTTACATTACACCGTCTCTTTATGTTGCCAGTGGAACATGGCAAAACAGGAGAGTATCGTAAACTGTAATTTGAGGTTGCATCTCAGCTCCGTTCCATGTTCGCAAAGATGAAGTTATTCATCATTGATGAAATCAGCATGGTCTCCAATGTAATGCTCGCCTGTATACACCTACAGGAGATCTTAGGTACTGACTATGGAGTACCATTTGGTGGCAAAATTATTGTTGCATTGGGAGACCTTTTACAGCTTGCACCAGCGAATGCGGAGCATGTGTTTGAAACTCTGACTGCCAAGCAAGCTAAGAACATACTAGGCTGCATGGCAGGTTTTAACATTTGGAAGTTATTCGCCTATGTTGAGTTGTATGAGAACATGCGCCAAAGTGGTAATCTGGCTTACAAATCACTTTTAGATCGAGCTTGTACAGGTTCTTTATCACCAGAACATGTTGCTATGTTAAATGATTGGAGAATCAGAGTAGATACTACATCTATAGAAACAGCATGTAATGTTTTCAGTGATGTGTAATCTATAGGCACACATAGTGTGTCTTATGCCACGACTAAAGAAATGCACTGAGTTCAACAATGTTATGCTGCTGAGAGAAAATCAAGAAGTTCTAACTCTGCATGCAGTTGATACAGTTGATGGTGTCATTCTCAGTTGCAACCTGGTAGCAAAGAGGACTGAACGACTCACTGAACTGAAGTCAGATGTTTCATGCACAGCTGGCCTAGAAGCTGTTTTTACACTTTGTAGGAATGCACGTGTCATGCTACAATGTAATTTCGATGTTGAACGAGGCATGGTAAATGGTGCCATGGGTAACATCACTGACTTTGTCTACAATGTCCAGAGGACATATATCGAGACACTTGTAGTTCACTTAGACAACATGGAGCAGCCTGTACAGATAGAACGTACATGTGTGAAATTTCAGGTATTTAAGGATATCTATGTAAACAGGAAACAGTTTCCACTATGTGTTGCATATGTTGTTTCTATTCACAAATCTCAGGGCATGAGTTTGGATTCAGCAATGGTGGACATAGGTACAGACATTTTCAAGGATGGCATGAGTTACGAGGTGCTTTCACGTGTCTTTAGTCTTTCTGGGTTGCACATTATAACTCTTGCACCTCAGAAGATATGAGCTGACAAGTGATGTATTGTTGAGTACAACAGGTTATGCACTCTCTATCAGCCACAAATGTCTTTAATACCACTGCCTACATATCTGGCTGTCTCATATCGTACAGTCATATCTACACCTGTCAGCAAACAGGCATGAGCTTCCACAAGTGATTCAACTCTAAAGAGTTCAACAAAGGTCACGATATCTACTACACATTCAGAGCCAGCTGTTCATCAGAAATCAGTTGGTGTAGCTGCTGTGCCAGTCTTTGACATCAGCACTAGAGTGAACTGCTATGCTAACTCAGCTATGCAAGTTTTTCTCCACATGCCACACTTTGTGCAGGCAATATCTGCTTCACAAGACACTCCCCTATCAAAGGCATTGAAGCAGATTGTCAACATGGCTTCTGACCAGTCTAACAATGTGCAGTCACTAACACCACTGCGGAAGGTGTTAGGTACATATGATGGATGCAGTACATTTGTTGCAGACATACAGCAAGACACTAGTGAGTTTATAATGGCAATCATAAACAACTTGGATGAAGACAGCACTCCAATGTGCCAGTTCTTCACTGTGTCATATGTAACCAAATATGTATGTGTATCATGTGGTCATTCACAGCGTGAAACCACAGAAGACATGCTGTGGATTACTCTTTTTGTCCCTCAAGCCAAAAGTGTCAAATTTCAACAGCTATTTACCAATGCTCAATGTGGTCACTCCTGTGAAAGGTGTGGAGGCAGATGTACTCAGTCCATACGTCTCAGGACTTCATCTCAGTATCTGTTGCTTATATTGCACAGATTTGACTCCAGTGGGCTCAGAGTTGACACTCCCATCACACATTACACAGCTGGTAGAATAGTTTTTAACCAATCAGTGTTTGACACTCACAGTGTAGTCTATCACCATGGTCAAGCTATGCATTCTGGCCATTACACCTGTTTGCTAAGGTACAGAAGTGGATGGGTAGAGTGTGACGACTCTACAAGCAGTTTTAAACAGAGACTGCCACGACACTTGAAAAATGCATATCTTCTAATATTGAAGAATTATGATTACTTCATATCTCAGAAGAATAGCACACAACATGTGACATTTTTTACTGACTACTTTGTGACAGACTCAGTTGTAGGGCACTACAATTGTTTCCAATCTACGACTGTCAATAAATCGTAGCATATCAACAAAATGATATACTGCCAGAGACATTTCATGCACTATGACATATAAGATCTTGTGTGGATCAGTGACAACGTGAAAATTGTTGTAGTGGCTTCAATCGGCGCCAACAGTCTTCACAGTCACTAGAGAAACCATGCTTACATGTCTATCAACCATTGTACATGTCAAAACAGAGTTCTTTCTGGCTCCCCTGTTCTGTACATACCTGTATCTTTTCTTGTAGGTGTAGCATACCCATACATAACAAGAAGTTGTTGTCAGTTGCTAACTGTTTGCCTCTGCAGAGACACAAAAGTTGTCCCTTATCATTTTAAATAAGTGTGTAACACATGTCTCATTCACCAAAGAGAACACTCTGTCACAAGTTTTCTATCACCAGCTTTTTTTTGTCTATTATCTGTTGACATCTTGACATCATCATTCTTTCACCATGCAACAGTGTTGAACTATGCCTGATGTATTTATTACACTGAAACTGTACATATGTAAATATAAAACTCTTTAGTCATAATGAAGCAAGTGAAATGAAGCAAGTGTGAATATTGAAATATTGCAGCTTATTATCAAATGACTCTTGCATACCTATGTAATGACATATAAATAATATTTATATTCTCATTTCATCTGACCATTGTTGTTAACTAATTAATTGCTCTAGTAAAAGTGTTACTATAAGAGTCAAGTAAGAATTTCTCCTCAACATATAATAGAATACTATAGTGATTAAGTTCAGTGACCTATATCTTTGATAAAAACAACATGCTACACACATTTGTTATTTGCTGGTTCAGAACTGATATAGTAACTAATGTAACCATTGAAATAAATATATATTGTACCTGTAATAATATGAAATGTGTTGTACTTGTCATACAAGTAAATGTAATCTATGTTAATAATACTGGAAATTGTAAATCAGGTACTTTTACTGATAACAACACACTTCATACCTGTTCCTGACAATGTTTATGATCGCCTCTATTGAGGGGTCGGGTGATAATTTTTCATATGCACCTAGTCAGTGATATATCTTAAAATATTTAAATGAACATACCAGTTACCTAATGTCATTGAAATCATAAAATGTTTATATTCTATTACTTGAACACTTAGCAACTGGTTTTTCACCCACCCCAGGAACATACACATTATCAGTCACACAATAACAACAAATCATCACTGTTTCATGTGTGTAATCACTGCTTAGAAGCTCCTGACATACCTTCATTAATGTAGGACAGGAGAGAGGGATGGGACATGATTAGAACATTCAAGTACTTAAAAGGGATAAATAATGTTGATAACCAAAGTCTCTTCAAGCTGAGTGGCAAACATATCATGAGGGGGCACATTCTTAAGCTAAAGGGTGGGAGGTTTAGGAGGGATGTCAGAAAGCACGTTTTCCCACAAAGGGTGGTGAACACTTGGAATGCACTGCTAGAAGAGGTCACCGCATTAAAGACAGTGAGCAGCTATAAAACAGCCTAGTATATACATAGGGGGGAAATAAGAATCATGCCTAGGGAGGATGGGAGGACTGCAGAGGGATAGCAGAGACATTAGCTCAAGATGTGGACCCTGCAATATGAGCAGACTTAATAGAACAAATGGCCTTCTTCTGCTGCCTTCTTTCTATGCTCATATTTCCGTATGTACGTATGTACTTATTCCAATCCATATCATTTACTTACTATGCATGGCACACATTTATATATATTCCAAGCAATGATTACACACATGCAAGGATTGTATTGAGAGACTGATTTTGTAAAAAAAATTAAGTCTTAATTGGCCCTTTCTCAGTTTCACCAATTGACAATAAATCTTTTTTTAAACTTAACCACCTGTGTTGAGTCTTTACTGAACCATAACATTATAACATTATAATGTAACTGTTGTTCCTTTTAAGCATGCAAATCAACTGGAAGAAGTAGTACCACACATACATGTCCGTGGGCTTATTTTTGCTATGGCTCTCCACTCAGTATGCACCACATGGGCTAATGCATGGCACATTGCCTGACACAGATCCCATAATTCCTAAGTGTGTTAAGTAGTCTGTACCACCCTTAGTTTTCCTGTGCCTCTCCAGTCAGTGGGCAGTAGCTGCTGTAGCAAGGTGTGGGACATCGCTATCTAATGCTATGCAACTGTGGCAATTCACTCAGGATGCAGTAACTGCTATGTGTGCTGCAATTGCCTGGCTGAGCCTATGCAACTCCTAACTGTGCTAACTTCACTGTACCTACAATTACAGAGGTGTGCCGTTGATCTCCATTGCCTCATTCTTGCTGGGGATCAGCACTCATGATGCAGTATGAATTTTTTGGGGGGCAGCATTAGCTGTCTAAATCCATGCAAATCCTAACTGAGCTAACTTCAGTATCCCTGCAATCAGTGATGTCTACCATTGATGTCCATACCCTCACCTCTGTTGTGTATCTCCACTGACAATGCAGTACCTGCTGTCACGTTTGAAGACAGATTGCCTGCCTGAATCCATTCAAGTGATAACTGTGCTAACTGAACTGTACCTGCAATCAGGTAGCTGTACAACTGATGTGCATTGCCTATCTTTTCCTGTGCCTGTTTACTCAGGATGCTGCAAGTGGTCTGCAAGTGCAGTCCCCCACGATACTGTTCATCTCCATGGGTTTTTTTGTTCTGTAGCTCTCCACTCAGTATGCAGTATGTGGGCTAGGGGTTCGGACATTACCTGACAGAGGTCCTGTAATTCCTAACTAAGTTAACTAGTATGCATGGCCCTTACTTTTCCTGTCAGTCTGTAGTCAGAGTGTAGTAACTGGTGTAGAGAGATGTGCGACATTGCTACCTAAGTCCATGCAGCTGTGGCTGTACAGTCAGGATCAGTAACTGGTATGTGTGGGGAAATTGCCTGGGTGAGCCCATACAAATCCTGACTGTGCTAACTTGTGTCTACCAACAATTACAGAGGTGTACCATTGATGTCCATTGCCTTAGTCTTGCTGTGCATCAGTACTCATGATGCAGTATGAATTTTTTGGGGGGAGGATATTACCTGTCTGAGCCCACATAAACATTAACTGTGCTAACTTGAGGGTCTCTGCAGTCACTGATGTCTACCATTGATGTCCATACCCTCAGCTGTGCTGTGGGTCTGTACTGAGGATCCATTACCTGGTGTCACAGTTTGGAAAGGCATTGCCTGGCTGAGACCATTCAGGTGCTAACTGTGCTAACTACACTGTACCTGTAATCAGGGAGGTGTACAACTGATCTGCATCACCCTTCTTTGCCTGTGCCTCTTCACTTAACACACACCGGTAACGTTACAGAACTGCAACCATTAAAGGGACCGTTATTGAAACCACCTCACAATAGGTTTCTATAACATTTCCGAAAACACCTTCTGTAACATTACCAGTGTAAATGCAAACCATTACGGTAACGGTTTGAGCCCTCTGTAACATTACCAAACTGTTTTACTGGTGTAGTGTGGACAGGGCCTTAGTGTTTTCAGATGCAGGTGAGTGATGTCAGCAGAGCAGATATAAATGGTATTTATTTTAACTCTGCTGATGTCATCAGGATTTATTTCACTCCAGTGAAAATAACATGGTTTATTTCACTGGAATTGGTCTCACCCCCATGGTATAAATATATGTATATGTATATATATATATATATATATATATATATATTCACTATTTTTAACCCCACTCTCTCCTCAGCTGTACCTCTCTCTCTCAGGATCTCCCAAGGTACCTGGGCTTGGCTCCACCTACTCCTGTGCCTCCTCTTGGTGCCATTCCTCCATGCTGCCTTGGCTTACCCCATGGTGGAGAAGTAGGGAGCAGCTCCCCATTCCACTCCCCCCTATCTGCAAGTGTCTTCATCAGGTGGCTGGCCAAGATTGCCCGGTTTCAGTCATCATTTGTGCAGTGGTACCAGGGTACATTGCCTGGTCAGCTGCGGGGCTTTTTCCTTGTTACACTTCTCCTCGGAGGAGCTGGCACATAAAGAGGACCAAGGAGCAAGCACACTAAGTATGCAATTGCTCCAGAACTCTGCCAACGTCCTCCCCTCCCACAGCATACCCAAGCTGCACCTCCACCCATGGTCACACAGGTGACAGTATTGCAGCTGGGCTGTTGACCCTTCCTCCCCAGAGGAAAGGGACATTTCTTGGGATGCTCGGTCTACTTCCCCCCCAGCCAGACCCCCAATGACCTGGGTCTGCTTCCAAACCCAAGTTGCCAGCACAAGCTGTAGTGCTACCACTGCACTGGTAGACCAGCTTTAACAATGCTATTCTTAAACCATGTAATTTCCATGATGACAGAGGGACCTCTTGAGCTTCGCTGTTGATGTTCTCATCATCATAGTAACCACTCGTGGTGCAAGAATAGCATTGCTGTGTATGGGCTCTCATACACTATTCAATATATTTATGTATAGATTTAATAACTTATGTATTGATTTATTTATAGAATTATTGGTTTTGGGTGAATGGGTAGGCCCACTGGAATAAATGCCCAACTTTTAGGGGTATTCAGAATAAGTTACAGATATCAGTACATATCAGATTCAAACATTAGGGAACATTGTGCAAAAATTTGTTACATAAGTGGGTACATAACTGTGTGCAAACATTAAGGTAATTTGCATAAGAACAAGCTGTGCAAAACCAATTAGTTAGCTTCATTTAGGCTTTTGGAGTCCCCAAGTAAGTTTGGGCATCGGAACCCACAGTCCAACCAATCTCAGTTCCATTTCTTTTACTCTATGCCACAAACACACCATTCTATGTTCAGTACAACCCGGGGCACTCTTTTGTCCACAAATGGCAATGCTCTACACAGTAATATTCAGCCTCAATCATTTGCATAGGGTGCTAAGCGACAGTAAAGCCTGTGCAGGGTTTTACCAGCCACAATAAATGCGAACATTCAGTAGAGCACAGTAGCTTTGAGATCAGAATTAAATGTGAGATAGATTTTCTTGTAGTGCAAATGTTGGGGGATCACACCATAACATTTCTAGCTGCAGATATAGTAAGAAAAATCCTCTGTATCAAATTAAAAAAGTGACCTGCAATGAAAAGTACCAGCATTTAAAAAAAGGTGTGATACAGTCATAGGCACCATGTTGTTGTGGTCCAACATGTAAGCTAAGCCTCACAACCTTTGTGTATCAGTATTGACAAGTCTTCTTTGCTCTGAGTACTCGCATTAAGGAGTAAACTTCTTGTTTTTTTAACCCTTCTCTCTGATTAGACCCCCATTGTGCTGACCTCCCCAGCTCCATCGCCCAGCTTCTTGTGGGCTTACATCTGCTCCATCCACCATGTTTATTCCCTCTGTGGCAGAGGTGATGGGGCATGCCATCTTACCACTAGACCAGGATCCAAATTTGAGGAGGGGCCACATCACTGGTGTGGTGCCTGCAGGAGGTTGCAATGTTATCTTATTTGTTACCAGGGCATTTCTGCCTTTTCATGTCCCAAACCCTGGAATGCATGCAACAGGGGTCTGCATGCATGTGAACATGCATAGTGCAACACCAGCAAGCCTTCCCTCTTCATTAAGCTGATTGCATTTCCACCTGGGATCACCTTGGTGGCAATATAACAGTGGAGCTGGTTACCCTCCCTCCCTTGAGGAGTGTGTCCTCTGGGATGTTCAGTCCTCTTACCCTGACAACTATGGCTCATTTTCAAACCAGGTTATAAGTTGGATGCATTATGCATGAGCCTAGGGGGGCTCCTGATTGGCTACTGGATTGGTCATTAATGTGACCGACCCAGCTGCCAACTGTCACTTTGCAGCACGCATGGCTCCCGCCACTCTGCTAAAAACCTTAAGAAAGTTAAAAATAAATGGTAAAATAGAAATTTCTGATTGTAATTAGACTTATAATCATAATAACAATCTCAAAGTCAGTCACTCCCTTGGATTAATGACCGTCGAGAGGGAGGTGGATCTCGGCAGCATCTTGGTCCACCCATCCCCCAACCAGTCATCAATTCCTTGGAAATAACCAGCTTCTCAGTTGTTATTGCTTAATTACTGGTGTTGCAAGAGGATTTTCTACCACTGCACTGACAGACCGGCCCTGTGGAGTCTATGTTCAGATTGAATAGTAGCATTTTTTAGGGAAGTGTGTGTATGAACCAAACAAATAATTTTCCTAACATCAGGAATAATGTGCTATTCAAAACCAGCAATTATATACAGGCACAGTCCAGTCACCATTCATGGTACTAGGCTGCAGAGAAAAAAGACATTTATAACTGGGCCAGACAATGCTGGTATGCTTAGGTTTGCCATGGTATAAAAGAAAAATCATCACAGAGGGACATGGTTCTCACAAAGAGTAGTGAAGACATGGAATGCACTGACTGCAACAGTAGAGGAGAGTGAAAATATGAAACTATTCAAAAGGGGAATGGATGAGGTAATGGTGGACCGTGTCTATTCCGTCATTTTGTAATTGTTGTGGTTCGAATCAAAAATAGCTAACGCTATGGATCTGTATATATTTACTGGTTATGGTCAATAAACCACCACTGGCAGACCTCTACAAACTCTGTAATTTACATCTGTAATTTATGGAGTTCCATAAACCACGGCGTTCAGAAACAGCCGCGAGTCACCCAAAGTACCTCTCCGAGAAGCTGTCCTCGCACTGGCAGTCTGTTCGCACTGCTGACAGAAAACTGCCAGCACAAAAAGCACACTTCTCAGAGAGCTCAAACAAAAGAGCCAGGCACACTGTAAAATAAGATATTGACAAGAATTTCTTTAACAATGGCAACCACATTCCGTTTCCTGCCTCTGAATGAATCTGAAAGGATAACATCTGTCAGAAAACCAGATGCACAGAAATGCCTTTACTCGGAGCAATGGAAGAAAAGGAGCAAAACAACACCTAAAAACACTGTACTTAATTTAAAACTTCTCTCCAGATAAGTTCTCAGTCCTGTTTTACTGGACTGGTTAAACTTCTAAGACAAAAAGGAGCTGGGAGGTTACTAACTGAAACAGGGAGAGAGGTTACTAACAGAAACAGAGTGGGAGGTTCTCAAAAAACATTTTAAGTGTAATGGATTCTATAGAAGCAGTTCTTTAGAATTAGTAATATAAGCTGTTCACCAAAAAAAGGTTAAATTGTTATGTACTTACGAGCAGCTACTCACTGTTTTACTCTGTTCTGTTCAAGTTAAATAAATCTTGTGCACAGAAACAGATCTTATCTCTCTCAATCATTCCATTAACCAGTAAATATAAAAAAAAACATGGGTAAGTCTTGAAAACTTGGAATTTATGTGCACCCTTGGTGTCTGATGCCCAGATAATCTCCTGGGCATCACACACCTTGGGTGTGCATAAAATCCTCATAAACCACACTTCCCCATGCATTAGTCTATATTTAATCCTATGAATACAGGGGCAGCTTGTTTATCTGGATTTGGTCATGCAGACTGCCTCCACTTGTCACATAAGATAATAGGGCCTCTGAGGGGTGGCTCTTATGGTATAGGAGACATTGAGCATGTGCTTTGGGTGAGAGGACTGTGAAGCTGAGCAGTTCTGTCAGCCAAAATCACACGAGAGGTGTCTCTTATACCATAAAAAACACCTCCAAGAGTCCCTTTTAACTTACTAGAAATCACTCCAGTTTGGCTTGAGTGATTTATAATAGGATTAAAAACTTTAAAGCTTTTATATTTAATTATACCATCCCCCCCCAGTGCTGAAGTGGAGTGCTTTCCTCCAATGCTCCCGCACTACAGCACACTGTACACAGGATAAGATGTAAAGTGGCTCTGCATGCTGATTGGCTGAAATCACATAAGTGAGTTATGACTATACATACATACATATATACATACATACATGCATACATGCATAAATACATACAAGATGTCACCAGAGTAGGACCTCAAGGCCCACCTAGTCTGTCCAATTACACCCCATCTAACAAGAGATCACCAGTCTATCTCCTGTGCCGGAAACCCCTCCCTTAGGTACCAATCCCTTTGAATCTGTCCCACGCATTCTTAAAGCTAGTGATAGTGTCTACCCCTACCACCGCCTCCGGTAGACTATTCCAATCATCCACCACCATCTCTGTAAAGAAGTACTTCCTTATGTTACCCTTGAACTGTCCCCCCTCTAGCTTCCAACCATTACCCCTTGTCCTTTGGCAACTTTTCCTTTGAGAAACACTCCCCCCTTGTACCCTGTTTATGCCCTTGAGATATTTGAAGGTCTTGATCATATCACCCCTCTCCCTCCTTGCTTTCAGGAAACACATATTCAGTTCCCTCAGCCTCTCCTCATTGGACATCTGCTGCAGATCCCTCATACTTTTTGTAGCTCTTCTTTGCACCACCTACAGTCTGTCTATGTCCCTCTTTAGATGAGGCTGCCAACACCGAACACTGTACTTGAGATGAGGCCTTACCAGTGTCTTGTAAAGGGGCAACATGACCTCCCTCTTTCTACTGCTAATACCCCTCCCTATGCAGCCAAGCATACAGCTAGCCTTCCCCACTGCCACTTCACACTGCCTAGCTGCCTTTAAGTCATCTGTAATAACAACCCCCAGGTCCCTCTCTTGCTTTGTGACTGCCAGTTGTACTCCTCTCAGTTCATATGTCGCCCCTGGATTTCTGCTTCCTATATACAACTATTAGATGTGATAACATTTCTTTAACAATAATTTAAGATCTTATAGGTATACATGTGTATTCTGTCACTATTATTTAATAAGCAAGCATTTGTCAATGCTGAATGTTTGCTTGCTGGCATTGGCATTGGTAGTGTAGGAGTTAGAGAGCTGCATAATAGGAATGGCAGTGATGTACTGAACTGAAGCCAACCCCGCCACCACCTTGCAAAGACTGACAGGCATTGTGGTGTGCCTTTAGGTCGTCAGGCATAACGGCCATGCTATTTCACCACACCCTACCCTGCAGACACCGACAAGTGTCACGGTGTGCCTTGGGGTCTGTGGCCCTTATGCTCACCCCATTCCATCAGAAAATATGGTGAGATGGGTGCTGTATAGGAGAATGGGGTGAACTTCGGGGCCGAAGAGTCCAAGGCACAACTCGATGCCTGTCACTGGCTGCAGGGTGTGGAATGGTATGAACATTACAGGCGAGAATCCCAAGTCACACCCCTGATGCCTGTCAATGTCTACAGGGTGGGGCATTATGGTCGGAAACCCTAACGTCTCAGGTGTTCGTTGGCATTTTTACTCCAAATTTTCAACATGGGTTTTTTGTGATCCCCACCTTATGAACAGTGGCAATATCAGTTTGTTAGCCGAAAGCTGATTTTGCACAGCGACTACACCATTTGGTACCACATGATGCAAAAACACATTTCGAACAGGATGTGAAAAATGACAGCTGTACTGTTTATGGGGAGGTGCAAAAAATGGCAATGTTGAAAATCTGCAATGAAAATATTAAAAAAACTGGTGAAGTCACGAGCGTGTGTAGAACCTGCGCAACGCACACTCATAATGCAATTAGTTTGGGGATTTTTTACAGCATATTGTCAACAGAGGCATTTTGGAACCTCCGCTCATGAACAGTGTCACTGTAATTTTCTTAATCTGTCCCAAACAGTGATTTCCCACAGCGACCATGCATTTCTACGCTGGAAGTGCGAAAACACATTTCTGCCATGGTGTGAAAAATTACAGCTGTACTGTTCATAAGGAAGTGTGGAAAATGCCAGTGGTGAAAATCTGGACTGAAAATATTAGAAATCCATGAACTTACAAGGGTGGGTGGAAACTGCGCAATGGTCACTAGTAACACAGTCATTTTATGGACTTTTTTCACCAGATTTTTAACATAGCCATTGTAACACCTCTGCTCATAAACAGTGTCACTGTGATTTTCTTAATCTGTCCTGAACATTGATTTCACACACCGACTGTACCATTGTGCGCTACATGCGGGAAAACATATTTTGGGTGAAATGTGAAAATTGACAGCTGTACTGCTCATAAGGAGGTGTGGTAAAATGGCAGTGTTGAAAAGCTGGAGTGAAAATATTGAAAATGCGCGAACTTATGAGCGTGTGTAGGAACAGCGCAACGCATGCTCAGAAAACAGTCATTTTGGGAATGTTTTCACCAAATTTTAACATAGGTTTTGGGGCCTACCTATGAATCTGTGACACTGTCTTACTCCATAAATCGGTCCCGAAAGGTGGTTCTGCGCAGTGACCACGAAATCACCTTTCGGGGCCGATTAACAAAATGACAGTGACAGAATTCATGAGGTGGGGTCCCAAAAACCCCATGTCAAAAATGTGGTGAAAAAATTCCCAAAAATGCCCGAGATATGCATAAAAGTTGAAAAAAAACTATTTATTACATTATACAGCTTACTGGCATTTCCTCAGTTCGCGGTCGGCTTTGAAGAGTGCAGACGTGTTCCCGGTCCACTGAAGATCATTGTGCCAGACTCCGGAGGTAAGTATGGGGTAAGGGGGGCATGGGGAGGCAGGGTGCAAAGATGATGGGCATGGATGGGGGGAGCGGGGGTCAGGACAGTCAGCGAGGGAAGATTTTTTCTTGCACGATGCGGGACTTGTGCCACGCTGGGGTGGGCTCCCAGCGTGGCAGCTGGAAAGCTGTTTGGGGGGGCAGTGGAGCCGATGGGGGATTGGGCACCCCTGTCGGCCATACAGACTGCTGCCATGCTGGGGTGGGCTCTCAGCGTGGCACCCAGTTGTCTGTTGGGGGAGAAACATTGGAGCCAACGGGGGATTGGGCACCTCCATCAGCCATACAGACTGCTGCCATGCTGGGGTGGGCTTCTAACGTGGCAGCTGGAACTCTGTTGGTGGAGGAGCGCAGCAGAGCTGATGGGGGATTGGGCACCCCCATCGGCCATACAGTGTGTGCGGGGGGGAGCGCATTAGCATGCAATATGCGTGCATGCATGTGTGTGTGGGGGGAGTGCATGCACATGCAGTAGCTACTCGCTGCTCACTGAAGCGTAGCTCTGCTTTTGAACTGTATGGCACTGCATTTTCAACTGCTGTCATAGACAGCTGCAGCATTCATTGGGGAACTGTGGCCACACCTGCAAACACACTGATTGCAATGGAAGACTGGGTGCCATACCTACGAAAACTCGGATGATGACATTATGTTTCTTGCACATGCATGCAAGCAAACATAAAAAACTGAAAACTATATTTTTCTTCATAAAAAGAAAGTCACATTAAAAATTTAAAAAATTACTGTAGCCCTCCCCAGGAGGCCAGGGCTAGCCTTATGACTACCAGTTACTCCCACAGTCATATGACCTTCTTCATTTCCCCTTCCCCCCAACCTCTAACTTCATCCCACAATGCACAGAAAAAAAACTTGAAGCTTCAGGTAATGTTTTATGGTGAAGGCAGAGCGCCAGCTCATGACAGCACCTTTAAAAGATGTCCCCTTCCCCCAGTTTGTTAGCAATCCCCAAATATCACATATGTTTGCTGTCTCAGCCCCATCCCTCTGCAACAAACTTCCACCTGAGATTCAAAACTGCTTCTCCCTGGCTGTGTCTAAAACAAACCTCAAGGCCCATCTGCTTAGAGTCACGTGGTGCCTATGGAACTGCAGGCATGACCTACTACCCAAACCATTCCATGGGCTCAGGTGATCATTAGGTATTCTGTATGCCCTGCCTGTTATGCACTTTATCATGACATGTAGTGATTGTTTTGTTCCCCTCTGCTGTAAGATCCTTTGTAGTACAATTAATCCTGCAGTACATCCTGGATGATATTTTATGTGCTGTTTCACAACAATGGTATGAAACACTGCAAACAGTAATTGCCTTATGATATTTATTGCCCTGCTGGCACTTTGTACTTCATTTTGATATACACGCTTACCTGCCTGTATTCAGTTTGTGTGTTTACTTCCTTCTTCTGAATGCACTTCAACCGGGTCGTCCTTGAATCAATCAGGGACCATTAGTCTCAGGGGACCGACTCCAGTTACCAGAATTCAAACAAACAAACAAACATATCCAGGTGCCCCCACCCCCTCCCCCAAGTTTCAATCCATGACACGGGGGGGCAGAGCACTCAATCCACAGCTCTCACTGGTCATCAGAAACCGCTACGAATATCAGCATGCACCCGAAGTCTGAAGTTGTAAGTTAACAACAGTCTTCAGCATAAGAGCAAGGGGCAGAGAGGTCTGCATCATCTTGTAATCCAGTGGAAGTTAATAGACTGATTGGTCGGTCTGCTTAGCATTGCTGAATAGCTTGGCCATTCAGACTGTCCCCCAACACACACACACACACACACACACACACACACACACACACACACACTGAGCACTGAAGACAGTTGTTGAGGGCTCTAGATTTGGGAGGGATCAGGGTATCCACTGAATAGCCAAGAGTTGAGGATTTACTAATCCCACTCCCCCCACAATCACTGAGCAGGAGTCGGGAGTGGGGGTGCCTGGACATATATGATCTTTTCTGGGATCTGGAGCAAAATATGTTGGGGGATGTCTTTTAAAGGTACTGTCAGGAGCTGGCACTGTGCCAGTCTCCAAAAATCTTAATTTTAACCTTTAGTTTGCAGTGTGCATGGTAGGATAGAGTGTACTGGGGGGGAGAAAGGGGCACACAACTTAACAGAGTGATTGGTGACCAGCCGGGCCACGGGACTAGTCCAAACCCTCTGAGGAAGGAGGAAAGGATTTTTAAATCCTTTTTATGTTGATTGCATGCATGCACAAGAAACATATTGCGGCAGCTTGCTGCAGAAGCAGGTTGTGGAGGCGTGGCACTGTTGTGGCCAATGCCCCCACAGCCTGTAAAGGGTTGGCCCGCTTTTCCCAATGGGGTGGCAGGCTGCTGCTGACATTAGTTCAGCCAGCATGCCACAACCCTGAATGCTTTCAGCCGCTGCAATCAGGGTCCGCCTCATCATTGCAGTGTAAGCCATTCCACTGCAATGAGGGAGTGACCCATTATTGCTGGGCGGAACCTTGCAACTATGATATTGTTTGTGAACATGGTGGTGGCTTGCCACCATGTTCACAAACAATATTCAGCACCCTCACTGCCGAGGGGGTGCCCACACCAGCATTTGCTCCCCATCACAGTGTGTTTTTTTGCTGACGGTGCCCCAGTCCCCATTGGCTTCAGTGCCCATGACGCTTCATGTTAAGTTGACGGGGGAGCCCACTCCCCATTGGAATTATGTCCCCTTCCCAGTTTCATTTGGCCGGGGAGCCCACTCCCCTCAGCATAATCTCCCCAAACACGCAGTACAGTTGTGATTGAGGGGTGCCCAATCCCTCAGCTCTGCACCCCTTTGTGCCGACGTGGCGTGCACTAATCCTCATCAGCTAGAGCTGCCCCTGTCGTGACTCTGTTGGCACACTGGGAGCCCACATTAGTGTGCCAGATTGTCCTGTAAAAAAAAAAGTACTGCAATGTTTTTTTTTTTAAACCTGTAAAAAGAAAATGGTCCCTCACTGTCTCTCTGCCCTCCCAACAACCCACGCACACCCTCTGCACACCCTGCCCCCTCACACCCCCCTCACCCCATACTTACCTGCGGCATCTGGCGCGACAAGCTTTGGTGGACCGGAAACACGTCTGCACTCTCGAAAGCCGACCACGAACTGAGGAAATGCCGGTTAGCTGTACAATGGCATAAATAGGGCTATTTCAACTGTTTTGCATATATCATGCATTTTTTTGGAATTTTGGCACCAAATTTTCAATATGGGGTTATCGGGCCCCCTCCTCATGAATTCAGCCACTGTCATGGCGTTAATTGGTCCTGAAAGGTGATTTTGCAGTCACTGCATGGAATCACCTTTCAGAACTGATTAATGAAATGACAGTGCCAGTGTTCATGAGGTGGGCTCTCAAAAAGTCTATGTTGCAAATTTGGTTGGAAAAATCCAAAAAATGACTGTTTTACGAGTGTGTGTTGTGCAGTTGCTACATACACTCATAACTCCGCCAATTTGCAATATTTTCACTCCAGATTTTCAACACTGCTATTTTTACGCACATCCTTATGAACAGTACAACTGTCATTTTTCACATCCCGGCCAAAATGTGTTTTCACAGTTCTGGCACAGAATAGCACGGTCGCTGTGGAAATCAGTGTTCAGGACACATTAAGAAAATCACAGTGACACTGTTCATGAGCAGAGATCCTAAAATACCTATGTTGAAAATTTTGTGATGAAAGTCCATATGAGTGTGTTACGAGTGTGCATTGCGCAGGTTCCATGCACGCTCGTAACTTCGCAACTTTGCAATATTTTCACTCCAGATTTTCAACATTGCCATTTTCCACACCTCCTTATGAACAGTGCAGCTGTCATTTTTCACATCCTGGCTGAAATGTGTTTTCACTCTTCCGGCGCAGAATACCATGGGTGCTGTGGGAAATCAGTGTCTGGGATGCAGTACAAAAATCACAGTGACACGGTTCAGGAGCAGAGGTCCTAAAATGCCTATGTTGAAAATTTTGTGATGAAACTCCATAAAATGACGGTGTAACGAGCGTGCGTTGTGCATTTTCCACACACCCTTGTAACTTCACAAATTAGTAATATTTGCACGCCAGATTTTCAACACTGGCATTTTTTCACACCTCCTTATGAACAGTACAGCTGTCATTTTTCACATCCTGGCTAAAATGTGTTTTCGCGTTTCCGGTGCAGAATACCGCAGTCACTTTCGGAAATCAGTGTTTGGGACAGATTAGGATTGAGCGAGTGAGAGAAGAGGAGTGACAGAGCTCAACTGAGCTCTGTCGGGACTGCTGTGGATTTCTTTGTGGGCAGGAAAAGATGCCAATGCAGGCAGGAGCCCAGTACAAAAAGGCAGCCTGCAGCGCTGGGAGAAACAGAATGAGCGGGTGAGGGAGGGGGGAGTGAGTGAGTGAGCTAAACGGAGCTCTGTTGGCACTGCTGTGGATTTCTTTGTGGGCAGAAAAAGGCAGCAATGCAGGCAGGGGACCAGTAGAAAAGGGCAGCCTGCAGTGGTGGGAGAAACAGGACGAGTGAGTGAGAGATGGGGAGTGACCGAGCTCAACAGAGCTCTATCATGACTGCTGCGGATTTCTTTGTGGGCATAAAAAGGCAGCAATGCAGGCAGGGGCCCAGTACAAAAGGGCAGCCTGGAGCGCTGGAAGAAACGGAACGAGCAAGTGAGAGAGGGGGAGTGAGCGAGCTCAACAGAGCTCTGTTGGGACTGCTGCAAATTTCTTTGAGGGCAGAAAAAGGTGCCAACGTAGGCAGGAGCCCAGTACAAAAAGGCAGCCTGTAGCGCCAGGAAAAACAGAACGAGCGAGTGAAAGAGGGGGTCAGGGGGGGAGTGAGCGAGCTCAACAGAGCAAAGCAATCAACATTCAGCATTGACAAATGCTGGTTTAACTCTGTTGGAGCATGAATAATGAATACCTAAAACCTGGGCCCCAAATGCAAGTATTCAAGCCAAATAAATTGAACTGTGGTGTTCACACATGCCTACAGATTTAGTCTGAGGAACATTTGGGCCCAGATATTCAGACTGCGCCAGGCTGTGGTGCAAGCCTGGGTGCAACGCAACTTTGCTGCACAGGGGTGTTGACTGGGCGATATTCAATGGAGCTGCGCCATGACACAGCATCATTGAATATCACACCCTGGCCACCTGCAGTATGCGCTATGTGCAACAACTGCGATATTCAAAAGTGCACATGCAAATGGGGCCATAATGTATGCAAGGTGCAAATGGGGCCATTTGTATGTCATTATGGCCCCATTTGCATGCAGGTGCACCGATCCCTGGTGACTTGCACCCGGCGCCCTGCCAGGCAGCAGCCGCCGGGGACTGACGCCCCCTGCACAGCTCGGCAATGCTCCCCCTCTGCCCGATCACGGGCATATGTAGATTTAATAAATCGTCCAATATCCCTGGTGGTCCAGTGGACTGCTTCATGCCTGATCACGAGCTTAAGTATCATATTTAGCCGTCCCATATCCCTGGTGGTCCAGTGGACTGCTTGCAGCCTGAACGCGGGCATAAGATGTAATTTAAACTGGGTCTATATCCCTGGTGGTCCAGTGGCACGCTCTGATCGAGGGGCATATGTAATAATAAGGAGGCTCCACGTGCCCCCCCTTCCCCACCCCGCCGACTGAGCCCCACCGCCCTGCTCCCCCTTGGTCAGTGGCGGGTGGCCTCCACCTGCCACCCCTGTAGCCATGCGACTGACAGTGTGCGGTGGGGCCTGTACGCCATTGGTCCACGCCAGCGAGCCAATGGGTGTGCAGCTCATACCTGTACAATCAGATATGTGAATGGATCCATTACATATCTGGACTGTGTAGTACGGTACAGGCTCAAGCCGCTTGGCTCATGCTGTGGAACAATGGGCGACAGCCCTACTGTACACTGTCAGTCAGCAGGCGGTGGGGCGGCAGGTGGGTGGAGGCTGCCGCCTGCCACTGACCGGGGAGAGCGGGCGGTGGGGCTCAGTGGGTGGTGGGAGGGTACCGTGAGCCTCTCTTATTATTACATATGCCCACGATCAGGCTGCGAGCTTCCTGTCCACTGACCACCAGGGATATAGGACAAGTTTAAATTTCATCTTATGCCCGCGATCAGGCTGCAAGTGGTCCACTGGACCACCAGGGATATAGGACGAGTTTAAATTACATCTTATACCCATGATCAGGCTGCAAGCGGTCCACTGGACCACCAGGGATATAGGACGTTTAACTTCTTCTAGGTATGCCCACGATCGGGCATGGGGGGGCACCGCCATGAAGGTGCAGCTGGAGCACAGGTGGCAGCTGCCGTTTTGTGCCCTGCAATACAGCAGCTCACCTGTGTGTGACCAGCCGTTGTTCCTTTTTTTTTGGCTCACCTGTGTGCAGCGCAAGTAGGGGTTGCGCATGCATGGACTCAGCACATCCCGGGCTGCATATCAGGATGTGTGAAGCATGCATGGGCACGACCCCCCTACCTGCGCCGCATACATTACTGATGCACTCCGGCGCATCGGGATTTGTGCCAGGCACAATTCCCATTTGAATATCGTGCCGAGGTGCATCAGTGGGTCGCGCATGGTGCAATACTGTTGCACCATGCGCAGCCCTTCTGAATATCCGGGCCTTGGTGTGCACCAGTCCCTACAACATTGGAGCTACTAGGGAATAATTTTTCTCATGTCTAGGAATGTTCATAGTTCTACACTATTCTACCTTAATGAACAACCAGTGACATTTTCTATTACTTCTTTCTTTTTCAGAATGAGGTTGCAATGTTCGTGCTTGCCCCCCCCCACCTGATCCATTTCTGCTAGGGCTGGGCAAATGATTTTTTAAAAGCCAAACGCTCATAATACTCCATTTTCACAAGGTAGGTTTTATAGGCTCTGTCCACACTGGAGTTCTTGTAACATTACCAGCAGTCAGTGACATTACAAGAACAGCAAACACGGTTTGCGTCCACACTGTAGCATGGTAAAACTGTACTACAAACCGTGTTCATAAACCATGCTCAAAACCAGATCAGAGAAGGTTTTGAGCATGGCTTCAGACCAAAAATGGTTGCCTTAAGCTGTGTTTACAGTAGTATGGTTGCAAACCGTGTCTAAACAAGGTTTTAGGTGAACTCCACCGACTTCTGTGGTTTTTATTTTGCTGCCAAAAAGAAAAGGGGATCATTTACTTACATCCCTGACTTCACGGAGGTGGTATAGCACAATGGGTTAAGGCTTTGAGCTACAGATCTGGAGACCTGGATCTGAATCCCACAGTCCCCACTTGCATACTGTGTGACCATAAGCAAGTCACTTAACTTCCTTGTGCTCACAGGTCGCATCTGAAAACAAGCTTCCGCTTAGTGTGCTACTCATGGTTAAACAATGCCCCCATTCTCCTCACAATGTGCTCCTGCATCCAGTGATGTAATTTTAATCCTGATCCATTTCCATGCCCATTCACGAATATCCCAGCATACATTGTGGTGTCCAATATTGCCGCAAGCATGCCTGAGAACTCAGAACAGCAAACACGATGTCGGATCACAGTATGGACACACCGACAACCATGCTCCAGCAATAAACCCAAAATGTTTTTCAAAACATTTTAAAAAAGGAGCAGTAGTGTGGACAGGGCCATAGTGAACCTTAAAAGAATTTGGTTATCATTTACACATCTGTGTAAGAACATAAAACAATCTGTAGGTCACATGCAAAACCATTTCTGGGCTGATGTAAAACCAAAAACAATGAAAAGGAATCACATCCAAGGAATGGTGGTGCTGTACAAAACACAGAGCTGAACTAAGGGTAAAATGTGAGCACACAGCTTGATAATGAAAACATTCTGCAATAAATGTAGCTTTAGCTGGAGTGGGGTGAACATGCTGTGACAGGATGTCCTCCTGATGGCCTGGGTGGTGATTTGCATGGACAGAAATACAGTACATAGTCCTGCTTTTAAAGTACTGCCTCCTGGTTGCTGTGGGAAAAGATGTGATTTACATAGTCAGGAATACATGACTCCTGCAACTACAGGACTGCCCCCTGGTGGCCAGGGCAGGTGCTGTTATTTACATGGTCAGGAATACATGGCTCCTGCTGTTACAGAACTGCAACCCAGGAGCTGGGGATGTGCAGTGATTTACATGGTCAGGAATACATGGTTCCTGCTTTTACAAGACTGCCCCCTAGTGGCTGAGGGAGGTGTGTTTTTTTAAATGGTCAATAATACATGGCTCCTGCTGCTACAGGACTGCCCACTGGTGGTTAGGGAGGTGCATTTATTTACATGGTAAGGAATACATGGTTGCTGCTGTTACAGAACTGTCCCCTAGTGGTCAGGTTGTGATTATATGGACAGGAATACATGACTCACACCCTTAGAAGACTGTCCCCGGCAACTGGGGGGGGGGAGGGTGCAGTGAATTTAATGGACAGGAATACATGGCACCTGCTGCTACAGGACTGCCCCCTAGTGGCTTGGGGATGTGGTCTCATTTTCATGGACAGGAATACATGGAATCTGCTGCTACAGGACAGCCACCTAGTAGCTTGGGGAGGTGGTCTGATTTTCATGAATAGGAATACATGGTTTCTGTGGCTACAGAACTATTCCATGGTGTTTATGGGAGGTGCAGTAATTTACATGGTAAGGAATACATGGTTCCTGCTGTTACAGAACTGCCCACTGGTGGCTGGGGCAGGTGCAGTTATTTACAAGGACAGGAATACATGGCATCTACTGCTACGGGACTGCCCCCTGGTGGCTGTGGGAGGTGCAGTTATTTACATGGTAAGGAATACATGGCTCCTGCTGTTACAGAACTGCCCACTGGTGGCTGGGGCAGGTGCAGTTATTTACAAGGACAGGAATACATGGCATCTACTGCTACAGGACTGCCCCCTGGCGGCTGTGGGAGGTACAGTTATTTACATGGTAAGGAATACATGGCTCCTGCTCTTACAAGACTGCACTCTTGTGGCCGAGGGAGGCGCTCTGACAGGAATACATGGCTCCTGCTGTTGCAGACTCAACCAGTTGTGTTAACATGCTCTAGTGGGAAACAGAGGGGTGCAACAAAGGGTGGCTAATCTCAGTACTTGAACCTTGCTCACACTGTTGCACTCCACAAGAGCAAAGAAAGGGTTCAGATGGTACTTTGCATCAAAAATTAAGAAATTGATTTAGCATTTGCTTTTAAATAATGAGTCACAGTTAGTTACCTACAGTGAACACAAAACCCCAGTGCCTCACCTTCAAACAAGTCTGTCAGGTGCTGGGGTAGTGTGTTCACTATAGGTGACATTATTTACAGGACTACGCCTTGGTAGCCGGGGAAGGTGCATTGATTTACATGGACAGCAATACACGGTTCTGACTGTTACAAGACTGCCCACTGGTGAGCGGTGGAGGTGCAGTGATTTACATGGTCAGATATACATGGCTCCCACTTTTACAGGACTGCCCCCTGGTGGCTGCAGGAGGTGCAGTGATTTACAGGAACAGGAATTCATGACTCCTGCTTTTACAGTACAGCCTCCTAGTGGTCAGGTGATGATTTTTATGGACAGAAGTACATGGCTCCTGTCATTACAGGATTGCCTGCATTCACCGGGGGAGTTGCAGTGATTTACATGGGCTAGAATACATGGCTTATGCTGTTACAGAGCTGCCCTCGGTAGTTTGAAGAGGTACTGTGATTTACATTGTCAGGAATATATAGCTCAGGCAGTTATAGAACTGCCCCTGGTGGCCAGGGGGGATTTACATGGACAGGAGTAAAAGGCTCATGCTATTACAGGTCTGCCCCCTGATAGCTAGGGGAGTATGGTGATTGACATGGACAGGACCACATGGCTCCTGCCCTTACAGAACTGCCCCCTGGTGGCTGGGGAGGTGTTGAGGTTTACATGTCTGTCGATACATGCCTCATGCTGTTACAGGACTGCCCCCTGGTGGTGGGGGAGGTACTGTGATTGACATGAACTGCAATGCATGTCTAATGCTGTTACGGGGCTGCCATCTAGTAGATTGAATAGATGCTGTGATTTACAGAGACAGACATACATGGCTCCTGTTGTTGCAGCGCTGCACCCTAGCGGCCAGGTGGTGTTTTACGTGCACAGGAGTACATGGCTCTTGCCCTTGCATGATTGCCCCCAGTGACTGGGAAGGTGCAGTTATTTACATGGACAGGAATATATGCCCCTGATGCTACAGGACTGCCCCCTGGTGGGTGGAAGAAGTGCAGTGATTTACTTGGTGAGGAATACATGGCTCCTGCTGTTACAGGACTGCCCCTGGTGGCTAGCAGGGTGCAGTGATTTACCTGGTCAGGAATATATGGCTCCTGCCTTCTCAGGACTGCCCTCTGGTGACTGGGGGAAGTGCAGTGATTTTTATGGACAGGAATACATGACGTTTCCCATTACAGTACTGCCCCAGGTGGCAGGGGGAGGTTCTGTGATTCACAAGATCAGGAAAACATGGCTTCTGCTGTTACAGGACTGCCCCTAGTGGTCAGGTAGTGATTTACAGGGACTGGAATATATATGACTCCTGCCACTACAAGACTGCCCCTGGCTACCGAAGGGGGGGGTTGCAGTGATTTACAGGGACAGTAATACATGGTCCCTGCTGCTATAGGACTGCTCCCTGGTGTGACTGGAGGAGGTGCAATGATTTACCTGGACAGGAATACATGACTTCTGCTGTTACAGGACTGCTCCCTAGTGACCAGGGCAGGTGCTGTGATTTACACGATCAAGAATACATGGCTTCTGTTGTTACAGGACTGCCCCTTGGTGGCCAGAGGAGGTGCTATGATGTACATGGACAGGAATAAATGTTTTTTGCTATTATATGACTGCCCCATAGTGGCTGGGGAGGTACTGTGATTTACATGGTCAGGAATAATTTTTTTCTGCTGTTACAGGACTGCCCCAGTAGCTGGTGAAGGTGTTGTGATTTACATTGACAGAAATACATGGCTCCTACTGTTACAGGACTGCTCCCTGGTGGCCGGGGTAGGTGCTGTGATTTACATGGTCAGGAATACATGGCTCCTGTTGTTACTGGGCTGTCCCCTAGTGGTGAGGTGGTGATTTACCTGGACAGGAATACATGACTCAAGCCCTTAGAGGACTGTCCCTGGTAATTGGGGAAGGGGGTGCATTGATTTACATGGACAGGAATACATGATGCCTGCTACTACAGGACTGCCCCCTAGTGGCTGGGGAGGTGCTCTGGTTTTCATTGACAGGAATACATGATTCCTGCTTCTACAGAACGGCCCTCTGGTGGCCAGGGCAGGTGCTGTGATTTACATGGATAGGAATACATTGTTCCTGCTTTTAGAGAACTACCCCCCAGTGGCTGGGGAGGTGCAGTGATTTACATTGTCAGGAATGCATACTGCTAATGTTACAGGACTGCCTTCTAGTGGTCAGGTGGTGATTTACATGGTCAGGATCACATGGCTCCTACTGTTACAAGACTGTTCCTTGGTGGTTAGAGGAGGTGCTGAGATTTACATGGTCAGTAATACATGGCTCCGGCTGTTCTATATCTGTTCCCTGGTGATTGGAGGAGTTGTAATTTACATGATCAGGAATACATGGCACCAGCTGCTGCAAGACTGCACCTCTGGTGGATGGGAATAGTCCTGTGATTTACATGGACAGGAATACATAGCTGCTACTGTTACAGGACTGCCCCCTGGAGGCCGGGGCAGGTGCTGAGATTTACATGGTCAGTAAAACATGGCTCCTGCTGTTACAGGAGTGCCTCCTGATGGCTAGGGAAGTGGTGTTATTTACACAGTCAGAAATACATGGCTCCTGCTGTTACAGGACTGCCTTCTTGTGGTCAGTGGAGTTGCTGTGATTTATATGGTCAGTAATACATGGCTCCTGCTGCTACAGGACTGCCTCCTAGTGGCTGGGGGGTTGCTCTGGTTTTCATTGACAGGAATACATGGCCCTGCTGTTGCAGGACTGCCCACTGGCAGCTGGGGGAGGTGCAATGATTTACGTGGACATGAATACATGGCTCTTGCTGTTACAGGATTACCCTTTGGTAGCTGGGGGAGGTGCACTTATTTACAAGGACAGGTATATGCAGTTCCTGCTGTTGTAAGAATACCCCCTGGTGGTTGGAGGAGGTGCAGTTATTTACAAGGACAGGAATACATGGCTCCTACTGTTACAGGACTATTCTCTGGTGGTTGTGGTAGGTGCAGTAATTTACATGGACAAGAATACATGGTCCCTGCTGTTACAAGACTGCCCCTGGTAGTGGAGGGAGGTGCTGTGATTCATATGAGGAGGAATACATGGCTACTGCTGCAGCATGACTGCCTCATAATGATTGGGGAATGTGCCCTTTTCATGGATTGGAATACATGGCACCTGCTGTTGCAGGACTACCCTCTGGTGGTTGCGGGAGGTGCTGTGATTTACATGGACAGGAATATATCACTCCTGCTGTTATAGGACTACCCTTTGGTAGCTGGGGAAGTGTTTTTATTTACAAGGACAAGAATACATGGCTTCTGCTGTTACAAGACAGTCCTCTTGTGGCCGGTGGAGGTACTATGATTTACATGGTCAGGAATACATGGCTACTGCTGCTACAGGACTGCCCTCTAGTGGCTGGGGGAGTTGCTCTGATTTCCATGGACAGGAATACATGGCCCTGCTGTTACAGGACTGCCCTCTGGTGATTGGGGGAGGTACGATGATTTACACGGACAGGAATACATGGCTCTTGCTGTTACAGTACTACCCTCTCTTAGCAGGGGGAGGTGCAGTTATTTACAAGGACAGGAATACATGGCTTCTCTTGTTACAGGACTGCCCTCTGGTGGTTGCAGAAGTGCAGTGATTTACGTGGACAAGAATACAAGGCTCCTGCTGTTACAGGACTGCCCCTGGTTGTGGGGGAGGTGCTGTGATTTAAATTGGCAGGAATACGTGACTTCTGCTACTACATGACTGCTTCCTAGTGACTGGGGAATGTGCCCTTTTCATGGACAGGAATACATGGCTCCTGCTGTTACAGAACTGCCCTCTGGTGATTGTTGGAGGTGTTGTGATTTTCATAGACAGGAATACATGGCTCGGTCTGTTGCAGGACTGCCCTCTGGTTGCTGGGGTAGGTGTGGTGATTTACACAATCAAGAATACATGTCTTCTGCTGTTATAGTACTGCCCCCTGGTGGCTGGGGGAGGTGCTATGATTCATGTGGAGAGGAATACATGGCTTCTGCTGTTATATGACTACTCTCTGTTGGTTGGGGGAGGTGCTATGATTTTCATGGACAGGAATATAGGCCTTCTGTCATTACAGGACTGCCCCAGTAGCCGATGAAGGTGTTGTGATTTACATTGACAGGAATACATGGCTCTTACTGTTACCAGACTGCACCATGGTGGCCGGGGCAGGTGCAATTATTTACATGGTCAAGAATACATGGCTTCTGCTGTTACAGGACTGCCCCCTAGTGGTGAGGTGGTGATTTACATCGACAGGAATATATGACTCTTGCCCTTAGCGGGCTGTCCCTGGTAATTGGAGAAGGGGGTGTGCAGTGATTTACATGGTCAGGAATACATGGCTCCCGCTGTTACAGAACTGCACCTGTAATGGTGAGTTGGTGATTTACATGGACAGGAATACATGATGCCTGCCCTTAGAGGACTATCCCTGGTAATTGGGGTGGGGGGTGCAGTGATTTACATGGTTAGGAATACATGGTCTTGCTGCTGCAAGACTGCCTTCTGGTGGCTGAAGGAGATGCTCTAGTTTTCATGGACAGGAATACTTGGCTTCTGCTGTTACAGTACTGCCCCCTAGTGACCAGGGGAGGTGGCGTTATTTAAACATCCAGGAATACATGGATCCTGCTTTTACAGGATTTCCACCTAGTGGTCACATGGTGATTGACATTGACAGGAATACATGACTCATACCATTGCAGGACTGTTCTGGTCATTGAGGGGGAAGGGATGCAGTGATTTACATGGACAGGAATAGATGGCTCTTGCTGTTACAGGACTACCCTCTCTTAGCAGGGGGAGGTGCAGTTATTTACAAGGACAGGAATACATGGCTCCTGCTGTTACAGGACTGCCCCCTGGTTGTGGGGGAGGTGCTGTGATTTAAATTGGCAGGAATACATGACTTCTGCTATTACATGACTGCTTCCTAGTGACTTGGTAATGTGCGCTTTTCATGGACAGGAATACATGGTTCCTGCTGTTACAGAACTGCCCACTGGTTGCTGGGGTAGGTGTGGTGATTTACACAATCAAGAATACATGTCTTCTGCTGTTATAGTACTGCCCCCTGGTGGCTGGGGGAGGTGCTATAATTCATGTGGAGAGGAATACATGGCTTCTGCTGTTATATGACTACTCACTGTTGGTTGGGGGAGGTGCTGTGATTTACATGGACAGGAATATAGGCCTTCTGCCATTACAGGACTGCCCCAGTAGCCGATGAAGGTGTTGTGATTTACACTGACAGGAATACATGGCTCTTACTGTTACAGGACTGCACCATGGTGGCCGGGACAGGAGCAGTTATTTACATGGTCAGGAATACATGGCTTCTGCTGTTACAGGACTGCCCCTAGGGGTGAGGTGGTGATTTACATTGACAGGAATACACGACTGTTACCCTTAGAGGGCTGTCCCTGGCAATTGGAGAAGGGGGTGTGCAGTGATTTATATGGTCAGGAATACATGGCTCCTGCTGTTACAGAACTGCACCCGTAATGGTGAGTTGGTGATTTACATGGACAGGAATACATGACACCTGCCCAGAGAGGACTATCCCTGGTAATTGGGGTGGGGGGGTGCAGTGATTTACATGGTCAGGAATACATGGTCCTGCTACTGCAAGACTGCCTTCTGGTGGCTGAAGGAGATGCTCTAGTTTTCATGGACAGGAATACTTGGCTTCTGCTGTTACAGTACTGCCCCCTAGTGGCCAGGGGAGGTGGCGTTATTTAAACGTCCAGGAATACATGGATCCTGCTTTTACAGGATTTCCACCTAGTGGTCACATGGTGATTGACATTGACAGGAATACATGACTCATACCATTGCAGGACTTTTCTGGTCATTGGGGGGAAGGGATGCAGTGATTTACATGGACAGGAATAGATGGTGCCTGCTGCTACAGGACTGCCCCCAGGGGCATTGGGAGCTGCTCTGATTTTAATGGATGGGAATACAAGACTCTTGCTGTTACAGGACTGCCCACTGGTGGTTGGGAGAGGTGGTGTGATTAACAAGGACATGAATACAAGGATCCTGCTGTTACAGGACTGTCTTCTGGTGGTTGGGTGAAGGTGCTGCAATTTACATGGACAGTAACACAGTGCTCCTGCTGTTACATGACTGCCTCCTAGTGGTGAGGTGGTGATTTACATGGACAGGAATACATGACTCATGCCCTTAGAGGACTGTCCCTGGTAATTGGGGGTGAGGGGTGCAGTGATTACATGGACAGGAATATACGGTGCCTGCTTCTTCAGGACTGCCTCCTAGTGATGGGGAGGTGCTCTGGTTTTCACTGACAGTAATACATGACTCCTGCTTCTACAGGACTGTCCTCTGGTGGACAGGGCAGGTGTTGTGATTTACATGGACAAGAATACATGGTTCAAACCCCAGAAAGTCTTACTGCATTCTGACAAATGCAGTTAGCCCTCCCAGTTGAACTGCCCCAGAGATGAGAGAGTTAAAAGCCTATATGCTAATCATGGAATGTTAAATAGACTCGGCTCGGTTTTCAAACCACTGTCCCTGGTACATTCTATGTAACTGCCAGATTCTTTACTCCACCTGCCTATGAAGGTGCCTTGAGGAATTTCTCTTCAGTTACTTCAGTTGAAGTACAAGCATCATCATTTTTTATAACCATGGTTTATTTTATTTTAATTTTCAAACCTCTGTCCTTCAGTTACAGGTTAGACTAGACTAGGTTTTCTTCTTTCCGGTAAGTTTTTTGGTTTCTGATTGGTTTTCTCAACCGGGAGGAAACCGAAGACCTTTTCTTTACTTTTTCAGGTAAAATTGTTAGTTTTTCAGTGAAAATTGTAGTTTGAGGGACCGGTAGATTTTTTGGTTAAAAAACAGGATTTTCCTTATTTTTTCCTCAGCTGGTAAACCATCTGTTAACCAAGTATCTCTTCTCTTATCCGGATCTAAAACACCCACTGGGAATGAGTGTTAAAATTCTTCTTAGTTGTTATGTGGCAGAAACCCAAGAAAAGAACTGGTCCAACCGGGTTTCAACATTTTATCAAGTGCAGTGTACCTTTTGCTAAAGCTGATCCGCCTCTTATTTTTGTGTTCTACCTAGGGTTTAACAACCTTAAGGCAGATTGTGAAATTTGTAAAAATTTCCCTTAGTCTACATTTGATAGGTGCCTTAACAGACTGCAGGAGAAAATGGGCAAAAAAACAACTGACACTGAAGGTTGGTCCAGTTACACCACTAAAGATAAACTGGTGGAACCGGAGGGGGTGCCCTCTCACCAGGGCAAAACCTCCACTGGAAAGAGAACCGCTGATACAGGCCTTGAAACATCTGCAGCAAAAAAGAAAAGAAGAACAGCTGGTTCAGAACCACAGAAGCTTGTGTTTGTGGTTCCAACTGCAGAAGAGATTACGAAGGCCATTCACATAACCCAGTCACTGCAGTACGTAATGGTTCAAACTCCGGTTCAAACCCGGAGTGCTTCTCTCCCCTCCAGTTCATTTGAACCTGAGCCTTCTTATGAGCAGGAGTGGGATGAGGAGGAAGATTTTGGTGAACCTACTGAACCTGAGGTTTCACCAGATCATTTGGACCCTGAGTCCCCACCTCTTCCCTCTGGGGACCCTGCCTCTCATTATACCTTTATTAAAAAGATAGCAAAAGCTTTTCAGCCACCTGCTCAGGAAGCTTCTGAGGAGGAAGAAGAACCAGATTATGTAGAAATGATGGATGTGCCTGCCACTAAGAGGCTCTTAATACCCATCCACAAGTCTCTTAAAAGGCAGACTATGAAAAGTTTGCAGTTCCCAACCTCCATACCCCCTATGGACAAGAAGATCGACAGGAGATACTTATTGGCTGGCAATGGCACTGAATTACAGTTACGTAGGAACTTAACATAACAGTAGATCTTCGAGAGAGGTTTCTTCAGTAGGTCATTACATATAGGACTAGTGCCATCTGGTGTCTGGGCTGCATGGCAGACTTTTCTAGCCATACCTGATGGGGGACCGCCCACCCGACATCACGTGACCAACATCAGTGTGGCCGTATATAGTGGACAGTCCCCAATCCCGCCCTCCAGTTCTCCTGCCAGAGCCTAGAAGAGGCCTGACAGCAGGAGAAGACAGGATTTGGAGTCCCTGTGTAAGAAATAAAATGAGGGGAAGGGGGGGGACATGACCTACTGAAGGAACCTCTCTTGAAGATCTACTGTTATGGTAAGTTTGTACATAACTGTACTAGCTCAGTTCTAGAGGGTTCCTTCAGTAGGTCATTACATACAGGACTGAATCCCAAGCAGTCCCTCATGAGAGAGACTGAGAGAAACAAGGGAGGAGGAGAAAATAAATTCCAGCAAAACTGAAGACAGAAATGGACCCAGCCTAGGACAGAAGGCCCTGCAAGATGGCTAGGCCGAAACCTGCCCTCCGCCTAGAAGCAATGTCCAGACTGTAGTGTTTGGTGAAGGTATGGACAGAACTCCAAATGGCTGCGATGCAGATGTCAGCCACAGAAACGTTCCACAAAAAGGCGGTGGAAACAACCATACCCTGGTAGAATGATCTCTGATGGGACCTGGAAGATATTTGTTGTACTTTTGGTAACAGTAACGAATACAGTGCCAAACCAGTGGGAAAGACACTGCTTATAAACAGCTTTGCCTGCAGACCTGGGGGCAAAGGAGACAAAAAGCTGATCGCAGCTACAAATGTCTGTCATCCGGTGTGTGTAACACCAGAGGATCCGATGGACGTTCATGGTATGCAGGAGTGCCTCACCTCTGTTCGCAGGGGACAGAAAGAAAACTAGAAGCTCTACTGATTGGTTCAGTGTGGCTTCTGACACCACGTTAGGTAAAAACTTAGGATTTGTCCTGAGGACTGTCCAGTCCTTACGAAAATAAGATAAGGCTCTTTACAAACTAAGGCCTGAAGCTCCGAAATCCTTCAAGCTGAAGTAATGGCATCCAAACATAATGTCTTCCAGGAGAGGAAGGGTAAATCACAGCTCATCGCTGGTTCAAATGGAGGGAGAGTAAGTTTCTCCAACACTAAGTTTAAATCCCAAGGTGGCGTCGGGCTGCAGATGGGTGGTTTCAGATGGAGAATCCCTTTCAGAAAGGTTTTTCAGCTCTCCAACTGAGCCACAGGTTTACCATCCACCAGCTCGTGGTACGCCGAGATTGCTGAAAGGTGGACCATTAAGGAAAAATACGACAGACCCGAGTCTGAAAAATGGAGGAGGTATTCCATGACTTGCTGGGCAGAGCAAGAAAATGGGTTCCAATTCTTGGAAGTTGCCCAAATAGAAAAAGGTTTCCACTTCATGGCATAGGTGGAAGGTGTAGAGGGTTTTCGAGCCTCTACTAAGACTTGAGCAACTCAAGAGGGGACCCTGAAGCAGGAAATCGCTATATCTGCAGAAGCCATGCATGAAGATGCAGTCTTCTGAGCCCCAGATGAACTAGATGACCTTGATCCTGGGTCAGGAGGTCATGAGTCACTGGAAGTGGAACCGGTGGTTCTCTCGTTAGCTGTTGCGGCAACAGGAACCAAATTTGTCTCGGCCAGAGAGGGGTGATGAGGATCATTCTCCCTTCCTCTGCCTGAAGCTTGAGGAGAACCCTCTGGACAATGGGAAACAGAGAGAAGGCATACAAAAATGTCCCTGTCCAAAAGAGAGACAGCATGTCATGCCAGAAAGCACCATGCCCTGGAACAAGCGAGCAAAAACTGGGAAGTTTTGCATTGGAGTGGGAGGTGAAAAGGTCGATTTCTGGATACCCCCACTTTAGAAAGAGAGACTCTGCCACTTCCTGATTTAGCTCCCATTTGTGGCTTAGTGTCCGAGAACTGCTGAGACTGTCTGCCAGGACATTTTAAATGCCTGGAACATGCACGGCCACTAGGGCCAGGTTGTGCTGGACCACCCAGTTAAACACCCGCATTGCCTCCCTGCAAAGGGGGTACGAGTGAGTTCCTCCTTGTTTGTTGAGGTACCAAACTATTGACATATTGTCCATCTGGACAAGCAGTGATCCCTTGGGAAGGAGGGTCTGAAAGGCCTGTAAGGTGTACAAGACCGCCCTCAACTCCAAAACATTGTGTGTAATGATGCGTCCCAGCTGGACAACAGTACTTGCGCTTGATGCTCCCCTAAGTGTGCCCCCCATCCCGTATTTGATGCGTCTGTAGTCAGGGATGCTGATGGGGTCGGGCTCCTGAAAGGAATCCCCAAGGAAAGGTTGCAGGGTTTCCTCCACTACAGCAGTTCTTTCTGAACTACAGACGACACCAGGACCGGGTGGTCCAGGTCATCCAGCAGTTGATCCCATTGCACCCACAAGGACCATTGAGTGAATCTTATGTGGAGCCTTGTGAGGAGAACAGTATTGATGGAGGCTGCCATCATGCCAAGAAGGTGGAGGACCTCCTGGGATGGGATAGTCCTGGATGAGGCAATCAAAGAAGCCTGACGGACTAGGGTCTTCACCCTGTCTGGAGGAAGGATGGCTCTGCATTGGGACTATGTCCAAGGCTGCCCCAATGAATTAGAGTCTCTGGGACATATAAGAGATGATTTCAGTCTGTTGACCGTAATCCCCAATTTTCTGAAAAGGTCCAAGGTGAAGACAGAGCCTCCAGTAAAGAGTGCCTAGAAGGGGCTGAGATCAGCCAGTTGTCTAGGTAAGGGAAAACTGCAATACCCTTGCGGCGTAGAAAGGCCGCCACTATCGCCAGGCACTTGGTGAATACCCAAGGTGCTGAAGAAAGACCAAAGGGGAGAGCCTGAAACTGGAAATGCTCCCCCTGAAATAGGAACCGCAGGAAATGGTGGTGGCTGGGGAAGATCGAGCTGTGCAGGTAAGCATCCTGCATGTCCAGAGCGCACAGCAAATGATCCTCCAAAAAGAAGTGGAAGAAGTCTCTGGAGCGTCAGCATCCTGAACATTTTGTATTTGATGAACAGATTGAGACTGCTCAAGTCAGGGATGGGTCTCAAGTTTCCCGTCTTTCTTGGAACCAGGAAAAAATGGGTGTAAACCCCCCTTCCCCTTTGCTGGAGGGGAACACACTCTATTGCTTCCTTGAGCAAGAGGCTTTGGATTTCCTCTGAAATGAGAAGAGCCTGATCCCTGGAGTAGGAAGACCTTTTTGGAGGGGACTCTGGAAGAATTTCCAGAAACTCAATAGTGTGTCTGACGGACATTAGTTGCAGGACCCATGCATCGGAGGTTACGTCCATCCAGTCCTGCATATGGTGGGTGAACCTCTCCCCACTGACTCCTCACAGTGAGGCTGAGGGGTAGGTGGGGGTAGGGAGTCAGGAGGTGGCAGGGCATTCAGGAGGAGGGCCTCCTGAGTGTACTGGTTCTTGGAGGAGGGAGGAGTTGTGGAGCCCGTGGCCTTATGTTTGCCCCGGTGTTGAGCCGGGGTCTGCTTCCTCTGCCTCCACGTCCCTCTCCAAAAGGGCTGCTGCTGTTGTTGAGTGCCCAATCAGCACATAGACTGCACTGATCTCAGGGCGAGGCCTCTGTCCTGAAGATCTGTAATGATATCTTTGGTATCACCACCAAAAAGCACCGGGCCTCTAAAGGGGACATCATGTATCACAGACTGTACCTCATTAGCGAGGCCAGAAATGCGAAGCCAGGCATGCCTGCTAAGAGAGAGGGCAGTCACTGAGGCACAGGCTATGGAGTTGACAGAGTCATATGTAGCCTGCAGAGCATGCCTACAGGAGACTCGTGAGAGGCGGAGATCATTGGTGAGCTCCTCCTCCTTGAGGCTAGAAGGTTCCATGGCCTGGACTTGAGCCTCTAGCCTGGTCAGGATGGCTTTTTGTTGTGAGATCATATGGGTCACATAATTCAGGGACCGAAGTGTGCATGTGGCCGAGGAGTAAACCTTCCTGCCAAACTGGTCCATCTGCCTCGACTCTTTGTCTGGAGGAGAGGTGCTCATGTGCTTGGGTGTAGAGGAGTGATCATGAGCAGCTGAAATAATGATGGAGTCAGCATTTGGAGGTGCCTTAAGAAAAGAGGCTTCCTTAGGCACCCGGTATAATCTGTCTTTCCTCTTGGGGACAGCTGGGAGAGAATGGGGCATCTGCCAGACCATGGTGGTGAGGTCTTGATGAATTCCAATCCAGGGAGGAACTGGGACCGGTAATAGAGACTCCAAATCCAGATGTTTGGTGAGCCTCTGATGCATGGGGTCTTGTTCCTCGGACTCCCAATTGAAAAAATATTTCATGGACCTCAAGAGGTCCGAAAAGGCAGGGTCCTCTGCGGAGGACTTGGAGGAAACCTTGCCTTTGGCACCCCCGGTTTCCTCCAGAATTTCCACCACTGACTCATCGGCATCCTCATCATCATCATCATTATCGTCATCCACCCCCCTCATCTGAGAGGTCATGAATGTCTGGGAGAACCATGGTATGACAGGCCATCCCCGAGATGTGGACTGTGGAAGGAGGAGACAAGCTTCTTGAGGACAGAGATCTGAAAGCACGTGAGAATGAAGCCAACTTTCCAGATCTGACACCAGCCCCGAATGCACCCCCTGCCACCAAGACTGGATTAAAGTGTGGCCAGAACTGGTGGGGGCGGGGTGGAAGGAGGTTGAGGTTGGGGGGGAAGGAGGAGGAGGGGGGTTTACCAGGGGACGTGGGTACTGGTACCCATGGTAACCCGGGAAATGATAACCCTGGTAGGGATTATACCCAGGGTAATACTGCCCCAAAGAACTCCAGTGAGGAGGGAGACCAGCCGGGTAGTGGTCTCCAGGATACCCCGGGGGGTAATGGGGGACAGTTCGTGGTCTAGAATAAATTCCCAACATCAGGGGGTCTAACGGAGTGGGAACCCACGTCAAGCCCATTGTAGTGAAAATCGGTGGCAGATCCGGTGTCAGGAGCCCAATGTCAGGGGTACCAACATCAGGACCAGCACCACCCAATCCAGCACTGGAGAGGGATCCGGCGTCGGAGGGGCTGGCATTGGAGCCGGATGAAGGGGACCAGATGGAGGGACCGTGTCTGGCACTGAAGTCGAGGGCTGGGGCAGATGACTGGGCCCAGGCTCGGAGGTTCTCGTCGGAGGTTCCAGCATTCTGTTAGATTTCGCTGGATCCGACAGTGGGATCTGGACCAGAATATTAGCTGGATCTGTGGGGATCCCACCCGAGAGGAGAGGAGGGACCTCCACTGGTAGGCCAGATGGCTGAGGAGGGGCTTCCTTTCCCGAGACCCCATCAGGGGAAGGCAAAACGGACCCCAAAGAAGAGTTTTCTATGTCGAGGGGTTCCACACTGTCCTTGCCAGAAGTACCCATCAGAGAAGAGGAGGGTACCAGTGGGGGAGAGGGGCAGTCTCCCCTGGTTCTTCCGGACATCGGGTGAGGCGCCGTTAGGCCTCCATGGAAGAACCATGTCTGGGCAGCAGTCGGAAATGGTCATCTTACCAGACAGAGCTGGGTGGGGGAGGAGCCCCTGGTTGACTTATCGGCTGAAACCGGGCAGGTCCCCAAGACCTGGGGAGCCGACTTATCAGAGACTGGGTGGTCCCCGGAGGAGCCGGGGGGCCGACTTAGCGGCAGGAGCAGTGCGGCCGTCGGAGGAGCCAATGGATGACTTACCCATGGAAGTTTTGTCCGACTTACCCGTCTGTTGTCTTCACCTTAAGCTGTTGGGAAATGGCCTTGCTCGCCGAGGGCCAAGAGTCCTCAGGCTGGGCCTCTGTGGAGTGCTCCCACTCCCGAGGTTTCTCCTTGCGGTGCTCTTTCTTTGAGGGAGAAGATTTGTGGATCAGGTCCATTTGCTTTTCTAATGAAGCAAGACGGACTTTTAGAAGGTGGACCTCCAAAATCTGCTGTCTCCGCTTTCTGGTGGCCTGATTGAACAGTTGGCACTCCGGCCTGGATGAGACAGGATGGTCTGGGCCGTGACAGATCACACATTTAAGGTGAGCATCTGTATGAGAAATTTGTGTGCCGCAGGATGAGCACTTCTTCTTGGGTGAAGATATAAGAGAAGTAGAATTTTGAGAAAAAAAAATAAGCAAAGGAAATATCCAACGCAAGAACTAACACGACGATCACTAATGGAAATTTGCAATGCGACTGACATGAGATAACAGCAGGAAAGAACTTGAGGGTGGGCATGGGGACCGTCCACTATATACGACCACGCTGATGTTGGTCACGTGGCATTGAGTGGACGGTCCCCCATCAGGTATTGCTAGAAAAGTCTGCCATGCAGCCCAGACACCAGATGGCGCTAGCCCTATATGTAATGACTTGCTGAAGGAACCCTCTCGAAGTAAGATCTTTTTATTCAGTCTCTGTAGTCATGAATGGGTGATTCAGGCTGCTGCTTGTGAGAAAGCAGGTATCCTCTTGGCTTCACATTCCCCCTGAAAAGGACTCCAGAAAAATCAATTCTTTAGCTAAGAAGGGGTACCTGGGGGCTTTCTTATGTGTAAGGCAAGCCTCCTACATAGCCTATGTCTCTAGGTACCAGATGTCCTTATGGGAATCCATCCAGGAACTGGCCAGCAAGACTTCACACCAGCTGGCAGCTGACCTGGGGGAAATTGCTAAAAATTGGGTGGAAGCAGCTGAGTACCAGATCCACATGGCTGTGGATACTAATGACAGTGCTCCTAGAGTTATGGCCACTGCTGTTTCCCAGAGGAGGTTTGCATGGTTAAGGTGCATTTACCTCTCACAGGACAATAAAACTAAAGCAATGGAATTTCCCCTGGTAGAGAATTCTTTCTCTGAGACAGAGGCATACATGAAAAAGATGGATAAATACAGAGCAGCATGCAAGAATACTGCAGTCAAGGAAAAGGCTGTCACTCCTCAAAAACAGTAAAGTAGGGGAGGCAGGGGCCGACCCTATCAGAGGCCATTTTACCAAGCCCAGGCCTTCCCTACCTACCAGCAGCAAAGTGGCTACTTTCGGGGTAGAGGCAGAAGAGGTGCAGGTCATGCTGGGCCTAGCCCCCAGCCCAAGACCCCTGCCAAGCAGACCCCCTGAGGTGATTGTCCAGTCGCCTCCCCTTCCCAAGTAGGGGGCAGGCTGGCTTATTACGTGCAGGCATGGGAAACCATTACCACAGACAAGTTGGTCCTGGAAGTAATAAGCCAGGGTCTTGCTCTAAGCTTCAAGTCATTTCCAAAAAACAAGAGCAAAACTGTTCAAACCTGCCACCAGATCAAACAGCCCTGTTGGAGGCAATGGTATCTACTCTACTGCAAAACAGAGCAGTGGAACCTGTTCCATTCCCTTACAGGGGAAAAGGGCTGTATTCAAGATACTTTCAAACCTTGAAAAAAATGGGGAGTGGCGACCCAGTCTGGATTTAAGATACCTCAGCAAGCATCTGACAAAACCAAAGTTCAAATGGTCACTCCGGTTCTGATCCTTCCCACTCTAAGACAAGGGGAATGGCTGGCATCCCTGGATCTCAGGGATGCCTACTTTCACATCCCCATCAGGCAGTCTCACAGAAAGTGTCTTGGGTTCAACTGCCTTCAGGCCATTATCAGTTCAGGGCTCTACCCTTTGGCTTATCGTCAGCACCAAGAACCTTCACAAAGTGCCTGGCAGTAGTCGTGGCACATCTGAGAAAGATAGGGGTCACAGTCTTCCCTTACCTGGATGACTGGCTAGTCATGGGGCATTCACCCCAGCAGGTAGAGGAATCTCTAATCACTACACAGAATACCTTACAGTTTCTAGGGTTCCTGGTAAAGCTTATGAAATCAGTTCTAAAGCCAGTCAAGCTCCTGGAGTTTATAGGGGCAGAACTGGACACAATTCAGGCAAGAACTATCCTGCCACAGGCAAGGGTGGACAGCATAGTTCAGCTAGCAGCCTCCTTCTGGCTCCATGTCCCTCAGACAGCAAGGCATTTTCTTCAGCTCCTAGGCCATATGGCTGCAGACAGAGCCATGGTCCCAGGAGCTAGGTTTCAGACGAGGGACATTCATTTCCACTTCAGGTCCCTTTGGTCCCAGAGAAGGGATTCCCTGTCCAAAGCGATGCCAGTGACCTTCACACTGATACAGGCCTTGCAGTGGTGGCAGGCAAAGGACAGCCTCGGGGTAGGGGTTCCTTTCTTGCAGCAGTCTCCTTCCATGGTGCTGACAATGGATGCTTCCCTCCTAGAGTGGGAAGCCCACCTAGGAGACCACAGTGCACATGGCACATGGACCAAGCAGGAATCTCTGATGCACATAAACTTGCTGCAGCTCAGAGCAGTGCTGCTGGCACCACACTCTTGCCAAAATAGTGCAGGGAAAGGTGGTTCAAGTCAGGACAGGCAACACAACCACCATGTACTACATAAATAAACAGGGAGGGGCCCAGGTTCTCTGTCCTGTGTACAGAAGCCATGAAGGTCTGGAGTCTGGCCTACTCCCTAAAGGCCTCCCTGTCAGCAGTCCAACTACCAGGGAAGGACAATGTTTTGGCAGATGCACTAAGCAGGATCAATCAGAGCCACCATGAATGGACTCTGAACAGGCAAGTCCTGTTAACAGTATTTAGGAGATGGGGCACTCCAAAGATTGATCTCTTTGCAGCCCCAGATAATCACCAGTTGCCCCAGTTCTGCTACAGGCCACCAGTTTGGGACTCAGTACCTCTGGATGTACTGCGTCTGGACTGGATAGGCAAATTCTTGTATGCCTTCCTTCCATTCCCTTATATATTCAGGGTTCTAACCAAACTCAGATGTCAGCCAGTGAGAATGATACTGATTGCCCCAGTCTGGGCCAGACAGCCATGACACTCTATGCTGCTGACTCTGTCAGTCACCAGCCCAATCTGCCTCCCTAGGAGGCACAACCTTCTGACATCCTACCAAGGGAAGATCCTGTACCCCAGCCTCAGGTCCCTCAGGCTTAAAGTCTGGCTCTTGAAGATATTGAGTATGCAGGCTTGCAACTCTCTGAAGGGGTGATGGACATCCTATGAGTCTCTAGGAAGCCCTCCATCAGGAAAACGTACACATCTAAATGGAAGAGATTCTCTACATGGTGTTCCCAAAGGGATATAGACCTTCAAGAAGCTGGCTTGGCTGTCCTGTTAGACTATTTGGCACACCTTCACTCTCCAGGCCTCCGACCATCCACTCTCAAGGTGCATTTGGTGGCTGTCTCTGCCTATATCTAAGCAGGGAAGAGCCCTTCCCTGGCTTCTAATGTTATCTTCAAAAAATTTTTTAATGGGCTGCTCCATTTGAATCCCCCTCATAGGGAACCTACTCCTTCTTGTGACCTGAACATCTGCATAGCACAGCTGATGCCGCCCCATTTTAAACCCATGTCCTCAGCAGAGCTTAAATACTTGACATGAAAAACTGTTTTTCTGGTAGCTATCACATCAGCAAGGAGGATCAGGGAGCTACAGGCCTTGTCTGTGGAACCAAACTACATTGCTCTCCACAGGGATAAGGTTGTCCTCAGAACAAATAGGAAATTTCATCCCAAAGTGGTTTTGGATTCTCACTTGAACCAGACCATTACATTACCTGTCTTCTTTACTGACCATTCCAGCTCAGGTGAGTGCAGGCTGCATAGCCTGGATGTTAAAAGGGCTATCAGATATTATCTGAATCAGACAAAAGGCCATAGGAATGCATATACACAGCTGTACCTCACCTATGGAGAAGTGGGAAAGGGCAAACCAGTCACAAAAAGGACCATTGCACGATGGATTGTGGCCTGTATTCAGTTCTGCTATGGCAAACTGGGTAAGGAGCCACCAGTGGGCCTGAGGCCTCACTCTACCTGGGGGACAGCTGCTTCCATAGCAGCTGCAAGGGATGTTCCCCTACTTGAGATCTGCAAAGCAGTTACCTGGAAAACTGTTCATACATTCACCAAGCACTACTGCCTGGATACCCAGGCTAGGAGTGATGCTAGGTTTGGCATAGCAGTACTGCAAAGCCTATTCCCTAAGTAGGTGCTGTGCTCAACTCCAAGGGGCACTGCTTGGTAGTATGCATTTGTCAGAATACAGTAAGACTTCCTGGGGTCTGAAGAAAAAATACTTACCATAGTAATCTTGTTTCTTCCAGTGGAATCTTACTGTGTTCTTTTTTATTGCAGCTTTGTTTTCTCCTTGCTGCAGTGCCTTTTACCGGCGGGGGCATCCAGCCACCGACTCTGCCCGTGGGGAGAGCAGCAGGCTCACTCGCATTATGGGGGGGGTACAGCACGGCTGTCACTGATCCTCTAGAGGGTTCCCCTGTCCCTGCCAGCCGGACCAGCGCCAAGCCCCCCAGAGCGATTCCATGACAGTCCTCCCCGCACTGCAGGACGCGGCCATCAAGCTGCATGGTCGCGCCCAGCCTTTTTCCTGTTTTCTCCCCAATGGGAGCACGGACGTGCAATGATGTCCATGCACCTAAGTGCTGACGTCCACCGTGCTCCCCGCCGTCCAGACACACGTGCATCTGTAGTACCACCAGGTGTCCCCAGGGATCACCAGAGCATGGTGTGTAACCCACCCATTCCCCCAGGGCTGGGAGAGCAGTCATCGGACGCTCAATCCCAGTCCTCCCCTGCCAACCCCCGATGTTCTGGCTCGTTCCCGAACCTGGGTTGCCGGCGTGGAGCGAGGTGTGGCATCCAGCGTCTCAACCCTCAGTGCCACTGGGCCTGATGAATCTTACAGTATTCTGACCTGCCACCATGCCTCCTTTACTACAACCTGGGGGCACTGCACTCGAGCTGTCACTCTCAGAAATGTTAGACCCCTGGGGTGGTTTTTTTCATGGGCATCTGTGACTTGAGTCTTTTTAATGCCCTTGATGGGTTTATAGTCATTTGACTCAATAAGTTAGATATTGATTATTAGTGTATTCTATAGTTTTTTGCTTAGCATAGCTTAGTTTATCTCATTATTGCTCTTACCACTATAAGTTTGCTCGTAAGAATCTGGCAGTTACACAGATTGTAGCAGGGACAGTAGTCTGAAAACAGCTCAAGCCTATTGAACGTTCCACTATTAGCACATAGGCTTTTAACTCTCTCATCTCCGGGCAGTTCAACTGGAAAAACAAACTACATTTGTTTAAATATAGTACGACTCCCTTGGAAGAAACAAGATTACTATGGTAAGTAATTCTTTCTTCCTGCTGTTACAGGACTGCCCCCCAGTGACTGGGGAGGTGCAGTTATTTACATGGTCAGGAATACATGGTTCCTACAGTAACAGAACTGCCCTCTAGAGGTCAGGTGGTGATTTACATGGACAGGAATACATGGCTTCTACTGTTACAGGACTGTACCCTGGAGGTTGTGGGAGGTACTGTGATTTACATGGTCAGGAATCCTTGGCTCCCGCCTTCTGCAGGACTGCCCCTGATTAATAGGAGCGGTGCAGTGATTTACATAGACAAGAATACATGGCTCCTATTGTTACAGGACTGCCATCTGGTGGCCGGGGCAGGTGCTGAGATTTACATGGTCAGGTAAACATGGTTCCTGCTGTTACAGAACTGCTCCCTGGTGGCCAGGGGAGGTGGTGTGACTTACACAGTCAGGAATACATGACTTCTGCTGCTGCAGGACTGCTCCCTAGTGGTGAGGTGGTGATTTACATGGACAGGAATACATGACTCTTGACATTACAGGACTGTCCACAGTAATTTGGGGGGGATGGAGTGCAGTGATTTACATGGACAGGAATACATAGCACCTGCTAATACAAGACTGTCCTCTGGTTGCTGGGTCAGGTGTTGAGAATTATATGGTCAGTAAAATAAGACTCTTGCTGTTACAGGACTACCACCTGGTGGCCAAGGGAGGTTGTGTTATTTACATAGTCAGGAACACATGGCTCCTGCTTTTTCAGGATTGCCCCTTAGTGATCATGTGGTGATTTACATGGACAGGAATACATGGTGCCTGCTGCTACAGGACTACCCTCTGGTGGCTGGGGCAGGTGCAGTGATTTACATAGACAGGAGTACATGGTGACTGCTGCTACAGGGTTGGCACCTGATAACCGGGGGAAGCTGCAGTGATTTACATGGACAGGAATACATGGCCCCTGCTGCTATAGGACTGCCCTCTATTAACTGGAAGAGGTGCTCTGATTTCCATGGACAGGAATACATGACCCTGCTGCTATAGGATTGCCCCTAGTAACTGGAGGAGGTGCTCTGATTTCCATGGACAGGAAAACATGGCTCCTGCTGCTACGGGACTGCTCCCTGGTGAATAGGGGAGATGCAGTGATTTACCTGGACAGGAATTCATGGCTTCTGCTGCTACAGGACTGCCCTTGGGAGACTGGAGGAGGTGCTGTGATTTACCTGGTCAGAAATACATGTTTCATGCTGTTACAGGACTACCCTTTGGTAGCTGGGGAGGTGCAGTGATTCACATTGTCAGAAATACTTGGCTCCGGCTTTTACAGGACTGTACCCTGGTGGCCGGGGCAGATGCTGTGATTTTCATGGACAGGAATATATGTCTAATGCTGTTACAGGACTGTACCCTAGCGGCTGGGGCAGGTGCTGTGATTTTCATGGACAGGAATACACAGCGCCTGCTGCTGCTGCAGGACTGCCCCCTGATTGCTGGGGGAGGTGCGGTTATTTACATGGTCGGGAGAACATGGCTCCTGCTTTTACAGGACTGCCCTCTGGTGGCTGTGGGAGGTACAGTTATTTACACTTTAAAGAATACATTGCTTCTGCTGTCACAGGACTGCCCCCAGTGGGCGGGGGGGGGGTTCAACTGCATGGACAGAATTACATGGATCTGGAATGAGGGATAACATTCTGCCAATGGCATGATTCAACCCTATGATTCATCCAGTCTTGTGCAGTGAGTGTTACCCACAGTGAACTTGGTGAGCTTGGTGCAAGCCCATTTCTTATTGGCTAGAAATGTCTCCAATCTTAGGAAGCATCCCTGTCTGCTCTCATCTCCTCTCCTCTCCCCCATTCATCCCTTCCTTCTACTTTCACCACACTGCTGATGGCTACAGCTTTACATTTTCTGGTTGACAAACTTCTATTGGTCAGTCTGATTGCTCCAGTCACCTTCTTACTGTCTGGAAAACCTCTCTTTATCCATCTCTTCTCTGCTGTTCCCTCTATCATGTCTCTCTTTCATTGTCGTTACTCACTTTCCTGAAAGAGCATATAGCCTCAAGTCACCATGTAAGTTTATGCTACCCCCTCTATTATTCTGTCATCACCTAACTTCACAAGTTGCATGCCTAGGACTGGCATCGAAAGAATTAGCTAACGGCCTGATCCACAAAGTAGCAAGTAGTATGCACAATTTATACATATACCTGTCATGTTGCACTTCACCCCAATGCCTGTCTGCATGGCTCAACAGCCCTCCCCCCCGCACATTGCTGTCTGAGAGTGTGGAGTGTCATGTAAGAGCCACAGCTCTCCCAAACGGGCAGAACTGTGCTGACTCCAGGCATCCAGATGCCCATATCAGCACCACAGTAGATCCCCTCTTCCAGACCAAGTGAGGGAGCATAGGACTGGAAGTCCTCCAGGGACTACCACATCCTCATGGAGTCCACCATATTTTGGCCAAAGCAACCAGACTGTACTGGAATGGCTTCCTGCCTTCCAAACCAGCTCAAGGCTTGGGGCAGCTGAAGAGGAGGCAAGTCAGGCTTCCAGGGATGTCCCCATGTGAGGAACTGAGTGCATGTATTTGCCATACGTAGTATGTGTTACCTCTGCCAACTCTCCGTACCATGCAGAGTAGGTCCTGGATCAGGTGCTTCTATGTCCCTGCCCCTCTGCCCACCCCTGACATGGTTGTATGTATAGGTGTACCAGCGACATGGGATTGGGTGCCAGAGGGGGGTGGTGCGCATCCAGATCTGTGGATGTGCAGAGGTTACCCCACATGCAAAGCAGAACCTACATGCACCACCTGCCTGCATAAGCACCCCTCTGCAGCTGCACAGCCTTTTGTGGATCAAGCCTGCAATCTTTAAACCTTAGAGTGAGAGGCTCCTAAATTTGGGTGGTATAATGTACTAACCAGCAACACATGTCATGCCTCCACCTGTGTGGAGCCTTCTAACAGCAGTTTTCCAAAAAAAAGCTCCCATGTAAAGTGAGAGGGAACCCAGATAATATGCCCACTATAAATAATATGTTCATGAACCTGATAGTATGCTCAAGGCACACACTTAACACTTAATGCTACAAAAACAGAAACTACAGTAATGACACAATCAGTAACAGCAAGACAGACAGTAATTCAGGTACAAATGAATGTAAGGACTATATCTGGGGGACACATGGTTCTAGAGAAGAAAGGCAGGGTTAGATGCAATAAACAAACAAAAAACAGCTGTCCACCCCTCTCTAGTGAAAATCCACCGCCCTCCAATCACAGGCAATGATATAGCCATCTCCATTTGGAAGTATTTGACTCCCCAAAATTAGGGTTAACAAAAGACCTTCTAAAATCAAAAGCATGGAAGCATTCCACTTCCTGAAAGAGGGAAAAAAGAAAATGTGATAACTTTCAACTCTGTTGGCATGGAAGTGAAAACTTTTGATTTTTTGTTTGTTTTACAAGTAATATTTCATATTTAAATTACAAAAATGAATCTCTTAGAGTGGTGACTTCCAACATTTGGGACAGGTGAAACATTTAGACTTCTACAAAAATGGAATGACTTCCAACTTTGGGCTAACAGACTTTTTTGACTTCCATCACCTAAAAACTAACTGAACCCCTGATCACCGGCAGTTGCTTAGCAAACCCTCTATTAGGCTGCCTATGTTAGCTAATGACACTAAGCTAGCCTAGGTAGTGGACTCCCTTCACAATGAATGCACACTTCAGGGGACCTCAACAAGCTGGGTGATTGGTCAAATTCCAGAAACCTCAGATGTAATGAAGCCAGTTGTATAGAGCTACAGTAGACTTGGGAAGTAAAATCAATCATAGGACCCACATACTGGGCTTAATTCTCAAAAGTGTCAGAATGTCGCAAGCCATAGAGAGATAGATATATGGTAGTATATTCTTGGATATATATATGGTAGGATGGTAGGAACACCATTAGGGCTGTAGTTTATTCATTAATATAATTGTAGTTCTATGTCTGTACAGTTCATGTCATGTCCAGTGGGCTTTTCTTTGTCTATGTCCAGTGGTGTGTGGCCACTGTCTCTGGGTTGAATAAAGATGGCTACTGAACAGACGTGCCATGTCTGAGTCTCTCTGCTGAGGGCACAAATATATTGCAGTGCTGAACATATGGTGCACGGTGTTTGCGGCATTCCCTGGCTGGCATTTGGGATTCTCAATCCCGAGTGCCACATGCCACCAGTTAGACCAGCTTTTGTTGGTCTAACTTTGTGTCAATCATGGGACCTTTTTACAGGGTTTGCACTGAATATTTGACTCAAGCCAGCATAAAAAGGGTAAAGTGTCATAAATGTATGTGACCTATGAGAATCGAGTTCAGGGTGCGATGATGTGTTAGGCCCACTGCTGGGTTCGACACAGGGCTTGTCGCAAGTCTGCATCTCCCTTTCAGAATCAGGCTCACTGTGTGCCACTTCTCTTTCTGCAGCAGAAAAGGACAAGGGTCTTCAGGCCTGTGATGCAGTGAATCCTGCCACTGTTTTTTGTTTGTTTCATTTTTATGGCTGCGTGGGCAGAGCTCTGCAGACATTATGCCAACATCTCAGAAAAGCACTGTGGAAACACGTGACTCGACCCCTGTCCGGTGTGCTTCCACAGTGCTGTGGCACAGTTTTCATTGGCTGTGTTTATGCAGCCCTTCCCCTCCACCGGCCGCATGAACATACCCACTTCATAGGCACTTCTTTTTCTTCCACAACTTCGGAAGTGATGGCTGCCATGCACAAGATGGTGATGCTGAATTAGACTGTGCATGTGTGAGTATCACACATGCGCAGTTCATTCATCGTCACCATCTTGTGCACGGCATACTCTAGTGGTGCTTATGAAAACTCGACATAGCCATTTCGGCTCTGACCAGGACTTGTTTTTTTGAAATTTAAATTTATTGAATTTTAGAATAAAAAGAAAAAAAAAACACTACATAAGGGGATACACCTTAAGGGATTAACAAGGAAAGGGAAAGGAATACATGCAACCAGGTTAATAGACACCGAAAAAAAATAAGTACAATCACCGTAATATAAATTGGGACAATACAAAGAGAAGAAAAAACCAAAGAAAAATACCCCCCATCCTCCCCCCAACCCCCCTCCCCATTGCCCGGGAGAGTTGCACAAGTAAAAGGGAGGCCAGGTCGGTAAAGGGACAACTGTAATATGGGAGCTAATAGCACTGGGTGATCTAAAGTGGCAAACAAAACTAAGGATAAGAAAAGCCAGAAACATGCCTACCTAAATAAAGTGCACTCAACTTGCCCCATTTCTGATCAAAGACACCCGGACTATACCTGAAACTACATAATAAGGTTTTTCGGTATTGAGACTGAGACATCTCCTAAGCCACTCTTGATAGGTAATAATATCTTGGTCTAACCAATGCCTGAGGACCAATTTTTAACTGCCATTGAGATAAATGCCATGTGATATCTCATGCCTTCACCGAGATGCGGAGTAGTCACCCAAAATACAAATACCCAGATTAAATAACTCTTTCAGACCTAACAGAGGTCAAGACTGTTTCTGAGGCGTCCCATAATGGCGCACATTAGCACAATCCCAGAAAATATGCAACAAGGTTCCTTGGTGGCACCACATCTCAAACAGAGACTAGACTCCAGTTTACCAAACTTGGCCAACTTAACTGGAGTATAGTAGAGATTGTTTAAGATATAGTATTGGGTCAGCCTGTGATTATCTTGGGATAAGTAACGATACACATCCTTCCAAATTGAGTCCCAAGCGGGGAGGAGCGAGCCAGAGAGTGACCAGATTTTGGAGCCCTCTAAGGAGCGGGGAAAGGTCGCAACAGTTTGTTATAAATGATGGAAATACTTCTACGCGAGCCAGCTGCCTCATGTATCTTCTCAAGAAAAGGCCTTAGTTTGGAGGGGGAGCAGGTTGGCCCCAAGGTTTGGAGGATCAGATGTCTCAGTTGAAAAACTTTAAAAATACATCCCTGAGGAATGTGAAGGGACTTTAAATTCTATCCAAATTGAGGAGAGTACTTTGCACATACAAAGACTCCACAGACAAATCTTGTAACTGCGGAAGCCAGTCAGTGACTAACCAGCTACCTCCAATTTTGAGGTTAGGATTTAAAACCAGGGGTTGGGCTGCATCTTTGGACGGGAGGAAATTAAAGAAGCTCCAGCACTGGGAAATAACTCTAATGGACAGGCCTATAGGGGATTCACGGATGGCAGGGGGGAGCGAGGAGAATGGGTACCAGAAAATGTGAGCAGGGCTCAGATTGGCTTGTGCTAATAAATTCAACTCAAGCTGTTGCCATATGGGTGGATATGTGGAAGGCAGAGTGTTTGACAACTTCCCTAAACTAGCCAAGTGACTAGCCCAATAATAAAGCAAGAGATTGGGTAGGCGAAGGCCCCCCTTATCCCTGGACACGGTAAGCTTGAGAAAGGCTCTACGGGGTTGTTTCCCCTTCCAAACAAAGTTCGATAGTGTCGAATTAACCTGAGTAAAGAACTGCCTGGGTAACCAAATGTTGAGATGAGTCAGTGGGTATAATAGCCGGGGCAGAATATTCATTTTAATGATATTAATTCTCCCCCAAGTGGAAAGAGGCAACCATTGCCAACGATCGAGGTCACACCGAATTCTCCTGACAGCATCGTCCAAATTGAGTTCCTTGGCCAAGCCTTCCCCCCTGGTTACATGAACACCTAGGTATTTAAAGGAAACCGGAGACCATTTCATACCGAACCGCTCAAAATCCAATTTAAAGATGAGCGAGTTAACCGGGCATATGACCGATTTAGAAACATTCAACCTGTAGTTGGATACCTGACCAAAACGGTCAATGATTTGGAGGACATGAGTTAAAGATTGTACGGGGTTGGTAAGGTATAGCAGTATGTCGTCAGCAAAGACCGATAAGGTTAGGGGAAGTTGCGCCAGGGTACAACCCCTGATTTGCGAAGAACCTTTAATACTCACCAGCAATGGTTCCAAGTACAGGTTGAATAGGTAGGGGGATAGGGGGCAGCCTTGCCAGGTGCCAGCACATAAGGGGAAACTGGAGGAAAAGACCCCGTTACAATAAACTTTAGCCAAGGGGATTTGTAAATTGCCATAATCATTTGGATAAAGGAGTCAGGAAAGCCCATTCTCCTCAGAGTAGCCCATAGAAAGTCCCAGTTCACTCGGTCGAAAGCTTTTTCAGCGTCAAGAGCAACTAGGACCATAGGATCTGGCAAGGTACGGGTTACCTGAAGGACATGGGCAAGGGTTCTCAGATGGTCCGCAGACGATCGCCCCTGAACGAAGCCAACCTGTTCCGGGCTCAGCAAATGCTGCCAGACCCTTTTGATTCTGGACGATAGAATTTTAGATAGAATTTTGATGTCATAATTTAAGAGCGATATTGGGCGATAGCTGGCAGGCTCAGTTAGGGGCTTATTGGGTTTAGGGATTAGGATTATTATTGCTTCTAAAAACGAGGGATCAGTCACCACCGCAGAAAACAAGTATTCGTATAGCTTAAGCAACAGAGGGGACAACTCTTTGCAGAAAACCTTGTAAAAGGTTGAGGGGTAGCCATCCAGGCCAGGGGCTTTCCCTAAAGGTAGGTCTTCGATTGCCTCTTCAACCTCACCCAGAGTGATAGGGGCAGACAGCAAATCACAGTGATGAGGCTGGAGGGACGGGAGCTTAATATTGTCCAAGAAACCCTCAACCAATTGGACATGCGACAGTGTGGAGCTGGAACTGTAAATACCTTTATAAAAGACTTCAAAAATGTGGGCAATCTCCCTAGGTAGCGACTTAGAGGTACCATCCTGGGCTTTGAGAGCCGGAATTAAACGGGAGCTCTCTAATTCCTTCAATCTCAATGCTAACATCCGTCCCGATTTTTCTCCTTGATCAATATACCTAGTCCTGGACTTAAAAAGAGCATATTCAACTTTGTCGGGGTTAAGTCATTATATTCGTTCCTAAGTTTGATGAGGGCCGATAAATTAGATGGGGAATTGGAGGAGAGAAGTTTATCTTCGGCCAGTCTCAACCTGCTAGACAGTGACCTAATTTTAGACTCCCTAACCCTTTTCCTAGTAGCTGCGATCTTAATAAGCTCCCCTCTGAGAAAGCATTTAAAGGAGCACCACAGTAAATTCGCGCGGCTCACAGAACCTTGGTTTAGGTCAAAATATATAAGGATCATGTCCCTGATTTGGGAGAGAGAATGTTCTTCCTTCAGAATTTGCATATTGAGTTTCCACAACGTGGCTCGTTGTCCCTGGATACCCGGGGAAATCTTGATCCAAACCAGGGAGTGATCTGAGATAACTATCGGCTCGACACCCACTTGGGAAGTACAACTCATTAATGAGGAACTAACTAGGATGTAATCGATTCTCGACCAAGTTTGGTGAACCTAGGAATAGAAGGAGTAGAGCCGATTATCGGGGTTAAGAAGACGCCAAGGGTCACATAGACCCAACAGGCTAATAAAGTCAGAAAGGGCATGTTGTGCAGGGGACGCTGGTTTAATTGGTCTATAGGTTTTGTCGAGCTCACTGGACGGGGGCTACATTCCAATCGCCCCCTAAGATGAAAAGGGAAGGTAGAAATCTGCTCAGGATATCTGCCAGGGACATAAGGAAGGACGGGTCACCACCCACCAGAGTGTAAATCGCCCCTAAAACCACATTACTATTATCGAGCTGACCCTTGACCAAAATGTACCTGCCCTCCCGATCAATAACACAATCCTCAGCAACGAATCTAATGTGGCATTTAATTAGGATTGCAACCCCCCTACAAGCTTGCGAGCCAAGGGCAGTGAAAACCTGAGTAAACCCCAGCCTACACAATTGCTTTTCCTCAGAGGCAGCCAAATGGGTTTCCTGTATGAAAACTATATCTACACTAAGTAGGGAGCAATTTAGAAAGACCTGGCATCTCTTAAGAGGATCGTTGATGCCTCTAACATTCCAACTTGCAATTTTAGCAAAAACACGAGGCCATGATATCCTACCAAGTAGTAGGCCAAGCACAGGAGCATCACCCACATTACAGAAAAAAGCCATGAAATTACCGCAGGGCAGGCCCAGCAAAAGTAAAAAACCCCACAGATGGTGAAACTCTCCGAGGCACCCTCCCCCCCATAACCATTGGAAAGACACTCCATAACGTATAGCTTAGTCACCAAAACACATATATAATTCAGAACATTGGGATCACCGATACCAGGGAAACAAAGCCCAGGACACGCTGATCTGGAAGAGGTAACCAGACCCTCCACCCCAAATGAAACGCCAACAACTACCACCACAATACCCCCAAAACTATATACAATCCGTCCTCTGTACCAAAGAGGCAAGTATACCACAAAGAATGTCCTATGAAGGATCGGTCCCGGGACTGGCAAACCAACGCTAGCTGCAATAAAACCCTGAGTGGTGTCCCCATTAACAAACAGCAACGTGGCACACAGTAGCAGGGCGAGCCGGTGCACGCAGCCCCCAAACTTGGTAGTGAGACTGCATCTCAAGCACACCTTCCCACCGCCTCCCCCAGCCAGAAATGATGTAGGAAAGGAAAAAGCATAATAGTAACAACTGCCCCAACAAAACACACCCCCAACCCCCAAAATGGAACTTGGATAGGAGCCAAGGCACATAGCAACAATACTTAAATCGGAGCCGGCATAACTTGATGGGGAAGGGAAAAAACTCACCACTTGAAAAGGACAACCCAGCAAACGCTAGTCCCTTCGCTCCGTTACAGGTGAAGTGGTACGGGAGCGAATAAGGAAACGGGGGACTTGGGATCGAGGACAACAATTCCGCCTCCGCAATACCCGGATAGGGGGAGGGGGAGGGAAAAACAGGTTGGACCCAACCGGTGCAACGGTAAAATGGCCCGTGTGGAACCGCGAACTAAACCGAGGTTCCCACCCCCCCCACGCGCTCCACCAGGCGGAGGCCCCAGCCAAGGAAGGCCCAAGCCACCACCCGGACCAGAGACCGTCCCAGTATACGCAAAAGGCCAACCAGCCCCCCCAGGAGACAGCCGAAGCTGGCACACCAACCAAACAAGGCCTAACAGCCAAGGTAGGCACAAGATAAACTTAACACAGCAATTCAGCATAACAGTCAGCCTGATTTGAAGAGGTCAGGCAGCCTCTTGGTAAGTTCGCTTTTGGCAAGTTCAGGAGACTCAAAGGAAATCCAGGCATTGTCGAGGTAGACTTGGAGCCTAGCCGGATAGTTCATATGAAATTTGAGGCCAGCTGCGATCAATTTTGTCACCAACAGGTGAAATTCTCTTCTCCTCAGTCGGGTTTCGAGGGGTAAATCCTGGGTTATTCTCAGTGTGTGATTTTCCCACAGAACTGCTTGCAGACTCTTGACTTTCGACAGGATGTGCTGCCTTTCCAGGTAACTGAGCAGCTTAATCAAAATGGGCCTAGGAGGGGAGCCTGGTGGAGGTTTAGGCTTTAGGGATCTGTGGGCACGCTCAATGTGGTAGGAGGGGTATATGGGAGAGGGGCCCACAATCTTAGTTAAGAGTTTCTGCACAAAAGACAGGGACGTCTGGCCCCTCCTCGCCCTCCGGTAACCCCAACACCAAAATGTTATTCCTCCTGCTGCGACCTTCAAGGTCTTCAGTTTTCAGCTTCAGCTTCACAATTTGTTGTTTAAGTAGGATAATATCAGGTTCACATTTAGCCTTCCAGGCTTCCAAGGAGCTGGTCCGAGCCTCCGAGTCGCCCACCCAAGTCGTGAGGGAGGCGAGATCACTTCGCATTGATTTGAGCTCAGCTGAGATCTCCTGCAGAGTTTCGCGAAAAGGAATCAGCTCCTGTAAGAATCGATCTTCGGTGAGCGGGCAAGGGACCCGGATCTAGTGCCTGACCCAACAGATTGGGTTCTCAACTTCTTAGCCGCTTTCTCAGGGGTATTTGGCGGCGTGTGTTTGGCCCCCGTGCTTTTCATTTCGGCTTTCATCGTCGCACCGCACCTTGGCAGAAAACTCATTAAAATGAAGGTCAAATGCCAAAATAAAGTGATGGTGGGTTATGTGGGGTTAGGGCAGCAGATAGCTCGCCTGGTATAGTTAGCAGGAATCAAGAAATAGCGAGGTCCTCTGGCTGAGAGGGGAGAGCTAAGGAACTAGGCTGCCATTAAGAGCACCGCCCCACGTGACCCCATGACCAGGACTTGTTGCTTATGTGACAGATAGAGGGTGCTAGTAGGATGGGGTATCACGTCTGTAAGTTCTACCCCATGGCACTGGTTAATCAAAAAGAAGAATGCACCAAAATCACAAGTGACATAAGAAAAGAAAACCAGTACATTATACTGGTTTCATTTCTTCTCTGTCCAGTTGGTCAGCTTTCTTCCTTTCTGTCTCTAAATATCTAGCAGTCTCCACTGGCTTGATCACACAGAAGGACCCTCTTTATTCTGTTCATTTCTGTCTAACTCCACCCCCCATTTGGAAATGCAAGAAATAAAAGGCTGGTTGTATAGCGTAGAGGTTAGAGCAAGGAACTGTGAACAAGCTCGGTACATCCAACGGAGTTGGGTTTACTTCCCACAACTTCCACCTGCATGCTGTGTGAGCTTAAGCAATTCATTTAACCTCCCTGTGCTCCTGGGACAAATCTGGAAACAAGTTTAGGCTCAATGTGTCTTTCCCAGGCAAAAATTGTAAAATGACAAAAAAGGCCCTTTGTATAATGAGGTCTTAGGTCACTTTGGCTGTGTGGCACTGTAAGCCTTGGGAAGGAACAATAACACTTTGAGAGTTTAGCCTTCTATTGACTTTTGCTAGTAACTGAGGGTTGTAATCTGTTTAAACAGCCCTGTTTTGTGGCTGTATAAAACAAAGAGCTATTGCAGTAAACCCTTTTATGCTGTAGGGCTCCCGAGTAAGAAACAAGTGTTGGAATAAGGATTTTTGGTTTTAGCTTACCTTTTTGGATTGCAGGGCTTTGTGGGACAATCTTTTCCATGTTGCAGCCGGGAACTGTAGGGGGGAACTCAGTTGACAGCTCCAAGCTATATTGAAACTCTACCATGCAGGTGACTGGATAAAAAGGGGAAGTCCCTCAGAATTAATCAATTACTGTATGTCCATACCTCTCAACCTCCCCCCATAAATCAGGGACAAGGCTTAAAAAAATCAACTAAGAAAGAACAAGTCTGTAACTTTTATGTTTGATATTATTTTGTACTTATAACCCCACTGTTTAGTCACAGAAACACAATTTTAGGAGGGCAGAGTAAAATTTTTAGACAAATCAAGTCCCTGAAAATCAGGGACAGTTGCGAGGTATAAACCTGTAGGGCTTTGTGAATCTCAAAGGATATATCTGGTGAATGTCTGTGTATTATTGTCGGCATTTTACCAAGATGGTATTTTACCTTTTTGTTTCTCTGTGTTTAAGTGTCAGAAGAGTATTAAATGTTAATTGCAGTGTTTTTTGACTCTGACTGACATGTCAGGTAACCCCTACCAAACCCCTCTTCCCTCCCTTCTCTCCTCCCCATGACACCCCTCCTCTCCCTGTAGTGCTGCACTGATGCTTATGTGACAATTGCCTCCTTTGGCTGCCACACTGCTGCCTACTTGACAATGCCTCCCCTGGCTGCTCAAAACCTACACCCTTACCCCAGTCAATCATCCGTCACCTCTGAAACTCTACTGCACTTCTCTATCCTGAATAATTATTGTACCCCACTACATAGTGCGGCTCCTTACCCAGTCAGCAGTTTGGAACTGCAACTACCTTATGTTCCTTTAATTTTACAATCATTTATTTATTTGTTTGTTTCTTTACCTAGTGTTGACACTGTTACAATCAATTCAATGTTATCTGCAACTCTTATATTCCATGTATTTTGTCATGTCCTAAGCTTTTGACTTGGAACCTTTGAAAATGAGACTGAAGGCTCAAAGGTTGTAATCTGAAACTATAAATAAATAAATAAAAATTCCAAGTGGTACAAATGGAGCTGACTAAGCTGCCAGGGTCAGTTCTCTGCAGAGTTTCAGTGCAGTGAGACATCCTGTGTTACCTGAGGGGAAACTTGGATCTAGATAGTGAAAGAGTTATTAGTTACAGCTGTAAGTAGCCTGTACTAAAGAAAAACAAAAAGCTGCACTGAGAACAGAACTGGTGCTGTAACTAAAACAAATCCACAGCATCAAAGGAGTTAGCACCCAGTCTAGGACTGGTTTAAAATTAAACTTTTTATTCAAAGTGCGAAGTGCTGTGTGTAAAAATTATCTGGCTCTTGAACCATAATGGCTGCAGGCCGGCAAGTTGTATTTTATATTTCGCCTAGTTACCCACCAGGCTTCATCCCAGAAAACTGGGAACTGACATTCTCCCTAGGAGGTAATTAAGTGCTATGTTGTCAAACACTTTTGGGGCAGATTTTCAAATCCCGCAGAAATTGGCGCAGGTGCAGGAAAAACTGGCACAAGTGGGTCTTCACTTGCAGAGCCACAGTTTTACTTGTATGCAGTGGGTTTCAAAGGAGAAGCCATTTTATGATCAGCCTCATGATTTACAACAGCCTGCAGCTGTTTTGTGGCGCAGCTATGCCAAAATGTTACACCTGGTTGGCCCAGGCTCAACATCTGCTGCAGCTGCACCTGCTACTCGTATAGATTACAGGCTGAAGATTAGAATGTCTGCAAGTGCAGAGATTTTGTACCACATCAGTGGCTGTGGACTGGGACTTAGTCCCAGAACAGCTAAAAATATGTCCCCTGATCTTCAAAGGTCTTAGTTGTTGATCTGCTGGTGGTTGATGCCTTCCTTACTGTTGAGCTGATGAACTGTGACATCCTGCAGGACCTTTACCCTGCTATACACCTTTGTCTGTTAATGTTCTTCACAACAATCCACCGTACCATGGGGTCATTTTTTTTTTTTTATCAATAGTATTTTATTGAATTTTTGCATGAAACAAAATATAATCCAGAAAAAAATCATATAGCATTAACAACAAAAAGAGATTATAATGCAATTAAACATATACAGTCAAATTTAAAACTTGAAATTAAATAAAATCACCCTCTGAGAAGAGGATGCAATAAACACACATTTCAGAAAATGAAAGCATACAAAGAGTGAGTGAAAGCCAGGAAGGAAGGAAGGAAATGGAAAGAAGAAATAGGTAGGAAATAGAATGATATTGCAGAAAGTATTTAAAAAAAAATGAAACTGTTTGGTAAATTCTGTCATGAGACATTTTAAAGAAAAGTCTTATAACATAATAATGCCCTTATATAGGAACTATAGAAGACTACATACTGTACTATTTCTCAAAATTTTGGGATGGATTAAATTTGGGAGAAAATCAACTTGAGAGAATACAGAAAATGAATCACAAAAACAGTTAAAGATTTTATTTATTTTTTTATGACTTTGATAACCGGGTGGGTGCACTGATCCAAAGGACCATTTTCAGGCATGATCCAAGCCACGGCATGGCACATTAAGTAATGCAGGTGTGGAGAACAATACTAAATACAGGCCTCAACAATGAGATGCAGGAAATTACAGAACAAGGGGTCATTACATAAAGTGCAGTTACATAAGATACAAGGTGCCGAAAAATGCCAGCATACAGGTCAAAAATACATAGTCACAGGCCAGGCAACAGGCCGAAATACAAGTACCAAAACACAGACAAAATATAATTCTCAGATATGATACATAAAGTGCAAAATGCATTCAGGTACACTAATAGTGCACAGGTCAACAATCAGATAGGAATTCTGAAATCGAGTACAACACTTCCCCTTAGCAAATCATGCTGGGACTTAGAGTAGGGAGGTGACAGCAGCAGCCCCGAAAGATGGTGGAAGAGGACAGGAGTGGAAGTGGTGAGTGTATGAAGGACAAAACACTGCTAATAGGTGGGGGAAGGGGCAGAGGGAAGGGATACCAGAGATTACCCAGTGGCATTTGACTTCAGACAGTAGCCAGTCATTGAAATTGTTTTGGAAAGAGAGATGAGAGATGGAAGAACAGAGTAATGTGGACAGCCTGTTCCACAGAGAGGGGGCAGAGACAAAAAAGGCTTTACTGCCCATGGTAGAGGAGATTTGTGGAACTACCGGGGGAGGGGGGGTGATTCATGGAGGCTCCTGGCTGCCACTCTGCCCATGAAGAGGGATGAGTATGGAGAAAGGTGGCCGCCTCTCAGAGTATTGTTAACTAAGCAACCAAGGGCATAGTCGAACCATCCTTGCAGTGGAAGCCAACCAAGTGACTGGTACAATACACAATGATGGGTAGAATAGGAGGCATGGAGGCAAAGTGACAGATATTATTGTAGACTGAGTTCAGTCTAGAGCACAGAGCTGACCATACGAGGGAATAGACAGGAAAGCAGTATTCAAGGAGGGGTAGAAGATTTCCTTGGGCAATTGCTAGGTGCGCCTCATAAGACAGGAATTGATTTAGGTGGCAGGCGGTGTGACATGATAAACCCTCTAATATTATTATGGTATAATATTTGTATTATAAACAAATGTGAATGTCTGCTTAGATACAGACAGGCTAGCTGCTTCAGTGAGTGACCTTTGATTCCAAAAGGTTGCAGTGTGAATGTTATAAACAGACCAGAGAAACCTAATTAAAGGTTTCCTGTTTTGTCTTAATTAGAACTTTCTGGCCATCTGCCAGGATATAGGCCTAATAAACTTTTATGGTTCTTGCAGAAAAGGCTAATTTGATAGCAGGACTGTGTTATAAGTCACAAACCCTTGGATCTGTAGCAAAACGGAAAACCAGCAGACAGATCAGAAAAATGTTTTGATCAGAAACTCATATTTTAAAAACTGCTGACTGTTGATTTCCCCAGTGAAAAGATTAATTCTAAGGGAGGCTCTAACTAACCTCACAAAAAGGGGTGGGGAGATGGGTCCTGAAATGATCCTGCATCTGGGAAATATGTGGCATATTATTCTGGACTCAAAGAGAGAAGTAATTCCCTGAACTCTAAAAAGCACTTAAAGGGCAACATCTAGATAAGAAAGACTAAGTATTTGTAGTAGGAGTTTGTATTCTGTAACTTCCCATTTTTTTATGACTGTGGGGTTAGTGATATAATTGTTCTGTGTTTGATTTTACCTGTCTTACAATTTTTTTAGTAAGCAACATTTTCTTTAAAATACTGCCTGTGTGTCTTCTCAGTTTTCTTTTGCATGTGATGCTGAAAATGTGTTTAAGTCTGAACAGCTGTTAAAAGCTTGAATGTGTTACTGAGCTTGCTTAAAAGATAAGGATATACCTAGGTCTCATATAGAGTTGTAAGGGTACATTTTTGAAAACCTGGCTGGGTACCCCTGGGCAAAGGTTTGTACTCCCCGAAGAAGGTACATATCCAAGTCTGTTAATTGGGTATGCTAGGGTAAGGTTCACATTTTGAATCCCACCTGAACTCGAGGCTAGTAGGTGATCTGAACCCAAAACAGAGAAAAGGGTTACCCTATTTGTCACCTGTTTACACTATTGCACTCTGAGGTTGGCACTGTGGGAGCAGAGGGCCTGACCTGCGGAGTGCGTTTGTGACAGGTGGCATCTAGTGTTTGATTAACTCTGTGCACAGAATTATCAACGTGGTCGGTGAATGTAAAGGAGGGGACCAGGGTGACACCTAAGTATTTGAAACCTGGGCCATTTTTTTGGGGGGGGGGCAGCAGTTGTGGGTACAAGGAGGGAGGAGTTTACCTTGGAGACTTTTGTGAGGAATGGTTTGGATCTCAATAGCATTGCTTTTGTTTTCTTATCATTTACCAAGAGTCTACTGGAAAGAAACCAATTGTGGGCAGCGCCATAATTAAGTGTAAGTGCAGAGGAGATGTCTATAAGAGACTTGTCGCTATGGTAAAAGACAAGGACATCCGCATTGAAGAAATACTCACAGGTGAGGCTCTCAGCCGGGAGTGTGTTAATAAAAATGGAAAAAGGTAGGGGGCCAAGGATGGAGCTTTGGGGAACACCTATGGATACCGGTAGAGCAGGGGAGAATGCTGTACCAATTATAACAGACTGGGACCTGCCTTTGAATTAGCTTCTAAACCAATGCTGTTGTCTCAGCAGAGCAAACAAGGTGTAGGAGAGTGGAGTGGAGGAGAGAGTGGTTGACAACATCAAAGGCCTTAGTCAGATCCATGAATACAGCACCAGTCACCTTACCCACATCCATGTTTCTGTGGACATGGTTAGAGAAATGGGCTAAGGCTGATGTGGTGCTGTGGTGCTTACAGAAGTCATGTTGCTGGGGGAACAGCAAGTTATACATTCCAAGATGCTCTAAGAGTTGGAAGTGCATGATTTTTTTTCCAGTAACTTGCTCAGGTGGGGGATGAGGGAGATATGCCTATAATTATCAGGAGAGAACGGATCGCCTGCTTTGAAAATAGGCAAAATGTTAGCATGTTTCCAAAAGTCTGGCATTGTGGATGAGGAGAGGGCAAGATTAAATATGAAGGTGAGGGGTTCTTTGATTGCCACAGAGATGAGCCTAAGGAATGCGAGGGAAAAGTCCATCACTGCAAGGGCTACCCCCTGGCAGGGAGGGACTTCAGGAGCTTGGTGGAAACACCTGGGCCAATGGCTCTAAAGTAGAAGGGGGGTGCTGGAGGGGGTGGTGATGGAGGGGGAGTAATTAGCCTGACTACCAGGGCTAGGGGGTGGCGGGGGAGGGTAGTTTGGTAAGACAGGCAGAGAGGTCAGAAAATGTTTTGTTAAAAATCCATGCAATCTCAGAGGGATCAATCAGGGGGCCTGAAGGGGAGTTGAGCTGAGTAACTTGGCTATGGGTCTTGGGGGTTGAGCAAGGACCCAAGTGAGGCTCAGAAGCAACAGGGATCAGCAAGGTTGTTCCTTTGAAGGTTTAGGTAGAAACTGCATTTTAGAGGTTTGGCAGTTTGCTTACATGTGTTGCATAAGCACCTATAGGCATTCCAGAGTTGGGGGAAGGAGATGCTTTATAAGCTTTCCATTTACTGTTCCTCTCTTTCATTAGGGACAATAACTCTTTGGATATCCATTGGGGGCTGCTCCCTCTCACCCTCCAGGTAGAGAGAGGGAAGTGAAGGTCTTGTATCAGAATGAGGACATTTGTGAGGAAGCTAACTGCATCTGATACATTGTTGATGAGGTAGGGGCAGACCAGTTCACCACTCTTACATCCTCAAGGAGATTTGTGGGATCCAGGCAGTTGAAATTTCTGGGGAAGGGTGTGATTTTGGTGGTCAATTTGATGTAAGTAAGGGAATGATCACTTATAGAGTCCAACAATGTGTCCACCTGTAGGACCATGTCCACACAATATGTAGCTATCCAGTCAAGCAGCGTGTCGTTGAGCTGATGGGCATCGTGCCTGGTGGCAGATGAGATGATTTGCTCGAGGCTGTGTGTTTTCAGGAGGTTTGCATAGTAGGGTTCCTGGGCGCTTAACCAAGTGAGGTTAAAGTCCCTGAGCAATATGGTGTTCCTGGTAGCAGACAGTAATCCTAGGCCATTGAGAAGGGTACATAATCCAGGGTACCTCCATTAAGAGATTATAGCAGCAGCCCAGGTAGAACTTTTTTGAGGAACCCAGGGTCAGTTCTGCAAGAAGCCATTCAATGGAAGAGAGGGGACTAGAGTGGCTGACAATGGTGGTCGAGATATGTTCCTGGACATAAGTGCTTCTCTCCCACCCTTTTTTCTTTCTTGTCTATCCACACAAATGAGGAAGTAACTTCAATGTTACTCCAGGGGCTGACTGGGCTGAACCAAATGGGAATGAGAGGTAAGTGGGCTGATAGGTTCTGTAAGGTATAAAAGTACAACCACTCCTAGGTGGAAGGGCCAAACATGAAATCTCTCCAAAGAACACTTGTAGAATATTTACTTTCTGTAGAATCTCTACTTTCTGGGGAGGGAGGGTTGGTCTGTGGCAGCTGCTTGGGATAGTCTGAACTGTAGCAAGAGGCGTGAGAAGCTCTCTGGGGTGTGGATTTTGAGGGCAAAATGTTTGAACATCTTGAACTTACATACATTTCACAGAGTGGATTTACTTTATATGTTCAGTCTATATAATGATAATAAACTAACAGTGTTGGGCAAGTTACTTTTTCTATTACTTTATATTACTTTTGGAAACTCGTTCCAGGAAGTTCTGCAGATACGAGCAAGGATGGAGAAGTACTAGAAAATGTAATACATCTTGCAGTTACAGTTACTTCTTTCTTTTTATTAAAAAGTAATATGTAACTGTAACTGACTACATTTATTTGAAAGTAACTATTAACTAACCTATTACTTTCAAATAAATGTAATCTGTTATAGTTACTTATTACTTTTGTATTGTATTTGCATAAAAACAAAGTAACTAACTGTAAGGTGTATTACTTTTTCTAGTACTTCTCTATCCTTGTTAGTGACTGCACAGAGCTTCCTTGAACAAGTTTCCCAAAGTAATAGAAAAAATAACTTATCCAACACTGTAAACTAATAGATAGTATGAATTTAAAAGTCAAACAAAACAGTATTACAAGGGGGGCATAAAAGAACTGTTAAAAGCATGTACATTTAAAACCAATAAATGCAAATTATATTATGCACAGAGAAAAGTAGGAATATGGGACAACCTTCCAGCTGACATAGTCCAAAGTGAAACGTTTAGTATGTTCAGAAAGAAATTCGATAATTATATGACAAAAGAACTAAAAGATTATTAGCACTAAGTGAAAGGCAGCATATATGGACCCTGAGTTTTCTGCTGTTCCTATCTTACAAATGAAATTCAAGAGAAAAGTAACAGAAAGTAATTTGCTCTGCTTATACGTTATGTGATGCGTAGCTGTTTGCATTCTTATGTTCTTTACTTCACACCTTTATTAATTATGCTTTTCTGTTAGCAAATTGTATAGTGATTTCCACTTGGTATTCCCTCTCAGCCCATGCACTAATGTTTCTAAATTTTTCTAAATGTACGGTAAAGCTTCTATCATCTCAAATCTCCACTCAGCAAATGAGAGAGGTCCACATACCCCCGCCCTACCACAGGCTTTTAGTTGATATAGGGTATAGGTATGACCAGCAGTGTGATGCTGCTGTCAAGAGGGCTGGCAAAATGTTGGGGTGCATTAAAAGTGAGGGAGGGGTGACTAGCAGTCAAGTCATGTAATTCTGTCACTGTCTGTACAAGGCTCTGGTCAAGCTCCACCTGAAATACTGTATGCTGCTTGTCTCTTCAGTAACAAAAAATAGAGACTGAGAGAGTCGAGAGTGCAATGCAGGTCCCTCCTGAAATGATCAGGGTTATGGTGGACAAAAGCCACACACAGAGCTGGAAGCCCTTAACATGTTTATGGGTGAAAAGAGAAGTCATAAGGGGACATGTCCTTAGTCTTTTGCACACTCCAGGGTGCTGAGAAGTTTGAACAGTCCAAATGTTTTATCTGGTGTCCTATAGCAAGCTGTGGGGGTACGTCCTAAAGATCAGAGGTGGTGAAATCAGCAGAAATATCAGGAGGCACTTTTTTACGTGGAAGTTTGTGAAACTAAGGAATGAACTACCGGCAGAAATGATGGATATGAAGACATTACAGGCAGTCCTCCAAGGTAAGCTTGAAGAAGTTTTTTGCTTACCAAGGGAATCAACAGGTACCCTGGGAAGTAGAGTGGTTAAGGAATCCATGTGAATGAGTATGTTTACACTGCATAGTCCTTTCATCACTACTTATGAAGGAGGGGTGGACATGATGGACCCAGAGTCTCTTCCAGCCATAAATTACTATGTTACAATGACTACAGGTTACAGCATTCTTAGCCAGTCCATCAGCACAGAGGTAACATTACTGCTTGAGATGCTGAAGACCCAGGTTCAGAAGTGAATCTGAGTCATCGGGGCCAGCTGGGGGGAGAAGGCTTGAGCATCCCAGAAAACACTCTCCTCTTCCAAGGAGAGAGGCAGTCGGCTCTGGCACAATCCTGCCACCTGGCTGACCAAAGGTGGCAGTGCACTTGGAAGCAACTCACTGGGTAGGGGAACTCTGGTGACATGCTTCATGCAGCGTGTGAGCTTGCACACACCCCTATGTTGGCATTCCATGGGGAGAAAAACATAAGACGTAAAAAAATGGGGTGTCAGGTATGAGGGGTCTGGCCATTCGCAGATAATCCACTGACAACTGGGCCTTCTCTCCAGAAACCAGATCTGTACTGCAGTGAGCAATGAGTGGACCTGCTGAACCTGCCACAATGGAGAAACTGTAGAGGAAGCTCAGATCGTGAGATGTTCATGAGAAGTTGGATGATAGGGGTCAGATCAAGATGTGGACCTGCACTGGAGGAAAAAGGCATGAAGAAATTAACAAAAAAAAATAAAGATTACAACATTGAACTTTAAAACTCAGGAGAGCATGGGTTCGAATCCAGCATAGTCACATGCTTACTCTGATCATGAGCAAATCATTTCATCCCACAGTGCTTTAGTTCCTTGCAGCTGTAAAACTGGGTTAAAGCAAGACAGCAGCTCCCTTCTGCTTTCTCTAAAGGCCCGATTAGGTGAGATCTAGGAGCAGCAGCTGCTTTTCATGTATCTGCCTCAAAAGCCTAATTGAGTACTGACAGAGCAGCCACTCCCTGTGGTAGTTTCCCTCTATAAAACTATCCTTGAGGAGGGAAAGTACCTTGGGGTCTGTGACAAAGTGAATCCTGCCACTGTTACAGTCAGATAGCTAACGTTCATGGAATGTATGGCAGCCACTATAAGTCCTCCCCATTTGCAAGGGGTAACTAATAATAATAATGCTCTGTTTCAGGAAATTGACCTAGGTAACTGGTATGGGAAGCCAGAAATAAGAAATACAAGCCTCTACATATCACCTACATATTGATCTTAATTGAATAATAAATTATAAACTAAAGATGGCTAATGATTGTTGTACACTCTGCATTCCAGATCCTGTTGGCTCTACCTGCTGGTGTGTACATGGCCACCTTGAAATTACATATTTTTGACAAATGCTGGTAACCCACCTATCAGGGTTATAGGTATGCTTGCCTGAGAGCTTACTTCACTGTATACAGTAAATAAGGGACAGTCCAGGTCAGGGCTTCCATTCCTCAGGAGCCCCAATAAAGCCATACCTGGATGTTGGACAGAACCTGCTCAGTGGGCAATAGGGAGCCACCACAAGTGGTGACATTAGCAAAGCCAGTTCAGTACGGAGTTGAGGGTGGGATTCTAAGAAGCCTCATGTACTGCTACTCTGACGGGCAGCCAAATATCAGTTCAAGGCTTCTGCTAAAAAAGAACAAAGAGATTTGGAGAACTAGGTCAGGAGGAGTGCTGAACTGGGCGTGGGTTTGGTTAAAAAAGGTAAGAGGGCTGGGAGATCGGGTCAGGAGTGAGAGCTGAGCTGGGAGTGGGGCTGGCTTTCTAATACAAAAACAATGCTCAGAGTATAACCACCCAGTCCCCTGGGGTTATTAGAATCCTATCAGTATTATTGTTAGGAAGGCATCTGGAAGCTGCTAGGAAGTTCATTAGGGGCTTCTTACATAATGACATCATTGTTTATTCAGCTAGCCTGAGGGAAGCATGAGTAGGTCATTCAGAACTCTTGCAACAGCATAGGCCACACTGTAGACAGTGGCTCAGGGGAATTTAGAATGCTCAGTTCTGTGTAGCGAGTTGTTTGGTAAGGAGGTAAGAATGGCAGAAGGACTGCCAGTGGGCTCTGAAGTGAGGGCCCAGCATTTCTCACCATAGTGGAGTGTCATTTCCAGCTTCCAGTGAAGTGGTGGAGACACTTCTGGTGTGATCCTGAGCAAGTCACTTAACTTTCTTGTGCTCCCAGATCTCATCTGGAAACAAGCTTCCGCTTAGTGTGCTAGTCCTGGTTAAATGCCGTTCCCTTTCCCACAAGGCTACAGCAGGATTTCCTGATTTCTGCTTCTAGTGAAGTGGAAGGAACTGCTTATTCTCAGTGAACTCAAGGGGCAATCCCCTGAAGGTTCTGTGTGTGTTCAACTGCCTTGGAAAGGATTGTGAGAGACTGTCTGATCTGCTACACAGGAGAATGCCTTTTCTTTCATTGTTCCATGACCAGTGCATGGGATAACTATTTGTGAGTACTGTTCTTGGAGACTAGATCTCCACGACTTTTAGGGGATTTGTTAGGTGTGTGTGTGTGTCCATAGATAAGGCTGGAACACACCTGTCAGTGAACACACCTGTCAGTGTCCCTAGTTACCCAAGTAAGTGAAAATGTTCTTTTAAACTGTGTACCCAAGTGAGGGCAGTTTGTTCTCTGGTCACTCCAGTGTGTGACAAAGTTTAAAGTGTGGGACATCTAGCATTTCAGTGCAAAATGGGGGTTTCAGTGGTGTAACCCTGAAGAATGGCAGGGACTGTCGATTGGGGCCAAGAGTGGGAGGAACACCATCTAAGTGCTTACAAGGCAGGGCTTCCTGGTTCATAAAGGTCACCAGTTATACCTGAGCAAGGGCCAAGCTGCAGGTTAAGGTGTGTGATTGAGTTTCACTTATTTGCACCTATGGTCGAAGAAGAGTTCAGAGTGTGTGGCCTATATTCAGTAAATGGCACTTATGGGAGGAAAATGTTGGGGTGCGTGGCCAGGTCTCCACTAGATGCACTATTGGGAAATGGGAAGATGATGCTCTTTTGTTAGTTCATGAACTGCACTGCATGCATGGAGAGCTCATGAAATGTACCTGTTCTGCCTAGACTGACCCTTGGAGGTCCACTTCTGCTTTAATTTCCATCTGTTGAATAAAGCCATATTGCACAATCCCAGTTACTGTCCTGGACATTCTGATTATTGCTTGTGGTTGTGTGGATTCACTGGCGCCCCCCTCAGCAGGTTAGATCTAGCATATATGCCTAGCAGCCTCCACCCAGGACCTGGGTTGTGATTTTTACACAAGGTTCAAGTTGTTTGTTTCTCTACCTTTACCCCTCTCTTCCTCTAGAAAATGAGCCAGGTATACATCCTAATGCCAAGGGTGGTACCTACCATTTATAAAGTAATTGGTATGCCAGCATGTGGGTACCAGTGTTCCAGATTTTAATGGGGGGTTTGCTAAATAGTTAAAAAGTGGTCTGAGGGGTTACAAGAGAATTGGGTCAACGAGAGAGGGAGAGAGCTGAGGTGGGACTGGGGTTGGTTTTGGATACAAAAAATTTTGTTTAGAGAAATGGGTTGGTGAGGGAGAATTGAGTTGAGAGAGGAGCTGGTTTCAAAAAAGAAAGAGGTTTAAGAAAGTCCCGCTACATCCACTTTGTGACCTAGCGGTATGCACATCTGCTGGCAAGAGCACAGAACTGTTACTCTGGCACCTATATTGCATCCCATGAAAGCTACACACTTAATGTGTGTTGGCAGAGGGAAGGGAGAGCAGAATAGTGGCAAGTAGCATGACACTGTGGTTATCAGCCCAGAGGTATGAACTCTGAAACACAGGTTTGAAGCCCACAATGACCACTTTAGAAATATGGCCTATGAAGTGAAGTGGGGATAAGAAACTTGAAGCAGGGTTGCAGTTAATGTGGTCTAAGTATTGGAGTAGCACAGAACTAGTTTCACAATTTACTTATGATCGCCCAGCTGAGAAGAAAAATCTCATTATCTCTGAAATCTTGCTTTGCCTCATTTGTAGATAAGTGAACCAAAGCCCTGGGAGGTCACATGACTTATGACATACATACTGAGCAAGTATCAAGGGACTTGGACCTGGGTCTTCCAGTTCCCACTTCTGATCTAGCTACTAGGGCATTCTGCGTTGTTGGTGCTGGTGTGTTTATGTCTGTTTATTGTGCATATTCGTGTGCACAATAATGCATGACAGGTTTTGTGTTTTTTTTTTTGTTTTATCATTTCTATTTCTCAACCAGGCTCAGGTGGGGATATACACCTGTCTCTTCCCCTTGACCCCCACCCCGGCACCCCCTCCCAGCCATCCATACTGGGAGTCCCACAGCTTACCCCCTACAGAACGGCACCTGAGGCAGGGACCAATATTTACCTGAGATGCCCAGCTGAGACATATCCTGGGAGTGTCATTCATGAAAGGAGGCATGGGAGCTTCATTTGATGCTGCTCCTGAGAGCTTTCTTGTGGGGTAGACCCTGGAGACATGGATGCACAATGAGATCAATGCACATGCTCCCATGCATGCTACATATGTCCACCGGCATCTCCTCTGCTTTGTGGTCTTGGCTTGATGTAGACCCTGCCTACACTGGGTGTCAGTTATACATCAAGTGCCAGTGCCCACCTCCCATAGGAGAAGAGCAGTCCTTGGGATGCTCACCCCACCTCCCCTCACTGGCTGCTTGATGCTTCATGCTTGTACATGAACTAAGGTCATCTGTGTCACAGGCAGTAGTGCTAGTGCTGCTTTGGCAGGTCCTGTTAAGGTTGTGTGTCTGTTGTCAGATATAGGAAGTCCTCTGGTGTGTGCTTGAGACACAAAGTCCCATTCTGACTGCTCCTCAATGCACACTGACGGAGTATCTATATCTCTCACAAACACTGCACCATGAAGTGTGTTACTACACATACAATATGGCCTACTATTATGTTATCTGACAGAAAATGCAGTACTGTGCATTTGTGAGTACTGGCAAGTGACCTGGTTCATCCAATCAGAGAGCAGTATTTATGGTGGCCCTCTTGACCAATGTTACAAGGTTATATGCGAGTGTATCAATATTTGCTTATTGGGCCAAGTGGTTAAAGTGCAGAGCAGTAAACTTTAAGAAACAGTTTTGTTTCCCACTGTTGTCATTCACTGTGTAACTCTAGGAGTAGGAGGCAGGAAGTTTGGGGAGTTGGGGATTTGGTAAAAAACAGAATGAATCTGGAACCAGGCATCTTGAACAGGGATGGTTCCACAGTGCCAGAACCAGCAGAAATGTTGACAGTAGAATGCTTGTGGAATGGGAAGGCCCAAAGAACTGTGTGGAAACCACCATGAATGCGCGGACCAGATGTTATATCCTGAGAGGTTCTGGTGTGTTCCTTGGTACATTCTGGTTTTGAAACATTGGTTCTGGATGCATTTTGGGTAAGGAATAGGACCACTGCATTTGCTGTATTTCAGCTGTTTCCAGTATTCTAGATATAGATCTAATCCAGACACATGGTTCTGGAATTATTCTGGATTTTATCAAATACAAGTAGTCCAATGTTGAACCAACTGCCATGTTGTGGTACTGTAGGGGTACACTGTGGGTCTCTGGGTGAATGGCATGCCAATTTATAGACTGCAATGATTTTTCATATGTAACCCCTAGGTGGCGCCACTCCAAGGGCTACTACCCCTGCCTTTCTGACCGAAATAAGGTTGAGGGGCCTGGATTCCCATTCTTTACTTTAACTGGTTCTTTTTTTATACTTTTATCTTTGTGCAGTGCATTCACCCAGAGTTTAACTTTCAAGTGAGCAAGCTGTTACCTGGTACAACCCCCTGGGATGTCATACCACCCACTATTACCATTTGCCACCCCAACACAGTACCCATTAAACAGTTCCCCACATTTAAACATTTTTATAATTAAAGATGTCACAAATGCACTCCACAGGTCAGGCTCTCCGCTCCCACAGTGCCAACCTTCAAGTGCAATAGTATGAACAGGTAACAAACAGGGTAACCCTCCTGTCTGTTTTTGGGTCTGAATCACCTTTTAGCCTCGAGTTCTGGAGGGATTCAAATTGTGAACTGCTGTTTTAACAGCAGCGTGTCTGTATTAGTTATACACATTATGGAGAGCAAGATACCTTTTAGCCATTGTTAGCCACGGAGCCCTGCTAACTGCTACAACAGGAAGCAGAAAGAGTTGGGCTGTAGTTTTTGGCTTACCTGATGGACTACAACCCAAGTTTAGGGGCACAAATAGTGTTTGCTTGGGGATATTACAACTGTAGGGACTTGGCTACCATGCATGAGTGGAGTCTGCTTAATAATGATTTTACTTTTTTAACTTCTTGAGCAGCTCAGGGTAGAGTCTGACCTCACAGATACTTCCAGGTCAGCTACTAGTATAAGTGAAGCCCTACTGCAAGCAGGCCTTGCGCGGCAGTGTGCTAAGATGCACACAGACACGTGTGTCCAGCGCATGTTTGCGTGCTAGCATGTGTTAATGTGTCAGAGGACTGCAACAGTAATAACTAGAGACCGGAAAAAACAGGTGTATCAATGATCAACACTGTGTGAGTTGGCAATATCTGTATTAACAAAGTGCCGCATGTTGCACTCGGGGTTTCTAGGTCTTGTATATCCTCTTAGTCTGTACTGTGGTGTGCCCAGGATGGATAATGTAATGACTCCAGAAGGCGAACTTGGTATTAAATGCATTTGTTGTAATATGTTCCTCATCATGGAAACAATACCAAAAGAGAAATTTAAGTGCCCCAAATGCCTGCAAAATGAGGAACTGCTGAGAGAAGTCAGCTTTTTTAATGAAAGATTAGAATCTCTCGAATCCAGTCAAAAAGAAATGGCTATCAGGTTAAATTCGGGACAGGCTGTAACAAATAGTGTACCAAGCCTGTCAGTTGTTTCCCAAGCCTCCTTAATTAATTTTAATATTCTTTTGAAAATAACTAATCAAAAATTACCTGAAACACCAACAACACACCAGACTGTTAACAAAAAAAAGGGCATGAGATGAAGGTTGTAACATCTCCCCTAATGATGAATGGTATACAGTACAAAGCTCCCAAGTGTCAAAAAAGGGTAGGAAGGCTAATACATTTGACCTCCCCTTACATAATAGCTTTGATATCCTGGCTACAGATAGACCTGACCCTGAGGTAAACTATCAAACCTCCATTAATACTCCATTAGTAATCGAAACAGATACTACTGTAAACCCTCCTACAGTCCTGGAATCTGCAAGTCCAGCAGTGGGTAGTGAAATACTAGTACTAGGTGATTCAAAATCAATAGGGAGTCAAAATCAGTGGTGGAATTCAAGCATGCATGCATGACACTTATGCATGCATGGGATAGTCATAAAGCAATTCTGGGGGGTGGGGGTAGGAAGAAGTAGGCTGCTGGTTAACTAGGATCTGCAGCTTATCCAGTAGGTAGGGAAATGGGCAGACTGGGTGGGCCAAGCGGTCCTTATCTGCCGTCAAATTCTATGTTTCTATGTTTCTATGTTTCAATAATTAAACACCTGGACAGGGCAGTGTGCAACCCAGATAAATCTTGTAGAACATTATCTAGCTTTAGCGGGGCTAAAGTAGTAGACCTAGCTAAGATGTCTAGTAAGATATTAAACAACACGGGGCCCCATCCATTGGTTATTGTACACATCAGAGCGAATAGCATATTTAAGGACCCAGTGGAAAGTATAAAGCAAGATTATGTGGCACTCCCCAATAAACTGATACAAATGGGCTGTGTCCCAGTTCTATCTGAAGTTTTACAAATTCCCAAAGCCTCACATTATTATACCTAAAAAATAAAGTTATAAATGAATGGATGCAGAAATGGACACTTAAACAAAACACATCCTGCATTACACATTGGGAAGAGTTATTCTGCTGGGACGGGCTTCACCTAAGCAGGCATGGTAGCTCATTATTGGGGAAGCAAATAACAGATTTTATTGCCAAAACTTTAAACTAACATCTTTGGGGGGAGGTTAGCTCACATCTTGCCCTCCTGAAACCAGAAAGCAGTACTCAAAAAATTGTAACAGTGATTCTAGAATGAAACAACACCAAATCAATAAAGCTAGCAACAATGAGCACTTATTAACCATCCTGCTAGTTAATGCATGCAGTCTGTCTAAAAAAATAGACGAATTAAAGTACATTCTAACTAAAGACATTGTTGCTATCTGTAGCGTCACGGAAACCTGGTTTACAGGGCATGAATGGGACACTGAGATTCAGGGGTACTCAAAGTTCTGTAAAAACAGAGTTAATGCCACAGGAGGTGGTGTTGCACTATCTATATCTATATCTATATCTATATCTATATCTATATCTATATCTATATCTATCTATATCTATATTGTATGTAGCCCAAAGTATAACCCCAGCAGTAATCTCGAGTAGTACGGTAGAAGCAATCTGGGCCCAAGTTAATCTACAAGATGAGACACTGGTTGTAGGTCTCTGTTATAGACCCCCAAACTTAAGTTTGACTGAAAATAATGAATTACTAACAATACTACAAAACATGGAAACTATACACAATTATATTCTTATGGCTGTCTTTAATTGCCCCAGAATTGATTGGCTCACACTTGAAGGCCACGGACACGTTGAATCTGCATTTATTGAACTCACTGTTGATCAAAATCCATCACAAATAGTAACTAAGGGAACAAGAGAGAATAACATACTCGATATGATTCTAACAAACATGGAGGATAGGATATCCACTCCAATTACTGATGCACCACTAGGAGACAGTGATCACAATATGGTGAAAACAAAGATTTACATGACTAGTGACATCATAAATGGGGTGACAGTAATTATGGACTTCACAAAAGCAAATTACAAAAGAATAAATACATATTTAAGATCCTGGGATTGGGAAACAGAACTCCAGGGCCTTGAGTTAAATCAAATCTGGGACCACATATTGGTCAAGATTAAACATTGCCTAGACACCTGGGTCCCAAATAGATAAAATATAATGAAGGCCTTAGAACACTGTTATGGTGGAACAAAATAATGAAGAGAGCAATAAACAAAAAAAAAGAGATTACAGCAAATATAAAAGGAATCCTACAGTAACCTCCTGGAATTTATATAAGGAAAAAACCAAAAAGTTAAATACAGTATAAGAAAAGCAAAGAGGGAATTTGAACAAAATTTAGCAACCAAAACTGTAGACAATCGTAAATCCTTCTATAATTATACTGGTTCATTAAAAGGAAATAGCTCTACAGTCGGCCCAATTGAAACTAGCAAGGGGATAATAAGCAATGAGCTAGCTATGGCAACTGAATTTAATGATTATTTCACAAGCGTATTTATGCCGCAAGATATTCCGTTACATAATATGACATATGTACGTCTATGGCATAGGAGAGGCTAGGGTGTTCCGTACCATGGGATTCAATCAGTAGTTGAAAAACTGGTGTGGAGCTCAGGGATTTGGCTTCATTGGGGACTGGGGGTCCACCTGGAGTGATGCAAGCCTATACTGGCATGATGGGCTGCTACTGTCCGGGAGGGGAACCAGGATCCTATGTGATAGGTTTAAATGCTTCATTGGCAAGCTTTTAAACTAGCCAAGGGGAGGCACTGAAAGGAGCAGGAAAATCCTAGCCCCCCCAAACAATCACGGTAGTAAGTGTGGCAAACACCAACATGGAGGTGTCGATAGGGAGAAGGGCAGGGGTAAATGGAAAAAGTGACAAAGGCAAGAAGGACAGGGATGGGGCAAAAGGTGGTAAGGCCATCAGGAAATGGAGGGTAATGAGTACCAATGCCCGTAGTCTGGGCAGCAAGCTCCCTGAGCTGGTGGCCTTAATGGAAGAGGGATGCCTGGATATTGTAGCAGTCACAGAAACATGGTACACAGAAAACCATGACTGGGATGTTAACATACCAGGGTACATAACCTACAGGAGAGACAGGCAGGGGAGAAGAGGTGGAGGAGTAGCTCTCTATGTAAAGGAAGGGATAAAAGCAACTGAACAAAAGAGTAAACAGGGAGGAGAGGAGGCACTGTGGGTCACCTTGGAGACTGGAAAGGGCATCACAATCTGCACAGGGGTTGTGTACAGACCCCCATGTCAGGGGGAAGGAATGGACAAGGATATGATGGAAGGCATTCTTAGAATGGCAGAGAAAGGGGAGATACTGTTGATGGGAGACCTGAATATGCCAGATGTTAACTGGAGCACATTTGCTGCAGCCACATCCAAGAGCAGGGCCATTCTTGATGCCCTACAGGTGGCAGGCATTAGACAGCTAGTTTCGAACCCACTCATGAGGGAGCAATCTTAGACCTCGTACTCTCAAACGGGGGCAGTGAGAGGATCTCAGATCTAGAAGTGGGTTGCCATCTGGGGACAAGTGACCATCAAACAGTGTGGGTCACGTTAAACTCAGCTACAGAGTCAAGCCATACAAAAGTGAGGGTACTGGACTTTAGGAGGGCTGACTTTGGCAAGATAGCGGAGTGCCTCAGAAAAGCACTAGCAAACAGGCTAGAAGGAGGTGTGGAGCAACAATGGGGAATTATCAAAACTGCCATCACAGAGACAACAAGCCTTTGTGTGAAGCAAATAAACAAATCAAAACGAAAGAAAAAGCCACTATGGTTCTCAAGAGAGGTGGCTGTGAAAGTCAGGAAGAAAAAGATAGCATTTTGGAAGTATAAGGAAACACAGAAGGAGCAGGACAGAGAGCTGTACCAGTTAAGGCAGAAAGAAGCAGGGAGGGAAGTCAGAATAGCAAAGGCCCAAACCGGAGGAAAAGATAGCCAACTCAGTTAAGAAGGGATAAAACCTTTATAGGTACATCAGCGAGTGGAAAGACAAAGGAGGGATAGTGAGGCTGAACAGAATGAACGTTGGGTGGGCAGAGGGGGACAGTGAAAAAGCAGGAATACTGAACGAATATTTCTGCTCAGTATTCACAAAAGAGGAGGGGGAAGTGCCTAATGCAATTAACAGAAGCACTCTTGATAGGGGGGTCGATCCCAGTCCTTTCACAGAAGAAAGGGTTCTGCAAGAACTCCTAAAACTGAAGGTGGACAAAGCAATGGGTCCTGATGGAATTCACCCCAGAATTCTAAAAGAATTAAGGAAGGAACTAGTGAAACCACTGGCTACTCTTTTTAATAAATCATGGGAGGATGGTGTGGTACCCGAGGACAGGAGGAAGGCGGATGTGATTCCCCTTCACAAAAGTGGGACCAAGACAGAGGCAGGAAACTACAGACCTGTCAGTCTGACCTCTGTGGTAGGGAAAGTGATGGAGTCACTTCTGAAGGAAAGAATAGTTGAGTACCTAGAGGTCAGTGGAGCACAGGATCCAAGGCAGCATGGGTTCACAGCGGGAAGGTAATGTCAGACGAATCTAATAGATTTCTTTGACTGGGTGACCAAAGTAGTAGACCAGGGAGGGGCTGTGGATGTGGCCTACCTAGACTTTAGCAAGGCATTTGACACAGTCCCACACAAAAGATTATTAGTCAAATTAACCAGCCTGGGAGTGGGTCCCAGGGTGGTAGCCTGGGTAAAACATTGGCTGGAAAACAGGACACAGAAGGTAATTGTAAATGGAGTCCACTCTGAAGAAAGGGCGGTTACTAATGGGGTACAGCAGGGTTCAGTATTGGGTCCAGTCCTTTTTAATGTCTTCATCAGTGACATTGCAGAGGGACTGGAAGGAAAAGTATGCCTTTTTGCAGATGACACAAAGATCTGCAACAAGGTTGATACACAAGGAGGCATGGAAAGGATGAAAAGGGACTTGGCAAGGTTGGAGGAATGGTCAGACGTATGGCAGCTAGGATTCAATGCAAAAAAGTGCAAAATAATGCACCTGGGAAACAAGAACCCAGGGGAAAAATACACAATAGGTGGTGAGGTAGTAACAACAACAAAACAGGAAAGGGACCTGGGGGTAATCATATCAGATGACCTTAAGGTTAGCAAGCAATGTGAGAAGGCAGTAGGGAGGGCCGGGGGTATACTGGGATGTATAGGGAGAGGCATCAGCAGCAGAAAACAGGAAGTTGTTATCCCTCTGTACAGACAGTTGGTGAGACCCCATCTGGAATACTGTGTTCAGTTCTGGAGACCCCATCTCCGCAAGGACATAGACAGGATAGAGGCAGTCCAGAGGAGGGCAACTAAAATGGTGCAGGGTCTGCAAGAGAAGCTGTATGAGGAGAGACTAAAGGAGCTTAATATGTATACACTTGAGGAAAGAAGGGAGAGGGGGGACATGATAGAAACTTTCAAGTACCTCAAAGGAATCAACAAAGTCCAAGAGGGTAGCATCTTTCAGAAAAAGAGACTTGCAAGAACAAGGGGACACAATTTAAAGATAGAAGGAGGGCGGTTCAGGGGCAATGTGAGGAAGTATTATTTCACAGAGAGGGTAGTGGATGCATGGAACAGCCTTCCTGAGGAAGTTGTGGGGTCTAAAACTGTGGGAGAATTCAAGAATGCATGGGACAGACATAAGGCAATTTTTATGGGGGGCAGGAAGATATAGGCTGTTGGTTAACTAGGATCTGTGGCCTATCCTGTAGGTAGGGAAATGGGCAGACTAGATGGGCCTAGCGGTCCTCATCTGCCGTCAAAGTCTATGTTTCTATGTTTCTAAAAGTATATACCGATTACCGTAGAGGAGGTGGAAAAACTATTATAAAATCTTAAACCTCATTCTTCCCCAGGGCCTGATAATATTCATCCCAGGCTCCTTAAAGAAACATTTAATGTTATTTGTGGTCCTCTAGCCATCTTGTTTAATGCCTCTCTAAATCAAGGTGAAACTATTAACTCATGGAATGAGGCACTTGTTACCCCAATATATAAAGCTGGTAATAAAAAAAATTGTATCAAACTATAGACCCATCAATCTTGAGTCAGTTATAGGTAAACTTCTAGAAAGATTACTGCTGACCCGGATTGAAGTCCATATTTCAAGTAACAACTTATAGGATCTTACTCAGCATGGTTTTTGTCAGGGAAGATCTTGTTTAACTAATCTGTTGAACGTTTTTGAAAATGTCAGTGAATCCTTTGATTTGGGGCTTCCAGTGGATATCATCTTCCTTGATTTATCCAAAGCTTTCGATAAGGTTTCCCATCAAGTTTTAATAAACCAGATGTATAAGTTCGAGTTTCATCCCAACATAATAAATTGGGTCACATCTTGGTTACAAAACAGACGTCACCGTGTTGTCATTAGAGGCCACCATTCAAAATGGCATAGGGTTAGTAGCGGGGTCCCACAAGGATCTGTTCTGGGCCCTGTTCTTTTTAATATATTGATTTCAACAATGCAAACGTCTAGCAATATTTGGATGCCTAAATACACTGATTGCAAACTAGGATGTATAATCAATAATGTACAGGCTGAAAACAACTTCCAGAAAGAATTAAACAAGGTAGACACCTGGGCTACCGATAATAAAATGCTTTTTAATGAACAAAATTGTAAGGTTATGCACTTAGGTCATAATAATTTGAACTTTAATCTCAAATTAAATAACTTGCAACTTACAGAAACCACAAATGAAAAAGACTTAGGTGTTCTAGTGAACAATAAATTATCTTTTGAGACCCACACCCTAGTAAAGGTTAAAAAGTGCCAAAGAATAGTTGGCTGCATCTTCAAACATATAAAAAGTAGGGATTACAGGGTAATTCTTTCACTTTATATAAGCCTAGTTGGACCATATTTAGGCTACTGCTCTCCCTTTTGTGTACCAGATACAAATAAAGGAAAAAAACTAGTGGAGGGAGTACAAAGGAAAGTAACAAAACAAATTAGGGACGTGAACAACCTAGAATATGAGGCAAGGCTAAAAGCATTGGATCTCTATTCTATGGAGTATAGACAATTATGTGGTGATGTCTGCTTGACATATAAAGCAATTTATGATCCGCTTCTTTTTTAAACACTGGGCTTAATAAGAAACAGTTCTAGCACTAATACTAGAACACAATCTTAAATTATGAGGAGATAACTGTAAAACCCACAAAAGATGCCACTGGTTCACTCAACAGGTGGTGTCTCAGTGGAATGCTCTACCAAGTGAAATAGTTAAGAGTAACACTATGGAACTATTTAAAAGATGATTGGACATTTATATGGGCAGCAGAAAAATATCGTACCTCTGATGTCATTCCAATCCACCACACTGATGGCAAGCTCTACAAAAGCATCTCGCCTCCTGAGTCTGTTATATCCTATGAATACCCCATTAACAGGCTCAGATAATAATCTCTTCAGGGGAATGCAATATAATCTTTCGCTCAAGGGCACCCAGCCAGGTATCCAAAATGAACCTTTACAACTGTATATGAGACCTAGGTGTATCCTTACCTTTTAAGCAAGCTCAGTAACACATTCAAGCCTTTTAACAGCTGTCAGCCTAAACACAGGTTCAGCATCACATGCAAAAGAAAACTAAGAAGACACACAGGCAGTATTTTAAAGAAAAGGTTGTTTACTAAAAATGGTAAAACAGGAAAAATCAAACACAGAACAATTATATCACAAATCTTACAGTCATATAAAAAATGGGAAAGTACAGAATACAAACTCTTACCACAAATACTTAAAGTCTTTCTTATCTAGAAGTTACCCTTTAAGTGCTTTCAAAAGTTCAGAGAAATCTTTCTCTCCTTGAGTCCAGAATAATATGCCCCCTTATTCCCCAGATGCATGTTTAATTTCAAACTTCATCTCCCAACCCCCTTCCATGAGGTCACAGTTAGCTCCTCCCATCTCTTCTTGATATAATTATCCACAAGGATGTATTTTAATTAATGTGAACATCAGCAAAAAGCCATTTCCCAAATATGACAGTCTTTGATCAAACATTTCTCTTTGAACTTAGCAATCCCACACTCTGTCACTAATTCTCGGCTATGTGATAAAAATAAGAGGAACCAGCCAAATTACTTCTTTTCCTGCTATGTCATAAAATTCATACATGGGAATTAACTTCAAAGGCAGGGACTGGTTATAAAAGGTAATAAATTGTCCCTCTGGAAGGAAAGTTTCTAATTAGGTTTCCCTGGTCAATTTAATGACATCCTCATTGACACCTTGAAAGTTAAAGGCCCAGTCTCTCACACACTGCTGACTGGTGTGAGACAATTACATACGCAGACCATTTATTTATAATACCAATATTATACAATAATAATATTAGAGGGTTTATCATGTGACAAAAGACTCTCTACAATAATATGCTAATGACAACATATTTTCAACACAACAATAACAATATTTATTTAGGGGGCATAGGGATTTGGAATGGGGAAACAGGAGGAGTAGAGGTTATGCAGTAATTATATTTACATATATATAACTGATTGGATTTTTTTTTTATTTGTGCTGGTGAAAACCCTCCAGCTGGGTAGATACCAATTCTAAGCAGGAAAGAAAAATCACCTTTTGCCAGTAGAATGATATCCAGAGCCCTGGCTATCTAGCTGCGTAATAATCAGATGGTACACATTTCATTATTTCCCACCACTGGTACCAGTTCCCAGATTTTGTATGAAACCCTGCAATCTCACACTTTACCATGGGCACCCAGCTCCCAAAGTCCTAGTTGGTTGCAGGCCTGGTGGATGTTGCAGCTGTGGCGTTGGCCAGCTTTGATTTAAAGGAGCAAAGATTTAACTTGAAAACAATCTAAATAACACTTTTGGAATACTCAGGAGGTGTGCATGGGTTGCTCTGTGTTGGTTAAAGTGATCCAAGTCAGGTAGAAGTAACAAGTCAGTTACACTGGTCGAGACATAGATTGGAAATCCTGAACATCCATCACATTTATGTTTGGCACATTCAGCACATTTATATTTTTAGACACATCAGGTACACTCACTGAAGGGATAATGCCTTCCACCAGGGGCTAGAAGGGCTGCCCTAGTTTCGTTTACTGGGTGGAAAGCTGTCATTTCCAGATTACAGAGGACAACCTGAGTTTAACTTTTGGGGTCTCAGTCTGTTATGTGGTGTGCGGCTGTGGCTGGCAGCTCCATGGGACATTTTGACCAGATCAGGTAGCAGAAACTGGACCTACCAGGCAAAGTCGGGATGAGCCCCTTACTGAGTGCTCCCTTCCAGTCCGGTCAGCTCCAGCTGATATTACATTTCAGCACACTTATACATTGTGGACACACTATGGGTATCCCCAAAACATTTATGATCAGAACAGTTCCAAAATAGAGTCCCACCTCTGCTGGGCTAAGGTTATGCATAGCAGAAGTAGAGTTCAGACCCTAGAATGATGTTAGTTGAACTGTCACTTGGGCACTGTGGACCAGATTTACTAGGATTGCTTTCTTTCTTGCACCAGGGGGGTACAAGAGTGGTCACTCAGGCTCCTCACGGTAGATATTCCACAATGAAGGTTCCTGAATGCTTCAATCCTTCCACAACTAAGGTTGTTCAGCTCTCACAGCTGTCTTGATGTTATCTGGTTGCAGTTCCACATCTTTCCCCAATGTGGAAGGGAGGGCTAGCACCTGGGTGAGATTCTGGCAACCCCCAGGCTAGCAGGTGCGATACAAACTAAATTACTTTAACTTTTAACTAATCAGAAGGCAACCACCCCCTCCAGGAGGGAGAGGATTAGCTGGATCTCCAGACTTGGCAGCATGACTGGGGGCCAGAGGACCCCCCCCCCACCATGGGGGTTCCCGAGCAAATCTCACAAAAGGCTGAAAAACAGTCTCTTATGGGGCTCTACTGAAGCTCCTAATTGGCTGAAACCTTTGGCTGCAAGGCCTCTGACTGGCTGGAGGGCCTGTCAGTCAGGAAAGTGAACTATGCATGAACCTCACTCAATGCATATTTAGTTTGCTGTTTTGGTGCCTAGAAATTAGATCCTTGCAGTTCCCCATGAGCACTTGGTAAATGTCCCGTGAGCTTTGGCAAATGTTCTACAAGTCCTGGCTTTAATATCCTGGCTTTCTGATTGGGTGTGCCACACTGTGATAACTGCTGAAAACATACAGTCCTTAAACAGATCAGTGATGGTCCTAAATAAAGTCCTGTGGCAGCCAGAATGAATTAGAGATTTGCTCAAATGCCCCACAGTCCATTAGCTTTGAGTGTGTACTTGCTGTCACTGCACAATTTAAACAGATTGCTCAGTCCATTTTCCTGTCACTGCTGCCAAAATTTTAGCTCCCTGACATGCAGCAGCAGACAGGCTGTTTTTCTGAGTCCCAGCAGTTGATGGTGCAGCTAGGATTAAGCATTTATCTATTTTGTTTAAATTCTTTCTCCCCGTCTTGCAAACATTTGGTTCCCCAACATACACAGCAGTTGCATTTACTTATTTTTCAAACATTCCTTTTCCCTTTTCAGCCACAGCCAAGAACAAGCTTCCCCGAGGGTAGAACAGACCCTCATGAATATTCATATTGATCAGGGCTCCAGCTCATTAATATTTATGAGCCTCTATCAAATACACTCAATGGATCTCTTTAATTTCCTTTAACAGCAGGCTCTCAGTGCCCTTTCTGTGGTTACTGGGTTCCCCTTAGCTGATATGGATCCCAAGACCGATGGAACATTCTCTGGAATGACTGGAAGGCAAGCGGTCGAAAGATCAAAGGCGCCGATCACGCCTGCGTGATCTCCACTGCACCAGTGGGCACGGCTGAGTGGAGGATCATTATTTGGATCTTTTTGAGCCCTGAGGGCTGGATTTTACACAGGGGCCTAGTTACTGGGGCACAACTGCAAAGAAAGACTCGGGAGGACAGAAAAAAAATACAAGCAATTCATGGAGGTGCTCAGAAGAGAAGAGCAGGACAGGTGTTAAGGGTTACAGGTAAGCCCCCATTTTGGCAGTGGGGTTACACATAGAACTCCAAGTAAACAGGATCAACAGTACAAACCCTCACCAGGTGCAGCAGTAGAGAGCTCAGCTTGTACACCAGACCAAATCTGGATAACTGCCTCTCTGTGCAGTGGTTCAGAAAGCTCCACTTGAGTGCCAGATCTAATCCAAATAATTGCCTCTCTGTGGAGCAGCACAGAGAGCTCTGCTTGTGTGCCAGACCTGATCTGGATAACTTTCCCTTTGTGCAGTGGTTCAGAGACCTCTGCCTGAGTGCTAGATCTGATCTGGATAACTTCCACTCTATGCAATATTACAGAGAGTTCCGCTTGAGTGCCAGAGCTGATCTGGATAAGTGCCCCTTTGTGTAGCCAGTACAGAGAGCTTTGCTTGTGCACCAGACCTATCCTGGATATCTGCCCTTCTGTGAAGCAGTACAGAGAGCTCAGCTTAAATGCCAGGCATGATCCAAATAACTGCCCTTTTGTGCAGTGGAACAGAGTGCTCCATTTGAGTGCCAGACCTGATTCAGATAGCTGCCCCTCTCTGCAGTGGTACAAGAGGCTGTAGGTGAGCAAAAACTCCTGATCTGGATAACTACTCATCTGTGCAGTTGTACAAGGGGCTCTGTGCAACACCACAGGGGCTCCCAGTAGGCAGGAGCCCCAATCTTCAAACTGTCACCTGGTGTGGCATCGCAGAAGGGAGTTATCTCTTTGACTCAGAGCCCTGATTCGGAATCAGCTATTCTCGTAAGACACTACCGGTAGGGCTCAAAATGAGCAAGAGTCCTGATCCAGGGACTGCCAGCTGGTACAGCACTACAGGAAGCTCTGAGTGAGTGACAGTCTGTTAAGAATAACTGTGTCCAGTGTAGCAGTATAAAAGGAGAGACTTCAGGTTTTCTGTGGCATAGAGTTCAAGTTTAGAACACACAATATCCCTCTCCTTTTTAAATGGCAAGTGTTGTTAGGTTTAACAGATGGTTTAACAGATGGTACGTGGCTGTGACTAAAAATTCACAGTAGCTACTTGCTACTCTGTTATACTTGGTAACATAGTTCATATTTTAAGAGAGATGCAGCATTTTATTTTGAAACTGAATGTAATCATTAAATAAAAGTCATAAAAACAGAACCAATCTCTATTTGACCAGGACTCTCACATCCAGTACAATAAGCAGTGCCCAACAAATGTTGTAGCAACCAGAACAATTTAAATTAAAGCAGCAGTGTAACAAAAAATGTTTTTCCAAAAAAGCTAGTTTCAGCTACAATTAAAAATATTAGTATGCCTGTCAAATCAGCTTTTCTAAGTACTTCCTATGCTGCGTACCCTGAGTTTTGCTTCTCGATCCAAACACTTGCCAGATCTACAGTGCTATTTCTTTGACAAATTTGGTGGCCATTGTTTTTTTGAGAAAAAATTAAAACTAGAAACTTTTACCACCAAATAAAATTGCAAGAGGCCTGAAATCTTTATTAGTGAAAAAGGGTAACATCCAAGTTATTTGCCCAATTTCATTGCGCTGCTGCTTTAAAGTGCATGCAGTTTTCAATATATATCTTATAGGAGAACTTCGCTGGATGTACAGTATATTTAATTGTATGCAGTAGAAACTGTTTCTAAGCACTGGTTTAAATTCTGTTATTGTTCCATCTTATTCAGGCCTTTTAGTAACCACAGTGGATACTTCTGATTTACACTCTGGTGGTAATATTTTATAACAGTATGGTGTAACTTATGTCCATCTCAACCAGAAAGTTCTGTAGCAGAATACTGATGCATTGTGCCAACAATAGAAGAGCAGAGAAAGAACATAAACAGCACCGTACAGTTCTAAAATGGTCCTTGCCTGCAGTATGTAAACCTTGAACACCCACTGAGATGAAAATAAAGCCTGTATAGATACAGTGGGATAATAACAGGGATGTTGGGGCTGGCAGTACACCATAGGGGTTAGAGTAATGATGAGCTGTGAATGAGCTTGGTACATCCGGCAGAGCTGGGTTTGATTCCTACAACATCCACTTACATACTGTGTGACTCTAAACAAGTCAGTTAATCTTCCCAGTGCTCCCAGGTCACCCATTAAGACAGGCCTTGTGCCTAGTCAGCTTTATCCAGTTACCGAAAGAATAAATAAAAATGGAACCCATATTTAAAAAAAAAAAACAGCTTTTTTATGTTTGCTTGTACACATGTGCAAGAAACATAATGCCACCATATGAGTTTTCGTAGGCATGGCACCCCTGCTTCCAATACCCTGAGCATTTTTGCAGGCACGGCTGCACCGCACCAATGAATGTCCCAGCTATCTATGACAGCAGTTCAGATGCAGTGGTGTACCGTTGAAAGCAAACGACCACTACAATCAGTGGTAGTAACGTGTAGGCAATTTGCATACTGCCATGCCGTCAGCAGTATGCAAACTGCCTCCATGTCACCACCGCTGATTGTAGCGGTCATTGTATGTGTGCTCCCCCATTTGTTGTGTGCTGAGAGGATGCCCAATCCACCTCAGCTCATGCACACTTCCCCCCCAAGCACACTGTATGTCCGGGTGTGCCCAATGCCCGTCGGCTCCAGTGCCCCCCACAAAAAAAACAAAGTTCCAGGTGCCATGCTGGGAGACCACCCCAGTGTGGCAAAAGTCCAGTGTCCTTCTGTGTGTCCCCCCACAGTGTATGGCCAACAGGGATGCCCATCCTCTGTTGGCTTCTCTGCCCCCCCAAAACTTCCAGGTGCCATGCCAGGAACCCACCCCAGCGTGGCAAAAGACCCACATCATCTATGTAAAAAAAAAAAAAACCTGTAAGAAAAGAAAATGGTACCTCGTTGACTCTCTTGCCCCTCCCAACCCGCACCCACCCTCTGAGTATCCCACCTCCCCACACCCTCACCCCATACTTACTTACTTCGTGGAGCGGGAACACGTCTGCACTCTTCAAAGCCAACCACGAACTGAAGAAATGTTGGTAAGCTGTATAATGGCATAAATAGGTTTTTTTTAAACCTTGGTGCATATCTCAGTCATTTTTTTTAATTTCTGCACCACATTTTCAACATGGAGTTCTTGGGATCCCACCTCATGAATTCAGTGACTTGTCATTTGGTTATTCAGTCCCGAAAGGTGATTTAGCGGTCACTGCATGGAATCACCTTTTGGGACCAATTAACAAAATGACAGTGTCACTGTTCATGAAGTGGGCTCTCAAAATGCCTATGTTGCAAATTTAGTGAAAAATTCCCCAAAATTACTGTGTTACGAGCATGCGTTGCGTAGTTTCCACACACTTGCAAATTCATGAATTTGTAATACTTTCACTCCAGATTTTCAACATTGTCATTTTTTCACACCTCCTTATGAACAGTACAGCTGTAATTTTTCACATCCTGGCCGAAATGTGTTTTCGCACGTCCGACGCAGAATTGCACGGTCACTGTGGGAAATCAGTGTTCGGGACAGATTATGAAAATCACAGTGACACTGTTTATGAGCAGAGGTCCTAAAATGCTTATGTTGAAAATTTGGTCACAAAAGTCTATAAAATGACTGTGTTATGAGCGTGCATTGCGCAGTTTCTACCCACTCTTGTAATTTCACAAATTTGTAATGTTTTCACTCCAGATTTTCAACATTGGCATTTTTCTACACATCCTTATGAACAGTACAGCTGTCATTTTTCACACTTCCAGAGCAGAATAGCGCAGTCTCTGTGGAAAATCAGTGTTCAGGACAGATTAAGAAAATCACAGTAACACTGTTCATGAGCGGAGGTCCCAAAATGCCTATATTGAAAATCTGGTGCAAAAAATCCCCCAAATAATTGCATTACGGGTGTGCATTACGCAGTTTCAATGCACGCTCGTGACTTCACCAGTTTTTTTATATTACCATTTTTTTACACCTCCTCATGAACAGCACAGCTTTAATTTTTCACATCATGGTGGAAATGTGTTTTTGCACCTGTGGCGCTAAATGGCGCAGTCACTGTGCAAAATCACCTTTCCGCTAACAAACTGATAGTGTCACTGTTCATGCGGTGGTGGGGTCACAAAAAGCCCATGTTGAAAACTTGGAATAAAAATACAAGACACACCCAGGGCCTTAGGGTTTCCAACCATAGCGCCCAACCCTGTAGGGTCTGACTGGCGTCCGCCCTACCCTGTAGGGACAGACCGGCATCAGGGGTGTGAATTGGGATTGTCGACAGTAATGCTCACCCCATTCCACCCCCACCCCACCCTGCAGCCAGTGACAGGTATCAAGGTGCACCTTAGACTCTTTGGCCCCAGAGTTCACACCATTCTCCTATACTGCACCCATTTCAGTGTGTTTCCTTATGGAATGAGGTGAGTGTAAAGCCCGAACACCCCAAAGCACACCTCAACACTTGTCAGTGTCTACAGGGTAGAGTGAGATGAAATGTCATGACCGTTATGGGTAGTGACCCAAAGGCACACCCCAATGCCTGTCCATCTCTGCAGGGTAGGGGTGGAGTTGGCATCAGTTCAATATACCACTGCTATTACTATACTGCATCTGTCTAACTCCTGCACTTCCACTGCTAATGCCAGCAAGCAAACATTTGGCATTGACAAATGCTTGTTTCTGGGTGAAATGATGCGTAGTAAGTGTAATTTTCCCTTAAGTGACTACTACATATAAAATATAAGAAACTGCCCTTTAGCAGTCAGGTCAGCCCTCAGCCTGTATACACCATTACAATTTCACCTGCAGCAGACTTCACTGTGTAGAAATATTTACTCCAAGCCCTCTTGGTGTGTGTCTCTTACCTTTTCATTCATCCTCTTTTGTGCTTGGTTTCCCCCTACCCTCATTTCTACCTCCTTTCTATCTCTCATCATCCCTTAAACCGTCTATGCCCTTCAGGGTTGAGCTGTGTTAGTTTTCTATCTTTTATGATTACTTGTAGGCCCTTTAAAGAGCAACTGACACCTTCAGGAGAACTTTAACAAAACATATTATTTAGACACAGTCCAGCTTGCATTTCACCTTAGTTCTGTATTCCTCATATCAATTATTTATTACTGTTGTAATTTTCATGAAAAAATGATCTTTGCAATTGAAGAGTTCATCTATTCCTGTTTTATTTCTCCTTACCTGAAGTCATAATGCACTGCTTGTGACATCACAGCTACTCCCATGGCAACAGATTGTTATGTCACAACAGAGGACTATCACATGAATCAGGGAGTAAGCTATAGAGGCAGATGAACTCTGAGGTATAAAGATCATGTATTCATGCAAATGTTATTAGTAATAAGTAATGTTCAGGAGAAATATATAGAATATATATGGAATGCAGGCTGAACTCTACCTAAATATTATGTTTTTCAAAGTTTTCTGTGAGGTGCCAGCAGTTCTTTAAATCTAAACCGGAAAGAAGAAAAAGTGGTGGCGCTCAGGCAAAACCAAAGTCTTAAACTGCTGCAGCAGAAAAAAGGTTTACGTAAAAAACAAAGTGGCTGGTGTGCAAGAAAACACTTCAAGACAAAGAAATTAATGCCAGGTGATTTATTTATGTGCACAGACAAAACGCAAACTGAGCAAACGATACCTCAGCACTTTAAACCCTTGAGGACTCTTCGTCGGGGGGGGGGCAACAGTTGATACAGCTCCACCTTATAAAGGCTGTAGCTTAAAGCAACAGTGTCAAAAGTGCTACATACATCCAAGAATGTATATATAATTTCATGTACAAAATAAAAAGTGCAGAAATAATGTGTTTAAGCAATGTGTCTAAAAAACTCACATGTGGCTGGTTTACTGGATGGAAGAAAAGAAGTATTAGGGTTCTAAAAACTATCTTTTCATTAATCAAATGTTAGACATTATAGACATCGAATAAATTCATTCTAATTAAAAAAAGTCCATCGAAGCATCTCATTCTTGATAAATTATTTAGTTGGCCACCTAGACAAAGAGAAGAAACACAAAAGCATACACAGATTGTTATCAAAACTAGAACACAGGGGCCTGAAATTAAAACAGATGGGGGGGGGGGGAGGAGGTTTCTCAATTATACAGATTTCAACTATCTATGTATGTGGATGTATAAATACAAAAGTATGTATGCATCCTACCCATATCAAACCCCTATCACAGAGGTCATTATATTTGAGCCAACACTGAGCCAATATCGTGACCACAGTTCAAATTCATAAGTGATTACCTATTTATATAGAAAAGTAAAAAAAGAGGGGAAGGGCAAATTACCAGTATGTGCACTAAATACGTATGGGCTCAGTACTGAGTCAAACACAACAGCATTTTGACCAACAGATAATGTATCTGCTAACAAAAATCCACATAAATCTGAAAAACTTTTAATAAACTATGGTAATAAATCATAAGAAAAGAAGGTGCATAGACCACCCGTCTAGTTTCCCCAGATGGATTATTTTAGAGGAAGGGTGTAGTATCCCAGTTTTCATTCAAACCATCTGGATAAAATGCATTAAGTTGGACAATATGTCTACTCTCTCTCTCTCTGTAGTAGTAAGTTGCATCTGTTACCTCCTCTAGAGGGAGATGGGGTATGGTCTATGGCCATGAATTTAAAAGAATCCAAACTGTGTCTATGGTTTATACTACAGTCTGTACCCACAGGTGTATCACAGAGGATGTGTATGAAAGAACGAATGTGTTCTTGTATACGTTCCTTAAGCATGTGGGTAAGTCATGCCCACATACAGATTAGGGCAATCACACCATAAAGCATACACAACATGGGTAGTGTGGCATGTTATAAAATGTTTAACCTCTATCCACTTTCCATTAGTTGGACTTGTAAACAACTGACCACATTGCATATACTGGCAAACATTACAGATGCCACAGTGGTGTGAGCCCTTTGGACATGGAAGAATTGTCCATTGTTTAACAGGAGCCTCCACAGTAAAGTGACTTTGGACCACATGGTCCTTTATGGATTTGCCTTTCTTGTAGACCACTCTAGGGGAGTCTCCTATTTTACCTGAGAGGCACCTATCTGCTTCCAAAACATGCCAGAAACTTTTAAGTGTCCTGGCAATTTTGGGGGTCACTCTGTTGAACTCAGTGATGAAGTTGTTCTTGTCACTGACACCCTTATCCTTGATTTTCAGTTTTAGGAGCACTGATTTATCCTGGTTAAGGGCAAAACATGCTGATTCTTGAAGGGCCTTAGCTTCAGATCCCCTTGCTGTAAATATGGCTCCCAGATCTTCAACATGTTCCAAAAAGGAGGTGGTGGTAGAACAGTTCCTATACAGCCTGAAGTATTACTCCTCAGAGATCCTCCTTATTTTTTTTTTATTATTTTGTTCTTTTGCTGGGCTCCCCTAGCCTCATGAGCAGGCTCACCTGGCTTTGGCAACCTGATCCCCTCTTTCTCGAGGAAGCCCGCCCCACCCGAGTGGGGCCACCAGAAACAGAACTGTCATGGCCAGAGGGGACAGGCACCACAGTTGGCTCATATACGGGGGCCAGCATTTTTCTCCATGTGATTTTTTTTCCCCTTGGGGGTTGGGATGTGCAATGACACCAGCATTCTCCCCTCCCCCTGAGATGTGTGGTTCCAGCTGCGTGGGACCCCTAGCCTCTGCCAGGGGTCCTCATTGCACCGGACACTCTCCCCCTCCCCCGGAGAGAGAGAGCAGTCCACCGGATGCTCAATCCCTCTTCCTCCTGGCCAGCTCTCCAACTCCCTGGGTCCCTTCCTAAACCCAGGATGTCAGCATCGCAGATGGATTCCTTGCCGCTGTGCCGGAGGGCTGGCTATGGGATCCCCCTTATTAAGTGTGGGGATAGAAGCTGTCATCCCCCAACAGCATATTACCTGATACAGGTTTTCAGTAGTTCTCTGATACAATCTTGCCATCTGGTGTGGCCTGCAGGCATAGATCCAGAAAGGTGACAGAGACAGTGTCAGTCAAAAAGGTGAACCGTAAATTCCAATCATTTAGCTTCAACTGTTCCAAAAACATCTCTGCTTCGGCCTGCGTGCTACACCAGATGCACAGGATGTCATCAATATATCAGCCCCAGTATCTTATTCAATCACTATACTTGTTTGCCCTGGGGTCAAAGATGGCAACCTCCTCCCACAACCCCAAAACAGGTTGGTTTAGGTTGGTGCTATCACCGACCCCATGGCAGTGCCACAGACCTGTAAGTAAAATTTTGAATTAAATGTAGAAAAGATACTAGTCAGAATGAAATCCAACACATCCAGAACAAAATCTGGGTCCAAAACTTCACTGCTTTGAAACAGGTCCATAAAAAATTGGACAGCATGTAGTCCCAGATGATGTCTGATGCTGGTATAGAGTGACTCGACATCAATAGTCAGCCACAAACAACCAGCATCAAAAGACTGGTGTTCAAGGGCCTCCAGAACAGACATAGTATCCCTAAGATGGGAGAGGAGATGTCCCAGTTATGTATATAGAAAACCGTCCAGAAATCTGGACAGGTTTTCAGTCAAAGAATCTATCCCTGAAATGATGGACCTTCCTGGGGTTTTTGGAGGTCCTTGTGCACCTTTGGCATGTGGTAGAATATTGGGACAACTGGGAATTGCCGGAATAGATACTTATATTCTTGTTCTGAAATCTCACCTCTGGACCTGTAGGAGAGAAGTAATGTGTTAAGTTTGGCTTGATAGTATATGGCTGGATTATTGTCCAAAAGTCTACAATTATCAGTGTTCTGGAGCTGACGATTTGCTTCCAGTAAATAATCACTGGTATTTTGGACCACGATTTAGCCTCCCTTATCTGCTGATTTAATTGTCAACTCTCTCTTTTTAGACAGTTCCTCCAAGGCATTAAGTTCTTCCACAGAAATATTTCTCTTATAGTTTGGAACAATTTCAGAAACAATTCTATCCAATTCCTTGTTTATCAATCTCTCAAATGTAACTATTGCTGGTGAAATTGATTTCACTGGGCAAGACACAGATGTAGGGTGATAGAGATCTCTTTTCCAAACAAGGTTAGGGTCAAAGTGCTCAAAGTTCCCCTGGGCCCACTCAGGGTCCCAACTGCTCAGCAATTGATCCACATTCAAGATTTCCATAGATGGGGTCGCAGTGGGGGCAGCAGATGCATAATCTCAATCAAAATTGTTGTGGCCTGTTGCAGGATTGGGGGGGTGGGGCTCACTTGTCTTAGTATATTTGGCTTGCACATATTTTCCCTTTGTTAATACATTCATTATTTCAATATGACCGCCAGGCTGGATGTGTCGTTTGGCTGCCTCATAGTTTAGTATTTTATTTTTTTTTGTTTTAGTTATTTTATTCGTTTTAGTAGTTTTTCATTTAGTTATTTTTAATCTTCATTTCTTTGTTATATTATTATGGTCTTAACAGTCTCAACGGACTTACTTGAGCATTGGTGCTATCTGTATGGACTTGCCTGATCCCATATTGGTGCTATCTGTATGGATTTGCCTGATCTCCTGGTTGTTTGTTCCTGAATTATTTGAACTCCTCTGCATTGCGGTTCTGTTTATTCGAGTTGGAGTGAACTGCAGCGGTGAATGTGCGAAGTGTGGGAGCGGTATCGGGTGATTTTGCTGTTTTCGCCCGTTGCCGCTTTGCTCACTATTGTTGCTATTGCACACATTATTGTTATTGCACAATAAATTGCTGTACTGCTGCTCTATTCATCCTGTCTAGTTACCCTTGTGATTTTAGAGGGTCTCCTACAGCTGACTGGTTTTGCGCTTTGTGTGAACTTTTGGTGGTGGATTCATTGTTGTTCCCTTGTGCAGCAGAGATAGCTGATGAAGATCTTGGGAGGAGACCTTGGATTAATGGGCACGAGTTGAGCGGTTGCAAATTTTGTGATGAGTTTACTAAGACCAGGATTTTATCAGGTTTACTGGATATATGAAGACCAGCCTGATTTGGAGTGGGAGTTGGTGCCCTGATCCCGTGGGTGGGCTGACTACGGTGTGCAGCTGAGTGGGGGGTCCTGGTTCTGGTTTGCCAGGTAGCTGGCGATTTAGGCCGGCGCTCCCTTAGACTTCCCATGTGGTCTGCTGAAAAGTGGACCTTGGCGGGGGCCAGTGGCATTGGCCGCAGGCTTGTGGTTTGGCCTCCCAATGGGATTTGTCGGGGCCCGCTCAGACTCCAGAGCAATTAAGATCTGCGGCGGACTATCTGGGATGTGTCTCCTGCAAATACAGTCAGACTGTTTATATTTCCATTTACAATCTGGTTAGAAGGCAATGAGAGTGCCTTCCTTCTTTTTGTTTCTGGGATAGTGAGAGTGTACTGTACTAACAAAAGTACTTGGACATAATTTCAGTAATCCCTCCTCTGGTAATGAGAGTACTTTGGGGGTTAGGAAAATTACTGTGTTTTCCTTTTTCATTTTTACCAGTCTCCTTTGGTGGTGTGAGGAACATAGGGGGCCGGAAATTTTTCGAGTCTATGTGTTATCTGACTGGGTCCAGAGCATTGGGGAGGAGATGTTTACCTGTGCTCCTTAAATCTGCTGCTGTGCTGGAGATCTTCTGAACTATGCCTTATATGTTGTGTGTCTGTTATTTGGACTAAAGTCTGATATTTATCGCCATCTGGGGACCATCCTTTTTTAAATGGACATCTGTGGGACTTATCTGTTTATTCTGATATTTTGATTTGGGTTTCCTTTATTTTTTTTTGGACTTTAAAAATTTCAAGTGATTATTATTTTATGTTTATGGTTTTAAGTTTTATAAGTTAAAGTTATTGTACTGTTAATTGGGGGTTTTAGTTAAGTTGATCTGGGGTTATTTTTCTTTAGTCGCACCAGTCTGTAGGCAAGTTCAGAGTTGAGATGTGTTGGAGGCCTACCCCCAAGGTCATGCATTACTCATCCTCTGCCCTTCATGCCCTCCACCCTTTTTTTCCCTCCCCCATAGCATTTTAACTTACCAGTGCTGTCAGGCGCTAGGTATTTCTCGTAGGGGGAGGTGAAGGGTGGGAGGTGGGGAACAGCGGAGGGTGAATGAGTGGGGCCAACACATCGGGGTTGTGAGGTCCAGGAGATGCCCTGGGGCAAAATGGAACCCAGAACATGGTTCACCTTGTCTGGTTTCCATACCCAAGGGCACCATCAATATTGGTGGGCAGGTGGTCCGGACTGCCCTGGAAGTTCATCCAACTTGGCCTGTGTTATGCAATGCCAGGTCCATCAGAAACAAGACGGCAATTATTGCAGATCTTGTAGAAAGGGTGTATCTGGCTTGCATTACCGAGACCTGGCTGGATGAAAATTCTGGCCCCGTTTTGGAGGCTTTAACTCCAGCTGGGTACTCGGTGTTTCACTGCCCAAGATTGGATCGTGGGGGGGGGTTGCGGTCTGTTTTAAGACCGAACTTAACCTCACGAGTGTACCAGTAGAGGAAATTGAGTCATTCGAGTGTACTGTGGTAGCAGGTGTAGGTTGTAGGATCGTTCTCATCTACCGTCCACCCAGAGATGAGAAGAGATTCCTTCAGGAAGTGGCGGATTTCGTCATTGACTTGGCATTTGAATTGCTGAGACTGATGGTTCTTGGTGATTTTAATGCCTGGATCGATGATGAACTCTCGCAGTTTGGACAGCACTTCCTCCAGTTGATGTCATCTCTGGGCCTTACACAGATAGTCACCACTGCTACCCATAAACACAGTCACTCCCTTGACCTAGTTTTTTTCCTGGGGATCAAGGCCTTGATTTGGGGATGGATCCAGTTGAATGGTCCAACCACTACACCGTGGGGTTTAGTTTTAGTGCCCCCCCCTTTGTAGGCCTACCCCTGTGGAGATGGTCAGGTATCGCCCTTTACAAGATGTTAGCTCTGAAGGCCTGGTGGTGGTACTTGACCTATCGTCCTTTCCAGTGGCAAAGAATGACCCAGATGCCCTCCTGATGGCCTATAATAGGGCCATCTTGGTGGCTCTAGGTCTCATTGCTCCTGTTTGTGTTTGCCCTCTTTCCCTGTGCCCTTGGTCCCCATGGTTTGACGAGACCCTGAGGGAGATGTGGCAACTGGATTGAAGGTTGGAGCATTGCTGGCGGAGATCCTCGCTTGATGCCAACCACCTTAGATTGATGGAGCATTATCAGGCCTATCAATCTGCAATCACCCGTTGGCAGAGTTCCTGTCCGGGGAGATTGCAGCTGCTCAGAATCAACCAGCTCAGCTTTTTCGCACTGTGGACATGCTGTGCAACCCAGCTTGTCTACAGGTCTGAAGGGCTTTTACACAAAGGGAGTGCGATGAACTTGTTCGATTCTTTGCTACTAAGGTGGCTAACATCAGGGAGGTGCTCCAACTGGCACACTCTAAGGGTGTTGTTGTGGATCAGTATGAGGCTGCCGCCCCTTAGTGTTCCTGGAGTGCATTCGACAGATCGGAATTCGAGGATATCATGCGGATTGTCTGGTGTGCACACCCTACATGCTGTACTTGGATCCAGGGCCAACTTCCCTGATTTTGGGTTGTATAAATTCTATTGGTCTGGTCCTAGCATGGATAGTCTGGTGCTCCATGGAAACAGGTGAGTTCCAAGCTCCCTGAAGGAGGCAGTGGTAACACCCCTCTGAAGAAAGCTTCTTTGGACCCGGACCGCCACGCAAACTACAGACCAATCTCTAATCTTCCCTTTTTAGGGAAGGTGATTGAGAAGGTAGTGGCTGTACAACTGGAGAACCATTTGACCATCCATGATATCTATGAAGCCCTCCAGTCCGGTTTTCGAAAAAGGCATAGGACTGAGACAGTGCTGGTTCAGCTGCTCAATGGTGTCCTGATGGCTAGGGATTGGAGGAACTGTTCCATTCTGGTCCTCCTAGATCACTCATCAGCTTTCCACACTGTGGACCATGGGGTTCTGCTTGAGCGTCTGAAGTTCATCTGTGGACTATCGGATGTAGTCTTCAGGTGGTTCACTTCTTACCTCACTGGAAAAACCCAGAGAGTGGTGTCCAGGGTTTATTCCTTGGATCAAGTTTCTCTGCCTTGTGGGGTCCCTCAGGGCTTGTTGTTGTCCCCCATGTTGTTCGCAGTGTATATGCTGCCACTCAGAGACATTGTAAGAAGGTATAGGCTGAGGTTTCACCACTATGCTGATGATACTCAGCTCTACCTTTCTTTTGCACCCAATCAGGATGGAGCTCTCTCAGTCTTCAATAACTGCCTTAGTGAAATCCAGGAGTGGATGGATTTGAGTTGGTTGAAGTTGAACTCAGAAAAGACGGAGGTGTTGGTAGTGGATCCAGCATGCCGGATGGGGGGGTCGGGAGTTGGTTCACCCTCAGGACTTTATCTTGGGGGTGTCTCACTCCTGACCTCTGAACAGGTGTGTAATCTGGGGGTGATACTTGATGAGGGTTTGACTATGCATTTGCAGGTGTCTGCTGTCATCAAGTATGCATTTTACCATCTCAGGAATATCTCCAGGATTAGGCACCTTGTTTTGTCTGGCGATCTTCCAACGCTGGTCCATGCCTTTGTGTCCTCGCATCTGGACTACTGAAACTCCCTTTACCTAGGGCTTCCTGGGGTTGAAATCCACCACTTGCAGCTGGTGCAGAATGCAGCGGTCCAGCTTTTGACTGGTACCTCTCAATCTAGCCATATTTTGCCGGTGTTGCATGGACTGCACTGGCTGCCAGTACAGTGGTGGATCACCTTTAAAGTCGGTCTTCTGACTTATAAAGCCCTACATGGACTTGGCCCTGGCTACCTGAAAGAGCTCCTGGTTCCTTACTGCCCTTTGCGATTGCTCAGCTCAGCTGGTGAGGGGTTGCTGGAGATCCTGAGGGTGTCTTTGAAATCTTCTGGGGCTCTTACATTTATGTACGTGGCCCGTACCCTCTGGAATTCTCTACCCTGCCAGATAAAAGAGTGCACGACCGTGGAGGGGTTAAAAAGGCCTTAAAAACATATCTGTGGATACAAGTATATGGAGTATTATTTTACTTATTTGATTAATTGTTCTTACTGTAATGATTGGAATTTTTGTGTATTTGTACGGCGCCTTGATTTTTTGAAAGGTGCCATAAAAATAAAGTTTTATTTTATTATTTTTATTATTAATACAACTTCTTAAGGCAGAGTTTCCTAAAGGCCTTCTCTAGCTCAACTTGTATGGCAAAATGATCCATGTTTGGCTCCGGTACAAATGAAAGGCCCTTAGATAGAACAGAAATTAGAGATGCTGTCAATTCAGTGTTCAAGAGGTTTAGGACTTACCCTTCCCCCGAAGGTTGTATTGCTTCTGATGATTTTGATGTGGGCCTTCCTCGTTTTCTAATGCCAGCTCTTCAACCCCTTCTAATATTCTTAATCCAGTTTTTGGCTTGGTTCCCATACGCTCTATTTCCGGTTCGGATTGCATCTGTGTTCGTGCAGGTAGGTGAAACCCCACCTTCTTTGTTTCCCCCTGATTCATCTGGTTATTTGTTCTCCGATGACCAGAGTGACTCTTTTTTGCACTTCTAGAGCAATCTCAAATTTCCGTTCTATCTAAGGGTCCTTCATTTGTACCAGAACCAAATATAGATCATTATGCATCTGTTGCCCCTGTTGTGACACCATCTCTGGAAATCTTGAATGTGGGACAATTGCCGAGCAGTTGAGACCCTGAGTGGGCTCAGGGGAACTTTGAGCATGTTGACCCTAACCTTGTTTGTTTGGAAAAGAGATCTCTATCACCCTACATCTGTGTTTTGCCCAGTGAAATCAGTTTCACCAGCAATAGTTACCTTTGAGAGATTGCTAAACAAGGAAGTGGATAGAATTGTTTCTGAAATTGTTCCAAACCAAAAGAGAAATATTTATGTGGAAGAACTTAATGCCTTGGAGAAACTGTCTAAAAAGAAAGAGTTGACAATTAAATCGGCAGATAAGGGAGGCTAAATCATGGCCCAGAATACCAGTGATTATTTACTGGAAGCAAATCTTCAGCTCCAGAACACTGATGATTATAGACTTTTGGACAATAATCCAACCCTATACTATCAAGCCAAACACATTACTTCTCTCCTACAGGTCCAGAGGTGTGATTTCGGAACATGAATATAAGTATCTATTCCAGCAATTCCTAGTTGTCCTAATATTCTACCACATACCAAAGGTGTACAAGGACCTCCAGAAACCCCCAGGAAGGTCCATCATTTCAGGAATAGGTTCTTTGACTGAAAACCTGGCCAGATTTCTGGACGGTTTTCTATATACTTTAGTGGTACATCTCCGCTCCCATCTTAGGGATACTATGTCTGTTCTTTAGGTTCTTGAACACCATTTTTTTGATGCTGGTTGCTTGTGGCTGACTATTGATTTTGAGTCACTCTACACCAGCATCAGACATCATCTGGGACTACATGCTGTCCAATTTTTTATGGACCTGTTTCAAAGAGGTGAAGTTTTGGACCCAGATTTTGTTCTGGATGCGTTGAATTTTGTTCTGGCTAGTAACTTTTTTACTTTCAATTCGAAATTTTACTAACAGGTCTGTGGCGCTGCCATCGGGTTGGTGAAGGCATCATCCTATGCCAACCTGTTTTTGGGTTGATGGGAGGAGGTTGCCATCTTTGACCACAGGGCAAACAAGTATAGGGACAGAATAAGTTACCGGGGCTGATATATTGTTGACATCCTGTGCATCTGGTGTAGCGCACAGGCCGAAGCAGAAACTTTTTTCCAACAGCTGAATCCAAGTGATTGGAATTTATGGTTCACCTTTTTGACTGACCCTGTCTCAGTCACCTTTTTGGATCTATGCCTGTGGGCCACACCAAGTGGCTAGATTGTGTTAGAGAACTACCAAAACCCTACATCAGGTAATATACTGTTGAGGGCTGACAGCTTCCACCCCCCACACTTAATAAGGGGAATCCCCAAGGGGCAATCACTCAGGCTGCGTAGTAACTGTTCTACCACCACCTCCTTTTTGGAACATGCTGAGGATCTGGGAGCCAGATTTACAGCAAGGGGATATGAAGCTAAGGCCCTTCAAGATTCAGCAGATTTTCCCCTTAACCAGGATAAATCAATGCTCCTAAAACTGAAGATCAAGGATAAGGGTGTCAGTGACAAGATCAACTTCATCACTGAGTTCAACAGAGTAACCCCAAAATTGCCAGGACACTTAAAAGGTTCTGCCATGTTTTGGAAGCAGATAGGTACATCTCAGGTAAAATAAGAGACTCCCCTAGAGTGGTCTACAGGATTGTTGTATGATATTTGTAATATGAAAATATAGTATGTGATTGTCTCACATAAGACAGCTTGTGCTTCCATGGGTGCCTCCTCCCAGGTTTCAGTGAAGCTACAGGATATGTAAACTGACCAGGAACCACTTAATTAACTGATTTCCTTCAGAATGGCATTTTATTACCTTTTTATGACATGCCTAGGCTCTTTGAAGTGGAAATCAAATGTGACTTTATGACTTCAGAAACAGGACATCATTAGGCTGATTCCTGTTGTGTTTTTTTTTAACACAATAGTGCAAGTGTAGGATTGCTAAGTTCAAAGGAAACATGTGTAATTAAGGAGTTATATTTAGGAAATGTCTTTTTTCTTATTTTATTTATTTATCAAGTCTAGGATTACAAATACCTTTGAGCCTTGGCTCTTTTACAAAGGTTCCACGTCAGAGAAATACAAATTATGGGGAACATCAAGACAGACATTACAACAATGTGGGCATTGCAAACAGAGTACAGATTAATACAATTCAAGGGTAGCAGTGTAACAAGGCAGCCAGCGGCATTTGTCAGAGAAAATAGACAACAGATAAGAAGTGCCAGAGTCATAGGGAGAGGGAAGGGGGGAGGGCGGGAGAAGGAAGGTAGGAATGACGGGGAGAGGGTGAAAAGTGCAGCATTGGGTATACCAAGATGTGAGGGTAGAACCCAGTGAGGAGGGGAGGGGGGACAACTAGAGCAGAAAGGGAAGTGGAGAAACAAGGTTAAGTTGGGCAGTCATAGGAGCTGTTGGTAGTGAGATAGTCCCGGAGCCTAGTTTTAAACATATCAATAGTTGGGGCAGAGGAGATGGTTGGGCTGAGGCCATTGAACCAGAGTGGCACTTGATAAGCAAAAGAGCGTTGTCCCTGTGAAGTGTGACAATGGGGGACTTTCAGTAGCTGTAGCATGGATCTCCTAAAGCACCATTTGTTAATTCAGTGTTGTAACAGAGTTGAGACCCCAGAAGGTGCAAGGCCAAGGTAGATTTTTTTCACCATAGAGCAGGTGAGAAACTTTATGTGGTTTGATAGTTGGAGCCAGCCAGTCTGAGTGTACAGGTCACATGTGTGGGTGAGACGGTGAGCACCAGTGATGAGCCGACATGCTTTATTTAAGGCAGTTGAGAGGTGTCTAAGGGTTGTGGTTGTGGCTGAGCCATAAATGATGAGACCATAGTCTAGTACAGAGATCACAGAACTCAGGACTGCAACCTTCAAAGCTTCTGGCGTGAGGTGTGGTCTGTGTTTGTAGAGGAGACCAAGCTGTGTATTAGCAGCTCTAGCTACATTATCTACATGAAGTCCATAGGAGAGATTAGGGTCAAGCTGTATCCCTAAGTATTTGAAGGACCCCACCTGATCTAGAGTGTTCCCTGGATGGTGGAGATAGCCTAGTGGTGTAGCTTGTGTGGGTTATGAGAGCCGCAGAAGAGCATAGATTTGGTTTTCTTTCATTGAGGACCAGTTTATGATTAAGAAACCATGTCTCTACAGAACTGAAACCAAGTTGAAGGTTGTGTTGAAGAGTTGCAGGATCTTTGTGAGTGGAGAATACAACAGCATCGTCGGCATATAGTATGATCTGCTCAGAGCAGTGGTAAGGGAGGGAGTTTAAGAAAAGGCTAAAAAGGAGGGTGCCCAGTATGGATCCCTGTGGGACACCCGAGCAAACAGGCAGGGTGTCAGAAAGAGCGTCTGCAATTTTTACTCTCTGCGACTGGTTTTCTAAGTAGCTTTTAAACCAGAGAGAAGAGTCAGGTGATAGCCCAGCATTCAGTAGTTGGTGTATTAGTAGTCCATGGTGTACTGTATCGAAGGCCTTGGAGAGGTCGACAAAAACGGCCCCTGTGAGAAGGCCATTATCAAGGGATTTGTGCAAAGCTCCAGTGAACTCAAGAAGGGCTGTGGTGGTGCTGTGACCTTTCCAGAAGCCATGTTGTTGTGGACAAGGTATATTGTATTTATCCAAGTGGTCGGTAAGTTTATCAGCCACGATGCGCTCGAGTGCCTTAGAGAGAAGGGGCAGTATGGAGATAGGGTGATAATTTGAGTGATTTGTCTTGTCCCCACTTTTATGGATGGGTGTCATGGTGGCTGTTTTCCATAGGTCCAGGAATTTTTCACAGCTGAGAGAGAGGTTTAGGATTTTTGTTAATGGATGAATTGCCTCATCGAGGGTGAGCAACAGAAGCTTAAGGTCCAGGATATCGCTACTAGATCTAGATTTAGAGATAGCTGCAGTAATATAGTGTTTTCAAAAAAGTCATGAGGTAGAACAGCACTAAGGTCTGAAAAAGCCGTGTTAAAGATGTTTGCGATCACCTTGGGGTCGAGGGTTGGGGATCCATCAGCCATTAACATGGCCAGAGAGGTTTTTGGCTGCTTTCCTGTGACATCCTTGATATTGTCCCAGAAAGCATGACCATTTCCACATGTATTGGTGAGAGCGTCTTTGTAATAGGTGGATTTCATTAGCCGTATGGCTTTTGTGCAGGCATTTCGTGCTTGTTTGTAATTTTGGATGTCCAGTTGTTTGCAAGTGGCCCTGGCAACTGCCCAGATGTCTGATGTCACATTATTTAAAATACCTCCTGATAGGAAATTATGTATGTATTTTTTTGATTCTGAAAGGAGGAGCTAGATGACTCACAGAAGGGGTGTGGAGACACAGAGTTTAAACTGATACTTGTGTCTGAAATGTATATCATATCATCTTGGGACTCTAGAGAGACACAGCTCTCTGATCTAACTTTAAAATGTACTTCCAGAGGTAATATCTTAGATAGCAAAGATCTAAATGTATTGTGGTATGAGCTTTACTTTGTAATTTTCCCTTGTTTTATGTGATTGTGAGCTCTTTGATATATTATTCTGTTTTTCATTTTTTATATTTTTATCATCTTTTAGTGAAAAATCTTTTCTTTGAAAGACTGCTTGGGTGTCTGTCAGTTCTTTTTGCATGAGACGTATAGGTGGTTAAGTCTGACAATTGTTCAACAGCTTGATGGTGTTACCAAGCTTGAGAAAAAAGATAAGAATATACCTAAGGTCTCTTATAGAGTTAAAAGGGTTCATTTTGGAAGCCTGGCTGGGTGCCCTTGGTGAAAGATTGTATTGCAATCCCCAAAGAGGGTATGTATCTGAGCCTGCGCATTTGGGTACGCTAGCATAAGGTTCACAGTTTGAATCCCCCCAGAACTTGAGACTAAAGGTGATTCGGACCCAAATGCAGACAGGAGGGTTACTCTGTCTGTTACCTGTTCACACTATTGCGTTCTGAGGTTGGCACTGTGGGAGCAGAGGGCCTGAACTGCTGAGTGCGTTTGTGGCAGATTTGGTTGGTAGCGGTGTGAAAAATTTGGTAACACAAGCTTTAACTGTTCAGTGTGTCAGCTTAATACTGTACAGCTCACTTGCAAAAGAAGGCAGTGATTTTTTTAAAAAAAGAAACAGAACTATATCATTTTGCTTACAGTCAAAGTTCCTACCTGTTTTATTTTTTTTTCTAAAGTGCAAGTTAGAGGAGACATAGTTAGGGAAGAAGATGGCTTTCAACTACAGCAGATACACTGCAGACTACTTGAGGCAGTTGTGCCAGGACAGAGGAGTCCAGTACAAGGGGACAGCGACCAAGCAGAACCTCGTTGATGCCCAGATGGCAGCAGATGCCCAAAGCATTGAGTCACAGACTGTGACTGAAAAGGACCAGACCTTGGGTGTGGAGGGGCCAGCATAGAGGGCAGTGTCCAGATCTGGTGAGGAGGACAGCAGGGCCAGTGCAAGCCAATGGCCACTGCAGCAGGGGGAAGGTCACCAGCATTCTGGAGCCAGAAGCCATCAGGCTGCAGATGGAGTTGTGGAGGATGGAGCTGGAGTTCCAGAGAGGAGAGGAGAGGAGAGAAGAGAAGAGAGAGCAATGAGTTGCATAGGAGAAGAGGGAGCCAGAACAGCAAGAAGCTGACTGTGAAGAGCATGAACGCCAGTGAACCACAGAGGAGAAGAGGGAGCAGGAATGGTGAGAAGCGGACCGTGAACAGTGAAAGGCAGATTGAGAGGAGTGAGAGCGCCAGAGGCAACATGAACAGGAGAAGCTACGACTCCAACCACCAGCACCAGAGCAGGTAAGTGGCTTGGGTTTAACTGGAACTACAAGACTGGGTTACAAATCAAATTCCAAATTGATAGCTGAATTTAAAGAGGGGGGAGGATATGGATGCCTTTCTAAATTCCTTTGAAAAAGTTTGTATTCAGGCTAAAATAGCTAGAGGGTCCTGGACCTTCTGGCTATCCCCACTACTTACCAGGAAAGCTCAGGATGCATTGGGTCAAATGGACAATGAGGACAGTAATGATTTCAGCAAACTTAAAGCTGCACTTTTAAAAAAGTTTGATTTAACTGCAGAAGCATACAGAGCTAAATTCCTTAAGCTCAGGAGAAGCCCTGACATGAGCTACGAGGAGCTAACCAGGAAACGTCAATGTTTAAAACATTGATGGGAGGGAATTGAAGCAAACTCTGTAGATAAAATGGAAAATGCTATTTTGTTAAAACAGTTTTTTGGGCATGTCCAGCAGAGCTGAAAACCTGGCTGGAGGACCAAGATCCCAAAACAGTGCAAGAGGCTACTGAACTCTCAGACCACTATGCCAAGAACAGACCTGCTCTGAGAGTGAATAGGGCAGGTGTGGCAGTGCAGAAAGGGAACAGTGCACCTTCAGGGCAGCTAAAACCCTCACTGCCTCCACCAAAACCAGTTAGCCCCAGGTTTCAAAGAAAAGATTTTCTGAGAAAAGAAATGAATGTTGGGTTTGTAAAGAAACTGGACATATTGCCAGACAGTGTCCCAAAAGGATGAGCAATACACAACATGGGGCTAGGAAAGAAGTGGGTTGTTTATGTGCCCCTGGAAGCATGCCTGTGAACATGAGGGAACACATGCACCCAGACACGGTGAATAGTGTACAGACACAAGAGTTAAAGGACACAGGGACATCCCTGACATTGGTAAAAGGGGATCTGGTAGAGTCTGGTCAGCTTATACCCAATGAATTTGTAACTGTACAAGACTTCACTGGTGAGGAGAAAACATTGCCACTCGCTAGTGTTCTCCTAGACTGGGGTGAAACAGGGGGAACTGTGCAACAGATGGCTGTAGCCAAAACTTTAGCAGTTGATGTCATCCTTGGAAACAATCTCAAACAAGGGATGGTGTGTGTGTAGTTACCCATAGCCAAGTGGCAAGGGAAAATTTTAGTTCTCTGGACCCCACAGAAGCCATTGTGAAAACCACTGGGAGGCTGATTCCCCAGCCTGTGTCTCCTAATATAGAGACTAATGAAAAGGGAGTAGACATTTTCCCAGTAGCAGTTAACCACACAGCTATGGAGGGTTACTCTGAAGAAGGAGGGGTGACACAGTGTCAGGGATGACAGTGATCCTGAGTGCCCTGTTGCTAGTGCTAGGGAGCTTAGTTTAGAGACTGAAGGGGATGTGTCCAATGCCTTGGCAATGTATAAGGAGTTTGCAGCTGCTCAGAAAAATGATCCTAGTCTAGAGAAGCTGAGTGCTTGGGCAGACTCTGACAGAGCACAGGGAAGGGATGGTAAACATAAGGTTTATTGGAAAATGGACTGATGTATACTCAGGATACGAAGACAGAGGGAGGGGTGATAGGCAGGCAGCTTGTCATTCCCTAGGGGTATCATGAGCAGTTGCTCAAGATTGCACACAATATTTCCTTGTCTGGTCATCTGGGAATCACATGCACTATGCAGCGGTTGGCTCAGAATTTCTATTGGCCCAACTTCACCCAGCAGGTGAAGGAGTTTTGCAGGTTTTGTCACCAGTGCCAAGAAATAGGGAAGGCAGGTAAAAAACCCAAGCTGCCCTAATTCCTTTGCCCATAGTAGAGGAGCCATTCCAGAGGGTGGAAATGGATATTGTGGAGCCTTTAAATACCCCCAGCTCCTCCAGGAAGAGGTTCATCTTGACTGTAGTGGCTTATGCCAACCAGTATCCAGAGGCAATTGCCCTATCCTCACTGAGGACAGACAAAGTGGCAGATGCCTTACTTGGGATTTTCTCCCATGTTGCGTTTCTGCAGGAGGTAATCGCTGATCGAGGGGGTTCCTTCATGTCGAACTTCATGAAATGTTTGTGGGAGAAGTATGGGTGGTGCAAAGGTGCATGACACCTTATCACCAGCAAGCCAACGGGCTTGTGGAAGGATTTAATGGTACCCTGAAGTCTATGCTTCAAGTGTCTGCTGAACAGCACGGGAGGGACTGGGAGAAATACATTGCCCACCTATTGTTTGCATACAGGGAGGTGCCCCAAGAGTCGACAGGATTCTCCCCCTTCAAGCTCTTATATGGACACTGGCTATGTGGTCTCCTAGATGATCTGGGAAGACTGGGAAGGCAAGCACACCACCCAGGGAACACCCATAGTGGATCACGTCCTTAAGTTTAGGTTAAGGCTGAAGGAGCTTATGGGGACAGCCCAGAGCAACCTGGCAGCTGCCCAATAGGAACAAAAAGTGTGGTATGACTGCAGAGCCAGAGCTCACTCATACACGGTGGATCAGGAAGTCATGGTCCTTATTCCGGTCCAGAAAGACAAGCTGCAGTCTGAGTGGGCAGGACCGTACAAAGTAGTTAGAAAGGTAAATGATGTGAACTATATCATAGAATTACCTGACAGAAGACATGCAGAAAGAATGTACCATGTCAACTGATGAAGCCATATGCTAATAGGACTGACATGGTGTTTGCAGTAAGTAGTCCTGTGGAGGGGACGGATGAAGGAGACCCCCTTCTGGACTTGCTGGAAGAAAGCAAGTGGGAATCCTCTGTGGAGGCAGTTAAATTGTCTCCCCAGCTGGCCCCAGACAAGATCCAGGAAGTAAGGGTGGTTTTAGCAGACTTTGCTCCACTGTTTAGAGCCAAGCTTGGACTAATCCCCTTAGCGACGCACGATGTGGAGACAGGGACACAGACGCCTATATGACGGACAGCATATCGGGTGTCAGAGGCCGTCCAAAGGGACATTAGGAGGGAGGTGGAGGAAATGCTGGATTTAGGGTTAATCCAGAGATCTCACAGCCCCTGGGCCTCACCTGTAGTCCTTGCACCCAAGCCAGATGGCTGTACTCATTTCTGTGTGGACTATCATGGACTGAATGCAGTCACGAAGTCAGACACCTACCCTATGCCCTGGACGAATGAACTCCTGGACAAGTTGGGAGGGGCGACATACCTTATAACTATTGACCTAACAAAGAGGTATTGGCAGGTAGAGTTAACTGACAGAGCTAGGGAGAGGTCGGCCTTCATCACTCCAATAGGCTTATTTGAATTTAAAGTAATGCCTTTCAGAATGAAGAACATCCCAGCCACTTTCCAAAGGATGGTGAACCAGGTTTTATATGGTGCTGAGGAGTATGCCGTGATGTACCTGGATGGCTTTGCCATCTTTAGTGCCAACTGGGAGGAACACCTGTCCCACCTTAGGGAAGTGCTGGGCAGAATACAGAGGACCAGGCTCACTGTTAAAGCTGAGAAGTGCCAGGTGGCCATGGCTGAAGTGGCATACCTCAGGCATGTTGTAGGCCGGGACAACTCTGTCCTAACTAAGTAAAAATAGAGGTGATCAAGGCATGGCCCAGACCAGAAATGCAGAAGCAGGTCAGGAGTTTCCTTGGGACTGCAGGGTACTATAGAAAATTTGTACCCAATTACAGTGCCATAGCTGCTCCTTTATCTGACCTGGTAAAGAAAAAGATGCCTAGAAAAATTACCTGGGAACCAGCCTGTGAAAAAGCCTTTACCAGACTGAAGGAGGCACTGTGCAGTGCTCGTGTATTGACAAGTACTGACTATTGCAGACCTTTTATAGTCCAGACTGATGCCTCATATGTGGGTATTGGGGCAGTACTGAGTCGGACATCTAACCAAGGAAAAGATCACCCCGTATTGTACCTGAGTAAAAAGTTACTTCTCAGGGAGCAAGCTTACTCTACTGTGGAAAAAGAGTGTGTTGCCATAGTGTGGGCTCTAAAGAAGTTAGAGTCATACTTATATGGGCAGCATCTTGAGGTACAAACTGAGCACAACCCCCAGTTTGGCTGACACAAATGGGAAAAACTAATGATAGACTATTAAGATGGAGTCTTGCCTTGCAAGTGTATGACATGACAATCTTACATAGGGCTGGAGCGACCAATCAGAACACAGATGGCTTATTGCATCTGTATGAGGAGTGAACTGACTTGGGAAGCTCATCCAATGCAGGGGATAGAGACCCCAAATTCAGTCTAGATGGGGAGGATTGTGATGCTTGGCCAGCTGGTTATGATTGCTGTATGATCTTTGTAATATGAAAATATAGTATGTGAGTCTGTGCTCCATGGGTGCCCCCACAAGTTTCAGTGAAAACTACAGGATATATAATTGACCAGGAGATCTCTGTAATGTAATTAATTTCCTTGAGAAATTGCATTTTATCACTTTTTTATGACATGCTTTGAAGTTTTCAAGCTAAATATACATTTTATTACAGGACAGGACATGGCTATCACGCATCTAGGTCACAAACTATAGAGCTGTAAAAAAACCTTTGATGCTCCTTGGGAGAACAGGAATTAGCCACCAGTTCAAAAGAAAGGCTTGATTAAAAACTGTCATAATTTGGGAAATGAGTTTTGCTGAAGTCACATTATTTAAAATATCTCCTGACAGGAAATCATGTTATTTTTTGGGGGTCTAAAAGGAGGAGCTAGATGACTCATAGAAGGGGTCTGGAGAAACAGAGTTTTAAACTGAATACTGTGTCTGGACTTCGTCATATTCCATCTTGGGAGGCTAGAGAGACAGAGCTCTCAGCTCTCTGATCTAACTATAGGCACTTAGAGGTAATACATTAGATAGAAAAGTCTAAATGTATTGTGGTAGGAGTGTTTGTGTTGTACTTTTCCTTGTTTTCTTTTAAGTGATTTTATGCTCTTTGATATGTTGTTCTATGTTTACATTTTTCATATTTTTATCATCTTTAGTAAAATCTCTATTTTGAGAGACTGCCTATGTGTCTTCCAAGTTCTTTTTGTATGTGATGTATACGTGGTTAAGTTTGACAACTGTTAAAAAGTTTCATGGTGTTACTAAACTTGGAAAAAGTAAGAAGATACCTAAGGCGTTTTATAGAGTTTTAAAGGGTTCATTTTGGATACCTGGTTAGGTACCCTTAAGCAAAAAATATATTGCATCCCCCTGAAGAGAATGTTATCTGAGCCTGTACATTTGGGTAAACTAGAATAAGGTTCACAGTTTGAATCCCCCCAGAACTTGAGACTAAAAGTGATTCGGACCCACAAGCAGACAGGAGAGTTACCTTGTCTGTTACCTGTTCACATTACAATGCTTGGAGGTTGGCACTGTGGGAGCAGAGAGCCTGACCTGCTGAGTGTGTTTGTGACACTGTATACACTATAACTGGATTAGCTGATGATTCTAGAGTGGTGCATACTGACTCTGCTTCCATTATGACTACTGTTTTCAATTTTTTTTTCAGATTCCATGGGAACACCTTGTATGGCAGGTATATCCTTACAGAGTTTTGTGAGAAATATTCTTATCCCAGATCTAGCTCCTTAGGACACTGCTGGTGTAGTTAAACAAGTTAAGAAGGAAGAATGACATAGCTATTTCTTCACTTAGGGAAAGGTGAGGCCCATGGGGAGGATAACTTACCTAGTGAAATATATGTTTGTTTAGAGATCTACAGTACTTGCAGATGAACTGGTGTTTTTTTAATATTTTGGAATCTGAAGAATTGGCTCCTAGCATGTCTAAAGGTATCTTGGTTTTATTTTCTAACAAAGGTGATATGTTGTATTTGTAGAACTGGCAGCTGTTGAGCCTCCTCAAGACAGACATAACTGTTTTTTAACTAAAATACTATGTTCTGATCTTGCTCAAGTTGCGGAGCATCTCCCCCCCACCCCAAGTTCTGTTGAGTTCCAAGCAGGAAAATTCAAAGACTGTTTGTAGTATATGGTTTGGGCTTATTATGTATGGAATTTGGTGGCTGCTAAAATGTTGTTTTGCACATTCTAAACATTGTTGTGCACATTCTAAAAGTTCTAAACGTTATTGTGCATGTTCTGTAATTAATATTCATTAGCTCCTAATAAATATTCATGACCCCAGCCACTATCTACCACCTGATTGGTCCAACGGCCCTTTTCACACAACAATCAAAACCAACATGGCGGTGCTGCTTACTGAGTGGCTCACCAAGACAGTTGGAATATGAACTGCCGTACACGGCTTCATGTTTCAAAACTGAACAAATCTGATAATTTATTTTTTCTTAAACTATTGCTATGAATGGTAGAACATGTAAGGATTAAGCCACGAGAAAGCATGGGTCTACTGTGGTATTAATCCATGGTTGGAGGGGGTTGGATGGCCGAGTGGGTCCAACCAACAAACCATGGATTAATTCCACTGTAGACCCATCCTTTCCAGTGGCTTAATCCGCTTGTAATATGGCAATGACTGTATGACTAATAGTGTTTGAATAAATGAATACAATCACACTGATTTACTTTCAGAATACTATAAATTGAGCTATTAAACATGATGTACCTATACTTGAAAACAATTGGAACACACCTATTGGAATATCGTGGCTACGATTTCACTTTTGTTAAAATAACTTTCATTACAAGCTTTAAGCTTTCTAACATCAAAACATATTTTTCAACTTTCCAAAAACTTGCAATTCACTTTCTATTCTAGGTGCTTTGATTTTCCTTTCAATGTATTAGAAGATATGGGCTGCACTGCATGATGGGAATGTGCTATGGTACATTTTAGTTTTCTTTCTCCAGTCCTTTGCAGACCAATAGGTGGCTGTCACACAATCCTAGTAGCACAAGCACATTTTCTCCAAATGCACTGAACTAAGCCGATCTGAAAAACACTTTATTGAACAAGTACTATTTTGCGGAATATTATTTTCACTTTTTTTCCCCTCTAAACTACCTAACTCAGCAGGACATAGAACAACATAACGTTTACTGCTTTCATCTTTCAAATACTTGTTTTGACTACTATTGTTAGTCTGTTTCTTTGATTTCTTTTTGTTTCTCTCAATTTATTTCTATTTTCACCCAGAGAAGTATCCTCTCTCTTTAATTTTGCTTTGTTTATCTCAGTGTCTGTTATTTTTGCTTTCGGTTACAAAAGCTGCATGCTCATCTTTACCACTGTGTATTCACCAAGACAAGGCTAGGCCAGATAATGTTATTCAGTCATCCACAATGCATTGCACCCACAGTTGCTTAGAAAGCAGTAGATCAGAAGGGATGGTAACAGTATGTAACTGTTCACTTCTACAGAAATATTGCTGCAGCATAATTAACAGTATATGTGGAGTTTAAATGTACAATCTTTAGTAACTCATGAACTTCTGTTGTGGTTACAACATAGAACAATCTTGAAAAAGTCAAATACCCTGTGCCAGGAAAATTCTTAGTGAATACAACTTGGGACAACTACACACTGCAAGTTATTTGTATATTGCTTTCACTTGTATATTGCTTTTTACTTGTAGTGGATTGCCAAGGTATTACAATACAAACCATGATCTACTATGATATTAGACCATGGTTTCTACTGTACCACATGGTGTGTTTGTACCTATCTGACTGCTTCATTTCATTTTTCATTTTTATGCCATGTTACAATCAGGATTAGAAAGGAACTGCACCAATGGACTCTGAAGCAGACCGTGCTGCTGACAGCGGCTATGATGGTGAACACAAGGTATGAAACCTTGTAACATGTAAACGCTTGCAAATGTAACTTTTTTTTTCACAGGGGGAACCATCATTGGTGCAGATAGAAATTTCTGGGCCCGGGACACACCTTTAAGACTGAGCCCACCTCACCCTCCCATCCCCTCATAAGACATATATAGATGTATACAGTACACAACTCATTAACACAGTCACCTCCCCCCACCCCCCCCACCGCAACTACTGGTATTGACTAAGGAGGACAGGATGCTGAATTTGTAGTCAGTAAATGTGCCAACATTTGGCACTTCTACTTCAATATGGCCCAGTCAAATTTTTCCACATTGCTCTTACTTCAACATTTAACCAGGTACAGTATTTGAAAGAAATACTTTTACCCCGGCCATTCAAGATGGTCAGGACTTGTCCTAGTACAACTCCTTTGCCCACCCAGTCATTTTCCACCCTCCTTCTGCCTCAGATATTCTGAAGAATAATTTCCAGTTTTTGATACTGTGCCAGGTGCTGACGGATATTTTTTCAAAAGTCAGGTGAAGGACCAGTGAATGGTATAATAGGTTGTGATTTACTAGGGTGCAAGAGGGTTGGTTATGAGTGCCACATACTCCTATTTGCAACCTGCTAAGCCACAATAACAAGGACACAAAGTGTATTTGACTAAAAAATTGAGCTGAATGAAAGACAGGGGTTCAAAAACGAAGACAAACCAAAGCTGCAAATTTCTACATTCTCTCAGATTTAGTGCTGACTGGATGAGTTTGACCAGTAGTATGAAGAAGGGTTGATAGGCACAGGACTGGGAACCACAGTTGATAATGCATACACATTGTCATGCTTCAGCATCAGGTAGGTAGATATTCACTAATGGGTAGTTGCTGGAATATTCCCCATACATGTATTGCAGATAACAGTGCACCACCACATTGCACAAATAAACTTCATCACATTGTCTTTCTCAACAGTGACATGCAACAACATTACCTTTTTACTGCCACCACAGACACTAGCATTGCTTCCTCTAGTCTCAGTCTGCAACTGTGACTAACAATATTTCTTGTGCTGCAGTGTAGAACATGGATGCTGTACCCTGTTATGTTTTTACCCCTAACAACTTGAGCCCAGCTCGAACATGGGTGCTTAGTGTACCCCTGTTATTTTTTTACCCCTAACAACTTGAGCCCAGCTCTGTTACAGCTGGATTGTTGATGGAACCTGAAGAAGAGCACTACAGTTGGTGGGGTTATTAGTGATGTGCTTGAGTCAGAATGGAATTATTAGTTTGAGGCTGGATGGTTGTTGTTGCTAGGGTTAACTTGCAGGTTGGGGTTCAAGCCAGTCTGTCTGGGATCACTGTGGGGCTTGCATTGTTCTGTGTTTCTGGTTGGTATATTATATCTCTGCCAGACTACCAGTACCAGTAGCATTTCCTCCCATGCCATGACCAAAGGTTACAACTTTTTATCATCCACTCAGTTTAGGTGACAAGCCGTTATCTCAGCTGTGGTACTCACCAGCACTGGCGTTGCCCCCAGCCCCAAGCCCCTGGCTAGCCAGGGCACCCAGGTCCTGCTGCACCTTCAGTTGCAGCTGGAATCCTCCTCCAGCAGCCTCCAGGGTCCAGGTCACCATTGTCCTCCTCTCCTCTTCCAAGTTCCAGACCAAGTCAGGTGGCAGATGACAGCTCAACTTCCACGGAGTCCCAGGCAGTGGTTGGTCTAATCAGTTAGATGCCCCCCACTCCTGACGATGATGTTGATGGACTACTGTCTGTCAGTCTCTCTCTCTCTCCTTTTCTTGAACCCAATCATATCTGTGCCATACACGTGAGCAGCAGTGCACGCGAGTCCCACCGACCACTGCAACCTCATGCAGTGGCCTGATCTAACCTCCGACCACCCTGTGTGACATCAGTTCTAGCTGCCAGTGCTCCTGACCTAAGATGACCCTTGCCCTCATCAGGAAGTACTGTAGCGCAGAGGAGAAAGGAATCACTGGCCTGGAAAATGCTGCTGACTGCCTCTGGCACGCTGTCTCTCTGCTGCCATGGTGATGGCAGGTCCTCTTGGAGTAAGACAAGTGGGTCTGGAGGGCTGGAGAGAGAAAGTGGTCCAGGGTAGGGTTTCAGAAGCATCCCCCGATGAGCTTCTGTCAGTGACAGTATCAGCAATTCAGTCAGAGGGGGTGGCCATGACCAAATTTGATAATTGGCCAGCTGGCCCCTGGTCCCCCTGAGTTACCGAGCCCGGGACAGTTGCCCCAGCTCCCCCCCTTATCGGTGGCCCTGGGAACCATATACTATAAAAAATAAAGTATGGCTAGCATACTAGTCAACTTGCCTTGTGTTTAGAGTCGGGGCTGAGATACCAGCATGGACCTCTTGAGCTTCACTCTCGAGGTTCAAACACTGGTATCTCAACCCTTCAATCAAAACACAGTCTCACTGTGTATGCTCACCCATACTTTATTCCTTATATTTTATATTAGGGTAGCCATTCTCTGTAGGTGTGCTGGTTCTCTAACATGGTGGTTAACCCTTTGGAGCCTAACAATGGATAAATGCATTATTTCTCCTAGTACAGAGATCTCTGTCTAGGCTCCCTTAATGAGTCTTGACCAAATTAAGGCCTTTGACCGTGTGGTTCACAGTTATCTTTTTCATGTTTGTGTCACTATGGCCTCCTGGATTATTTCATAATATAGATAAAAATGTTATGTACATCAACACAGGTCTGCCCCTGATAAATGGGTGGTTAGAAGACTCCATTATACAGAAAAAAAGGAGTCAGACTAGGGTGCCCACTCATCTCCTTACTATGTGCTTTCTGCACAGATCCCCTTTTATGCAGTATTAATAACAACCCTACGGTTCACTGTTCACTAACTGCACAAGACCAGAATGGAAAGTCTGCAGTAGCCTCTGTAGATGATCTTATGCTACTATTAAAGGGCACAGAATCCAGTTTGAAAGTTATCCATCTTTTTATGCTTTTTCATCTGTATCCTGTCAGGCTTTAAACATTGATAATAGTATAGGTCTTAAGATAGGTACTCCAGAAAATCAAGATATGTCAGACATCGGAGGAATACATAATACTACAGCTCCTGTGAAGATATTAAAGGTTTTCTTTGGCATTGAAAGTAGTGATTGGTATGATTGTAATCTTAAAATTCAACAAGCATCCCATGTATTATCCAGATGGAAGGGTTTTATATATGAGTAAATGTAAGTGTGGTATTTATAATAAAACCATATCTGGTTCCAATATTTCTGCATATCAACTATAGGTTCATAGATTGGAGTACACGTTATGTGGCTGTTGGCCATTATTATGACTCGCCACTTATTCAGTGGTAAACTGTGGTCTTATACTGTCCCATATGATTATCAAGAGCCCTTTTAAAGGAATCTAAAGATGGGCTTACTATCGATTCTGGTAAGGTGTTCCAGGTTTCAACAATTCTTTGGTTAAACCAATACCCTCTTCTGGTTGTTTGGTAGAAATCTACCTTCAGCTGGAGATTGCAAAATTGTGATGTTTTGTTACCATTCTTCATTGTTAATCCCGAATACACCCATGCTGTTTTGTTTTGGAAAGCTTTTTACACATAACACAGATCCCCCCTGATCTTTCTATATGAATAGGAAAATTGATTCAGTTCTTTTAATCTATCTGCGTATGTCATATTTTCAAGCGGATGCATTTTTGTTGTAATTCTCCTCTGTACTCTTTCTATGTGATTCTCCTCTGTACTCTTTCTATGTGTTTAATACTGCTTATATCGCAACTGCCGCTAGCCTAGTGTAAAAAAAAAATATATATATATATATATATACTCTGTTTGACAGTACTCACTGGCAGCTCCCCCCTTCCTTTCCCTACTAATTCCTCCTCCCTATCTCCTCCCTTCATTCCACCAGCTCTCCCCGACCATAAGTTTTGCACCTTTGTTATCTTTTGCTTCGTTGAGATTGTATTCTATTGTAACAAAATTGTAATTGAACTGTAACTTTTTTGTTTGTAAGTACTGTGTCCCTTGTACTACTGTTCTGATGTCCTCTTTGTGACGAGGTACCTTTGTAAATGAGCCTCTGGCTCAAAGGTTTTTAAACTGATGTTTAACTAATTAACTAAATAAATAAATATATTTTAAGGGGAATGAAAGGGGGCCCCATATTCTAGAACACGTTTAACCAAGGATGTATATAACGGTATGATTACACCTCTATGTCTACTTTTAATATTTCTAAGTATATTACCTAGAATCTTGTTACCCATCTTGACTGCTTCCCTCACTTGATTATCAAATTTTAGGGTGTTAGAGAATCCTCTCCTTGTAACATCAGAAGAGACATAACTTTTCAAACATTATGGGGTAGCCAATTAAATTTTCAAGAGAACCACCAGAAAGCAGTGTGGCCCACTCAGTACCTATAAATAATGAAAATACTCTGGGAAGGATCAAACTCCAATACACCTTAGTATAACTTAGCAAACAGAATTGGAGAGAATCAGACCCTCTCACAGGAGAAAGTTTTAGCAATTTTTTATTGCCACATTAAAGAGTGTTAATTCATTAACATTTTGCTGTTTACTCACTGGCCCAGATATTCAAACTGCGCCATTTTGTGGCGCAAGCCCCTGCGCCGCTCAAAATCATTGCGCAGGGGTGTGGCCAGGGTGATATTGAACGGAGTTGCGCTATGGCACAACTTCTTTGAATATCGCCCCCTGGCCACACCCACTGTGCATGGCGCAGTGGAACTGTGCCAGCGCAAGTGGTCAGAGTGGAGCATTGAGATGCAGTGGCACAAGTTCCATTGCGCCATGCACAGCACCTGCGATATTCAAAGGGTGACATGCAAATGGGGCCATAATTTATGCAAGGCACACGGGGCCATTTGCATCTGATTACGGCCCCATTTGCATGCCATTAGCATGCAGGTGTGCCGATCCTCGACGACTTGCACCTGGCCCCCTGCCAGGCAGCAGCCATTGGGGACCGACGCCCCTGCAGCCCGATCATGGGCATAACGTTGTCCCCCGAGTAGCCCGACCATGGGCATCAGACCTCCCCAAAGTCCAACATCCCTGGTGGTCCAGTGGACCACTAGTAGCCGATCGCGGGCGGCATTTCCTCACCCCCGTCCAATCCCTAGTGATCTAGTGGCCCCACCCCACCACCCACGGAGCCCCACCACCCTGCTCCCCGCCAGCCGGCAGGTGGCAGCACCCCACCCACCTGCCACCCCACTACCCCGCCGACTGACAGCTGGTAGGGCTGCACGCCCATTGGTTCAGAGCATGAGCCAATGGGCATGCAGCCCATACCATACAAGTCAGTCCAGATATGTGAATGAATTCAATGTGGCAAAAGGAGTGAAAGAGGGGACCCATTCTTGTCAAAGTGTACTTGGTATTAGCACTGCATACTATGCCACCATAGTTTAAAATGGGGAGTATCATTTTTATGACGATCTCTCAACAAGAAGGAAGGAAGTGGGATACCTCTTTTATTCTTGGAAAGTGCACCAAGCTTGGGACACAGCTTCTTGTGGATGACATCCACATACATGCAGAAATCAAGGTGCTAGTCCAGCCAGACTCAGAGGTACTTGAATGAAGGGACATCTTAATTGTTGCACCATCAAGGGTGTGGAATGTAAGGAGGGTGTAACTCTGGTGAGATTCTTCCTAATGCCAAGGGTCAAATAGGCGGTTTTCTTGGAACTGAGGGACAGCTGATTTGCCAGGAACCAGTGCTGGATGTTAGAAAAGTCCAGTTGGGGCTTGGCTGTGAAGTCTGAGGCAAGGGAGTCAAAGACAAAGAGTACCATATTATCAGTGTTCACATGATGGATGCAGACAAGCAGGAAGTGGAGAGATCATTCAGGAAGATGGAGAAGTATATTGGGCCAAGAAAGTATCCTTGGGGGGGATGCCTGAGCTGATAGGGAGTTGGGGGTGTGTGGATTCTCTGATCCTGACAGCTTGAGACCTGCCCGCAAGGTAGTAGTAGAACCCACCGACTGAGGAGTCAGAGAATCTCATGACCTCAGTCTTCTACAAGAGGAGGTGGTGGGTAACAGTGTTGAAGACATTGACCAAAGCAAAAAAAATTGCTAAGGTGACCAACCCCTGATCAATGCCAGACAGAATAGGGACAGAGGAAGGGGCAGCTGGGGTGGAGTGGGACTTCTGGAAGCCAGACTGAAAAGGGGTTAAAAAGGATGATAAATCAAGGAAGGGGGACAGCTGAGATAGCACCAAGTGTTCTTTGGATTTTAATCAGAGTAGGGGAACAGGGAGAGATGGCAGTAGTTGCCATGAGTGGTGGAGGGAAGGAAGATGACTGTGACCTGTTTCCATGTATCAAGAATGGAGGGTACAGAAAAGGAGAGGTGGAGAAGGGAGGCAATGGGTAGACCAATGGCATGGGTGGAGTAATAACTCATGGGTGGTAAGGTCATGACTGTGTCATGAATGTCCTGTCCCTTCACATATGACAATAAATGTCAAATTTTGAGTCAGTCCATCGTGTGTGCAGTTTATACCACACAATTCCAAATGAAAACTTTTTGATTTAACTCTTATCTAGAGCTCTAAGTGCTTTTTTTTTTTAAATTTAGTGTAACCCCGAGGTGGCGCTATCCCAAGAGCTACTACCCCTGCCTGCTTGGCTACTAACAGGTTAAGGGGCTTAGTTTCTATGACAGGAGCCTCCACCCAAAGGTCTGGGTTGGTTTGGGTTACGCTAACCAGATCACAGCCCTCTGGGACACTGTGACCCTTCTTTTCTCCCACTAGTGACCCACACCGTACACAACAGTAATTTTCCCAATACCCCTGATATGCAAACCACATACACTTGAGCTTGGCACTTACCCCCAGGACTGGTTCCTTCAGCTTGACTCTGGGGACCCCTGTAAAATAAGGTGATGCAGTACAATAGCAACAATGCAATACTTTCAGCATAAACTGACACCATAGTCAATGTAAATTGCAGAAACAAACAGATCTGATTTATTCAGGGGGCTGTAACAAGGAAGGGGGATAATCAGGTTAATTAGCTTGGACACATTAATAATCACAGTACTGTGCATGCACTTAGAATCCCATATAGTCACACTTTCTGGCTGCCCAGGATGGAGAAAGGGGCTGGCCAAGTCTGGTGCAGCTGGTTAGGGCCCTGTAATGGAAAAAGAACATGCACACACAATTTGTTTGTGCTTTTCTTTCCATGAACTGAGCCATCCAGCTCTGGATTATAATCAGTTGACACTCTTTGATTAAACAAGAGTTGCAGGGAGCTATGCTGATAATTACTCACTATACCAAGGCTAAACACAGGAGGGCTGATGGATGGTCTCTCTGGATTGACAGAGGAAGCTTGGCCCCTTGACGATGGATTTTTCTGTGCAGCAAGGTGGTGAGACAGGACCCTCGTGATCTCCAACTCACTTCTGACCCTCAGAACAGGCAGCTGGGGAATTTTCCTTGAATCCAAACAGTTTGGTTGGTCGGTTCTGTTGTTAATCACAGTAGGGCTCCCTCTATAGGTGCAAAAAGGTGCCAAGGATCCAAAACTACATTACCCAGAGACACCTTACATACAGTCCCATTTCCACAGGCTCTAACTGATAGTCCCAGTCCCAACTGGCCCAAAGCAAGCTCCATTTTAGAGTCCTTACATACTGATTGGTCCCATTCGGCAGTCCGGGACCAAAATGGTGGGCACAACAGAAACAGTTCGTGCTGCAAAAGAAGCAGGTTAGACAAACTACATTTTCATTACTATACTACATGTCACCAGTAATTCATTATATCTTTCAACCGTGCTCACTCTGCACCACTAGCGATGGCAGAAATGGAGCACTTAGGCAGCATCTCAAGTGGGACTCGAGCAGGGAAACACATAGACCCCCAATCCAAATCAATTTTACTGCAGTTAGGCAGCTCTTAAAGGGACAGTACATGGAGGCTTTAAAAGCACTCACTGTCAATCACTTTAAACGCCAAATGCAGGGTGCCAGCCTGGCAGTGGGCATTTAGGCACACCCAAGGAAGGCTTTTTGGTGAGCCCCATTTGTAGGGGGGTTACATTAATATTCTGGTTAGAATGCAGCAGAGCTCTACCACCATATCATCAAGCATTTGTTTCAGATGGTCTCCCATTGGTCAAGTACATCATTATCACTAGAGCTAAGTAGACTTTTCAAATTCTGCTTCCACTGGAATTCAGTTGCATTTTGGAAATCCCACCAAGTTCCATAGAAGCCCATCAGAAGTGGAATTCTGAAATTCTACAAGCAGAATTCCAACTGCAGAATTATTTCCCACTGTTTATGTAAACTGTGGATTTCATTTCTGTATTCTGCAGAGTTATAATTATGGAATATCTCACCTATGTTATTTAGTTTATGACATACCTGTATCTACTAACAAGACAAAAATTATTGATAGTAGATATGACATCAACAAAATAATACCATTTATCTAAGAATATCTATGCTCACTAGTGTGGCATAAACCACAATACTAAGAAACAACTGCCTAACCTATGTTATACTATAGCAAAGTGCATGTGAAACTATAATACTGAACCATACCTCCAATCCCAGTAATGCTGAATAACAAAACAGCAAGAAAAGTACATCGCTATGTATTTCATTGCATTTCCACTGAGGAAATAAAATCTTACCACCTAGATATCACCATGATTCTCATGCACCTTGTAGTGGGGAGAATAATTCTCACTGGTAACTGCCAGCATATTAAGTTTTACCTCTACTGGTTGCTAAGCAATTGCACATTGGACGTTCTCTATTTTTCTTTGTATTTCTGTAGCACATCAGGCACAGGAAAAGAAGTGGTGACAGCATCACAGTGAGGAACATGCACTGAATAAAATAATGGCTGCACTCAAGGAGAACCATGTAATAAAATCACAAAGCTGAGGAAGCAGAGTTTAAAAAAACAGGTCACTGTTTCTTTTAAGTGTCAGTGTAACAGCAGGGTAGGTAATCATTAATTACATGCAACAGGGGTAATTACACTTAGTTACATGTTTGTTGCATGCAACTACATTGAGAGTCCAATGCAGTTAGTGTAGTTACATTGTAACTACAGTGTAGTTAACGGACACCTAACGTGTTACCAAATAGCAGACTAAAAAAACATAATGACAATTATAATGTCAAAGAAAACATTTATTGAAAAATAACACACAAAAGACAATAAAACAGTTTCTAGGACAGAACAAAACCACTACCAAGTGCTGCAAACCTTACAGGATTCTTGATCATGGGGCAATCCTTGATGATGAACCCTGTGAGGCATTGAGCCCTAGGATACTTTTCTTGCTTTTTAGCTGTCATTATGCTTTTGGACAGTTTTTTTTTAACCCAGCAAACAAACAGTTTCCACTTATTGCCATTATGCATACTGTACTCTTTTGTGCAGATCTGAATGATTATGTCTAGTGTATGGTGAATCGGCTGTCACAAGGCCTGAGTACTAACATGTCAAACAGAATATAGCACCAGTTGAATAATGTTTTAGTCTGTTTGCTCCTCCACCTCTCAAACACACATGGATTTGCATACCAATGATGTTTTGTGCTGGGTTTCAAGCTTTTGATTGTATCTGTGTTTCCAGAAAATACACAAACTGGGAAGTATCTACCTTCTTGTATCAGTATGTGCCTTATATGGTGTTCTTTCTTATCAGCACTTACATTTCATTTTGTCACTTCTTTCTGCTCACTATGGCAATAAAAAGACAGGAGTTCGAATGTATTTACTCTCGGGCAACTGAAAAGCACAGTATCTGCCCATTCTTAGGAGACTTACCTTTTGATGAAAGGGAATTGTCAGCAATAGGAGTAGTTCTCATAAATGTCTGACCCTAGATTCCCAAATGTTGACCATAGTTATGGGCTGTTTATATCACTGCCAGTGATAGGAAACATTGTGTGTTTTAATAAGATTAATATTTTTTTTTAGTGTGCAAGGCCTGGCTATTAACTACTTGAAGTGCCTGGACTGAAAAATAGTGTTGAATTTACATGTATGCCTCACTGTTCATTCACTGCTTTCTAGGGATGGGACAAATATTTGTATTTGCTCTGGATATGAATAGTGGGCTTTCAGTACTATTTATATTTGGTCGAATATAAGTGGCCAAATTAATATGAATACTGAATATCAACCCTGTGCAATGCAGTGAGCAGCTTTGCTTTTTTAAACTTCAAGTGAAACTGTTTATTTCACCTTGAAGAATGTTTAGTTGCTTACTTGATCACTTGTTCCCAAGTTGCATGTTTTGTTTATTTACGTTATTTGACCTCTCACATGACCTTGTTTGGCATGTGGTCATCATTGAAGGCACGCCAAAAGGAAAGAGTATGAAATGCCTTATATTTTTCTCAATAAGTGCTTTTGGCAATTCATACAGTCCCAGAAATTTTAATTCTAAATAAAAATGTAACTTTTAATATGTCAAAATTATATACACATAACAGACGCTGTTACTGCAGGTGGCAAACTCAAAGCATGGTTATTCATTGGCTGAGAGGGGAACAAAAAGGAATAAGTGTGCTGTCAGCATGGCTCAGTTGGTAGCACATCCGCCTCTGGACCAGAAAGTCGTGGGTTCTCATCCCACACCGGGATGGACTTGCACCTAAAAATCACTGGCATCCAAGTGCAGTATTGGGGGGTGCTGTGCTGCTGGGGTGTGCCATCCTTTGGATGAGACATTAAACAGAGGTCCCTTCTGCCCATCCTGGTGTTGTCCAGGTGGAAGTAAAAGAACCCAGGGTACTCTTCGAAAAGAGCAGGAAACATTCCCAGTGTCCTGGAGCCTGGCCTGGGAATTTTTAAAACTTGTGAAAATAATACTGCAAAGGCAGAGTGCTTCCTGTATAAGAACTGTATCTCCCATGGAAGCCATACGTTGGGTTACATGACAAGAGATGGGCAAAATACAAATATTTCACTCTGAAATATTTCACGAAATTCTGCCATTTTACAAAATATTTCGCGAGTGCAAAATGAGAAATTCTGCCAATGAAACGTAGAATTTCACCTATGAAATGCAAAATTTTGCTCCCACGAATGGTGGAATTTTGCCACTTGTGGGTAAAATTCTGCTGTTCGCAGGTAAAATTCCACATTTCGCACCCACAAAATATTTTGTAAAATGTGTGAGAGTCCCAAAATATTTCATGTGTCGAATTTCCTGATTTTGCTGGAATTCCGCCAGTGGAATTAAACTTTGCTGCATTTCTATAAACGACTACTGCTATGAAGAATCATATGCAGTTCCAGCATGCTGACAACTTGAGCAAATGCCAGCCACAAGACTAAACAGCCAACTCTAGACAATCCCACTGCTAAATGAAGATTCTGGACATGTGTTACCCCTGAGGCTACCAAAAACCATTATGTTATTGTAGAAATTATCACCATGGACATGCAGCCATTCTCCATGATGGAAGATACAGGCTTCATCCGTCTTTTGAAAATGCTGTAGCTGCAGTACAAACTGCCATCACACAATTATCTTTCCCTAACTGTTGGGCCTGATACATATGAATGTGTATGCCAGCAAACTACAAAGAAATGTTAACTTTGTCATTCACTGCTGATATGTGGATTCAAGAGCACTATGCAGTCATTCCTTGGTTTAACAGCACACTGGCTTGACAATGAGTTAACAGAAAGTCAGCAGTTTTGCACTGTGAAGGCCATACCTCTCAACTGTCACACATTGTGAGGTACGTCACTCATTTTACCTCTCAGAAACCCTTTGTCCATCATGGGGGAAGGTGATATTCCACATTCCCCACTGAGACTTTAAAGCAGAAATTCATAATAATCTATTATGCACAGTTATCAAAACACATTATGAACATTAGTGCACTGATAACTAGTGTTCTGAGCTTGCAGTGCCATGTTAGACGATATGTCACACATTTTGCTCAATCGTCACACATCGTGTCACACATTTTGGTGAAGAAAGGTTGAGAGGTATGGTGAAGGCTTTCAGGGAAAACATACTGAAATAGCAATTTCAAATGCCTTACTGAAAATATTTGAGAACAGGAACATAGCTAAAGAGAGAGGGCACTTTGTAATTTATGATAATGGGGCAAGCATCAAAGAAGTCTTTAATGACTGTGGCATTTATAGCTTAGGTTGTTTCATTTGTAGTCTGCAGTTGTGCCTTCGTGATCCATTCATAAGTCAGCATTCTGTTTCTCACCTGATAACAAATGGGAGGAAACGTGTAGAACATTTTTTTATTGAGAAAGCCTTTGAGCCATAGACTCTTTTGCAAAGGCTCCTCGTCAGTTAACATAGTATACAAACAATAACACAGTGGAGATACATGACGGTGCAAAACAAGCAATCAGTATGTTACATTACGAGTACTGGAAGGAAAGTTGCAAAACAGCAATATTCCATGACAGAGGGCAGAGACAGCCCAGAGTCGAGTGCAAAACAGAAAATACAGTAAACAGAAAACTACAGTAATAAGGCAAGAGTTCCACCATAGTAATTATTACAATGCAGAGAATAATACAGTTGGTAGATTAACAGAGATAGTGTGCATAATTACATAATCCAATAATTATAATATACTATGAATTAGAAGGTGGGGAAGGAGATGGCAGGGGCTGATTTAGTGTAAGGATACTTGAAGTAGTCACAAGTTGAGTTCTTAGCAAGAAATTCCTTGAGTGAGGTTTTGAAAGGGCCTATTTTAGTGCCGGCAGAAAGAGCAGCAGGTCAAAATGCGTGACTGCAGTATCAAAACTTCACAGCATATAAACTGAATTTGGTCTGCCCAATACACAATTAGTTCAATGTATAGTTGCAAGATGGAACTCTAATTTTTATACATTAAAATGTCTAACAGAACAAAAAAGAGCTTTAAGCGTATACTGTGCTAAGGAGTCAAATGTAACATTTCTCACACCTACAGTAGCTTATGGTCCTTGCTGAGACAGTTGTTACTATATTGAAACTGTTTGAGCAGCTGAGCAAAGAAATTAGCTCAGATACTACAACCATTTCTGTGGTGCTACCAGCTGTGAGGGCTTTGAAAAGGTACCTAAGCACAAAAGTGAGTGTCAAGGGGATAAAACAATGAAGGCTGAAATTCTAGACTCAGTATCCATAGGATTTAAGAATGTTGAGCCTCAGCACAGATATGCAATATCCTATGTGATTGATTCACATTTCAAATTACACCCATTCCGATCAGATGCCAAACGCTGTGATGCAAAAACAACCACACAGAGAATTGCAGAGCAAAATATGTTGAAAAGTGAAGAGTGAGAGTGAACTGAAACTTAAGTTCATAAAGCCTGATATTGCAGAGCTACCTGTTAAGAACTCTAGCGTAGACCCTGAGACACTGTGGGGCTATTGGGGCAAAATAGAAAAAGAATCCTATGTCCTGTATCATCTACTGCTATGACTACTGAACTGCTCTTACACCTCTCAGAGCAGTGCATTTCATGGTCTACGAGTCTCGTGACCAGTTGAGTGGTGGAAGCACAACTCCGTATGCTTTCCTAACTTAGTTGCCACTGCAAGATAATTTTTATTAGCCCCACCAAGTAATATCCCATCTGAGAGACTATTTAGCACTGCAGGAGACATACATATATGCCAAACATAGATGCAGACTTTTACCTGAGACTGCTGAAATACTTATTTTATTAAACATGTAATTTATCCATGATAAACCACAAATATCGATTGCTGTATAATTGCAAGTGTGCAAGTTTGCACAGTTGTGCTGTTTAATTTTTCTTTAGTGCAATTTACTAAACATGTGCAATGTGGGTACTGTATATGCTGCTAAATATCTGTCTCATTGTGTGATATGCTACTAGATGTATTCTGCTAGATATTTGCCCCATTTGCACAAATTTATAATCTGCTAATGTACCAAATTTGCTCTGGGACAGTTCCCATCATTGCAAATTTGCCCGCAAAATAATAACTACTTCACTGTCATCTTAATGCTTATTTTTTACTAAGAAAACAAAAAAGATGTTGCAATGAATTAAAAATATAATGAACATTAAAAACTTAGCTATGTGTTAAATGTTGTGTGCTCATTCACTGTTCATTCTCATATTCGCTATTCAACAAATATTGTAAGCAAGTATTAAGTTATATAGTAAAAATCACTACTTGTCCCATCCCTATGACAGTCAGATGTGCTTTTCAAGCAATATATGTACACAGGATAGATTAGCTGAGATGCTGTGTCTCATTTCCCATCCCTTACAGAAATAATTATATGAAATGTTTTCATGCTGCACACATAAAACTACCCAGGTGATGTGTGCTGCAGGTATGATTTAAATGTTAAATTGGAACTAACTGCATGCATATGGCATGCGTGCAGCAAGCAAGTGTGGAAACCATGATTTTTATGTTAAACTGGGAAAGAGTGCATGCATGTGGCATGCGTGCAAGAAAGCAAGTGGTCACTGATAACTGCACATGCAAAAGTTAAGTGATATGCACAAGTGGGGGTTGATGAGATTCAAACCCATGTCTTCATGCCTCCAAGTCTTCTGGCTTGCAGTTCAGTGCCTTTAACCACTAAGCCATACTGTCTACGCACATATGGCTTGCTTGTACTTCAACACAAACTGTATCTGAACACATCTGCATGCATGCGGCATGCTTGTAGCCACTGTTAAGCTTTTCAGTTTTCTTCTCTCCCTCAGCTCATTTCCATAGTTTAACTGTAGCACACATATCAATGGAAACACATGTTTTTTCCACCCAATACACAAACTTACACACAAAACCACTTAATTACTTATGCCTGGCCTGTACTACTACCATTTTCTCTCCATAGTTTTGAATGCTTCCACGCAACCAGACTTTAAGATGCAAACACAAAAGTAGCACTAACTCAACACATATACCCACATTGCCAATCCCCCCATGCACGCACAATCCACCAAGTACTGATATATGTAAAAATTCTCTTACTTGAGTACTAGGGAGCCAGAGGCAGGAGATGATGTTCATGGGTCAGAGTGCTGGGGTTTACCCCCATGAAATGAATGGAGTTATTTTCTATTACTATTTTATACATTATGATGATGATCTGGAGAATAATGAAGGCCACTGTTCTACTAACAAGGCTCTTGTTAGTCAAGTGGTGGCCTTCATTAATCTCCAACTCTCCATCAATAATGTATAAAATAGTAATTAAAAAATACCCCCATTCATTTCAATGGTGTGTATCCCTGCAGTCTCCTTTGCCCTTTGTCATAATGTGCCTGAGCAAGGAAATGTGGAGGTCAGCTTCACCGGAGGTGGCATAAGCCTGACTATAGTGGGGCTCCAATAGTCTGTGCACACCATACCACTCAAATGTCTGTGAATGCAAGGGACATCTCTAGAATGTCTGTAACATTTCCAAAAGGTACAACTTCTTTGGTTTAACCGAAACATGATATGCAAATCAGGAAAAATTCTGATGTATAAGATTCATCTGTCTGTATATACCCCAGAGCAGTACATCAGATTTTGGCTTAAACCCACCCAGTTATTAACCAATTTTTTTCCTGGCTGAAGTTGTGCCCCCCCCACCAAAAAACAACTTTGTCCCTATATTTCTCCCTGACTCCATTCCATTCACTACCCATCTCCTATGGGTCATGAAGCCACCAAAAGGTGAAGAAACATAAAAAACACATCAATATTTCAGTCCTTCCTCCTTCCCCAATCCCCCTATAAAAGAATTATTTACTTTTTCTGACCCAGCCATATAGCCAGAACCTGCATCCTGGCATATTCTGCCACCAGCCCAGTTTTTAGTCCACTCCCCCCCCTTTCACCAGAAGCTAGATGCTAGAACCAACCATCACAGGTCCCTAACATGGTCTGTGACCAAGTCACCTCACCATCTGAACCCACCCAACCTGAGTTGCTTGCTTCTTGCTTGGTTGCTGCTGTGGCTGCTGCTGCACTGCACTGATCAAGGCCTATGAAGGCTACCCACACCACTCACCACCTATGTTCCCCCTAAGGTGTGCGCATGTGCACCCGCACAGTCGTTAGAAATAACCCACACACAGCTTCAGTAGTAGCGCACAAAGCAGCTGACAGGGATCCTCATGTTCATGAAGTAGTGACAACAATCATCACTCAGATTTAAGACTCAGACAGCAGGACATGAAAGTGAATGGGAAAGAAACATTGTATGCCCACCCCCGAGGCCACAACCCATTAACTTTAACAAGCCAGACATCTCGCTATCACTCCAGTTATTGAACAAAGGAACTGATCGGCAAAATTCCAACCAATCGGCTTTCCAGTAACAGCAATGTTTTTGTCTTGACACTTCTTTTCAGTAAGACAGTACTTGAAAATGAACAGTATTCCCCTGCTGTTCACAGAAATGGCATGTTTTATTTGTTTGGTACATGCCCACCAACAAAGCAATGCGAGAGAGTCTTTGACATAGGGTGTATATTATATTATTTCAGTTTTAAAGCTGCACAACTTCAGTGTAATCTGCCTCCTCGCCAAGCAGTGTCTCACATATAAAATGTGTTTATAATGGATTTAAAGCGTCACCGTTGAAAGCGTGTTAATTTTTTTTCAGTACAAAAAATGGGAAACTATAGTTTTTGTTTACAATAAAAGCATCAAAGCAACCTACTGTCTGTTTGTGTCATTTTTTTATGTATTTGTTGGGGGCCCGGATGGGTATAGCCTTCTCAATTAGCAGGCTGAGACATTGATTGTACATATATCTAGAGAGATGAGATTGTGCTTCTCTTTAAAACGGGATCTCACATTATATACACATTTGAGATTCAGTGAATCAGTGCTTGTAAAAGGTTGCCCATGTTGGCTACATGGGGATAGTAATTCTAAAGTGGACAGCAAGAAATGGCAGCACAAAAATTTACTTTTCATTTAATTTCATAAATTCAGATTGTGCTTAGTATGGATCAGGAGCGGAAGAGAAATAGTCTCCTAAATGTATCTCCTCTCTCATATCAAATTGACTCACTCACTACATTGCAAAAATACATCTTAAAACCCCCACTGAGCATGATAATATCCAGCATAGTTATTGTAAACCATAGCTTGGGTAAATGACATCACATACAATTATGCAGGCATCCATCAGAGATCCCATTGCTAAGTACCGCTTTAAGAAGTTGTCCAACCCTGAATACCACATTGCCATAACAGTATTTAATTATGTACTTTTGTAGTCGGCAGAGTTGTCTAAGATGTTTCAGAAAAGTGGTCTAACAACAGTTGAAGCTGTACAGATTGCTAGGGCAAAAATAAACAAGCATTTGTCAATGCCGAATGTTGGCTTGCTGGCATTGGCATTGGTAGTGCAGGAGTTAGACAGATGCATCATAGGAATGGCAGTGAAGTATTGAACTGATGCCAACCCACCCCCACCCTGCAGAGAGTGACAAGCATTAGGGTGTCCCTTTGGGTGTTTGGTAGTGCAGTGCGGGAAAACATGTCGGGCAGGATGTGAGAAATGACAGCTGCACAGTTCTTAAGGAGGTGTAAAAAAATGCCAGTGTTGAAAATGTGGCATGTAAATATACCAAATTTGCGAAGCTACTAGGGTGTGTGGGAAATATGCAATGCACGCTCGCAACACTGCCATTTTATGGACGTTCGGCACCAAATTTTCAACATAGGCATTTTAGCACCTCTGCTCATGTACAGTGTCACTGTTATTTCCTCAAAGTGTCCCAAGAAGTGATTTCGCACAGCGACCACGCTATTCTGCGCCGGAAGTGCGAAAACACATTTTGGGCACGATATGTCAAATGATGGCTGTACTGTTCATCAAGAGGTGTGGAAAAATGGCAATGGTGAAAATCCAGACTGAAAATATCACAAATGCATGACGGTACGAGCGTGCGTGCAATCTGCCAATGCATGCTCGTAACACAGTTATTTTATGGAGTATCATCACCAAATTTTCAACATAGGCATTTTAGGTCCTCTGCTCATGAACTGTGTCACTGTCATTTTCATAATCTGGCCCAAACACTGATTTCCCACAGCAACTGCGCTATTGTGCGCTGGAAGTGCAGAAACACATTTCGGGCAGGATGTGGAAAATGACAGCTGTACTGTTCACAAGGAGGTGTACAAAAATGACAATGCTGAAAATCTGGCAGTAAAATATTGTGAATGCGCCAAGTTACGAGCCTGTGTAGCAACTGCGCAACGCACGCTTGTAAAACAGACATTTGTTGGATTTTTTCCTCCAAATTTGGAACTTAGGCTTTTTAAGAGGGCACCTCATGAACACCGCCACTGTCATTTCATTAATGGGCCCCGTAAGGTGATTTCGCGCAGTGACTGCGAAATCACCTTTCGAGGCCGATAAACGCCATGACAGTGACAGAATTCATGAGGGGGGCCCCAAAACCCCATGTTGAAAATTTGGTGCAGAAATTCCAAAAAATGCCTGAGATATGCAACAAAGTTGAAAAACCCTATCTAGCCCATTATACAGCTTACCGGCATTTCCTCAGTTCGCGGTTGGCTTTGAAGAGTGCAGACGTGTTCCCGGTCCACTGAAGATCATCGCGCTGGACTACGGAGGTAAGTATGGGGTGAGGGGGGTGTTGGGAGGCAGGGTGCGCAGTAGGTGGGTGCGGGTTGTGGGGGGGCAGGGAGAAGCGCCGTGGGACCGTTTTTATTTTACAGGTTTAAAAAAAAAAAAGATGACGCAGGATGTTTGCCATACTGGGGTAGGCTCCCAGCATGGCAGAAGGATGGCTGGGGGAGGCGTGCTGCCGAAGGGGGATTGGGCACCCCCGTCGGCCATGGCATCAGTTGCCATGCTGGGGTGGACTCCCAGAGTGGCACCCTGTACTCGGGGGGAGGACAGTGGAGCCAACAGGGGATTGGGCACCCCCATCGGCCACAGCATCTGTTGCCACGCTGGGGTGGGCTCCCAGCGTGGCACCCTGTACTCGGGGAGAGACAGTGGAGCCAATGGGGGATTGGGCACCCCCCCGTCGGCCATGGCATCAGTTGCCATGCTGGGGTGGGCTCCCAGCATGGCACCCTGTACTCAGGGGTGGGGATGGCACGTATGGGAGGTATGTCGTCTGTGCCGCTGCATGACGAGCTTGTCTCTGATTGCAGCAGCACTTTGTTTAGAAGTTATGTCCACTTTACATAATGTTGGTGTCAGCGCTAGCATGCTGGCTTATTGGAGAATGAGGGACGCATCTACTGATGCGTGCCCTGCATTCACCCAACAGCAGCCATGCCCCCAAAGCTGCATTCTCCCAATATGTTGACTGCCGCGCAAGTGCGGCGAGCCAACATAAAAAGATCAGAAGCCAGTACCTGGGTGAAACTGTCTACTGGAGTCAACCAATAAAACTGCTTTTGGCTAATTGCACAGTTGAAGTAAGCACAACAGCAATTTTGCAATTCATTAGCCTGTTATATGACCATCTGGACAGCCGATTTCCTGCTGGTGAACCTTCTGACTGATCTGCCTTTGATTTTGCAGCAATGCCACATTGCAGCTTTGAGTTTGGCTTATCAAGTATTGAGAGACTGTACAGCAAATATCAGGACTATTTATTTTCATCAGTGGACCAGGCAGTAGTTGTTAGCCAGTACAATGACTTCAGATTTATAGTTGCTGAAAAAATAAAAGGGAGGATCATTAAAATCCTTTACTGACATGATCCACTTTGCTTTGACTAATGTGCAGTACAGCATGGTGGCTAAACTTATTGATGTATGTACTACATTCCAAGCTAAACATGAAGCTATCATATATAGAGGTTCCTACACAGTCTTATCCTTCCCTAGAAGAGATTCTCCATAGGGAGGTACAGAGTGAGAAGGATACGACGGCACAGAGAAAAATCTTGGGAGTGATAGAGGATCATGTACTGAAACAGTGAGAGAAGTATGGCTGAGTAGGACCATAACTATCTTTGGGTGGAAGGTTTCACTCAAGGGTTCTCATAGGAAAGTTAAGGAAGATTTGTTGCCACTCTTGGAAAAGAGCATTAGGATTTTATATCTCCAGAAACATGGTGGAGTCCATAAAGTTACATGGTGATCCTGAGCCCAAAACACAGATTGGTATTACATTTAAAAATCCTCATAGAGCTAGCAGCTTGCTTTCTCTGGCCAGCAAGCTGGATTGTTTGGGAATACATTTACTTAACACTTTAGACTTGGGCGAAGTCTTTTCCGGGTTGACACAGGCTAAGGATAGTCGAGAATCAATCTTAGAGGCAGATGACCCCCTGATTGACTTTGGAAACCTAATTGTCCCTAATACCTACTCGCCGCTGACAGTTATTGATTCAGCCTGACAAATGCAGCCTGTAGATAATATCAAATGAATGAACTCCGAATGCCAGCTAGATTTGGATAAGGGAACTGGGGATCGATATGTGGATGCCCTTTCTATACTTTCATGGAATATTGAGGGCATCCATCTTAAAATAATTGACCCTGAAGTAGTGAAATTTCTGGATAATTCTGATATTACTGGGCTGCAAGAAACATGGTGTACATAAAATGCAACTCCCAAATTGGCTGGATATTCTGTCTTTACTCTGCCAGCAACTGAAGATAAAAACTTTGGAAGGTTTAAAGGGGGTATTTCCTTTTTTAACAAAACTTTGCTAAATTTTCAGATCACTAACATTTCTACTAAGTCAGAGGGTATTTTAACTGTAATGATTAGCAAGGGACAAGAGAAGATCATTATCTGCAATATATACTTTCCCCCTCGTAAAAGAGCTACTGATCCCACTGACCTTTTCATACAGGATCTGAAGATGACACTTGACGAATTGTCAGACAAGAGTATATCTTGTCCTATAATTATTTTGGGAGACTTTAATGCCAGAGTTCCTTCTCAGTTCTTGGAGGATGTATATTCAGATATGATCCATACAATATCTATAATTAATCTAACTATCACATACTAGGACTGCTAAAATGTAACCTCAGAGGTAGAGAATTGCTAGTGGGCCTGGCCAGTAGAAATTTCTGAATTTAAAATGGGAGAACTCAGGGAGATCTATCTTGATCCTTAACATATAGAGGGCCTACTGGCTCTTCAACCCCTGATCAGGTTCGGATCAATTTGGAAGCAGTAAAGCTGATCTAAAAGTTAGAGGTCATGGATAGACTGGAATCAGCACACTGTGCTATTGTAATTAACATCAGGTGCCCTTTTGGGACTTTAGGGAGTGAAGCACAACAGGAGAAGAGTCTGGAAGTCATAAACGAGAGAAGGTTTAGACGGGGGCCAATTCATCAAGCTAGTTTCAAAGAAATTCTTAGTACTGGAGTCTTTGGTGATATTCACGAGTTGGTCTTGGACAAAAGTAAGGCCTTTAATATTTTGGAGAATTGGGAAACTATTCATTCTTTACTTGGACCTAGATGTAAAACAACGTACTGTCCTAGGTCCCTTTATAAAAAGTCTTGGTTTAATTCGTTATGCCTACAGGCAAAGAAAGAGTTTGGAGGAAAACTAAGACAGCATAAGAAGAAAAGAAGTAAGTCTGCAGCAGATTTTTAATTGCTAAAGACTGAAAGAGAAAAATATGGGAAAATTCTAGAATGGAAGAGACATAAACATACTCAGGGACTTTGGGAAAACTGAGGCAGGCTGTTTTAGATAGGGATGGAAGGTGATTTTGGAATATTGTTGCCCAGGGATATAATAGATATGCCAATACAATTGAAGCCTATATTACATCTGAAGTTTGGGCATTTCATTTCTCCAAGCTTTATTATTCTCATGAAGAGCAGGAGATACCTGATGCTTTCAAAATACAGGAGGATGACATTTTTTCAAGCCCTATCTTGATCACAGAGGATGAAATCTGGATGGCACTGACTGGGCTTAAGGCAAATAAAGAGCCTGGGCCAGATGGGGTCCTTGGTGATCTCTATAAAGTTTTTACCAACTGGTGGATTCCTTTTCTTCTTTTGCTGTTTAATGGCCTGGTTCAGGGATACTCTTACCCTGTCAGTTTGGCAGGTAGTGTTATCTTCCCAATTTTTAAAAAAGAGGATTCAAATGACCCAAGGATGTATAGGCCTATTAGTTTGATAGATATTTCACAGAAGATTTTCTCTAATATAATTTTGGGCAGATTGCTGTCATGGGTCAAGGAGAACTCAGTATTGAATGAGGCACAGAACAGTTTCCGGAAGGACCGTTCTACAGTACAACACTGTTATGTGCTTCAGCACCTGATCTGGAAGTATGCTAAAGTGAGAAAAAGCAGGTTATATTGCTGTTTTGTGGACTTCTCCTTGGCCTTCGACAGCATTAGTAGAAAAATCCTTTGGGCTGCATTAAGGGATCTGAAGTCGGAGGCCTCACTTCTTGATGTTATTATTAGACTCTATGAAAATATGTCGGCAAGGGTCCAGTATAATCAGTATGGTCATCTAACTGATAGATTTGAGACAAACATGGGGGTCAAACAGGGGTGTATTTTGGCCCCCACTCTCTTTAACATCTACATTAATACAGTCTTGGATCAGTTTGGTAACCCAGATTTTCATGCTCCAAAAATTAATGATGAAGGGATTGAATGTTTAGCATAATCAGATGATTTAGTCTTGCTCTCTACTTCAGTCCTGGGTCTTAAAAGAAAATTGGCTTACTTTGAATCACTCTGTTCTCAAAGGAAACTGAAAGTTAATCTCGGCAAGACCAACATTGTAGTTTTTGGCTCTCAAACCAAGAATACGGTAGGTTTTAGGCTAAATGATAACCATACAGACACTGTTAAGTGTTATGACTATTTAGCTGTCTGTTTTGCCTTTAGAAAAATGGGCTTTTTATTTCATGGTCTCTGATTGGCTGGTACCCCTGCCGGGGGGTACACTTTCAATAGATGACCAGGAAATAAAAAGTGCCAGCCTAAAGTGCCCCTTCAACCAAGTGAAGTATTGTGGTGCCCACCCTGTGCCTTAATTGGCTAAAAGAACCTCATTTAAATTTCAAATTGCCACCATTTTTCTCTCGTTTAGCGAGAGATACTGTTCCTGCAATACCTGTTGCCTGACCTTACGGCACTCAACCTCAGCTGTGCTCATTTACTGCATTTCTTTTTTTGTTTGTTTGTTTTTAGCCAGACAAAAGCCAGAGACAGTCCTACCACACACATATATACTCACTCCCACACATACCCTGCCCAGGGTGCCAGACTATGATACATGCCCCCTCATCAATGATCTCCACTTGGGTCACTTCTCCTGACACACTCAAGTTTATGAACAATACCCTGTCTCCCAGCTGATCACAGAAACACATATATCTTCCTGTTATTTTTTCTCCCAGCTCTGGTGACCCACATCCTTCCAAAATCTACAGACCTTCTGCCCATACTCAACAGCTCCATGATGTGGCTGCCCGCAACCATCGCTCCTCACCGATGTCCCAAATGATTCACTTGCCAACTTATAGCACCCCAGAACAACAAGCACAGACAAAGCAATGAATTTCAAATTGCCACCAAGAGTATCTAGCAGAATTACTTTTTCTTTGTTTCCCGACAGCTCACCCACCCATCAAAAGTGCTGTTTTGTAATTCTGCAGCTCAACCAATCATTTGCTCTTCAGCTCCCAGCTTATTACTGCTCTATTTTTTTTTTTAAATAGCAAAAATAGAAACCACGGGCAGCGGCACCATGGAGGTGCATAGAGGGATGGGAGGTCTGGAGTTAAAGAGTAGTGGGGGTTCAGGCAAGCTGCAGATAGAAAAAAAAACAGCTCTGGAGAAACAGATCATTTCATGATTTGGTAGTTTCTGCCTGCAATTTTTAACATGAGGAACTCAGCTGGCTAAAATGTTTTTTGCAGCATGGAAACAGCCCAATGGGGGAACAGTGCTAGCCATGATGGTCGGTCTATTTAGAGCTATGCAGCTGCTCCAAGGGATAAGTCCCTAGCTCAGACAAGAGACAAAAAAAAAAAAAGCATTCCAATGTAGGTGGTGGAACTATTTTATTACAAAAACCTATTTTAAATTATTTTTTTAATTCACATCTTAACTAACCTTTTTTTTATGACTGCAGGGTTTTAAATAATTGATTAGCAGTTTTTTTCTTGGGACAATGCTAACTGTACAGAAAGTATTTATATAGGTTTTCTAGAAGTGTTATGTTTGTTAAACACAGTGAGGCAACTGCTATGCATTTTCACAATGTTTTAGCACCTTTATGAGCAAAACGGTAATCAATTTTTGGAGTTAAATAAATCCCTGGACTGTGCCCAATTTCTAAGTGCAATAATACCCTCCAGAGTGGGCGGTATTGGTCTATACCGAACCTTCCAAGGGCTATAAGGCCCTCCACCTATGGCGTTGGGCCTCATTACACCCCTGAGTGGTCCGGTATAGCCCAATACCGCCCACCCTGTTGGGTATTATTGCTTACATTGCCTATCTTGGACCAAACATTTGGAGGCTATTTGATTTAAAATGGGATCTTCGGCAAATGCCCTAAAAATGTTTAACAGCAAGATGGGGAAGTCTTCGATCAGAGGGGTATTAAGAGTTGTTAATGCCAAAATAAGAAAAAACATGTTATATGCCTCTGAAATCTGGGGTTATACTAAGGTTAGAGAACTAGAAATAATCTGAATAGACTCTATAGATACATCTTAATGTTGCCAAATGGAACTCCAACCTGTATTCTTGCCTTGGAGTTAGGACAACATTCCTTGACTTCTCTCATCTGTGAACGACAGATTCTCTTTCTGTTGAAACTTTTTCCTTTGCCCCAACAAAGATATCCCAGAATGTGTGTAGAGGAAGTCATCACATTGGCCAGCATGGGATATGTATATCCCTTTATTTCAACTTGTTAAGGAAACAATAATGCCGGCCAGATTGGACCACCTCTTAAATAAAATTTACACAAGACCATTTGAGAAGATTAGGCAGGATGTCAAATTGAGGCTTATTGACCTAGACATAAATTCTTGCTATCTTCAACTCTCCAAGCTTAAGTTATATGGGTTTTATAAAAAAGTAAAGATTTCATGGGGATATGAGCCCTATCTCTCTTTTTTTAACCTGTCCTAAACAAAGGAGAATCTATACAACATTCAGAACTGAAAACTACAATGCTCAATGCATTAATTTCAGACAAAAAAGAGAGGGGGTACTTTCTCCTTATTGTAAATGTGGAGTGGGGACTATAGATGATCTTAAACATGTGGTACTCTTGTGTCCTAGGTATGAATCAACTAGGAAAAAACTGCTGGGTTGATTGTTAGGGGATCTCGCCTCCCCCTGGAGGATCTTTTAGAATATTTGTTTACTATGAAAGAGAAGAACATGGTAGAGATCTTTGCAAGATTTTTAATTTCAACTCATTTGTAAAGTTTATTAGGGGAACTTGAAGTCCTGTGGAGTTTTTTTTTATGTGAAAAGGTACTCAAGGAACACTGTAGATATTTAAGTTCCTTGTTGATTTATTTATTGTCTATTTGTATTTACTATGGATTTTGTCCTGATTTTAGTATATTGTAACTGCTTTATGCTGAACAATAAATTGTACTACTACTACTACTACAACATTCCAAGCTTCTAGTGCTGACTGTGAAAGAGGCTTCAGCCTCATGAACTGCATTAAGAGCAAACAAAGAAACTGCTTGGAAGAAAGCCATTTAGATATGCTGATGTGAACAAAATCGTTTTTAGCGTCTGATGGAAAAATGGATCTTAATACAATATATGTCCACTGGCAGAATGGGAAAGACAGGAGAGAAAAACAGTAAATGTTTATTTCTTAGCAATGCATCAGCAGCAGCACCCCTTTTAGATGCATGCAAGACTCTTTAAAATGTACATAGTTTATACATGTCTCCAGTTCATACCGTTATGGTGCACAATGCATATCCAATCTTCGGACTGTGTCAGAATGTATATTTATATTTTGCATTGAGGAATTGAGTGTTTGGTTATGTTTTGTACTGTTTATTGGCAATAAATTATATCACTTGTTTGGGTCATCCAATTTGCGCATGAGTCAATTTTTTTGCACAAAGTGCCGCACACACATATCAGTCGCCCACCCACAGAGACCAAAAATTAGAGGGAACATTGCTCACCACTGCTGATAAGCCTAGCTTGCTGCTATGGGGGTCTGTGCTGGTTTTTTTTGCAAGGTGAGCCTAGTAGAGTACGTAGGTAGCCTAGTCTTGAGTTAGATTCTAGTTAACTCTCTGCTGTTCAGCCACCAGAGGAGACAGAAACTCACTAAGAGTAGAACAAAAATATGCTGCCACAACACTGCTATTGAGAGTTCAGTGCTCACCGAGTCCTCCAAGCTGCAGTGTGTAAACTGTCTACTCTGTGGTGGGAAAGACAGTGTCACACTTGCAAAGATCATGTGCTCTTTCTTGGCTGGAGCCCATCCACATCACATGTGATTGTGCCGCCACTAATAGATGGAGAGATTAGCCAACACAATACAGGCACAGTCGAGTCTGGAGTGTATCTGCAGTGTGAGCATATATAGGCCAGGTGGGCACTTATTGTGCAAAAGATTAAATCTGAATTTAAAGCCATTATTGCCACTCTATAAGAACAATCTAGGCACAAATATGAGGGGACCTACCTAAATGGCACCCCCTGCTTAATGGTAGAAATTCATTCTCAGGTGCTAATGCAATAGTTTCCATTGTGTTCTGAGGTACTGTATCTTCATGTTTCATGATGTGTCCTGATCATCATGTGGGTTAGTGTCCCTCATTGTCCCTCATTTTGAGTGTCCATGTCCCTCATTTCAGTGACAAAATGTGAGGCATGGTGCATGCTTCCAAGACCCTACTCAGCACAAAGAGTGCTGAGCATGGCCATAGTGTACATGATCAATACAGAATGACAAAGGGAAAGTAAGTGATAAAACAGTTATGTAGAAACACATTTGTAGCACTAAATATGCATAAGCGATTTGCATGGTCCAAAAACCAAAAGGATAGGTTTCACAACACAAAGGACCTTCTTTGTACATCTGGAATGGAGGATGTTGACTGGCTATATCCTAGGCATTTAATGCAGTAAACAAACAATACTTTACAAGTTATTGTTGATTAAATGACAAAAATCAAAAGCCATTAAACAACTTGCAAAGGGATCAGAATTAATGAATTTACTTAATTTTTAAGGGAATTTAATTAAAAATGTATTTTAATGACTAATTGTTTGCAGATAGTACAAGAAATAGAGACTTGTGTGTTTTTTAGATGAGATTTGCATCAGCTTAGTTGCTGCACACATGGCAAGCATGCAGCATGTGAACCTGATGTGATGTTTAAATGACATTCACACCAGCTTAACTGCTGCACTCATATCAAGCATGCAACATGCGAACCTGATGTAATTTTTAGATGTTCACACCAGCTTACCTGCTGTGCACATGTCAAGCTTGCAGCATGTGAACCTGATTTGCTTTTTAGACCACATGCAAACATTGCACAATCAAGTATGTGGCATGCTTTCTACATGTATACAGCACACCTATATTTCTGTAAGGTATGGGGTCTTGCTTCTTCTTAAGACACTGTGATGCCTTTCCGTTTCGATTGGTACTTTGATTAACTCTGGAACCTCAACTTCATGACTTGTGAAAAGAGAGGGTGCGATTCGTTTATTTTATTGTTTTATCTATTCAAATGTTGCACCAGGGAGGCACACTGTACAACAAGTTGCTCTTCTTATGGTGCAACCTGGGGGTAGAGGGTACAGGGAGAATACATATAGTAACAATATAATAGTCAAAGCACTAGAAGCAAGTAATACATGAGATCAATATTCAAATACATGAACAAATACACAAAACACAGTAATGGCATGATTACAGGACACAAAAATGCAACATGGTAATGCAAATAACCATTCAATTGTACAAGTGGCAGTTCAACAGGGGAAGAAACCCTCAGGGTCCGCTAATTTGCAGTATCAGAATCGTGGGTTGCTTCCCAGGACAGGCTTGTAGCTTTTCATCTGGTGGCGAGGTGCTAGCCCTAGATGGGCATGACACACCTGAAGGGGAGAGGAAAGGAAATGGATTTAGTAGGGGCAGGCAGGGGAGGTGTGGTTAACTCAAACAAAGAAACAGGGTGGTCACTATTATTTGGAAGGAGGAGGCTAAACTACAAAGTGGGTAATAGAACCAGGGAGGAGACGTAAGTGGCTTAGAGGGCAGACAGGTGGCAAAATGAAGGCATGGATTGAGCTTTAAATTTAGAATGCTAGGCAGTACACTAAAAAGTCTGGTCAATTTAAAACTACACCTTTACACAGAAATTAAGTCTAAAAAGGATTCAACTGTTCACTTAGAATACTAGACAGTGCAGTACAGGTCTAATAATCTTAAGACTCTACAGTTTTACACTCAGAATTAAAAATAAAAATGAATAGGCTGAAGTTTTAGGATATTAAGAAGTGCATTAAAAGGTCAACTTAAAACTCTTCAGGCTTTCGCAGATAATTAATTCTAAAGAGGGATGTAAACACAGTGCATTCAGAGCAGGTAAATCACTTTAAACAATGGCAGTGTAACACTGATTGGCCTAAACTGGATTGATAGATGAGAAGAGAAACTGTGTGTCGGGGGGGGGGCCTTTCATGCCATTGTAGCATTATAAAAAAGAACAATTTCTTTACAAAACAAAGAAAAAAATGAAATTCTTCCTTTACAAAAAAGGATAGACCCAGGGTCAGCAGCACTGATAAATGTCTCTAATGAAGCAAGGTAAAATGGAGACCATCAGAAAGAAGTCAGTGAGGCCGAGATCCTCCAGTCAGAGTGTTGTCGCTGAAAATTCAGAATGTCCAAAGGCGCCAAATACCAAAGTACCTGAGGGGATATACGGCTTTTTGCTGTTTCTGTAGATTTCTGGGCCTGCAATGAACCGGAGTTCGGAGAATCCTGGGCAGCAGTTTCAACAGGGGAATAATGCCTCAGGGTCCGCTAATTTGCAGTAGCAGAATCGTGGGTTGCTTCCCAGGACAGGCTTGTAGCTTTTCCTCTGGTGGCAAGGTGGGAGCCCCAGGTGCACGACACACCTGAGGGGGAAAGAAAGGAAATGGATTAAGTAGGGGCAGGCAGGGGAGGTGTGGTTAACTCAAACAAAGAAACAGGGTGGTCACTATTATTTGGAAAGAGAATGTTAAACTACAAAGTGGGTAATAGAGACAGGGAGGAGATGTAAGTGGGTTAGAGGGCAGAGAGGTGGCAAAGCAAGATGCAAAGATTGGGTTTTAAATTTAGAATGCTAGGCAGTACACTGAAAAGTCTGGTCAATGTAAAACTACAGCTTTACAAAGAAATTAATTCTAAAAAGGATTCAACTGTTTACTTAGAATAATAGACAGTGCAGTACAGGTCTAATAATCTTAAGACTCTACAGTTTTACACTCAGAATTATTAATAAAAAGCAATAGGCTGTAGTTTTAGGATATTAAGGAGTGAATTAAAAGGTCAACTTAAAACTCTTCAGCCTTTCGCAGAGAATAAATTCTAAAGAGGGATGTAATCACAGTGCATTCATAGCAGGTACATCACTTTAAACAATGGCAGTGTAACACTGAATGGCCTAAACTGGATTGATGGATGAGGAGAGAAACAGTTGGGGGGGGGCTTTCATGCCATTTTAGCTTTACAAAAAAGAACAATTTCTTTACAAAAAAATGAAATTGTTGCTTTACAAAAAAGGATAGACCCAGGGTCAGCAGCACTGATAAATGTCTCTAAAGAAGCAAGGTAAAATGGAGACCAGCAGGAAGAAGTCAGTGAGGCTGAGATCCTCCAATCAGTGTGTTGGGTCTGAAAATTCAGAATGTCTAAAGGCGCCAAATACCGACGTTCCTGAGTGGGTATATGGCTTTTGGCTGTTTCTGTAGATTTCTGGGCCCTGAAATGAACCAGAGTTTGGAGGATCCTGGGCAGCAGTTTCAACAGGAGAAGGAAGCCTCAGGGTCTGCTAATTTGCAGTAGCAGAATCATGGGTTGCTTCCCAGGACAGGCTTGTAGCTTTTTCTCTGGTGTAGAGGTGCGAGCCCCAGGTGGACACGACACATCTTTCGGAGGAGGATCCGCCGGGATTGACTGGGTGTCCGGAATCTGGCGTTTGGACGAGCTTCCACTTTGGTGGAACCCACTTGGACAGAGGAGATTGGCTTTGAGACTGGCATTTTTTTTCCAAGCTGCTGTTTTTGGAGAAAATCCCTTGTGACTGTTGGTTTTTGAGGTACTGAGCTGGGTCAAGACCTGAGGCTGCCGTGGGGAGGGGACACCCCCGGTCTACGCTCCCAGTGGGTGAGAGGGTTGGTTGGAGGCTTGCTGGAAGGTTTGGTCTCTGTCTGCCCTGGGGGCCTGCAGCGTTGGGGTTGTCATTGCACTGCTCTTGTTCTGGGGCCCTGACCCTGGGGAGTGGTGGTTGTGGGGTGCCTCCAAGCCAGTGCAGTCCTCTGGGTTTATTTTGACCTCGGCTATTGCAGTTTGGGAAAATTTTAAATTCATCGATCTGTGATTAAGCAGATTGAGAAGCAAGTTGCCGGTTGTGAGTGAGGACTGGCGTGTACCCTGACCACTTGTTGGAGGATTCAGCTTGTCGTTAAGTTTAGTTCTGTTTGTTTGGCTCAGTTGATGTTTATATTCGCCTGGATTGTGCAACATATAATCTTTGAACTCTGGATTTTCTGAATCATCTGGACCAGAAGAGAGGATAAGTACTGATGGCTTATTAGAGCTAATTTTGAGTAACTTTTTGGGGAGGTCGTGAAAAGGTCCCTGTTTTGAACATTTTATTGATAGTCTCACCTCTTTTTTCTGACTGGAACCTACTTTCTGGACCTAAAAATCTTTTATTCTATCCGTGCAGTGACAGTGCTCAGTTTCTGTGAGCTTTCGGGGAGTGAGAGTCCCTGTCTGCTCACAAATCTGTATTATTTATTTTAATTTTGTGGGAAAGTTTGTTTCCTTTTCTCCGAGCAGTGAGAGAGCCTGGGGACCGAGCAAGCTCGTAGTGCGAGTGCTTGTTTGCTTAGCCAATTTATATTGTTTTGATTATTTTATGGAGATGTTTTCATGTATTTTATTTATTTCATTTTGATATTCTTTATTCTAAGCTGTGTCTCTTATTTTTTTATTCTTATTTTTGTTGTATCTGACCTTAGAGACAGGAATTCCTTGTGTGAGGAGGGATACCCGTTTCTCTCTATTTTATTTTTATTTTTTCCTACGTGGTTATCGTTTTTGTTTCTTTTATCTTCCTGAAAGCAGGTTCTATTTGAGAAATGCGGATTAATTTGAGTTAACTGGATTTGAGTTTGATTTTTGGTTTGTGTCTGTTTAATTTTGTTTTGTTTATTTTTATTTTAATTTATTTGGATTTGATTTTTATTAGTTTTACTGAGACAGTAGAAAGCTTATTGTCTTGCTCCATGTTGGAGTACTGAGATATATATTATTATCCCACCCCCCGGTCATGTGCTATTCATCCTCTGCTCTTCATGCCCTCCGCCCCTTCCCCCCCTTTACTTTTTTCCATCTACCAACATTGTTGGGACTTGGAAATTGCCCGCAGGAGGATGGGGAGGGGTGGGAGGTCTGAACAATGGAGGATGGATGAGGGGAGCACTCGGATCATGATTGTTAAGCCCAGAAGATGCCCTGGTGCAAAATGGAGATCAGAACATGGGCCTCCTTGTCTGACCCCCATACCCAAGGGCACCACCACTAGTAATGGTGGGCAGGTGGCTGGGGCATCCCAGGAGTTCTGTCCAACTCAGGCAGTATTATGCAATGCCAGATCCATTGTGAACAAGACTGCTATTGTGGCAGACTTGGTGGGTACAGCAGATCTGGCTTGCATCACCGAAACCTGGCTGGATGGAAATTCTGGCCCCATACTTGAGGCGGCAGTTCCGGCCAGGTATTCAGTGATACACTGTCTGAGATTGGATCGCAGGGGTGAGGGGGTTGCGCTCTGTTTTAAGACCAAATTGGATCTCTCTAGTGTTCCAGTTGAGGAGACCAGATCATTCGAATGTGTTGTAGTGGCAGGTGGGGGCTAAAGACTGGCTCTCGTCTACTGTCCACCTGGAGATGAGAAGCTATTCCTTAAGGAAGTGGCGGACTTCGACATCGACCTGGTGTTGGAGTCCCCCAGGCCGATGGTGCTGGGCGACTTTAATGCTTGGATCGACGATGAACTCTTGCAATTTGGACAGCACTTCCTCCAATTGATGAATTCATTGGGCCTTTCACAGGCTGTTACCTCTGCCACTCATAAACATGGCCATTCCCTTGACCTGGTCTTCCTCCTGGGGATGGAAGCCTCCGACGTGAGGGTGGAACCTGTCAGATGGTCCGACCATCACACTGTGAGATTCAGTTTTGGCACCTGCCTGCATAGGCCTACCCCTGTGGAGATGGTCAAGTACCGCCCTTTATGGGATGTGACTCCCAATGGTCTAACTGCGGTACTTGACCTATCAGAATTTCCTGTGATGAGCTTGGATCCAGAGGTCTTGGTTTTGGCCTATAACAAGGCCATTACCTCTGCTCTGGATTCCATTGCTTCAATCCATGTGTGTCCTCTCTCCCTTCGCACTCGGTCCCCATGGTTTGATGGAGACTTGAGGGAGATGCGGCAATTAGGGCACAGGTTAGAGAGGTGCTGGTGGAAATCCGGCTTAGATGCTGACCATCTTAGACTGCTAGAGCACTATCAACTCTATCAGTCAGCAATTGCTCATAAGAAGGCAGTATTCCTGTCCGGGGAAATTGCTGCTGTTCAGAACCGACCAGCCCAGCTCTTTTGAACCGTGGACAGACTGTGCAACCCAGCCTGTCTACAGGTTCATAGAGCTTTTTCGCAATTATTGTGAGGAGCTTGCTCGGTTCTTTGCAGATAAGGTGGATGACATCAGGGCGGAGACCCACGCAGCTCTATCTATGGGAACTGCGTAGACAAGCCCCCGGTCACACTCCCTCTCTTTTCCTGGAGTTCCTTTGAAAGGCCAGAAATCGAGGATGTTATGAGGATTGTCCAGGGTATGCACACTATATGCTGTAGTTTAGACCTGGGTGCTACAGCCCCGATTATGGGCTGTGGGAAGATTATCATCCTGGTTCTGACGAGGATAGTCTGGTGCTCCTTAGACTCTGGTGAGTACCCCTGCTCCCTGAAGGAGGCAGTGGTGACACCAGTGTTGAAGAAGGCTTCTTTGGACTGTGACTCCCTTGCAAACTATAGGCCTATCTCAAACCTTCTCTTTGTGGGGAAGGTAATTGCAAAAGTAGTGGTTATTCACTTGGACAACCATCTGGCCATTCATAGCATCTATGATCCTCTTCAATCGGGTTTTTGAAAGTGGCACGGCACTGAGACTGCACTAGTTTGGGTGCTCAATGATCTCTTGATGGCGAGAGACCAGAAAAAATGGTCCCTTTTGGTCCTGTTGGATCTGTCATCAGCATTTGACACTGTAGACTATGGGGTGCTGCTTGAGTGCCTGAGAATCATCTGTGTGCTTTCAGGTTTGGTCCACAGATGGTTTACATCTTTCCTCACTGGTAGAACTCAGAGGTTGGTGTCGGGGGTGTTTTTCTCTGATCCTACCTCTCTGTCTTGTGGGGTGCCCCAGGGCTCAGTGCTGTCTCCCATGTTGTTTGTGGTGTACATGCTTCCCCTCGGAGACATTGTAAGATGGTATGGGCTGGAGTTTCACTGTTATGCCAATGATACCAAGCTCTACCTGTCTTTTGCACCAGACCAGAATGGAGCACTCTCAGTGTTTAAAAACTGCCTTGGTGAAATCCAAGGTTGGATGAGGTCCAGTTGGCTGAAGTTGAATTCTGGGAAGACGGAGGTGATGGTTGTGGATCCTGGTTGCCAGATAGGGGGGTGGGGCAAACCATCCCACAGGTTTATTCCTCGGGGATGTTGAGCTCCCTATCTCCGAACAGGTGCATGACCTAGGGGTGATTCTTGATGATCAGCTGACACTACGCGCTCAGGTGTCGGCGGTCGTCAAGTTATCCTTTTATCATCTGAGGAACATCACTAGGATCAAGCACCTTGTTCCATCTGGAGACCTACCTACATTGATCCACGCCTTTGTGACCTCGCCTTTGGACTATTGCAATTCCCTTTACTTTGGGCTTCCAGGGGTTGACATCCAGCACTTGCAGCTGGTGCAGAACTCCGCAGCCTGGTTGTTAATGGGGACGTCTCATTCTTCCCATATTACACCGGTGCTGCAGGAACTGCACTGGCTGCTGGTTCAGTGGTGGATCACCTTTAAAGTCGGTTTACTGACTTACAAAGCTCTACACAGTTTGGGCCCTGACTACCTGAAAGAGCTTCTGGTTCCTTACCTCCCGGAGCGACCGCTCCACTCAGCCAAGGAGGGGTTGCTGGAGATTCTGAGAGTAGTTTCAAAATCTTCCAGTGCCCAGGCTTTTATGTTCATGGTGTTGACCCTCTGGAACTCTCTACCCCATTGGATTAGAGAGTGAATGACTGTGGGGGGGGTTTAAACAAGCATTAAATCCTTTTTGTGGACTAAGGCATTTGGGGATGGTGCCGACTTGGTTTGATGTCATATATCTTATTTTTTTTATTATGATGGTTGATGTCATTTATCTTATTGTTTTTATTATGATGTTTTGCTCTGATTTGATTTTAACTATGTTCTGCACCTTGATTTTGAAAGGCGCATTATAAATAAAGATTAATATTATTATTATCTGAGGGGGAGAGGAAAGGAGATGGATTAAGTAGGGACAGGCAGGGGAGGTGTGGTTAACTCAAAAAAAGAAACAGGGTGGTCACTATTATTTGGAAGGAGGAGGCTAAACTACAAAGTGGGTAATAGAACCAGGGAGGAGACGTAAGTGGGTTAGAGGGCAGACAGGTGGCAAAGCGAGAGGCAAGGATTGTGCTTTAAATTTAGAATGCTAGGCAGTACACTGAAAAGTCTGGTCAATGTAAAACTACAGCTTTACACAGAAATTAATTCTAAAAAGGATTCAACTGTTTACTTAAAATAGACAGTGCAGTACAGGTCTAATAATCTTGAGACGCTACAGTTGTACCCTCAGAATTAATAATAACAAGGAATTGGCTGTAGCGTTAGGATATTAAGGAGTGCATTAAAAGGTCAACTTAAAACTCTTCAGCCTTTCGCAGAGAATTAATCCTAAAGAGGGATGTAATCAGTGCATTCAGAGCAGGTAAATCACTTTAAACAGTGGCAGTGTAACATTGAATGGCCTAAACTGGATTGATGGATGAGGAGAGAAACAGTGGTGGTGGTGGGGGTCCTTTCATGCCATTCTAGCTTTACAGAAAATAACAATTTCTTTACAAAAAAAAAGAAAAAAATGAAATTCTTGCTTTTCAAAAAAGGATAGACCCAGGGTCAGCAGCACTGATAAATGTCTCTAATGAAGCAAAGTAAAAGGGAGACCAGCAGGAAGAAAGTCAGTTAGGCTGAGATCCTCCAATCAGAGTGTTAGTGCTGAAAATTCAGAATGTCCAAAGGTGCTAAATACCAACGTACCTGAGGGGGTATACAGATTTTTGCTGTTTCTGTAGATTTCTGGGCCCTGCAATGTACCGGAGTTCGGAGGATCCCGGGCAGCAGTTTCAACGGGGAAGAAAACCTCAGGGTCTGTTAATTTGCAGTAGCAGAATCGTGGGTTGCTTCCCAGGACAGGCTTGTAACTTTTCCTCTGGTGGCAAGGTGCGAGCCCAATGTGGGCACAACACACCTGAGGGGGTATACAGCTTTTGGCTGTTTCTGTAGATTTCTGGGCCCTGCAATGAACCGGAGTTTGGAGGATCCCGGGTGGCAGTTTCAACAGGGGAAGAAAGCCTCAGAGTCCGCTAATTTGCAATAGCAGAATTGTGGGTCGCTTCCCGCAACAGACCATCAGTTTTGGCTTTAAACTGTTGGGACCTGGTGGAAGAGAGGTGAATACATTCACCACGCAGTGCACATTTAAAGGCAGCCCATATAATATTGAGCCTGGTAACTGAGTCTCTACTGGATATGAGAAAATGGAAACATTCTTCAATGTGCAGTAGGATAGTTGAGGATTTAAGCATTTGATTATTCAGGCACCATAGGGGGTCTCTGCGTATACCGGGGCCTAAGATATAAGAAAATGAGACAGGTGAATGGTCTGAGATTACTCTAGCTTGTATTTGGCTATCTATTATCCCTGGGAGCAGAAAGGAACTAATCAAAAAATAATCAAGCCTAGAACATGTACGGTGGGGAGTGGAGAAAAAAGTATAAGATTTATCTATGGGGTGTAATATTCTACATATGTCCACTAGTCCCATTCCATTCATTAGATCTCTGAGTGCCCTTTGGGCTAGAGAGAGTCTGAGTCTTTTGGCATCAGATCGATCCAATCGGGTCTGGGTTGTTAAGTTCCAATCTATTCCCACAAATATGGCCTCTTGTGAGAAAGGGGTAATCAGGTTAAGGAGGTGTGAAAAAAAGGGGTGAATCTGCATTGGGGCCATAAACAGACCCTATCAGGATTGATTGGAACTGCAGTGTACCATACAATAGCACATATCTACCTCTTGGATCCCAAATTTATTGGCTCAACTCAAAAGGGATCGTTTTGGCAAAAAGTATGGCTACCCCCCTCGGTTGGTATAAATACCAGCTCCATAAGCTTGTCCAACCCAATTTCTACAAAGAAGGGATATGTCTTCCCTTTTTAGGTGTGTCTCTTGTAGGCACACAATTCCAGCGTGTAGTTGTGACAAATGTCTTAGAATCATTTGTCGCTTACATCTGTCTCGAGCACCTCAGATATTCCAAGTTATAATACTGTAAGGGCCCCCTGTTATAGTATCTCAAATAGGAGTACCATTAGAAAACATTGTTTTAGCAAATACAATCCAAAATACATAACAGTTAGATTGCTGGGCAAAAACAAACAAAAAAAAAAGTTTGGCACCTTCCCACCCCCTGACTTCTATTATTAAATTTCCCCATTAAGCTGCAAGACCCAGATTCCACTTCAGTCACTAATAAGAAAAACTAAACACTTACCCCCAGTTCTGCCAACTGTACCTGCTAAATATACTGCCAGGTGATGTTAAATTGCACCCCAGCGATACAACTATTCCCTGCCCCCCGGTCCCCAACATTCCACCCATAAACTTCTAACTAAAGAATTATGTCGTTATATTCAGTACTTATAACACTTATAAGAATACTATAAAAATCAGAAGTAGTCTACTCAGAGGTAAGCAGAATTTGGTACTGCCAATAACATTTTAAACTATACATTCAAGACATATATGAGCCACTCCCTCTGTGAGGGCGACCTAATAATTTGTGAATAGTAATCCGTTATCAGTAGAAATAAGAAATGCAGCAATAAGCTGTAACGTCCAATATTTAGAAATCTAACTGAAAAATTTGGTGGAAAAGGAAAGCAAAAAAAGGAAAAAGGCAGGCCTCAATATCGCTTAAGGATTCCCACATGAGTTAGCACACATAATAGAGAAAAAAAAGGGAAAAATGAAGTCATTATGCATGTCCATGGAAATGTGAACTAAAGTTCAATTAAATGAGCAAAAGTCCTGTCTCATAGCAAGGCCCAGAGGTATTTTGCTGGTAAGTCCATTCCCCTGAACCACGGATACAATCTAGGCACTTGGAAGTGCTGGACCTAGTGAGTGTCTATGTAGCAAGAAAATTCCTGATTCCCACAAAGTATAAAATAAGCCCTGTCTTCAGTGAAATTCTCCAGGACAGAACTCTGGCCTAGTTATCTTGCAATTTAAGCAGGCCGATGCATAATCCGTAACCTCCAAATGCAGAGCCCATTTGTTTAAACAAGTCAGGGAGTAACTTCTTAAGTTCAAGTTGTGCTTGTTCTTGCATGTCGAAAGCATGCCATTGATCCTGGATTCTTACTTGTAGTATGGCTGAGTATCGAATCCGAAACTGCTTCCCAGCCGCTATTAGTTTAGACACTAAGGGATGCAAATCCTGTCTCTTCATTCTGACAGACTGCAGTAAATCCTGAGAAATTCGTATTTTCCTGCCCTCCCATTGTACTTCTTGCAGCGTTTTGATTTGGGCCAGGATGTGCTGCTTATCAAGGAAATTAAGCAGTTTAAAGATCAGGGGTCTGGGGGGGTGACCCAGGAGGTGGCATGGAATGTAAGGCTCTGTGAGCTCGCTCGGTGGTGTATGTTGTACCATTAGGAGAGGGTCCAGCTATCTTTTCACAGAGTTTCTACACAAATAAAATCGGAGAGTTACCCTCTTCTCTTTCAGGGATGCCGAGAATCAGCAGGTTGTATCGTCGGCTTCTGCCCTCAAGATCCTCAAGTTTCTCCTCCATTCTTTTAAATCTCTTTGCCACACTGCTACACTTTAGTTCAGCTTTGTCTTATCTTTTTCCAAGGAAGTTATACGTACTTCTAAATCCGACACTTGTACAGTCAGAGAATCCAATGATGTATGTACCTGATGCAGCTTATCAGATATAGCTGCAATGGAACTCTGGAGGGGCTGCATCATCTCCAGAAAGTGTTCCTTCATAAGCGCCAATGTCCCCACTGAAGTTTTACCGCTAGTGGCTGGTTGCTGCTTAGGCCGTTTTGTGGCCTTATCTTTCTCTGGAGTTGGGGAAGGCGAATGGCGTGGAGGCACCTTGAGCATGTATACCTCCATGTTTCTTGATATTTTCTTTGTCTCTCTAGCTGCAGGAGTAGAAGAGAATTCTTTTCTGACTAAAATTCAAGTTAGGAAGGTTGATTTGCAGTGGGAAAACTCGGGAGGGATGCGGAGTGCTAGGAGCTAACTATTGCTCGTTAGGCTGCCATCACGTGACTCATTCAAAAAAAACTGTTCTAGCAAAATAGCATTTTCAATTTTATCTACAGAGTTTGCTTCAATTCCTTCCCACCAACATTTTAAAACCTGATGCTGTTTCGTGGCTAGCTCCTCGTAGCTCATATCAGGGCTTCTCCTGAGCTAACGGAATTTAGCTCTGTATGCTTCTGCAGTTAAATCAAACTTTTTTAAAAGTGCAGCTTTAAGTTTGCTGTAATCATTACTGTCCTCATTGTCCATTTGACCCAATGCATCCTGAGCTTTGTCGGTAAGTAGCGGGGATAGCTGGAAGCTCCAGTACCCTCTAGGAATTTAAGCCTGGATACAAACTTTTTCAAAGGAATTTAAAAAGGCATCCATATCCTCCCCCTCTTTAAATTCAGCTATCAATTTGGAATTCAATTTGTAACCCAGTCCTGTAGTTCCAGTTAAATCCAAGTCACTTACCTGCTCTGGTGCTGGTGGTTGGAGTCGTAACTTCTCCAGTTCATTTCACCTTTGGTGCTCACGCTCCTCACGTTCAGCTTCTCACTGTTCTCGTTCCCTCTTCTCTTCTGCAGCTCACTGGCACTCACACTCTTCACGGTCAGCCTCTCGCTGTTCCCGTTCAGCCTCTCACTGTTCACTCTCCCTCTTCTCCTCTGCAGCTCATCTCTCTTGCTCTGCTTCTCTCTGTTCTCACTTCCTCTTCCCCTCGGTGGCTCGTTTCTCTCACTCAGCATCTCTCTGGAACTCCAGCTCCATTCTGCTCAACTCAATCTGCAGCCTGATTGCTTCTGGCTCCAGAATGCTGGTGACCTTCCCCTGCTGCTGTGGTCCTTCACTGGTACTGGCCCTGCTGTCATCCTAACCAGATCTGGACACTGCCCTGGCCACTGGCCCCTCCATGCTCAAGGTTTGATCTTTTACAGTCACAGTCTGTGACTCGATGCTCTGGGCATCTGCTGCCATCAGGGCAACCATGAGGTTCTGCTTGGTGGCTCTCCCCTCATACAGGAGTCCTCTTTCCTGGCACAACTGCCCCAAGTAGTCTACAGTGTGCCCGCTGTAGTTGGAAGCCATCTTCATCCCTAACTATGGCTACTCTAACTTGCACTTTAGAAAAAAAAATTAAACAGGTAGGAACTCAACTGTAAGCAAAATGATATAGTTCTGTTTCCTTTTTAAAAATAAATCACTGCCTTATTTTACAAGTGAGCTGTACAGTATTATGTGGACATACTGAACAGTTAAAGCTTGTGTCACCAATTTTATCCACACCACTGCCAACCAATCTGTCACAAACGCACTCAGCAGGTCAGGCCCTCTGCTCCCACAGTGCCAACCTCCGAGCACACTATTGTGAACAGATAACAGAACAGGGTAACCCTCCTGTCTGCTTGTGGAGCTGAATCACTTTTGGTCTCAAGTTCTGGGGGCATTCAAACTGTAAACCTTAGGCTAGCATAGCCAAATGTACAGGTTCAGATAATCTGCTCTTTGAGGGGATGCCAGATAGCTTTCCTCTAAGGGCATCTAACCAGGTATCCAAAATGAACCCTTAAAACTCTATAAGTCCTTAGGTATATAATTTCCTTTTCCCAGTTTGGTAACACCATCAAGCTTCTAAACAGTTTTGTCAGTCTTAACCTTCCATACGTCACATGCAAAAGAAAGAACTTAGAAGACCCCAGGCAGTATCTTTCAAATGAAAGGTTTACTTAAAATGGATAAAAACTATGTAAAATGTAAACACAGAACACTACATCACAAAGCATACAATCACTTAAAAGAAAAGAAAAGAAAACTACAGACAAACTCCTACCAACATACAGTTAGACTTTTTCTGTCTAATGTATTACCTCTTTATAGTGCTAAAGTTGGATCTTGTTTCTTAAGAGACCAAAAGGTTATGTGTCTCAGTTGAAACACAGAATACAGTTTAAACTATGTGTTTCCACCCCTTCTATGATGTCAGCTAGCTCCTCCTTTTAGAATATAAAAATTATAGAAACAATGATCTTCCTGTCAGGAGATATTTTAAATACTGTGACTTCAGCAAAAACTAATTTCCCAAATTATGACAGTCTTCAATTAAGCCCTTTTCCTTTGAACTGGAGGCTGGCTTCCTATTTTCCCAAGGACATCAAAGGTTTTTACAGCTCTGCAGTTTCTCACCTAGATGCAAATATTGCCAACAGGAATCAGCTTATATGAAGTCATAAAAATGTATATTTTAGTTTCCCAGCTTCAGAGGCAGGAGGTCATAAAAAAGCTATAAAATGCAACTTCTCAAGGAAGTTAATTACATTACAGAGACCTCCTGGTTTAATATATCCTGTTATTCTCACTAAAACCTGGGGGGGGGGTTGTCACTCAGGAGCACAGGATGTCTCATGGAGACAATCACACACTGCATTTTTATATTACAGATATTATAGAACAATCATAACCAGCTGGCCAAGAGTCACAGTGGATACATGGAACGGCCTACCTGAAGAGGTCGTGGAGACAAAAACAGTGGGGGATTTCAAGAATGCATGGGACAGACATAAGGCAATTCTAGTGAGGGATAGGAGGAAGTAGGCTGTTGGTTGACTAGGATCTGCAGCTTATCCATTAGGTAGGGAAATGGGCAGACTAGGTGGACCAAGCGGTCCTTATCTGCCATCAAATTCTATGTTAGATACGAAAAATATGGGCAGACTGGGTGGGCATTTTATTTATGTATGTATGTATTTATTTGCTGGTTGGGTGCACTGATCCAAAGGATCATTCTCAGGAGCAATCTGGGCCATAAGGATGGCACATAGGTAAATGAGCTCAGAAATATGCATACACTGGTAAAAAAGGTATAAATATAGGACAATAAAAATGTAAAGTGCAATTGCAAAAATACAGTCTGGAAACATTGCAGAGTAATAAATACAGAAGGTGAAGCCAACGGTAAATAATTGTTCAGTACACTACATCAGGATTGCACAGATGCAAATACAGTTTGATGAAGTAACCACAGCAGACATTTGAGCTAGCATAAATTTACCTGGGGGGGAGCAGGTACACGAGGTGGCAGCCATCAATGCAGCTTTGTAGTGTGACTTGAACACTAGGTGTGAGTCTAGAGAGTGGAGGAAGCTAGGTAGGTAGGTAAGCTGTTCTGCAGTTTTGGTGCGACAAAGGTGAAGGCTTTGCTGCCTAGGCAGGTGGATATCTTAGGCCACAGTGGGCTCAGAAAAGGTGAGGGTGGTGGAACAGAGGCACATCTCTCCAGCTGTACCTCTCCACAATTTGTATGCCACTCTGGCAGAGTGTGGTTCCTCTATAGATGCACCCGCAGTGGAGACCAAGGAGGATGATGAGAACCTCCACAAAGGAGACCCACAGGATGGTGGCATGGGACCCCACAGGGAAGGAAACAACTCCTGTTGGGGGACTACATTTTGAGGAGGGTAGAACTGGGAGAGGGAGGGGAGAGGGAGGTAAGGTGCCTGCCAGGTGCCATGGTTTGGAGGGACAGGGAGTGAATCCTCAAGATCATGGGAGAAGCTGCATGGGGAGGGAGCTGGATGTCATTGTCCACTTAGGGACAAATGACCTGGCTGGGAAAGGGATCAGAACAGCACAGGAGGATTTTGTGGAGTTGGGGAAGGGCCTTAGACGAGTAGCATGCATGGTAACCTTCTCGGAGGTGCTGCCTGTCTATGACATTGGTGAGGCTAGGATACTCCACACCATGGGATTCAATCAGTGGTTAAAAAACTGGTGCAGAGCACAGGGGTTTGGCTTCATTGGGGATTGGGGGTCTACCTGGAGCGGTGCAGGCCTATACTGGCTCAATGGTCTGCATCTGTCCAGGAGGGGAACCAGGATCCTAGGTGATAGGTTTAAATTCTCCATTGGCAAGCATTTAAACTAGCCAAGGGGGGAGGTACTGGAAAGGAGCAGGGAAATCCTAGCCCTCTTAAAAAAAAATCAGGGTAGTTAGTGAGGTAAACACCAAGATAGAGATGTTGATAGGGAGAAGGGCAGGGGTAAATGGAGAAAACAACAAAGGCAGTAAGGACAGGGGTGGGGCAAAAAGTGGTAAGGCCATCAAGAAATGGAGGGTAATGAGTACCAATGCCTGTAGTCTGGCCAGCAAGCTCCCTGAACTGGTGGCCTTGATGGAAGAGGGATGCCTGGATATCATGGCAGTCACAGAAATATGGTACACAGAACCATGACTGGGATGTTAACATACCAGGGAACATAACCTACAAGAGAGACAGGGAGGGTAGAAGAGGGGGAGGAATAGCTCTCTATGTAAAGGAAGAGATAAAAGCAACAGGACAAAAGAGTAAACAGGGAGGAGAGGAGGCACTGTGGGTCACTTTAGAGACTGGAAATGGCACCACAATCCGCACAGAGGTTGTATAAAGACCCCCATCTCAGGGGGAGGGAATGGACAAGGTTATGATGGAAGGCATCCTTAGGATGGCAGAGAAAGGAAAGATATTGTTGATGGGGGATCTGAATATGCCAGATGTTAACTGAAGCACCTTTGTTGCAGCAACATCCAAGAGCGGGGCCATTCTCGATGCCCTACAGGGGGTATGCCTCAGACAGCTAGTTTTGGAACCCACTCATGAGGGAGCAATCTTAGACCGCGTAATCTCAAATGAGGACAGTGAGAGGATCTCAGATCTAGAAGTGGATAGCCATCTGGGAACAAGTGACCACCAAACAGTGTGGTTCATGATAAACTCAGCTGCAGAGTCAAGCCATACAAAAGTGAGGGTACTGGACTTCAGGAGGGCTGACTGTCAAAATGAGAGAGTGCCTTAGAAAAGCACTAGCAGACAGGCTAGAAGGAGGGGTGGAGCAACAATGGGGAAACATCAAATCTTCCATCACAGAGGCAACAAGCCTTTGTGTGAAGCAAATAAACAAATCAAAATGAAAGAAAAAGCCACTATGGTTCTCAAGAGGTGGCGGGGAAGGTTGGGGTAAAAAGATAGCATTTAGGAAGTATAAGGAAGCACAGAAGGAGCAGGACAGAGAACTGTACCAGTTAAGGCAGAAGGAAGCAGGAAGGCAGTCAGAATAGCAAAGGCCCAAACTGAGGAAAAGATAGCCAACTCGGTTAAGAAGGGGCTAAAACCTTTTATAGGTACATTAGGGAGTGTAGAAAGAAAAAGAGAAGGATAGTGAGGCTGAATAGAATGGACGGTAGGTGGGCAGAGAGGGACAGTGAAAAAGCAGAGATACTGAACGAATACTTCTGCTCAGTATTCACAAAACAGGAGGAGGGGGAGGTACCTAATCCAATTACCAGAAGCACTCTGGATAGGGGGGTCGATCCCAGTCCTTTCACAGAAGAAAGGGTTCTGAAAGAACTCCTAAAACTGAAGATGAACAATGCAATGGGGCCTAATTGGGATTCACCCCAGAATTCTAAAAGAATTAAGGGGATAACTAGTGACACCACTGACTGCCCATTTTAACAAATCATGAGAGGATGGTGTGGTACCTGAGGACTGGAGGAGGATGGATGTGATTCCCCTTCACAAAAGTGGGAGCAAGATAGAGGCAGGAAACTACTGACCTGTCAGTTTGAACTCTGTGGTAGGGACAATGATAAAATCACTTCTGAAGGAAAGAATTGTTGAGTACCTAGAGGCCAGTGGCGCACAGGACCCAAGGCAGCATTGATTCACTGTGGGAAAGCCATGTCAGATGAATCTAATTGATTTAGTTGACTGGGTGACCAAAGTAGTAGACCAGGGAGGGGCTATGGTCAAGGCCTACCTAGACTTTAGCAAGGAATTTGACACAGTCCCACACAAAAGATTAATAAACAAATTAGCCAGCCTGGGAGTGGGTCCCAGGGTGGTAGCCTGGGTAAAACATTGGTTGGACAACAGGACACAGAAGATAATAGTAAATGGAGTCCACTCTGAAGAAAGGGGGGTTACTAGTGGGGTACCTCAGGGTTCAGTACTGGGTCCAGTCCTTTTTAATGTCTTTATAAGTGACATTGCAGAGGGACTGGAAGGAAAAGTATACCTCTTTGCAGATGACACAAAGATCTGCAACAGGGCTGATACACAAGGGGGGTGGAAAGGATGAGAATGGACTTGGCAAGGTTGGAGGAATGGTCAGAAGTATGGCAGCTTGTCTTCAATGCAAAGAAGTGCAAAATAATGCACCTGGGAAACAAAAACCCAGGGGAAGAGTACACAATGGGGGGGTGAGGTAGTAACAACAACAAAAATGAAAAGGGACCTGGGGGTAATCATATCGGATGACCTTAAAGTTAGCAAGCAATGTGAGAAGGCAGTAAGGAGGGCTGGGGGATACTGAGATGTATAGGGAGAGGCATCACCAGCAGAAAACAGGAAGTTGTTATCCCTCTGTACAGACAGTTGGTGAGACCCCATCTGGAGTACTGCATCCAGTTCTGGAGACCCCATCTCCACAAGGACATAGACAGGATGGAGGCAGTCCAGAGGATGGCAACTAAAATGGTGCAGGGTCTGCAAGAGAAGTCATATGAGGAGAGACTAAAGGAGCTTAAATATGTATACCCTTGAGGAACGGAGGGAGAAGGAAGACATGATTGAAACTTTTAAGTACCTCAAGGGAATCAACACAGTCCAAGAGGGTAGCACCTTTCATAAAAAGAGATGTGCAAGAACAAGGGGACACAATTTGAAGATAGAGGGGGACCGCTCAGGGGAAATGTGAGGAATTATGTTTTCACTGAGAGGGTGGTGGACACATGGAACTGCTTTCCTGAGCAGGTTGTTGGGTCTAAAACTGTGGGGGAATTCAAGAATGCATGGGACAGACATAAGGCAATTCTTGTTGGAGGGTAGGAAGAAATAGGCTGTTGGTTAACTAGGATCTGACGCTCATCCATTAGGTAGGGAAATGGGCAGACTAGGTGGGCCAAGCGGTCCTTATCTGCTGTCAAAGTCTATGTTTCTATGTTCTTATGTTTGGGGACCTCCAAAGGTAAGATGTCGGAATTTTGAAGGTTGCGGGGGCAGTTTTTTGTTTAAGCAGGGAGAAGAAGGGGACTGATCCCCACCTCTGATGGCATTATCTATGGTGCAGCAGAAGAAGTAGCTGTTTTGGGCCTGTGGTGGGAGCCAGCCCAGAGACTGACATATAATGACCAATGGTGTGTGGAGTAGGGCGCCATCAGAGCAAATCTACAGATGTTATTGTAGGTGATAGTAAGCACTGCGAGATGATGGGAGGGGGCTTGCATATAGATGGGGACAAAATAATCCATAAGAGGAAGGAGGTTGCCCCCTGCTATTGCAAGCTGTGCCTTAGGGGTCAGATATTGTTTTAGTCAGAAACCCACTGCCAATACCTGGTTGATACGCTGCAAGGTGTTATTGATGTGTACGAAGAAGGTTAAGGTGGGATCAAGGGTGATACCCAAGTATTTAAAAAAGGGTACATTTTCAAGGGGGGGGCCCACCTGGAGATAGAATGATCAGGGCGGATGATGTGACGACAAATTCTATGAATGTTTCTTTTTGCAGTTAACCTGTTTATCAGCCTGTCGCAGTGCAGGCAGTTCCTTCCACCGACATCTCCAGCCCCATCACCCAGCATCTCAGGGACTTACCTTCATCCTGGTGCTTTCCTCAAGGCTTGTCCCCCATAGCAGGGGTCAACGGTGGGCGCCTCATCACATAAAAATGGTTCCGGTTCTAGGAGAGGGCCTTATAGTCAGTGTGGAGCCTACAAAGGGTTGGTGTCATCCCATGCTGTACCCGACCATTTTCATCGTTTCCTCCTCTGGAGGAACAGACGAGCAATGCCATCCGGATGTGCCCACACATGCTACTGTACTTGAGACATCGACGGCTGCCATCCCTCCTTCCCAAGTTGCAATTCTTAGCTGCCTGCCTCACTGCCTCTGCTAGAGGGCAAACACCAGGAAAAGCAGCCTTCCCTCCCAGAGGAGAGAGCAGTCCTCCAGATGATTGATCCTTACCTCCTGGGCTGCACCCCCCATGATCCAAGCCCATTTCCCAACAGGTGTTGTTGATGTCAGAAAAGGTAAGGTGTCTAAGGTAGTTCAACCCTCTTCACCACCGTGCTGGCTCTATGAATGTTTCAATTAGAAATGGCAGTTCCACCTCCTAAGAATCTAGATGAGAAAGTTCCCCCACCTAAACATCTCCAGTTTAACCACTGCAAGTACCCTTGTGGAATAAACAAAGAAGAACACCCTGAACTGTTCACAATGAGAGGTAACATGGATAACTGTGTGCAGTACTGGTACCCATACATCAAGAAGGATGTGAGATTCCTGGAAGGGGTGCAGTGTAGGGTGCCAAAAATGATCATGTGGCTGGGAGAGATGCCATATGAGAAAGGATTGAGGGAGGTCAACTTGTACTCACTGGAGGATAGACAGGAAAAGGGGGACATGATAGAGACCTTTAAATACTTGAAAGGCATAAACAAAGTCAGAACTGGATGATTATTCTGCTTAAGGAGGGAAGGGTCACTAGGGGGCACAGTCTGAAGTTGGAAGGGGGAGGTTCAGAAGGGAGATGAGGAGGCACTACTTCACACAGAGAGTGGTGGTGGAATGGAATGCACTGTCAGAGGAGTTAATCAAACAGAGGACAGTGGATGGCTTTAAATGAGGATGGGATAGAGTCAGGCGGCAGGGTAGGTACAGATAAGAACATAATGGAGGAGAGACCCGGGAGAGGAGGTGGAGGTAGAGGATTGGGTGGAGGGCGCAGCTGCAGTAGTATTAAACTGCAAGCTGAATACTAGGGCTGACGTGACAGACCTGAGAGTCTTTTCTGCTAGCTATTTTGTATATTCGTATGAAGGGTAACTCCCCGAAATTGGGAGGGGGAAGAAGGTTCACGAAGGATGTCAGGAGGTACTTTTTTACAAAAAGAGTGGTAATGCACTGAAACAAACTTCTGAGGGAGGTCACTGGGGCTGACACAGTAGGAGAGTTCAAAGGGGGATGGACAGGCAGATGGGAATAGTGCGTAAGGGGGTCAGACTTGGGTGGAGGTAGGGGGACTGACAAGGATATTGTCCCCAAATTAGACTCGGTCAGACAGGATGGGTCACTAGGCCGTTATCTGCTATTATTTTCTTTTTTTTCCCCTCTCCCCCTCCCAGTCTGCCCTCCTTCCAACAAGTGGCCTAGCCCATATTGCCTGCTGATACTTACCTGCCGGCTGTCTTCCCCCAGGGCTTGTCCCTGCTGGTGGAATTGGAGGGGTTCCCCAAGCCCCACTGCAAATTGGATCCATCTTGGGTTGGTGCCCAGCTGGTCAGGTGTGGGGCCTGTGGGTGTTCATCATCCTGCTGCCAGATTTCTCCTCCAGTTTTCAGCCCCTGGGAGACGTGATGTGCAATGACGTTGTGGTGCACGCCATATGCTCCTGCATGATGTGCACTGACATTTGCTACACATCCTGACCTTCATGGTCTGGGCTACTTTTCCCCCCAGCTTCTGCCTGTGGCCAGGGAAGCTTTGGGCTCTGCTGCCCCTCCCCTTCCCCCAGTAAGAGAGCAGCCCTACGATGATCGATACTCCTCCTCCTGGCTGGCCCTCTGACAACCTGGATTCACTTCCGATAGCGCAACTGCTGCACTGGGGGGCTGGCCATCTGCTGTTATTTTCTATGTTTCTGTGTTTGTGTTTGGAGGATGAAGGGGTCACATTTTTATTGGAATGTGAGATTTAAAGGTGACCTGCAAAGTTATATTACAGAGGCTTCATACAAGGATTCATGGCTAAACTCTCAGTTTGGGTTTCTAACTGTCAGTAAAATACTTTTTAAGCAGTGAATTCCCCCCAGCGTAATAATAATATAGAAGTAATACACATTCCCCACATTATACTGTACTAGTATAGTGGGATCCATGTCACTGAAACTGGTAGTTTACCAAGAATCCTCATATGCTGCTCAGTCAGGCTCCTCACTGCTTCTGTGTTTACCCAAACTCTTAGGACTCACTAAAGACAGCATATAGAATTAAAAGAAATTACTGTATGAACCCATCATCAGGCAAAATGAGTTACTTTTGTCAACAAAGCCTTTCTAATTAAGCAGTAATGCACTACACGGGGTGTGTTGTTGTGAGATTTGCACACGCCTCGGGGGGTTGTGTGGCACTAGGATGTAGGCTGAATGCTGTAACCCACCTGAGGTGTGTGTAAATCTCACAACAACACACCCCTTGGAGTATTGATTGGAGGTGGTACCCCCGTACTGACAATTTCTTGCTGGGAGAGACTCTGAGGGAGGAGTCAGTGCACATTATTAGCCACGCTGCTACTGATATCCCAAACAGGAAGGACGCCTTAGGAAGTGTCTTAGCTGCTCACCTGTAAAGCCATTTCTTCATTTTGAATTTCTACTTGTGCTGCACCCTTGCTTCTGGAGTAGGCATGATTGGTCATTACCATACTCCGTGGTGGCTGCGGAGGTCACTTAGCGATTGGGGTTACCCATCTTACTATCTTTGGAGGAAGGGGTCAATAGAGCCAGTCAGGAGATTAACGAGGTACTCTGCATATAGGCACATTTTATTTTGACAGCTTTCTTTACTTGTCTGGCTATGTAACATTGCATTTTGAGGGACAGCTGCATCTTTAAGCCGTACCAGTCAGCGTTTTTAAAAATGGTGATTTTCACCCACACAAATGTTCAGTCAGTAATACTGCTCCCTGTGGCTGTTATGCTGCCAGTGGTGGACAGCTGGGACTTTATCCATGTGTTTGTTGTGAGATTTACACACGGATGAGGCCCCAGATAGACCAATCAGGTTGTGGGAATTTTCATGCCAATTTTATAACATAACTTTGCAGAGCACCTTTAAAAAATGTGTCAGATCCTGGCATGTGCAAAAAAAAAATGGCTTTTTTTTTTGTCTGGAAAAATGGGGAGGGGGGGAGGAGTGAAATTAATTGGGTGGGAGTGTACCATATACCTTTATTTGTAGCCTACCTGAACTCCATGTCGGTTAGGAAACTGTAAGATAAAGCTTTTCAGATTCATTCCCAATGCTGAACCGAGGAATAGGAATCCTGAAAGCAGAACCGAATTTGCCACTGGCCTCTTCCTCTTATCACTAATCTACTAACAATGCTCATCCCTCAGACGCTGAGCTTGTCACTTCCCTCATTCAAGGAGTGGAACTCTTGACTAGAAATGCCAGGAGCTGCTCTGTTTCACCATGGTAGTAGGAAGCTGTAAAAATAATTCATTCAACACAGGTGGAGATAAAAATAGCAAGCTAACAAGTGATATCTTAATATCATTTCCATTCTCAGCCTTTGTAGGTTGTGTTTAGAAGCACTTGGACACTGTACTTGCACTCCTGCTTTTAACAGAACCAGTCTTGCATATTCTTACATGATGCTTTGCATTATTGGGTTATGTATAATTTTGCATTTCTTTATAATATCTAGCTAGCATGTGTTTTTTGTCAGTTTTTTTTTCTCCAACACTTGTTCTTAAAGGAGAACTTTGCTAAATCTATTAGTCATTTTTATGTTCGACATGCGCACTAATGCAAGTTGAACATTTTGCTATGTACTGGGATTTAAGTGGTGTGTCACGGTGGTCCAATGCAGGAGACTCTATAAGGGGCCTGGCCAATACTCAACAAGCCTGATCATGACACTATATTCAAACAGCTGATCTCATAATGTGCTCTTAGACTGCCTGCTCACTTCCTTCTCAAGATTACAGCAGTGGAAACTGAAACTGCATGTTAAATATCAGTTGCCTATTAAACAGTCATGCCTAAAAATAGACAATGTGTATTGTCTAGTGCACTTACCAAGATCAACAAAAAATAAATAAACACATTGGAGACTAGTTTACCCCCTTCAAAATGCAATAACTCGCACATTTAAATACTTAACTTTTAAGCATTTTCTTACTACTAGCTTCAGTTGAGCAGGTATTGTCTTTTAAAGAAAGATACATACCTCATAAATGTCACTCTTTCCCAGCAGGGAATCTCGTAAAAAGATTGTCACTGTTTTTTTTATCTCTTAAGACACAACCTGATAAGCACTGTCTCAGACATATGCCACGTCTTCTGTAAACTATCCATGCTAAATATATAGCAATCAGCAGGCACTTTTACTACGCTTTTTGGGAATAAAATATTTATATTGAGCTACAGCAAACACACACACACACACACACACACACACACACACACACACTACACACCATCCTCATGGCCACAACATTCAAAATAAATACTGCAATTTAATATGTTATAAAACAAAAAAGAAACTGTTTATGTCAGTCTTGGTTATGTGGAACACTGTGAGGTTCAGTTTACAGTAAATTTCCTTAAAATATTTCTTATCTTATATTTTGTATCCTGGATAGAACAGAGGAGATGCTATATCTCATTCTCAAAGGGATCTTCATTTTACACATTTTTGCACTGTATTTACTCAGGATGTCCCAGACTAGATGCAATATCTTGTTTTCAGTGGTGTCATGATTTTTATCATTTTTATAATGTATTTATTCAGGGTAGCCTTGTCCAGATGTAAAATATTGTTTTCAGCATGTTCTGATTTTACGCAATGCAGCATAATATTGTGTAGATGTGGAGCCCCACTGAAAATAAGGTGCCACATCTTCTGTGAACTATCCAGGCTAAATATATGGCAAGCAGCAGGCATATTCTAGGAAAACACATTGTAAATATGTGTAAAAAGAAGACCACATTGAAACTGCCTCTCAGCAATCTGCACTGTGCAAATTCATTAGAAATAATGGGTAAAAGCATGACCACAGTGTAAGTGATATTTTACAGGATATGCCAGTTGAGATTCGATACATCATATATCGAATCTCAGCTGGCATATCCTGTAAAAATTCAATATTTACAAATGGTTTAAATGCATTACCAAAATGAAATAAATATTTTAAATATTGACTTGGCTCGTCTTTCCTCATAGGTCTTATCACATATGCCCTGTACCATTGTAGTTGCCCTCCACTGCACCACTTTTACCTTGTCTATGTTTTTTTCTTAGATGGGGCCTCCAGAACTGGATGCTGTATTCCAGGTGTGGTCTCATGAGTGTCTTATACAGGGGCCAAATGACCTTCCTCTTTATACTACTGATACCCCTCCCTGTGAATCCAAGCATCTGGCTAGCCTTTAAAGCCACCTTATCACACTGCTTAGTTTCTCTTAGGTCCTGCAAGAGGATAACTCTCAAGTCTCTTTCCTGCTTTGTGAATGTCAGTACCTCCCCACATAGTTTGTACTTTGCTCCTGGGTTCTTGTGCTCTATCTGCATGATCCTGCATGTCTTTGCACTGAATCTCATCTGCTATTCTTCAGACCATTTCTCCAGTTTTTGTTAAGGTGTTTATGTCCCCATTTTCCCCCCAATTTTGACCAACTCCAGATGCTGTAGCCGTTCATGTGCCTGTGGAGGCATGTGCATGCTGTGGTTCTGCAGTGCCCTTCCTCTGCTTGCCACCTGCCTGCCTATGCTATGCTTAGACCTCTACGTGGGGGCAGTTGGACTTCAGGGGGTGACAGAGTCCCTCCCTGGGAAAAGAGAGCTGCCTTGTGGCTACTCAATCCTTCTTCCTCACTCTCCCCATTTAGCCTGCCTTCAATGACCCAAGATCACTCCCAAACCTGGTTCACTAGCTTAGCATGAGTTGTGGCATCCAATGACTCAGCCCTCAGCACCACCAGGATGGCTCTCCAGTTTTTTAATGTCTTCCATCATTCTTTCAACACCCCCTGGCATGTCCACTCTATTACATACCTTTGTATCCTCTGCGAAGAGAAATGCCTTCCACTCCAGTCCCTTTGTAATGTCTCCAACAAAGACCTTGAAGAGACCCAGCCCCAACATCAACCACTGTGGCTCCCTGCTCAGCACTTCTCCTTCTCCAGAGTACTCCCTGTTTACCACAACCTTCTGACTCCTGCCATTCAGCCAGTTCTCCACCCACAGAACTATTTTCGGATCCACCTCTAGGCTGTGCAGTTTTTTAATCAGTCTTCTATCAGGGATGGTGTCAAAGGTCTTTCTGAAGTCCAGATAGGCCACATCCACCGCACCTTCATGGTCCTACCTTAGTTACCAAGTCATGCAGTAGATTAGTACAATGAGTTAGCGCAAAACACAGTACTTATCCAAAATGCAGTAAAAGTTAGGCTTAGATGTATAAGTAAATAAATGCCATATAATGGCTCCACCAAGCCACAGCGATGGAAATTTCATCACCATGCCTCACATCGATGTGATCAGGCTGACATCACCAATGTGTCCCAACAAGGACCTGAAGCATGCTGACACTGACTGTCACACTTAACTGTATCAATGCAGGGAGGCTGCACCCCCTGCATCCCCCATGTGGGGGGCTGTGCCCTCGCATCCACCTAATTTAAATATCAAACTTCACATCGCACAGACAGTGAGGTTAGGTGCATACCCTCTGTTGATGAAAAATCTTCCCATCGATGCAAAGTCCACTGATGTTTGGGTTTCCATGTGAGGGAGTCAAGTCTAAACTTATTTCGAATGGTATACCCCATATAAGGCAGTGTATGTGTGTTAGTGTGTGTGTGTGTGTGTGTGTGTGTGTGAATGCTCTATGTGTGCAGACAGTGCACTGCAATGTTATACTGTAATATATTTGCATGTATATGTGTATTTGTGTATATATGCATATATGTGTATTTGTATTAGTCAGCGTGTGTATCAAAACAGTTAGAAGGTGCAGTTAGCATGCTCTTTGGTTAGTGCAAAAAGTGCTAGTCTATATTTTCCCACTATCTAAATCAGTTTCAGCCTTCTGCATGTCATTACTTATTTAACTGAGGTGTCTAATGGCAACTTCCCACCCTCTGATGTTCCTCAGGGCCTGAAAAGAAGAAAATGATCCCTTGATGTCTTTTCTTTTAATTTGTAAACTTGTGTGTAGATGCTGCACTGCTATGTTATACTCACTGGAATATATATGCATATACTGTATGTGTATATGTATTAGTAAGTGTGTGTGTATCAAAGTAATTAGAATGTGAAGTTAAGTGGCTCTTTGGTTAGTGCCAAAATTTCTAGTCTAAAGTCTCTCACTGTCTAGATCAGTTTCAGCCTTATGCATGTCATTTCTGATTTTAATGACAGTCTGTTGCTGCCCCGCCATAACTGCCCCCCATGCCCAGCCCATCCCAAGCCCAGTCCATTTTTAGTCTTCTGGCATGGGGATCTGCTCCTAGACCTAGTACAATATTAATATCAGTGGTGAACATCTGGCATTGACAAATGCTTGTTTCCCAGTAGAAGCTGTTTTAAAATACTGATTCAAATTCTGTTATTGCTCTAGTGCTGCAGGCCTTTCAGTTATCCTAGTGGAGGTTTCTGATTTACATGTTACTGGTAAGAACCATTTTAGGACAGTATGATGTAGTATATGTCTTTGTTCTGCTCTTCTATTGCTGGCACAATGCATCAGTGTTCTGCTATAGAACTTCGTGGTTGACAGAGACATAAACTTTCAAGTACCTCAATTGCATCAACAAAGTCCAAGAGGGTAGCATCTTTCAGAAAAAGAGATGTGCATAAAAAAGGGAGCACAATTTGAACATGGGAGGCAACTCAGGGGCAATGTGAGGAAGTATATTTTCACAGAGAGCGTGGTGGACACACTGAATGACCTTTCTGAGGAGGTCATGAGGTCAAAAACAGTGGGGGAATTCAAGAATGCATGGGATAGACATAAGGTAATTCTGGTGGGGATTAGGAAGAGGTAGGCTGTTGGTTAACTAGGATCTGTAGCTTATCAAATAGCTAGGGAACTGGGCACACCGGGTGGGCCAAGTGATCCATATCTGCCATCAAAGTCTATGTTTCTATGTTAAACTGCATTGCACAGTTCTGAAATGGCACTTAGCAACAGAGTGTAAATCAGAAATAATCACTGAGGTTACTAATAGGTGCATATAGATTGAATGATACCAAAATCTGAACCAGTACTTGAAAAACAGCTTCTACTGGGAAAAATGACTTACAGGTTCAATGCAGTGCTCCTTTAATATAAAACCATTAAGAAAACTTTTAGAAAACATTAAGAACAACTTTGAATGTTCAGCATGACCTGAGCTGCAAGCTCAGTTGCACTCAGCAGTCTGTGGTGAGCAACAGTGAGCCACCATTTTAAAAAAAAATTATAGTGAACTGACCTACTCGACCAAACTCCCCCTCAGACAAGTAACCAAGCTTTCTGTTACTTGCCCAAATGCTATAGGACTTCATATTTGTTGTAAGGTACTCATAAGAGGATTTTTACTTGGGGGGGGGGGTCTGCTCACTCAGCTTGGTCAAAAACTGCAAAAACAGAGTCTCACTTTGAATTTTCATTTCTTGTTAGACTGGACATCACAACATTGATCTACAGAGGTTAAGTGCTTAAAAACAAGCTATCCAGCATATGAAAAAAACACTAAATTGTGAAAAACATGTTGGTTCACAGACCCCATGAGTGCTGTGACATCAAGTGAGGCACTCAGTTCTGCTACCATGCCCAGTGATGTAACAGTACCAACTAAGTGTGTGAACCAGTTGGTTTGACACAGTTTGATGTGGTTTATTCTGTCTTTTTAGTTTTCTTTTTTTTAACATCAAAAATTGTATTGATCAGTTTCAAATAAGACAACAGCACTAAATGCACCCAAGCAGGGAGACAGACATCATATACAACGGATAGTCTGTAAGAGTGTAAACACTCTGGTGTTTCACCTGGGCACAAATGACTTGGAAGGAAACAGTCTGACGGAGGTACAGGCAAGGTTTGAGGAACTTGCTAGGTTCTGTAGGAGCAACACTGTTTTTCCTTCCATTTCCTTCTTTGAGATGTTGCCAGTACCAAGAGCGAGCAAACTAAGAAAGAAGAAGATGCAAGCATTCAACAATTGGCTACAAGGTTGGTGCAGTTGGATGGGGTTCAGCTGGATAGGTGACTGGGGCTCTACATGGGAGGAGGAGGAGGGGCTGTATGCCCAAGATAGGCTGCACCTGAGCTCTTCAGGGGCAGCTTCACTAAAGAGTAAACTGGGGGACTTCATGGCAAGGAAGTTCAATTTAAACTAAATAAAGGGTGGCTAAAGACAGGGCCAGCCTTTTGTGAGACAGAGCAGAGAGACTATCAGCCTCCCCCCAAGTCACAACACTCATCAAGGGAACACTTAGCAGCAGGGAAGGACGGGATGGGGCTACATGTTGGAGGGCTTTGGTTGCAAATGCCAGGAGCCTGGGAACAAAATGGGAGAACTGGAGGCCACCATGATGGAGGAGAACCTTGACATTGTCGCAGTGAGTGAGACTTGGTGGAATGAGCAGTACACCTGGGAGACAGTGATCCCAGGGAATTGGCTGTTTAGGAAAGATCAGGAGGGGAAGGGGGAAGGGTGGCATTATATATCAGGGAAGGGATTGGGGCCATGGAAGGGCAGGATGAGGAGGGGGAAACAGAGATAATGTGGGTCACCCAAGAAAGGGGACAGGGGGAAAACCTTCATGTTGAGGTAGTCTATAGGCCTCCTATGCAGGGGGAGGAAGGGGATAGACACTTTGTAGAATCAGCAGCGAGGATGGCACAGAAAGGGGAAATTGTGCTAGTTGGGGACTTAAACCTCCCGGACATCAACTGGGAGGCCCAGACAGCAATCTCTGCAAGGAACAGGGACATCTTAGAGGTTCTTCAGGGCATATTCATGCAACAAAGGGTCTGTGAGCCCACTAGGGGTGTAAACCTGTTGGATGTGATCCTTACAAATGGGGACAGTGTGGAGGAGGTGGAGGTGGGGGAAGAGCTTGGCACCAGTGACCACAGGGCTGTCAGGTTCAGGGTGAGAGTGGGCAGGGAGAGGGTTAGGACAAGAATCAAGGTAATGGACTTCAGAAAGGCTGACTTTCATGGAATGAGGAAGGTAGTTGGGGAAGAAATGTTGGGGATAGGGGTTGTGCAGGGGGTAGAGGAATTATGGGCAGCCATCAAGAGAGGGATATTTAAAGCCATGGACTCATGTATAAGAAGGGTAAGAAAGAACAGAAGACAGAAAAGACCTCTATGGTTCACTAGAAAGGTGGCGTTAGGGGTCAAGGAGAAGACTAGAGCGTTCAAGAGGTACAGGAGGACACAAAAGGATGAGGACAGGGAAACCTACAGGGAAAAAAGAAAGGAGGCTTGTCAAAAGATAAGGAGGGCTAAGGAGGCCACTGAGGAGAGGATATTGAAGCAGGTGGGGGGGGGACCTTCTTTAGGTACGTTGGAGAAAGGAGAAGGGCACAGCATGGGATTGGAAGGATAAGGGGGGGAAAGTGGAACAATACTGGAAGGGGACTTCAAAAAAGCAGAGGCATTAAACAGCTATTTTGCCTCAGTCTTCACAGAGGAAAGGGAGGGGTAGGGAACCAGGATGGGGTGGGGAGGGTGACAGCCACAGGCAGGTGACTGTGGCAGAATTCACTGCTGAAGGAGTAAGGGAAGAGTTGGGTAGACTTAGGGTAGACAAGGCAATGGGACCTGATGGAATACACCCAAGGGTTCTCAAGGAGGTGAAGGATGAACTGGTGCCGCATCTAGCGAGGCTGTTTAACTTGTCCTAGGTCACAGGTGTGGTGCCAATGGACTGGAAGAGGGCAGAGGTGGTCGCACTACATAAGGGGGGGGGCAGAAGGACGAGGTCAAAAACTACCGTCCTATTAGTCTTACCTCGGTGGTGGGGAAGGTAATGGAAACACTACTTAAAATCAGGTTGATAGAATACTTGGAGATGAATGGCATGCAGGATGACCGGCAGCATGGCTTCACCAAGGAAAGGTCCTGTCATACTAACCTGATAGAGTTTTTCAATGGGGTGACACAGATAGTGGACCAGGGAGGAGCAGTAGATGTGGCCTATCTGGATTTCAACAAGGCCTTCAACACCGTTCCGCATGGTGGAATGGTACATAAGCTGGACAGACTAGGGGTGGACAACAGGATCACCAGGTGGGTCAAAAACTGGTTGAAGGAAAGGAGTCAGACAGTGGTGGTACATGGGACACATTCCAGGGAATGGGCAGTGACCAGTGGGGTGCCACAGGGGTCAGTGCTAGGACCAATACTCTTTAATATCTATGTTAGTGACCTAGCGGAGGGTCTGGTGGGATGGGTGTACCTGTTCGCAGATGATACAAAGGTCTGCAAAAGGGTGGATTCACGTAGTGGGGTGCAAGCCATGAGGTGGGACCTGGAGAGACTGGAGAGGTGGTCTGACACCTGGAAATTGAAGTTTAATATACAAAAGTGCTCACTGATGCACCTGGGGAGGAAGAATAGGAGGGAAACTTACTCTCGTGGGGGGGGTGGTGATTAAGGAGAAGGAAACAGAAAGGGACCTGGGGATTATGGTATCGCATGACCTCAAGGTGGGCAGCCAGTGTAGCAGGGCGGTGGGAAAGGCAAATGGAATGCTGGCCTGTATTGCGAGGGGTTTTAATAGCAGGAAGAGGGAGGTTCTAATGCCATTATACAGAACCATGGTTAGGCCGCATCTGGAGTATGGGGTGCAGTTCTGAAGGCCTCACCTATGAAGAGATGTTGAGCTGATGGAGAGGGTGCAGAGAAGGGCAACCAAAATGGTACAAGGGATGCAGGATGTACCCTATGAGAGAAGATTGAGAGGGCTGAATTTGTACCCTCTGGAGACCAGGAGGGAGAGGGGGGACATGATTGAGATCTTTAAGTATCTGAAGGGAATAAATAAGGTAGAGGGTAACAGCTTGTTCAAATTGAAGAAGGGAGTGAACACGAGGGGACATAGCCTAAAACTGGAAGGTGGGCAATACAGAGGTAATGTCAGGGGGCAGTTTTTCATGGAGAGGGTGGTGGAGGCCTGGAACAAGCTGCCGGAGGAGGTAGTGGCAGCTGAAATGGTGGAGGGGTTCAAGAGGGCTTGGGATAGATTTAAGGGGTTGGGAAAAGAGGGTGGAAGCATAAAAGAAGGGAGGTAGGGTGTTGGGAAGACTAGATGAGCCAAGGTGCCTTTCTCTGCCGTCACATATCTGTGTGTACTATTCCAGTTAAACATTGCCTGTTACAACTGAGTGAATTAACTGTAACAGCAACAGCATACTAGGAGTAGCACATAAGATCAAATAGACAGCTGTCACCAAGGTACAAACCAATTCAGCACAAGTCCTTGCACTTCCAAGAGGCTGATTGAATAGGAAAGGGAGGGGAGGGAATATGGGAGGGGTTGCAATATGCCTTCCAGTCTTGACCAGCAAGGAGAGAAGGAAGAGAAAAAAACTGTAGAGCCTTGAAGACCTAAATTGGGTGTCAGAAGTGTACCGGGAGATAAGGTAGTCAGTGAAGGATGAGGAGGACTTCCCAGTGGCCGGGGCGCCTACAAGCAGTGTAGGCTACACCAATTGAGCACTCAGCCAGGAGGGTTGCACAGATTAGGGAGTACTAGGCAGAGATGTGAGTGGAGCTAGGCATCCCACTTCTGGTGAAATTCATGCATCTGATTCGAGTTGTAGAAGGTGAGTCTGTCAAGGGTGGCAAGCAGGGCCAGTGCTGCAGGCCACATGTCAATTGAAGGTGGATGAGGTTGTCTCCATTTCATCAAGATTGCTCGTTTAGCTTCCATTATGGTCGCTAGTAACCAATGCCTGTGTAGAGGTGAAAGCTGGAGCAGCACAGTGGGGTCGCCTAAGAGCAGCAGAGGGTTGGACCAATCGAGAGGACAGCTTACTACACTGGAGCAGTCGGCTAGCATGGAGGACCAGAAGGAGATCAGAGATGGGCAAATCCAAAGGATGTAAAGAATGTTGGCTGGACTCTGATGGCAGCTCCAGCATCGTACATAGTTGAGGAAGCCCCTGGCATGACAAGCAGCAGGGGTCCTGTACCTCCTCAGTAGTATCTTAAGCTGAATAGTTTGACGTTTGACATCCCTATAAGCAGAGTGAGCCACTCTGAGGCAGTGGCTCCATATGTCAGGAGGAATAAGTGCCCCAGTGTCCATTTCCCATTGCTGCCAGCACTTCAGTGTGGGGTCTGGTTGGGTGTCCCTCATAGTTCAATACATTTTACCTGCTAGACCCCATAGCATCTCCGACTTGTGAAGGGAGGCCAACCAGAGCCATCTGGGGTCTGGGTCAAGGTGAGCCTGAAAGAAATGGATAGCACTCCGGATCTGAAGGTACTGCCAGAAATCCTCAACAGGGAGATTAAAGTGGGACCTCAATTGACAGAAGGAGGCCTGTTCCTTAGAATTGGGCATATAAAGATCACATAGGCGTTGGATTCCTCTTTCAGACCACCCTGACCAGCCGACCATTTGTTCGTCTACCAAAATATTTCTATTGTTCCACAACTCTGTGTAGTCTAGTAGGGGCAGCTGAGCAGGTTTGGAAGTATTAGCCTCTGCCATAACCTTGTGCCAGGCCTTCCTAGTTTCGACCATCACCAGAGAGAGATGAGAACCTTCAGGTTGGCTGGCGGTAAGGAGAGAGACTAGAGCTTCTTCCTTGGCTAAGTGCTGCTCGAGTCGTACCAACAAGGGGGATGGGAGGGGTGAGGGGATGAACCACTTCGTGGCTTGGGGGCCAGATATGCTAACTGGTACCCCTGGAACCAAGGAAGGCCTAGGCCTCCAGTAGTCCAGTGGGCCCGTAGTTTAGACCTGCTGCAATGGGGAGTATTACTATCCAAGAGCAGCTGGGATATCAGTTTATCCAGCACCTGAAAGGTCTTGGGAGAAAGATGAATAGGGAGATTATGGAAGAGATAAGAAGCCCTTGGGAGGAGGAACACCCATACTGCCTCCACCTTACCCCCGAGGGAGAGCCTGAGTTTAAGCCAGCGGTCAACCTTAGCGGTGAGGTAAATGAAGAGAGGAATGAAATTAGCACTCTTTAGGTCCTTCCATCTGGTAGGGATGGTGATCCCTGGGTAGGAAAAGCCCTGGAGAGCACAGGAGATGTCTGTGCCAAGTAGGCAGTCCACAGAGTAGGCCATATTCAGTGGAGCGAGAATGGTCTTCTTGTGATTGACTTGAAGGCCTGAGAGTTTCACAGACTCCTGCAGTATATCGAGAGCCTTGGGTAGGGATTGTGCCGGGTTGGATAACGTTAGGAGGAGGTCATCCGTGCAGGAGTTCACAAGGTAAGAGTGCTCTCTTACCATGATGCCAGCCACCTCATGAGAAGAAATAAGCTTCCTAGCTAGGGGGTTCAGAGCTATTAAAAACAGCAGGGGAGAAAGACGAGATCCCTGGCGGGTACTCCTTTGAAGCAGAAAAGGGGCAGAGATGTCCCTATTGGACAGGATCCTGGCTGTGGGAGAGTTCTATGAGTGGGGATCCAACCCCTAAAATATGGGCCAAACCCACAGAGCCACAGGACATTTTGCATATACGGCCACTCTACCGAATCAAAGGCTTTAGAGAAGTCAATGGCCAAGGCTGCCATAGGCTCAGGGGATTGCAGCACTAGCCTTTTAAGGTTTAGAACCAGTCTGAGATTGTTGGCCCCTGACTTCCCTTTAGTGAATCCTGCTTGAGAGGGGTGAACTAAAGATAGTAGGATATGAAGCATCCTATTGGACAGGATTTTTGCAGCAATCTTTGTATTCACCGACAATAATGAGATGGGGCAGAAGTTGGCACAATCAAGGGCATCTGTGGACTTTTTGGGAAGGAGTGTAACCAACGCCTCTTTCATAGTAGGGGGGAAGGTTCCTTTGAAGTGCGCTTCATGGAGTTCCTGGAGAAGGGGGGCTTGAGATCTCATCCTGCAAAAGCTGGTAAAGCTCAACAGTCATGCTGTTGGGTCCGGGGGTCTTCCCTTTAGCTAACTGAGACAGGGCTGTGCGGAGCTCCAAGATAGTAAAGGGATTTTCCAAGATGGAGAGCTGCTCTGGGCCAATCTTAAGTGTAACATCAGACCCACAGAAATCTGCCAGCCCTTTAAGAGTGCCTGCCTCATCCAAGGTGGTCTTGGATTGATACAGGGCCTGGTAAAACGTTCGCATGACCTCATTGACCCTCTTCAGGCCAGAAGCCACCTTCCTAGTGGAGTCACGCAGCGCGTGAATGTGGGGAGCCTCCTGTTGCTTCCTGAATTGGTAGGCAAGCAGTTTTCCCCCATTGTCTCTGCCCACCCAGTATTTATGCTTAGATTGAAGAAGGAGCCATTCAGCTTTATGCTGAAGTAGCGTGCTGATATGGTATTTGAGGCCTGTTATGAATGTGATAAGGGATTGGTCCAAGCTGGCCAAGGGGGAGGATTTAAACTGGGTTTCTAACTCGGTTAGGTCTCCCTGTTAACTTAGCAATTTCCTCCCTCCATGTCTTATTCTGTGCAGCATTGTAGGAGATAATACGGCTGCGCAAGACTGCCTTGAAGGCCTCCCAGACAGTCCCCACCCCTACTTCTCCATCGGCATTGTGAAGGAAATAATTCCTTGTCTCCAGCAGCATGGCTGCCTGTAAGGCCAGGTCCCAGAGAAGCAAAGGATTGCAACACCATCTAGTGGAGGATAGGCGTTGGCCAGGTGGGAGGTAGCAGCAAGTAACTGGGGCATGATCATAAATAAGAATGTTGTCCACTCTAGTGTCCCCTATACCCTGAGCCACCTCCTGATTTACCAACCAAAGTTAGTGTGGCTATGGGCGCTGTGGATTGGGGAGTAGAGGTATAGTCGTGGCCTGAGGGATTGTCCTTCCTCCAAGGATCTATTAGACCCCATTCATCCATCATCTGCTGTAAAGCAGCCCTGGCCCTGGGGCGGGCCTGAGGGGTTTGGCAGGATTTGTCCAAAAAGATGTCCAGAACTTAATTAAAGTCACCACCAATGATGACTGGCAGGGCCTCCTGTCCCTCTGAGAGAGAGGCAATGGCTTAGCTGGTCTCCACCAGAAAGTCTGCTGAATCATATTGGGACCACACACATTTGCTACCATAACCTTTCCCCCGGGAAGGAAAAGCTGGCCACCACCCATCTGCCTTGGTTGTCCATCTAGGTAACTTCTTTTACCTAGGGGCAGGCTTTATGTATGAGGATAACAATCCCCTTAGATTTTGTAGGGGCAGAGCTCGCTATTACCTTACTCACCCACATTTTCCATAGCCATTCACAGTTCTAGCTGTGAGTGTCTCCTGGATGAGGCAACATCAGCTCATGGGGCCAGAAGGTGCTGCAGCACCTTGGTGTGCTTCATCAGGATGGTTAAGGCTCTTAACGTTCCAGGAGACACACCTCCACCCCTGTATGGACATACCTTCCACAGCACAATGGACCCAACAGTAGAGAAGTCACTCACCTCTGAGGCTTAAAGGGATCAGGAGAGGTGGGAGTACCCTAGAGGGAGGGAGGGAAGACTAGGAACATGATATGCTTCCTCCAGCATCCTGGATAGGTGCAGGAACAGGATCACTACAACTGATCAGTAAAATAAGTAGAGGTGATCAGCAGTGGGAGCTGCAAAGGAGAAAAGAGAAAACATGCAATATAAAACACTAGAACTAGAATAAACAACCAGAAACAATCAACAGTGAGAAACACTAAGGGTATAGAGGTAAACACGAATAGGGGCAACCTACTACGAGGAGTCCCAAGCTACATTAGTTCTAACTCCCAACCGGGGTAACGGGAGGGTCAGCAGAGAGAGAATTCATCCCTTTCTGGACTAGTTGCCAAACTTGGACAAGCCAGGAATAAGAAGGAAGGGAAGAAATGAAGGGGGGAGAGAGGTTATGGGGGGAGGTAGGAACATGTCCCAAAAGAGGGGCATGAGGGCAGAAAATGTGGAGGGTGGGAGAAGGGGGGAACCCTTCACCAACTGCCATAATGCATACCATTGTGAAATGCTTAGGAGTCGAGTAGAGCAGGGGGACTGTGCCCCCACACCAACCCAGACAATGAGATGCCAAGCAGTTAGGCATAATACAAGCAGTGCTGAACCTAGTATAAAACAGGCTTGATGGCCATGTCTATAGGAGACAGAGAGTCCCACCTGTCCCCAGAGCCAGGTTAAGAGGAGGGGGGATCCTCCAAGCGCATATCTCAAACTTGGGGAGTAGCCGATGGGAACTGAGTCCAGGCAGCCCCAGACCCTCCAAAAAGGGTTTCACAGTGAGCCCAAGAAAGTAAGTTAAATTACAAGGCATCTGGGCAAGTTAAATCTGCAGAGCCCAAACAAAAGCTGGGAAGGATAGGGGGGTACCCTCTACATGGGAGCTCTGTATAATTATCTGCAACCCAGGAGGGTCCGGGGGGAACATACTGCCGCCCCCTTCCAGCCACACCCCCATAAGGTGTGACCCACCAATGAGAGTCCAGGTGTAAAGGGTTCTACAAGTAGGACCGGGGGATGGGGAGCTAGCTGCCCAAATGCTGAGACAGAGCCCATATCATTAGGGATACTGGTGTTCTGCACTATAACAGATAAAAGAAGTCAGTCAGCTAAAGGTCTTATCCTTTTTCAGATATCCTCAGGAGGAGTTGACAGCCAGTTCCCCTTCATCCTTCAGGTGTCACAGCATCGGGTGGGTCAGTGGGACATGCTAAATAGCCCTTGCATGGTGGTAGCCCTCCTGTCACTATTTCGGCAAATGACTGTAGCCTGGGTCTTACAGGAGCAGATTCCTCACAATCTGAAAGTTCAGTAGCCCAGGCTAAGGTGGAAGCGATATCTATATCCTCAGCAGCCTGGGCAGGGGGTGCAGTGACATCTTCATCGGAGGGGGAGTCTTCCCTTGGTAGCTTAGCTGGGAGTGAGGAAGGATGCAATTTCTGCTTTCCTTGCCGAGAACTTCAGGATCTGGGTCTGGGGCTACTATGCTGTCTGTTTCTAGCCGAGAACACCGCAGAGGACGATCGCTTAGAGTCAGAGTCAGGAGGGTTGAACACAGTTGAAATTGGAACCACGGAGTCAGTCTTCTCGTTCAGATTGGGCCCGGGGGATTTGTGAACAGGCAGACTGGTCCAGCACTTATTGCTGTCATTGGGGAACTGCTTCTTTCTCCCACAGTTCTGCTTGGACTTCTCTTGATTACCAGGGACCCAGAGGCATCTGGGAAATGTAGTGCTCTGTGTCATGGCAGGCCAATTCGTAGCCAGCCAATTCTCGGCCTCTCATGGGTGCTGGGCAAGCAGGACAGGTCCATCTTTGGCCACCTGAAGGGAAGTAAGCCTTTTAAACCTGTACTGGAAGCCTTGTTCTTGCAATAGTCTCTTTAAAGGGGAAAAAGCTTTCCCCCGGGTAGCCACTTCATGGGAGAAATCCCTGAAAAAGGAGATGCGGGCCACCTGCCATGTGATGTCCGCCAAGTCTCTGGCCACTCTCAGAATCTTTTCTTTTATGGTGTAGAGAAGCACATAAGCAATGATCAACCTTGGTGCTGAGTTGGGGGGGGGGGCCCTCCTGCTGGTTAGTCGGTGTGCCCATTCTGTACCCACTGGCTGTCTCCACCAATCCCACAGGAGTGTGGGGATCCATTCATTTAGAAAACTCTCCATGTTTTGACCTTCTGCATCTTTGGGGACACCTTTGGTTTCAAAATCTTCTGGTCATGGATATGTAGACTTGAACACTTAAACTCTGTGTTAAAGCAGACTATCAGAGAACTTTTTGCTGACATAGAGACTGAAACAATAGTTGTGAGAAGAAGTGCAAAGTGCCTCATTCACCTAAATGAAGCATTGACCACAATGCGTGTTTTTGAATGGTAGGGTAGATTTTCCTTGTATAAATGCTTTCAGTCTGAAAGTATTTTAATTCAAATGTGTCAGGAGTTTGGGTGGCCCTGCTGATTATAAACTTAAATGTGCTTCTGAGGAGGTTGGTGACTGTGATTCCTTACATGTCAGTCTGCCACAACTGTATACTCACATACAAAGCCTACAAAAAGAAAATATTTTTGAAAACATGCTGAACAGGTTAAGTATAGTTAAACAGTTACCTTCAAACAGACAAAATAATTGCAACCCAAGTAAAATCACTGCAAACTGAGTAGAACAAGCATTTGTCAATGCCGAATGTTGATTGCTTATATGTGCTGCTTAGGTATTGCCCCCCCAAGACATACACTGTGTCTTTCTGTTCAGTATTCACAGAAGAGGGGAAGGGCAAGGACCACAGCAGTTGCAAACGCGTGAAGAGGTGGACAATAGTCCATTCACAGGCAGAGGAATCCTGCAGAGGGTGAGTAAATTGAAGGTGGACAAAGCGATGGGAGCAGATGGCATACACCCAAAGATATTAAAAGAACTGTGAAGGGAAATAGCAGTACCTCTAGCAGCCATGTTCACTGAGTCATTCAACACAGAGGTGGTACCAGAGAGTTGTAGAAGGGCACATGTGGTCTCTGTATACAAATTGAGCAGTAGGGAGGAGGCAGGAAACTATAGGCCGATCAGCCTCACGTCAGTAGTGGGGAAGATCATGGCGACATTGGTTAAAGAAAGGATAGTGGGGCATGTAGAAGCCATCGGAGCCCAGGACCATAGGCAACATAGATTCACAGTAGTGAGGTCATGTCAGACAAATCTGGTTGATGTCTTTGACTGGGTGACAAAGGAAGTAAATCAGAGTGGGCCTGTGGACAACGCTTACCTTGATGTAAGCAAAGCGTTTGACACCATCCCGCATAGGAGGCTGATAAAGTAGCTGAGTATGGTGGACATGGGGGAAAGGGTGGTAAAGTGGGTTAGAAACTGTGTAAGAGACAGGAGGCAGAGAGTGGTGGTAAATGGGGCACAGTCTGGGGAGGGGAGTGACCAGTGGGGTGCCACAGAGATTGGTCCTTGGGCCAGTCTTGTTCAATGTCTTCTTTAGTGACATTGCAGAAGGGGTGAAGGGAAAGGTCTACCTGTTTGCAGATGACACCAAGATCTGTAACACAGTGGATACCCCAGAGGGGGTTGGGAAAATGAGGAGGGACCTGGAGAAGCTTCAGAAATGGTCTGAGGACTGGCAACTGAAGTTTAATTCAAAAAAGTGAACAATTATGCATCTGGGACACAGAAACCCTGGGGAAAGACACAAGATGGCGGGGGGGTTGCTGACAGTCACATAGAAGGAAAGGGACCTGGGGGTTCTTATGTCAGATGACCTGAAAATGTCAAAGTGGTAAGGCAGCTGGGAGGGCCAGTGACATGCTGGGGTGCATAGGCAGGGGCAGCACCAGCATAAAGAGGGAGGTAGTGATGCCATTATATAAAACCATGGTCAGGCTTCACATGGAGTACTGTGTGCAGTTCTGGAGGTCGAACCTTCGTAAGGATATTGACAGGCTGGAGATGGTGCAGAGAAGGGTGAATGAGATGGTACAGAGCTTGCAACACAAGACTTATGAGGAGAAATTAAGGGACCTCAATATGTACTCAGTGGAAGAGTGGAGGGAAAGAGGGAATATGATAGAAACATTCAAGTACATCAAGGGTATTAATATAACTACTGAGAAGCAGGAGACAGCTGCTGTAGGCATATGTGCCAGCTTCTGTGTGATATTCTGTTGTTCTTATAAATTTGTAATCAACAGTATTTCAGTAACCACATGACCACACTGCCTTCTTTAGGCAATTTTATGCATTTGATGCCTGGTGTCAGATGGCAAACAGAGGGCTCACCAGCTTGTGTTGCCATTTGAAAAACTTCATAGAGTGTTCTTTTACTGGTAAGCATTTTGGAAAGTTGGCGAAGGTCTGACAGTTTTTATTATGATTTTATCTCCTTATGTCTGTCCCCTTTGGTACCCCCATCCCCACACCCCAACAGTCATCAGTGGCCACAGCTTCAGCCTTCTTCTTGCCAAGATGGTGGGTGAGAAACATAGAAACATAGAATTTGATGGCAGATAAGGACCGCTTGGCCCACCTAGTCTGCCCATTTCCCTACCTGATGGATAAGCTGCAGATTCTAGTTAATCAACAGCTAACTTCCTTCTACCCCCCAGTAGAATTGCCTTATGTCTGTCCGTGAGCAGCTGTCTTCACAATCTGTGAAGTCTGATGTCTTTCAGTGCCACTTATTGGTCATCTTCCAACACAGGCGAGGCGCTGCCAGCCCAAAACTAACTCAGGACAAGCAGGTTTCAAAGTGGGGAAGAAATGGAGTGAGCAAGAATTAAGTACTCATACAGATGCCGTGTTGAGTTTAAGATCAGCATACTGGTGTGGACACAACAAATAGAACCCCAGCTCTTTAAGCAGCCTTATGAAGAGTAAAGGCTTCTTGAAGCACTGGGGTTCTGTGTATTGTACTGTAAGTGGGCTGCATCAAATTCAGTAAATTACTGTACCTTACATCTGGATGTATGGTAAGCCCACCTTTAAATAAACACTGCCCCGAATTAACACATGATGCAATAGAAACATAGAATTTGTCAGCAGAAAAGGACCGCTCCACCCACCCAGTCTGGCCAAGTGTTCTCTACCTACTTGTAACTCCTGCCTGTATATGTTATTGCATGTCTTATCCTGCCTGCGTCCATTAGGACCTCCTTGTGAATGAGCTTGCTTAATGGATTTTTCCTGCAATGAACTTGAACCTACTCCACTTCCATGGCCCTATTGATCTCCGTTGACTCCCTCCTTCCCCTTTCTGTAATATACCCCTATGTGTATCCCATGCATGCTTCATGCCCCCTACCATTTTAGCTTCCACCACTTCTCCTGGCAGTCTGTTCAAGGCATGTACCACCCTTTCAGTAATTAAATATTTCTTCACATCTATCCTGAATGCCCCCCCAGCTTCATTGTTTGTCCCTTGGTTTGGGTGCTTATCATCATGTGAAGGAAACTCCCCAACTGTACCCTCTTTACCCCATGAGGTACTTTGTAGGTCTTGATCATGTCATCTCTCACCATCCTTTCTTCCAGAGTGTATATGTTGAGATTTTTCAGCCTTCACTTGTAGGGATTCCTGTGAAAATTCTGAACCATTTTAGTTGCCCTCCTCTGGAAAACCTTCACCTTATGTCCTTTCTGAAGTGTGGACTCTAAAACTAGACACAGTACTCCAGCTGGGGGTATACCAGGGAGTGATACAATGGCAGCACAACATCCCTCCTCCTCCTCCTACTGAAGATGCCAGTCCTTATGCACCCCAGAATCCAATTTCCCCTGCCTATAGCCTTGTCATACTGTACTGTCATCTTGAGGTCCTCTGATATAATAACCTGAAGGGCCCTTTCATGTCTAGTGAGTATCAGTACCTCCCCCCATCCAATACCCAACATCGGGGTTCCTATGCCCTAGGTACATGATTTTACTCTTGTTGGTATTGAACTCCAAGCAAGTAAGAAAATGGAATTGATTTGAATGAATTGCAGACTTTAAGCAGCTTTTTAGGGAATGTGTGTGATGTGTGTGTGTGTGTGTGTGGGAGGGTCTGGTACTGGAAGTACTCAAGAATGCCACTGACTTCCCCACCCCTCACACTGCCTGCCCAAGTTCCAAACCTCCTCACTACTTCCACAGTGTCCCCACCAAGTCATTTGTACCACATGCAACAGTAAATGAGGTTTCTTTCTGCCCCTCACTGCATGCTTGAGCAGTGCCTGCCCTGCCTCTACTGCAGTCAACCTGGGGACAACTTCAATCAAAACATGGCTATGCCTTTCCTCCTTTTGCCCCATCTCACCCATTTCAGTACAGAATCCCCAGGATGAGTACCCCTCACCCTTACCCCTTTCCTTCTAATGTCCCTTCCACCACTCCCTGTATTTCTCTTCCCTGTCTGTTACTCCTGCCAACTGCACCCTCTGTGACTTCTATATCTGTACCCCCTACTTCCTCCTCACCCCTTTTCTCTGCCTTATTCCTCCCATCTCCCTTGAACCCCTTCCCAGCCTGACTACTTCCTACTGGGCTTCCCATGTTGACCTCCCCTCCTCCCCTACTGATTTCCAACCCCTCTTGTACCGCTGCTGTTGTTGATATAGAGTCCCCATTCCCTTCTATCCCGATAGTGATGCTCCTCCCATTCTTCCCCTTCCCTTAGCCTTCTCTCCTTCAGTCACCACCCCTCCTTCCTTACTAGCCCCCTTCTACCCATTTGTCCTCGCTATCTCTTCTCCTACCTGTTGCCATCCCTCTCATGCCCTGCTTGTCCTCCCCCCTGCAGTATGTTCCTGCTCCCCCTCTCTGTCCCATAGCAGATGTTTGAATCTATTCGTAGTCGATACCTGTCCTACATCTCTTCCCCCTATTGGTTCCCCCTCTCCTACTTGTTCCCCTCCATCCCACCCCTGGTGCCTCTGAACTTGCAGCCATCTGCCTCCTTCCCTGGTACTCCTTGTGCTCTCTTCCTCCCCCATCAGGAGGCAGCCCCACCCTCGTCTTGGGCACCACCTCCCTTCTCCTCTCCTTCCTGCTAGTGCCTCTGATACTGAGGTCGGTTTCAGTCCCTAGTTATTCTTCCTCCGTCCCCCTCTGCCATCCCCTATTTCCCCCCTCAGGATGCCTACCATGCTCATCTGCCCTGCCACTTACATTCCTCCCTAACCTCCACAGTTCCTCCCTCAAACTAGCCAGTCATCAACAGACCATACACCGAGCCCCCCATCCTCCAAGCCCAGTCCAGGATCATGGCACACCCACACCCTGTACACTCCTCCACCCTTCCAAAGATGCCCACCCTCCTGACATGTGACACCTGCCCCATTTTGGCCCCCATGTTATGTTAGGGGCTCTTACTCCCAGGTTCTGTACCCTACTACAAGTGTTAGGCCCCTATTTACTCAAATTCCTGTCCCCCCCACACTACTCCCCCTACTGACCCTTTGCTGATGGGGGTAATTCAGACTCAAATGTCATCCATTAGATACTGTATTACTGTAGCAATACTAAAGCCTCCTTGTCTGTTTTTCACCCCTCAGCTACCATACTTTTTGTTCTCGGCTCTCATATAGTTTGACTTAGCCCAGTTAGAAATCCTATTGCACTCCAAGTATTACTCAGCTCAGTTAGAGAAATAGACAGAACAAATAAATATGTATTATGACAGCAATCATAACAGTACAACTCAGTACTTGGCTCAGTTAGAGAAAGAAACAGAAGAAGTAAATCTGTATTATTACAGCAATCCTAAAGTATCCAATCATTGCTTTGTCTCCACTCCAGAGACCCTGCTGTAATAGAGGACCACAGAGGACCTTGGGCGGGAGGGTGAGCAACTGGAAAGTCCCACCATAGCTCCATTGAGCTCGTTCACTACCCTTCTGTGACTTGCTTGTTCTATTTCTCCTGGAGCTTCAGGCTGCCCTTTTGTATTGGGCTCCTGCCTGCATTGGTACCTTTTTCTGCCCACAAAGAAATCTGCAGCAGTCCTGACACAGCTCCATTGAGCTTGCTCACTCCCCCTCTCTCACTCGCTAGTTCTGTTTCTCCCGGCACTGCAGGCTGCCCTTTTGTACTGGACTCCTGCCTGCATTGGTACCTTTTTCTGCCCATAAAGAAGTTTACAACTGTCCTGACAGAGCTCCGTTGAGGTCGCTCACTCCCCCCTCTCACTCGCTAGTTCTGTTTCTCCTGGCACTGCAGGCTGCCCTTTTGTACTGGGCTCCTGCCACCATTGGCCCCTTTTTTTGCCCACAAAGAAATCTGCAGCAGTCCTGACAGAGCTCCATTGAGCTTGCTCACTCCCCCTCTCTCACCCACTCGGTCCATTTCTCCTGGAGCTGCAGGCTGCCCTTTTGTACTGGGCTACTGCCTGTGCTGGCACCTTTTTCTGCCACAAAGAAATCTGCAGCAGTCCCAATAGAGCTCCGTTGAGCTCGCTCACTCCCCCTTTCTCACCTGTTCGATTCTAATCTGTCCCAAACACAGATTTCCTAAAGCAACTGCACTATTCTGCGCTGGAAATGCAAAAGCACATTTTAGCCAGCATGTGAAAAATGACAGCTGTACTGTTCATAAGGAGGTGTGAAAAAATGCCAGTGTTGAAAATGTGGTGTGAAAATATTACTAATTTGCGAAGTTACAAGGGTGCATGGAAACTGCACAAAGCACACTCATAACACAGTCATTTTATGGACTTTCATCACAAAATTTTCAACAGAGGCATTTTAAGACCTTTGCTCATGAACAGTGTCATTGTGGTTTTCTTAATGTGTCATGAACACTGATTTCCCACAGTGATCGCACTATTCTGTGCCGGAAGTGCAAAAACGCATTTTGGCCAGGATGTGAAAAACGACAGCTGTACTGTTCATAAGGAGGTCTGGAAAAATGCCAGTGTTGAAAATCTGGAGTGAAAATATTGCAAATTCACGTAGTTACGGGCGTGCGTAGCAACTGCGCAACATACGCTCATAAAACAGTCAGGTTTTTGATATTTTCTACCAAATTTATTACTCAGCTCAGTTAGAGAAATAAACAGAACAACTTAATCTGTATTATTACAGCAATCCTGAAAGTATCCAATCATTGCTTTGTCTCCACTCCAAAGACTCTGATGTAATATAGGACCACAGAGGACTCTGGACCGGAGGGTGGGCAACTCTAAAGTTCCTGCACAGCTCCATTAAGCCCGCTGATGCCCCCCCAGTTGCTTATTCAATTTCTCCCGACGCTGCAAGCTGCCCTTTTATACTGGGCTCCTGTTTGCGTTGGCACCTTTTTCTGCTCACAAAGAAATCTACAGTAGTCCCGACACAGCTCCGTTGAGCTCACTCACCCTCTCTCACGCACTCATTTCTGTTTCTCCCGGTGCTGCAGGCTGCCCTTTATACTGGCCTCCTGCCCATGTTGGCGCCTTTTCTCCAACAAAGACGTTCTCATAGTGTCCCACAGAGCCTGAGGTCGTGCCTACTCCCTCTCTCACTTGCTCATTCTGTTTCTCCTGGCGCTGCAGGCTGCCCTTTTGTACTGGGCTCCTGCTTCCATTGGCACCTTTTTCTGTCCACTAAGAAATCTGCAGCAGTCCTGATAGAGCCCCGTTGTGCTCGCTCAGTCCCCCTGTCTCACTCACTTGTACTGTTTCTCCCACTGCTGCAAGCTGCCCTTTTGTACTGGGTCCCTGCCTGCATTGACACCTTTTTCTGCCCACAAACAAATCCACAGCAGTCCCGACAGAGCTCAGTTGAGCTCGGTCACTCCCCCCTCTCACTTGCTCGATCTTAATCTGTCCCAAACACTGATTTCCCACAGCGACTGTGCTATTCTATGGCAGAAGTGCAAAAACATATTTTGGCCAGGATGTGAAAAATGACAGCTGTACCATTCATAAGGAGGTGTGAAAAAATGCCAATGTTGAAAATGTGGCGTGAAAATATTACAAATTTGCGAAGTTACAAGGGGTGCATGGAAACACTTCAACGCACGCTTGTAATACAGTCATTTTATGGAGTTTCATCACCAAATTTTCAACATAGAGATTTTAGGACCTGTGCTCATGAACACTGTCACTGTCATTTTCTTAATCTGTCCTGAACCATGATTTCCCATAGCGACCGAGCTATTCTGTGCCGGAAGTGCGAAAACACATTTTGGTCAAGATGTGAAAAATGACAGCTGTATTGTTCATAAGGAGGCGTGAAAAAATGGCAGTGTTGAACATCTGGCTTGACAATATGAGAAATATGTGAAGTTACAAGGGTACGTGGAAACCGCACAATGCACACTTGTACCACAGTCATTTGATGGGCTATCGTCACCAAATTTTCAACATAGACAGTTTAGGACCTCTGCTCATGAACAGTATCACTGCCATTTTCTTAATCTGTCCTTAACACTGATTTCCTACAGCGACTGAGCTATTCTGTGCTGGAAGTGCGAAAACACATTTCAGCCAGGATGAGAAAAATGACAGCTGTACTGTTCATAAGGAGGTGTGACAAAATGCCAGTGTGGAAAATCTGGCATAAAAATATTACAAATTCGTGAAGTTATGAGCGTGCCTGGCAACTGCACAACACACGCTCATAAAACAGTCATTTTTTGGATTTTTTCCACCAAATTTGCAACATAGGCTTTTTGAGATCCCACCTCATGAACACTGGCACTGTCATTTCATTAATCAGTCTCAAAAGGTGATTCCCTGGGGTGACCATGAAATCACTTTTAGGGGCTGAATAACGCCATGACAGTGCCTGAATTCATTAAGATGGGTCTCCAAAACCCCATGTAGAAAATTTGGTGCCAAAATTCCAAAAAATGCCAGAGATATGCATCAAAATTGAAAAAAAAACCTATTTATGCCATTATACAGCTTACCGGCATTTTCTCAGTTCGCGGTCGGCTTTGAATAGTGCAGATGTGTTCCCGGTCCACTGAAGATCGTTGTGACGGTCTCCAGAGGTAAGTATAGGGTGAGGGTTGGTGTGGGAAGGCAGAGTGTGCAGTGGGTTGGAATGGGTTGTGAGAGGGCAGGAGACTGTGAGGGCTGTTTCTTTTCACAGGTTAAAAAAAAACATTGCCGGATGTCTTTTCTTTTTACAGGGCATGTGGCACACTGGGGTGGGCTCCCAACATGTCAACAGACTGTTTTTGGAGAGGAAGCTGTAGCTGATGGAGTTATTGGGCACTCCATCTGCATAAGGGGGCACAAGAGTCAGGAGTTGGGCACCCTCTTTGGCACAAATCTACTGGTTTTTCATGGGGGCCATTATGCCAGCAGTGGGCTCCCCTTTGTGAAACAAACTGGGAGGGGGACATAATGCCAACAGGAGTGGGATCCCCATCGGCAACTTTAACTAGGAGGGGACTGAAGGCGATGGGGATTAGGGCCCCGTCAACAAACAAAAACTGTTTTGGGAGCATGTCGTTGAGGGGGGATTGGCACCCCTCAGCAGGAAGCGACCATTATAGTTTGTGAACACGGTGGCAAGCCACCGCCATGTTCACAAACAATATTACAGTAGTATCCACCCAGCAATGACAGGTCACTCCCTCATTGCAGCAATAACTGATGCTGCAATGACGAGGGCCCCGATTGCTGTGGTGAAACTTTTCAAGGTTGTGGCACACTGGCTGAACTAGTGTCAGCAGCAGCAGTGTGCCACCCCATTGAGGAACAGGGGTCAAGCCTCAAAAGGCAGTGGGGGCACAGGCCACAACAGTGCCATGCCTCCACAACCTGCTTCTGCAGCAAGCTTCCGCGACATGTTTCTTGCGCATGCGCGCAATCAACATAATAAAAGTACGATGTATTGAAAACTATTGTATGATGTAATGAAAAGCTACTGGTATGATTTGATACTTTTATCATGTGATTTTAAAATGTACTTACAGTGCTGATTAAGAACAGCAATTATTTTAACAAAATAAACATTTTTCTTACTAGACCTTTATTAGGCAACCTAGTCATCTGTTTATTTTTTTTTCTTGCACCAAAGCAAGTAGTTTAAACATGCTTCATTATTTAACATCTAAAAACTGGCAAAATATGCTGTTTCAGGATATATTCAGTACAGACTAATTGTAAATTACTGAATAAAATCTAGCTAGCATTGCATGACTTAGATGTCTTGCTTTTAGAAGATATGCCACATAATGATTAATTTGCAGTGCATTTCAAAAACACTCATCTTTCTTCATATTAAAAGCATTTACAAGTGGCAGTACATTTATCTAAAAATTCATGTGATCAATACTAGCTGCAGCATACAATAAAAGATTTATTGGGGCAGTGGGGATGTATAGTGAATCTCCACAATTTTCCCACAATTTCTGAAAAAAAGTCCCCAAATTTTTGGGTAAAATTCTCTGCAATTTTCCAGTGGCCCTGGTTATGGCTCTACTGCCTCACACTTGAAGACAAAATGCATTCATAAAATGGTGTCTGGTCAGTTCTGACTCCTTATTGATCAGAACCCCATCACATGGTACTGTGCTAACCTAGCATATACTCCTGCCCAGAAGATATGATAGGGGGGCATTAATTGAAAGCACAACCAGTTGGGGTAAAAAAGGTCAATATGCTACTTCCATATCCTCAGAGTTAAAAAGATCACAATGCAAAACAAGCAACACAACAGAATCAAAAAGAATCAATGCAAATTGTATATCATGGCAGTGTCATCCGACCAATCACAGCTCTTCCTTTAGTTGCGAGTGAAGTACTCTTATTGCCGTAAGAGTATCTTATAGGCTCAGACTGTAATGGGGTTCTAATAACCACTGCTCACATCACAGAAATGGACCCCAAACAAGGTATTTTTTTAAATGGTGCCACCATCTATAAGTTTGTAGGTGCACTAGGAGGGCTTCTTATGCATATATGAGTACTGCCTGTTGCATCCTTAGGGCACCAGAACTGCTCACCTTCAGTTTGCAGTTACCTTGCCTTAAGAACGTGCAAGATCATACACTTCTATGAGGCTCTCCTAGCACTCCCTATAAACTTATAAAAAAAAACATGACCCCTCACAGCAGCATTGCTCAAGAATCATAAATTAAATCCATCCTACTTTGAGAAAAACATAATACTTCGGACTTACAAATCCAAACCCCAAATGCCTCGATGCTGCTCATACAAAAAAAAACACATATTAAGCACCTAATAAAAACACAAAATATATTTCAAAACTATAATTCTATACAACAGGAATAAGCATATAAGCATCACTGAACCATCAGCAAAGTCTCTACAAACATTATTCTAAAAGCTAATAAAGCATCTACATACCTAGAAATAAAGGACAGCTTAAACATTTATGCTTGAATCTCAACTTCCAAGCAGTGCACCTGAATGCTGCCCAGCAGTGCATCTGAATGCAGTCACATGACATTTAATCAATAGCCTAGTCTACCAGGTCTGACTCAGATCACAAGAAAAGAACTAAAAGCACAGCCCAAGTGTCCAGTGTAGCCTCTCTGATTACATGGGAAATACAGGAAGTTAGAAGACAGAAATACCTACAGTGATTGTTATTGAAAAGGTTTCCGGTACCCCGGTATGATGCAGTAGGTGCATTAGGAGTAGCAGCACGTGGTATGTGGTAAGCAGTAGGAAGGATGTGGTATGTGTTATATAGTAGGCAGTAATCTGACCAAATTTTTTTTCTTTTTCAGTCAAATCCTGAATTGCACCAGGTGATGCTGTTTCTGTTGTCAATTTATCTGCTAAATATAGCTTTGCCTGCAGGTGTCAGCACAATGTGCTTGTTGTGTCACTGATGAAAAGAGCTGTTAAACTACCCTAGCTCAGTCAGCATCTGTGACGATAAGTGCTGCCACTACTTCTTTTTTTTATTTCATTTTTATTGGCAGAGACATCCAGTGTACATTAGATTATTATTTCCAACCTTAAAAAATTCTACACATATATACAGATCAGTATGTATAATACACAATGTCAGGTTTATAATTCTTAGCAGAGTATTAGAGTATTCACACACCTTTTCATGTGTAGTCACCCAGGGAATCACATTGGAGTAATCCTGGGTATGTCTAAGTAGGTGACCGGACCTCGTATCCCATTTAAATTGTATTGTGGAGAAAGAAGGGTCTGCAAGGGCCCCCCCCCACTACTACTTCTATATATGGAAAAGAGTATATACTGTCCTACTAATAGAAAGATGTTAGGAGATACACACACACACACACACACACACACAACATAATTTGCTATTTTTTTTAATTCAAAGTTTATTAACTTTTCCAACAAGGCTTTAACATGAAGGGATCAGCATAATTTTACAGAGACATATCATTGACAGTCAACTCCATGCTAAAGCCCCCTTAACACCCCCATCATCTCCCTCAGCGTGGCACTTCCCCTTCAGAAAACCAGGTAACATGGCAAGGATGAACATACATACCAATTACATTCAGATACTGCAAAAGCCTAAGAGTAACCCAAACACTCTGAAAACTGAATAGTATTTTACTGCGAGGCCCCAGTCTGAAGAAGGTATAAGGTATATAGACTTTCCCATACTTTCTTGTAACAAGGAAGAAATCCTCCAAGATTAGCTTTCAATTGTTCAGTATGGAGATTGAATAGTAAATCTCATAGCCACTCAACATAGGTAAGAATTTAGGCATCAAGCCAGTGATGCAAAATTAGTTTTTTAAGGGTAAGTGCTATCATGGCTGTATGGTACCTTCGGTTTTTGACTGGAATTATGGAGAGATCTCCCAGGAGGCATATCGCTGATATAAATAGTTCCTCAAGGCCCAACAGAGGGTCGGCTCTGTTCCTGATTAGGTCCTATAAATTCTTAATTGAGGAACACTCCCAGAATATGTGGAATAAATTCCCTTCAGCTTTTTTACATCTAAAGTAAAGACTGTCTGGCAATCTGCCTATCTTGTTAAGTTTGACAGGTGTCCAATATATATCGTTTAGTATTCTATACTGTGACATCTTCAGCCTATCTTGAGAGACATATCTAAAGGAGTCTAACTGAATTGATTCCCATTTTTTAAGAGAATTTGAGAAACAAGAATTCCAGTATTGAGGGACCCCACTGCCCTTATCAATCATATTTGTACACAAACAAGCATATATTAAAGATACTGCATGAGGTTTACCACATAATGGACTCAGTGATTCCAACCATGCACAGCCCTCTTCTAAGTTCCCAGTGTCCGGAATATTTTTTATCAAAAGATGCCTAAGTTGCCAAACCTTGAAAACCTGTTTCTGTTCTATGGAATAAGATGCCAGTATAGTACCTGAGTCCAAACATGAACCCTCAGAAAACAAGTCCCCAACACAGTCCCTGTTAAGCTGGGGAAGCCATAGAGGGGGAATAATTTTGCCTCCAGTTTGGAGATTCGGGTTGCCTACTATTGGTTGTCTAGGATCCTTAATATTCTGGTATTTGAGAAATGAACATAATTGAATGTGTACCATGAGGTAAACTAACATGGGGGAGTTACTTAATCTTGGGGGAAGACTTTTGATGGGAACATACAAAAGAGCTTCTTTAGCAATATTCTGATTATCAATTATCTCTCTTTCCAGCAGTAGCCATTCTGGTGTGTATGATGCAGATGCAACCTCTTCCTGTGATATAAACCATCTTAAGTACTGAGTTGCCTGGCTTGCCCAGTCATACATACCAAAATGTGGTAATTTAAGGCCCCCAGCCTGTGTGGATGCTGCTAATTTGAGTTAGACTCATTGAGGATGACCCCCCCATATAAAAGAGGAAATGAGAGCGTGTAATGTCTTAAAGAACTTTAGGGGTAACCATAAATTTAACATATTCAGGGGTAAAATATTCTAGGTAAGATGTTCATTTTGATTACACTAATCTTCCCCCAAAGGGATATTGGAAGAGATTGCCACCTTTTGAAATCCTGCTGGATGGTGTCCAGAAGGGTATCAGAATTCGCCTTCTTCATTAAGGTTTCATTTCTAGAGAGAATTAACCCCAAATACTTTATAGACTTAGAATTCCACTGTACCACCAATGAGGAAATATCCTGTCTCAAGAATCTGTGATTCAGGGAGAAGGCAATTGTCTTAGTGAGATTAATTTTATAATTGGAAACAGCTCCAAACTCGGTGATGATATCCAAGACAATAGGAAAATATTTAGCAGGGTGAGTCAGGTGAAGGAGCACATCATGAGCATAGGCAGATAATTTGAATATGTGGGTACCTATAGGGATCCCATGTACCCCTTCATTTGCTCACAGCATAGCCAGCAGTGGTTCTAAATAAATGTTAAACAACAGGGGAGAGAGGGGACACCCTTGTCTCGTACCAGAACATAGGGAGAATCTATCGGCTAGAAAGCCATTACAGTATATTCTTGCCTGTGGATTCTGGTAGAAAGATGCAACCCAGTCTATAAATTTATCTGGGAAGCCATATCGGCACATAGTTAGAAATAGGAACTGTCAATCCACATGGTCGAATGTCTTCTCCACGTCCAGAGACAGTAAACCAGCTGGTATAACCTAGTCTCTGGATTTGGAGAAGACGTGCGCTAGCTTCCTGAAATGATCAGTCGACTGGCGTCCCTGCATAAAACCTACTTGATCTGTATGGATGACATCAGGGAGTACCCCTTTAAGTCTGTTGGCAAGAAGTTTCGCTAGTATTTTAATATCACAATTCAATATAGAAATTGGATTATAACTACTTGTGAGTTCAGGGTCTTTATCTTGTTTGTGTAACATAATTATAATTGTTTCCAACAGAGAACTGTCTAAGGGATTCCCTCCCAACATCCATTCCAAGAGACAGGACAGCCAGGGAGTGATTTGTTTATTAAAAATTTTGTAGAAGTTGGAGGAGTACCCATCTGGGCCTGGGGCCTTGTCAGCTGCTAGGGAAGATATAACCAATTGAATTTCCAACTCAGAGATGGGGCCACTAGAAATTCCTGTTGAGCCTGTGTGAGAGATGACAGGACAAGTGGGAGAAGGTATTGTTCCACCGTTGCAGCAGTGGGTCTGTTGGGCATGGGTTTGTATAGATCCTTATAATAACCCACAAACTCAGCAGTGATATCTTTGGGAGCCAGGCAAAGGGCACCTGTATGTTGGGATCTTATACTTGGAACAATTCTAGAGGACTCTACCTGTTTTAACCTTAATGCCAATAGATGACCTGCTTTCTCCCCCTGATCAATATATTTCACTCCAGTTTTTAAAATTGAATACTCAGCTTTCTCCTGAAGGAGAGAGTTGCATTGGTCCCTCAGCCCCACCAATAACTGTCTATCATCTATAGAAGTTGTAGGAGACAGTGCTGTCTCCAGAGTGCATATTCTGGATAAAAGTGAAAGGGAATTTTGTTCTCTTTTCCTTCTTCCTGCGGGAGGCTACCTTAATGTACACCCCTCGCAGTACACACTTCAGGGCTCTCCATTCAAGGTCTGGCCTTGATGTGGAGTTCTGATTAACCTTGGTGTATTCTTCTATTTCTTGGATAATAGTATCTACTATTTTAGGATCTTTAAGGAGCTGATTATTCAACTTCCACAAAGAGTCAGGCGATACATCCAGTGTCAGCAACAGATCACAGGCTACAACTGAATGATCTGAGATGACCCCCAAAGTTATCCCTGCTGACACTACCCCTTGCAGGAATGATTGACTAATTCAAAAATAATCTATCCGAGAGGTGGTCCCATGGACACTAGATCAGAATGTAAATTCCCTTAGTGTAGGGTACAGAGTTCTCCATGGGTCCATTAAACCCAGATAATCAGTCATCTCTCTGAGATCACATTGTGCTGGGGAGAGGTCCTGCCTCTTGGGAGTGGATTTATCTAGATCAGGCAAAAAAGGTAGGTTCCAGTCCCCCCTATAATACATGGATAGGTGGTGTAAGGTGCTAATACCTTTAACAGATCAGTGAAAAAGAGGGGAAAGTCATTATTAGGACTATACACACACCCCAACAATACGGAGGTTCTCTCTAAAGTGCATCTCTGTGAGTCTCCAATGATCTGTTCAGATTTAAAGGGTATATTCTTGGCTACTAGAATGGCAACCTCACGATTTTGGCAGCTGTTCCCTGCATTAAAAGCCTGTCCTACATACTGTCTGCAGAGGAGGGCTCCTTCTGACTCCAAAAGTTGGGTTTCTTGGAGAAACATGAGTCCTCCTTTGAGCAAGCTGATGTGCTTCAACACCTGATACCATTTTAATTTAGTGTGGAGCCCACGTACATGCCAAGACACACATTTCTTAATAGAAACATAGAAACATAGACTTTGATGGCAGATAAGGACCGCTAGGCCCATCTAGTCTGCCCATTTCCCTACCTACAGGATAGGCCGCAGATCCTAGTTAACCAACAGCCTTTATCTTCCTGCCCCCCACAACAATTGCCTTATGTCTGTCCCATGCATTCTTGAATTCTCCCACAGTTTTGGACCCCACAACTTCCTCAGGAAGGCTGTTCCATGCATCCACTACCCTCTCTGTGAAATAATACTTCCTCACATTGCCCCTGAACCGCCCTCCTTCTATCTTTTAAATTGTGTCCCCTTGTTCTTGCAAGTCTCTTTTTCTGAAAGATGCTACCCTCTTGGACTTTGTTGATTCCTTGAGGTACTTGAAAGTTTCTATCATGTCCCTCTCCTTCTTTCCTCAAGGGTATACATATTAAGCTCCTTTAGTCTCTCCTCATACGGCTTCTCTTGCAGACCCTGCACCATTTTAGTTGCCCTCCTCTGGACTGCCTCTATCCTGTCTATGTCCTTGCGGAGTTGGGGTCTCCAGAACTGGACACAGTATTCCAGATGGGGTCTCACCAACTGTCTGTACAGAGGGATAACAACTTCCTGTTTTCTGCTGCTGATGCCTCTCCCTATACATCCCAGTATACCCCCCAGCCCTCCCTACTGCCTTCTCACATTGCTTGCTAACCTTAAGGTCATCTGATATGATTACCCCCAGGTCCCTTTCCTGTTTTGTTGTTGTTACTAGCTCCCCACCCATTGTGTATTCTTCCCCTGGGTTCTTGTTTCCCAGGTGCATTATTTTGCACTTTTTTGCATTGAATCCTAGCTGCCATACGTCTGACCATTCCTCCAACCTTGCTAAGTCCCTTTTCATCCTTTCCACGCCTCCTTGTGTATCAACCCTGTTGCAGATCTTTGTGTCATCTGCAAAAAGGCATACTTTTCCTTCCAGTCCCTCTGCAATGTCACTGATGAAGACATTAAAAAGGACTGGACCCAATAATGAACCCTGCAGTATCCCACTAGTAACCGCCCTTTCTTCAGAGTGGACTCCATTTACAATTACCTTCTGTGTCCTGTTGTCCAGCCAATGTTTTACACAGGCTACCACCCTGGGACCCACTCCCAGGCTAGTTAATTTGACTATCAATCTTTTGTGTGGGACTGTGTCAAATGCCTTGCTAAAGTCCTGGTAGGCCATGTCCACCGCCCCTCCCTGGTCTACTACTTTGGTCACCCAGTCAATGAAATCTATTAGATTCGTCTGACATGACCTTCCTGCGGTGAACCCATGCTGCCTTGGATCCTGTGCTCCACTGACCTCTGGGTACTCAACTATTCTTTCCTTCAGAGAGACTCCATCACTTTCCCTACCACAGAGGTCAGACTGACAGGTCTGTAGTTTCCTGCCTCTGTCTTGGTCCCACTTTTGTGAAGGGGAATCACATCCACCTTCCTCCAGTCCTCGGGTACCACACCATCCTCCCATGATTTATTAAAAAGAGTAGCCAGTGGTTTCACTAGTTCCTTCCTTAATTCTTTTAGAATTCTGGGGTGAATTCCATCAGGACCCATTGCTTTGTCCACCTTCAGTTTTAGGAGTTCTTGCAGAACCCTTTCTTCTGTGAAAGGACTGGGATCGACCCCCCTATCAAGAGTGCTTCTGTTAATTGGATTAGGCACTTCCCCCTCCTCTTTTGTGAATACTGAGCAGAAATATTCGTTCAGTATTCCTGCTTTTCCACTGTCCCCCTCTGCCCACCCACCGTTCATTCTATTCAGCCTCACTATCCCTCCCTTTGTCTTTCTACTCTCGCTGATGTACCTATAAAAGGTTTTATCCCCCTTCTTAACTGAGTTGGCTATCTTTTCCTCAGTTTGGGCCTTTGCTATTCTGACTTCCCTCCCTGCTTCTTTCTGCCTTAACTGGTACAGCTCTCTGTCCTGCTCCTTCTGTGTTTCCTTATACTTCCGGAATGCTATCTTTTTCTTCCTGACCTCTCACAGCCATTTCTTTTTGAGAACCATAGTGGCTTTTTCTTTCATTTTGATTTGTTTATTTGCTTCACAGAAAGGCCTGTTGCATCTGTGATGGCAGTTTTGATAATTCCCATTGTTGCTCCACACTCCTTCTAGCCTGTTTGCTAGTGCTTTTCTGAGGCACTCTGCCATCTTTACAAAGTCAGCCTCCTAAAGTCCAGTACCTCACTTTTGTATGGCTTGGCTCTGTAGCTGAGTTTAACGTGAACCACACTGTTTGATGGTCACTTGTCCCCAGATGACAACCTACTTCTAGATCTGAGATCCTCTCACTGCCCCCGTTTGAGAGTATGAGGTCTAAGATTGCTCCCTCACGAGTGGGTTCCGAAACTAGCTGTCTAATGCCTGCCACCTGTAGGGCATCAAGAATGGCCCTGCTCTTGGATGTGGCTGCAACAATGTGCTCCAGTTAACATCTGGCATATTCAGGTCTCCCATCAACAGTATCTCCCTTTCTCTGCCATTCTAGAGAATGCCTTCCATCATATCCTTGTCCATTTTCCTTCCCCTGACATGGGGGTCTGTACCTAACCCCTGTACGGATTGTGGTGCCCTTTCCAGTCTCCAGGTGACCCACAGTGCCTCCTCTCCTCCTGTTTACTATTTTGTTCAGTTGCTTTTATCCCTTCCTTTATATAGAGAGCTACTCCTCCCTCTTCTCCCTTGCCTGTCTCTCCTGTAGGTTATGTACCCTGGTATGTTAACATCCCAGTCATGGTTCTCTCAGTATCATGTTTCTGTGACTGCTACGATATCAGGCATCCTCTTCCATCAAGGCCACCAGCTCAGGGAGCTTGTTGCCCAGACTATGAGGCATTGGTACTCATTACCCTCCATTTCCTGATGGCCTTACCCCTTTGCCCCATCTCTGTCCTTCTTGCCTTTGTCACTTTCTCCATTTACCCTGCCCTTCTCCTATCAACACCTCCATGTTGGTGTTTGCCACACTTACTACCGTGATTGTTTGGGGGCTAGGATTTTCCTGCTCCTTTCCAGTGCCTCCCCTTGGCTAGTTTAAAGCTTGCCAATGAGCATTTAAACCTATCACCTAGGATCCTGGTTCCCTCCCAGACAGATGCAGCCCATCATGCCAGTATAGGCTTGCATCACTCCAGGTGGACCCCCAGTCCCCAATGAAGCCAAATCCCTGAGCTCCACACCAGTTTTTCAACCACTGATTGAATCCCATGGTATGGAACATCCTAGCCTCTCCTATGCCATAGATGGGTAGCACCTCCGAGAAGGTTACCGTGCGTGCTACTTGACTAAGGCCCCTCCCCAATTCCACAAACTCTTCCTGCACTTCTCTAATCCCTTTCTTAGCCAGGTCATTTGTCCCTAGGTGGACAATGACATCCAGCTCCCTCCCCTGTGCAGCTGCTCTGGCAATCCTGAGGATTCGCTCCCTGTCTCTCCAAGCCATGGCGCCAGGCAGGCACCTTACCTCCCTCTCCCCTTCCTTGCCCAGTTCTACCTTCCTAACAATGGAGTCCCCCACCAAGAGTTGTTTCCTTCCCCTGCAGGGTCCCCTGCCACCCTCCTGTGGGTCTCCTTTGTGGAGGTTCCCAGCATCCTCCTTGGTCTCCACTGTAGGTGCCTCCATAGAGGAACCACACTTTCCCATAATGGCATAGGAATTGTGGAGAGGTACAACTGGAGGGATGTGCCTCTGTTCCACCACCCTCACCCTCCCTGAGCCCACTGTGGTCCAACCGCTCCTCTTTCTTGGCAACCTCTGAGGCAACGGCAATGGCACTGGTGGTCCCTGGATGGAAGAGGAGGTCCCACAAATCCTGGCCAACTCAGCCTGGAGATGAGCAACCTCCTCCCTCAGCCCAGAGGTGTCTGCAGATGGGACAACACCCCATCCTCCAGAACATCTCCCGAAGACTGCTGCTCCACAGCCACTGCACTGCACCACTCCCATCATGTCTTGATTCTGACCCCTTAACTGTTTGCAATCCTTACTCTTTTCATCTGTTTTTTCTCTCTCTCTCCTTACTTTCTGCCTGTGTGCCCTTTAAGCTCCTGATTGTCCTGTTCTGAGACAAGAATATCCTATATTTCTCAGTAGACCACTTACTTGTTCAGAGGCAGACCTCCAGCAGCTAGAGGGGGCGGAGAGCTACTCTTGCCCTTCTAGGATGGTGGGTCCTTGGTGGTTCTGTGATCACTCACTTCCTGCCCCTAAACAGGAAGTTCCTGTTAGTCAGTCAAATCTGTGCCTATAAAAATAGAACTAGCTTTGGGTGGGGGCTGGAGGGGAGGGAAGGAGGCAATATAGTCCCAGCAGAGAAGTTCAGTCACCAGCAGTCCTTTCTCTTGGTGTCTTCTGCCAAGCTATTAGCAGAATCTTTCTAAGGCAGTCTTTAAATGTAGCTTCCTTCTAGCATCCCTCACCCCCACTTACCAGATCGTTCTACAAGTAATTTAAACCTCACAGCAGTTAAGTCCTTTCAGTCACCTGAGATTTACACCTAGATGACTTTTCAGTTACCCATTCAGTTCAGTTAACCCAAACACACACTTTTTTTGTTTTTGTTTTGTATGTTAGTTTTTTACCCTAAATTAAAGGTTCAAATGCAAAAGTTCTTCTACTTTAGTCCCAGCAGAGAAGTTCAGTCACACAGCAGTCCTTTCTCTTGGTGTCTTCTGCCAAGCTATACATACATGCTATGATCAATTGAAAAAAACATTAGAACCAAGCACTACCATGTATCCTGTTGTATGAAAAAACACAAGTCCCTGGTGCCAAGTTGCCCCCTCCTCCCCTTCTCCATTGTGAAATATCCCCCACCCCCCAGTGCTCCATAGCCTTCCTTGCTGTCCCATTGTCCCTCTTCCTCCCGCAGATCCCTTCAGCAACTTCAGTCTCCCTTTTGCCCCAGTTATGTATTAAGGACCCACCAGGAGGACCACCCACCCCCACCGCGCTCTTTATAGTGTGCAATACCTTCCACCGGCAGCATCCTCCCCAGCCACTCCCCCAACCCTCCATACTGTTCCATAATTTAAATGGCTCGCAAATGCTGCATCCCTTACGGTAAGAGCCCTTTCTCCCATACCTGAACAAGCAGTAAACTTGGGGGGGTCTACTATTCTTTTGACAAAACTAGCCTCTGTTTCATTTTATTTATATCACAAATGTATAAGGAGGCCAACATCGTGGCCACTGCCCCAGCTAAATTTAACCGTACTTAAAAAAAAAAAATTATGGCCGAGGCAGTAATAGAAAAGATGCCCCCTTCCCTAAATAAATCAACTTCCCCCTTCCTAACGACCAGCGCTCACATCTTTTCGATGTGGTTTGAATTTCTGAAAGCCCCAGCTGATTTGGTAAATGGGCGTGCAGGGCTAGAACACAGGCCTTTATCTAAAAATCTCCTAAACCTCTCAATCTTCCCTTCATAATATTGATACAGATATTCCTTAAGGGTTAATGTTCCAAGAAAAAAAAAAAAGAAACATTGCTAGTACACTGGTGACCTAGATACTAAAATGTCCGCACCCTGCATTCTAGAAACTGCTCGCACGTGGAAGGATGAGAGGGAAAGGCACTCCAATTTGCATCAGTCCAAAACGAAGAACAAAGTCCCTGAATCCAAACAAAATCAAATCTCCCGGATTAATAAGTATAGTCTGTAAGGGTTTTGTCCTGCTCAAATGTCCCTCTGCTTATAGTATAGAAACAAATGCTGTATATCGATACCTCCTGAAAGTTCCAGTGCAAAAGTAATCTTACATGCTCAACTTCCTTACAAGGCATGCTTAATTGTAGATCCCCACAAGTTCAGATTAGGCTCTCACCCATCTCACCCATCTCTGCAGAGGCTTGGAAGCAACTTTCTCAGCTCGAGCTCTGCAGAGTTTGGATCTTCTAAAGGGATCCATTTTGCTTCAGTTGAAACTTGTAGGTTAGCTGAATACAGCATTTGAAAATGGATGTTTGCCACTAGCAGCTTGGTTACCACATCAGCTCTCTTCTGCCTCACTGATGGGGGAGGTCCTGAGTAATACAAATTGGGGATCCCTCCCAGAGACCTCTTTCAACTCTTTGACCTTGGCCAGCAGATGCTGGCATTTCTGGTAATTTAAGAATTTGAAAATAAAGGTCCTGGGCTGAGCCCCTGGCAGTGGCATAGGCCTCAAAGCTCTGTGAGCCCTTTCTATGATGTACTAGAGCCAAAAGGAGAAGGGCCAGCTATTTTCTGGACTAACTTCTGTGCAAACAAAACTGCATTAGAGCCTTCTTGCTACTCCAGTAACCTAATAACCACAACATTGTTGCAGCAGCTTCTCCCCTCAAGATCTTCTACTTTGGATTCTAGTTTTATTACACATTGTCTAACCAGAGCTATGGCAGGGTCTACCCTCTCTAGTTTTTTCTCCACAGAGATAATTCATACCTCACAGTCCCCTGTGTGCTGGGCCAGATCCTCCAGCTTACTGGTCACCACTTTCACCTCTTCGGTTAGGGATTGGACTTCATCCCGAAAGGGGCCGAATTCTTCACAAAACCACTCCAAAGATAGAGGACTGGTTTCTGTGGCTGTAGTGATTCTCTTGGCTGCCAAAGTAGATTGGGTCTTCACTTTCTTTGCAGCTTTTTCAGGTGTAATTGGCAGGGTATGATGCGGAGGAGCAGTTCGCATGTCTACCTCCATGACCAGCCAGGAGTTCAAAAGTTCCTCAGATTTGTGCATGATAAGTTTGTAGCACTCCGGCAAAATATTATTACAAATGAATTGTACTAAAATTTATTTATTTATTTGTTTTTGGTAACTGGAAAATACTGGTAAAATACCGGTAAAACCGCTAAAATAGATCATTTAAATGGAGGATTGGAGGCGGGATAGCGGGAGCACTTGAGAAAAGTATCTACTCAGCCTGAGGCATCACGTGATCTCCATAATTTACTAATTTTGATTTTGACACCCTCTCAGTCAAAATTATCATGGAACTCACCCATCTCCTGCTGAAATCAGTCTCATTGGGTGAGACACTGTGAATAACAATAACAATTCAGATGCTATTTTCATATTTGAAAATAAAAACATAGCTGGCCTATATTAGGTACACCAAACCTAAAAAACACATTTCATTTTAGTTGCTTACATAGGTTACTGTGTCTATTTTGCATAATGTATTTTCAAGCAAATGATAACTCTGCTTATAATTTGTGACAGTTTTTTACTCAAGTACAGCCACTTGCAGTGTAGCTCCCCCCTCCCCCATCCTCGATGCTGGCCCACAATAAATTAATAAAAAAAACTATCCTTGGTAGCCTAGTTGACCCCCTCCCTGATCCCCAGTGCTGCCCCAACAACAGTATGGTTTCTAAATTGTCCTTTGTGTGAGCAGAGGGCAGAATGAACATTAATATTCTTACAGGAGGCATTGTTCAATAGTACACCACAGATTAATAGCTCCCACTTTTCTGAATGTAAAATGCACTGCAAAATCATGCTATAATAGATTAGTTAATCTGGGGCATTATTTTACTGGTGTCAAGTTTCCGTCGTGCCCTGCATCTTTTCTCCAACACATGTTCCCTTAAAAAGTTTATATTGTGGCAGAATTCTAAGAGGTGCATGCAATTCCTCTTCAGTTATCTCTGGAACAATTGAATCAGAACTGACAATTATGCGTTACAGTCCCAAAAGACTTGCAATACTCTGAACAATATGCTGTGGAGTATCATTATCACTTAATGGCTAAAACCAAGATGTTGGTCTAATCAAAAAAATGTGTCAAAATGAAGACCCATCACAGAAAATTGTAGGGCACAACTTGATGAAACTATATGAAAATAAATTACTGGATTACTAAGAGAAATCAAAAAGCTAATCAAATGTGCTCCGCTACAAATCTCTCTCTCTCGTTGTTGTAATATAATGGCATCCGTTAAAAAAAGAAAAAAACTATTTTACAATTCATGTGATTTAAATATCATGGCATACTTTAAGAATGATATTTGGGGGATGTTAGTGACTGATTACACTTGGCTGCCTACAGCAATGGCCAATTAAATTAGGAAAGCTATGAATTTAGCAATTTTTAACTTTCATCTGCATATTATTTCTTTTATTTTAGTCAATCAGTCAATCTTTATTTTACCAGGTGAAACATCATTGAGAAAAACTCATTTGCAAGATGGCCCTGGACATAAAATACATATAGGAATACTTTCAGGAATACATGCAGGCCTAAGTAAATACAAGAAATATATACAAGAAGAAACAATACAATGTCATTCAAGGAAACAAAATGTGAAACGTAAACACTCTGTAACTTACAAAACAGACTCATAACACAACCCTTTGTGTGATAGCTGCTAGAGGTGACAGATTTCATATAGGAATACATTAGGGAATATATACAGAAATAAGTAAATACAAGGATTGCATATAAGATTCAAACAATGAAAAGTCATACAAAAAAGAGAAATTTGAGTATTATAAGGTACTATAAGATACAGCATCAAAAACATGCCGCGTCCCTATGCACAATAACTGCTATAGTGCACAAGAAGTTAGCATCATGAGTGAGACCACAGAGGGCCAAGGGGGCAGGAGAATAGAGTAGAGAGAGTTAAGGGAAAGAGGGGAGGGGGTACAAGGCAAAGTAAGGAAGGCAGTAAAAGAGCAGCACAAAGCCTATGGCGCATTGTCCAAATTCCTAGCAAAATGTAGGATAAGTGCATTCAGCCGGAACAGCTACAAGTTTCCCTAAATGAACATTGGTACGAGGATTTAAAGAAGCTCAGTTTCATGGGGTTGACAACTTTAGTGTTTTCTGAATATCATTGCTAAAGGCCACCACTGATAAAGTATTATGCTTCCATTAGTTAAAAGCAACATACTGTATGCACACTACAATTATTTTTATTAGAACATTAAAATGTGATCCTGGTTCTGCATTTTTTTCCACAGTGCAGTTTGTAACATTATAATAGTAGCTGACGTATTTGCCCTAGCACTAATATGGAGATTCAATATTATTTTAAATAGTACGGTCCAGTTCAGGTTCCTATTTTATTTTATGCTTTATAGGCCATGTAGTGTACATAAACAAAAGCTGGCCCTTTAATTCATTGAAATAATTTTGCTGGAAATGTTATACTTTGCTTTTCCATCTTTTATATGCACTTTTTTAATTTTGAAAATTGACATAGCTTTTTTAATGGAGACCCCAAGTTTAACGCTCCTTTCTTTTTGTTGTTGTTGTTGTTTTCTCTTTAAGTTTTGTTCAAATGTGCACTATTATAAACAGAATGTTTCATGTTTTGTAGTTGGGTGCAAATATAAAATTTCCAGGTATCTGTCAACATTCAGTAGCCTGTTTGATGCTATGTTCTCTGCGGTCTTCATTGCTTATGAGATAAACAATGATTTCCTCTAGAAAGCCAACATGCTTTCCCTTCTTTCACACAATCTCCACTCTGAGACAGGTGGAGCAGACCAGGCTGAGTAATAATGGAAAATACAAAAGAGTCCTAGACTTCAGTGGAAGTTTGTTGAATAAAAAGTGTCAAAATGAAGACCCATCACCAAAAACTGTAGTGCACACCTTTGTGAAGCTAAAGGAACATAAATATCCAGTTGGCAGATAACTTCTCCAAGTGACCTAAATGAGCAAATAGTAGCAGTTTAACCTTTTAGGATGCTTGCAGATTAATAGAACTGTAAGATGCCTTTCTCCCCTTATGTTCTTCTATTATTTCATAGATGCCATCCCGTGGTATTTTGCTAGAAATTATATTGAAGCAGAGGGGGCACTTACACTCTTATACCACTCTCAGATCTAATTAATAACAAGCTCACTCTCTAACCTAATTAATTACAATTGTTAACAAGTCCCTGGTACTGTATATTACCAACCATTATTCTATTGAACCTCTTCATATTAAGCCTTTTAATAGTAAGTTTGTTGTCTGGATTACTAAGAGAAATCAAAAAGCTAATCAAATGTGCTCCACTACAAATCTCTCTCGTTGTAATATAATGGCATCCATCCAAAAAAGAAAAAAAAAACAATATTTTACACTTCATGTGAGGTTTACATGATCTAGCAGCAAAAACACAGGCACCTGGTTCCATTACAAAATATAATTTGTTAAAGTGCATCTCAAAATTACTCAAGAAAGCCTATGGGCGAAACCGGTTCTGTATGTTCTGCTTTTTACTATGGCAATGTAAGCGTTTGTAATTTTCAGAAGCACTTTGTTGCACTTTAATAAACAGAAACATAGAAACATAGAATTTGACAGCAGATAAGGACCGCTTGGCCCACCCAGTCTGCCCATTTCCCTACCTAATGGATAAGCTGCAGATCCTAGTTAACCAGCAGCCTACTTCTTTCTACCCCCAACCCCTAGAATTGCCTTATTACTGTCCCATGCATGCTTGAATTCAACCACTGTTTTTGACTCCACAACCTCCTCCGGAAGGCCATTCCATGCATCCACAACCCTCTCCATGAAAAAATACTTCCTTACATTACCTCTGAGCCACCCCCATCTTCAAATTGTGCCCCCTTGTTCTTGCACACCTCTTGTTTAGAAAGATTCTACCCTCTTGGACTTTGTTGATTCCCTTGAGGTACTTGAAAGTTTCTATCATGTCCCCCCCCTCCTTTCCTCGAGGCTATACATATTAAGCTCCTTTAGTCTCTCTTCATATGTCTTGTGGTGCAGACCCTGCACCATTTTAGTTGCCCTCCTCTGGACAGCTTCCATCTTGTCTATGTCTTTGCTGAGACTGGGTCTCCAGAACTGCACACAGTACTCCAGATGGGGTCTCACCAGCTGTCTGTACAGAGGGATAACAACTTCCTGTTTTCTACTGATGATGCCTCTCCCTATGCATCCCAGTATCCCCCCAGCCCTCCTTACTGCCCTCTCACATTGCTTGCCCACCTTTAAGTCATCTGATATGACCACCCCCAGGTCCCTTTCCATTTTTGTTGTTGTTAGTATCTCACCCCCATTGTGTACTCTTCCCCTGGGTTTTTGTTTCCCAGGTGCATTACCTTGCACTTCTTAGCATTGAATCTAAGCTGCCATACATTTGACCATTCCTCTAACCTTGCCAAGTCCCTTCTCATCCTTTCCATCCCACCTTGTGCATCAACTCTGTTGCAGATCTTTGTGTCATCTGCAAAGAGACATACTTTTCCTTCCAGTCCCTCTGCAATGTCGCTTATAAAGACATTGAAGAGGATCGGTCCTAATACTGAACCCTACAGTACCCCACTAGTAACCCCCCTTTCTTCAGAGTGGACTCCATTTACTATTACCCTCTGTGTCCTATTCTCCAGCCAATTCTTTACCCAGGCTATCATCTTGGGGCCCACTCCCAGGCTGGCTAACTTGTATATTAATCTTTTATGTGGGACTGAGTTAAATGCCTTGCTAAAGTCTAGGTAGGCCATGTCCACAGCCCCTTCCTGATCTACTACTTTGGTCACTCAGTCAAAGAAATCTATTAGATTCATCTGGCATGACCTTCCCGCTGTGAATACATGCTGCCTTGGGTCCTGTGCCCCTCTGGCCTCTAGGTACTCGACAATTCTTTCCTTCAGAAAGTGATTCCATCATTTTCCCTATCACTGAGGTTAAACTAACAGGTCTGTAGTTTCCTGCTTCTGCCCTGCTCCCACTTTTGTGAAGGGGAATCACATCTGCCCTCCTCCAGTCCTCAGGTACCACCACATCCTCCCATGGTTTGTTAGAGGGTTGTCAGTGGTGTCACTAGTTCTACCCTCAGTTCTTTTAGAATTCTGGGATGAATCCCATCAGGCCCCGTTGCTTTGTCCACCTTCAGTTTTAAGAGTTCTTTCAGAACCCTTTCTTCTGTAAATGGGCTGGTATCAACTTCTGTATCCAGAGTGTTTCTATTATTTATTTTAGGTACCTCCCCCTCTTCATTTGTAAATACTGAGCAAAAATATTTGTTTAGTATCTCTGCCTTTTCACAGTCACCCTCTGCCCACCCCCCCATTAAGCCTCACTATCCCTTCCTTAGTCTTTCTTCGCTCCCTGATGTACCTAAAAAAGGTTTTATCCCCCTTCTTAACTGAGTTGTCTATCTTTTCCTCGGTTCGGGCCTTTGCTGTTCTGACTGCCTTCCCAGCTTCCTTTTGCTTTAACTGATACAATTCTATGTCCTGCTCCTTCTGTGATTCCTTGTACTTTCTGAATGCTTTCTTTTTCTCTTGAACCTTCACTGCCACCTCCTTTGAGAACCATAGTGGTTTCTTACATCGTTTTGTTTTGTTTATTTGCTTCACACAAAGGCTTGTTACCTCTGTGATGGCAGTTTTTATTATTCCCCATTGTTCTTCCACCCTCCTTCCTGCCCATTGCTAGTGCATTCATAGGCACTCACCCATTCTGGCAAAGTCAGCCTCCTGAAGTCCAGTACTTTTGCCTTTGTATGGCTTGACTCTATTGTTGTGTTTATTGTGAACTATACTGTTCGAAGGCTAGTTCCCAGATGGCTACCCACTTCTACATCTGTGATCCTCTCTCCATCTCCATTTGAGAGGACCAGGTCTAAGATTGCTCCCTCTCGAGTGGGTTCCAATACTAGTTGTCTAAGGCATGCCACCTGTAGGGCATCTAGAATAACCCCACTCTTAGAAGTAGCTGCTGCAACTGCACTCCAGTTAACATCTGGCATATTCAGATCACCCATCAGCAATATCTCCCTTTATCTGCCATTCTATGTATACCTTCTATCATTTCCTTGTCCATTTCCTCCCCCTGAGAGGGGGGTCTGTATACAACCCCTGTATGGATTGTGGTGCCATTGTCTGCCTCCAAATTAACCCACAGTGCTTCTCCTCCTCCCTGTTTACCCTTTTGTTCTGTTGCTTTGATTCCTTCCCTTATGTAGAGAGCTACTCCTCCTCCTCTTTTACCCTCCCTGTCCCTCCTGTAGATAGTGTATCCTGGTATGTTTACATCCTAGTCATTTTTTGGTATTGGAATCTGGTGCCAGTGCTGGTGTTTTTGCTGCTGAATCTTGGCACTGGAGACAGGACTCAGGAGTGGAGCGGTATTTTTGCCCTGATAGTTTACATGATGCCTCTTTCTGTTACATACCATTTACATATTTAAACCTCTTCTCTCAAACTCTGCTACTGTATAAAGATACAGTATTGTAAGATACAGTAGTTGTGGGAAGAGAAGGAACACTCTTGGTCAAGTAAAACACCCCCCTATCCATACCTTCTCCCCCATAGCATCAAAAGTAGCAGACTGTAAAAAAGCAGTAAAAATAGCAGGTCCCACAGCAGAGTGGTGTGCACTGTTTTTCATTCTGGTAAATATGAATGCAAACACATCCTCATATAGTAGTAACACCTGACTGTCTGACCTTTTGCCATTCCAGTGTTAATACCATAGGAGGATATCTTTTCATTCATACTACATAGAATGAAGAAGAGTGCAAGCCACTCGCTGTAGGACATGCAACTGATAATATTAATGATCCTGTGTATATTCCATAATAACAATCCTTTCAATTTCTTTACTGTCTACAAATGTCGGTGTTAATGGGGAAGGGGAGTCTCTCATCAAAGCACGGGGACGGGGATTATGGCTCTGACCAAGGATGGGGGTAGCATTTGATCAAAAGTGTTAGCTAACATCCCTCTGAGATTTGAGACAGATGGTTACTTGTGGGAGTGCCTGGGTGAGCAACTTTGGAAAGTAGTGGCGGCTGCATTGTCTGGTTTTTTGTTTTTGTTTTTGTTTTCATGGTTCTCACTTTTTAAAATTATGCACAGTACTTATGTCACTAATGCTCTCTATTTTTGCTTGGTAATAGGATTCATTTTGCTCCTTTGGGTTTTTCAATGCTAGTGTTATACAGGCTTCTATTGTCTTGAATTAGTCAGCTCCATCAGTTACAGTCAATCTCTTCATTATTTCACCACTGTTCCTGTGAAGTGGCAGAGCATACAACCAATGAGAAACTGAAGTTGCAGTGTATGTTTTACTTTCTCTGCCGATTCATTCACCCTGCCTCTTTCTATGCTGTACAGTATAAATGGAAGCAGAGTGAAGGTACTGACACTATAGCTTCTCTTTCACATTGTCTGCTCTGCCACTTTATAGGAACCTGGGGGCAGGGAACTGATCATGGAGGAGAATAAATAGGGAGGCTGATTGTAAGTGATGGCTATTTCGACTGCCAAATCCTGGGAATCTTTTTATATATAATCAGTTTCTAATACATACAAGACTATTGGAGCCTTAAAGAAAGGTATCCTAAGCCACCTCACCCATGTATCGTTTCCTCCTTGCTCACAAATACTTCCCCCATCCCACAGTGTCCACACATACTGTATTTTGTGTTGCTTATCTATCTCTATCTATCTATCTATCTATCTATCTATCTATCTATCTATCTATCTATCTCCACATTTTGACCTCTCACCACTCCCACCCCAATTCTGAGATTATGCTCCACTTTTAGGTGATGGCTGGGTTGAGAGGTATTCAAATGTGGCCTCTCTTGTACTGCATACATTCTCTCTGTATTTCCTAAACATTTCTCAACAAAAACAACAATAATAAGTTTTCTTAACAATAATGGCAAGTGGATATAATGACACTTATTGGTCACAGCAAGCTTCTCACTTGATTTCTACCTTAAATATTAATAACAATTATTTGCCCTCTTTGTGTCTCTCTTGCTGTCTCTTTCCATATCTGTCTATGAGAATGCACCCTGTTTCTCTCACTCCCCTTCCCTCTCCCTTCTGGCCTTTTTTGGCTCCCAGTGGGCAATCAGCAGCAACATTGTATTACATTTTGTACATTTCTGAACCACTATGTTTTTGTAACACTGTGGCATTGTATAATTAACATCTTCAAAGTAGTAAAAGTTATTCTGTATCTCTTGCAAATGTAACAATGTACCAATTACTGTTTCATTTAATTTTTCCTTTCTTGGGTGGTGCTTGTACAGTACATTATTTTATGATCAGTCACAACAGTCATGCTCCCTGTCATAGCAGTGCCAGTAATGTGAACACCAAGACAGAAAAGGTTGCTACTGCATACTATTACTCAAACTGGTAAACTCCTACTGATGCACATGTCCACAGTCGAAGCATTATTACTGACTGATAAAACACCATGTCATTTCATCACATGGGGGCATTCCAATCAGTTTGAGCATGTGTGTGTGTGTGTGTATCATCTACTGTGTGAATGAGTATATACCCAGGCTCCACTACAAGAATGGGCCATACAAATGATCTTCACACTAAATGCAATCAGTATTCAGGTTACAGCGTAATTTATTTTCAAACAATTCTAGCAGGCATTACATGTCACCCTCAAGGTTGCACCTCTATATTTACAGGCTTTCTCAGGAGATTGCCAAAAACACAAATAATAATTTAGCAATTAATGGCTTCTAATACAATATAAATATTACAAACAAGATAATCAAATGAAACTACTACTTAGTTTTATAATAATAGAGTTGCAGTATATTCAATGATAATTGTCACAAATCCACTCCCGTGGGGCGGGATTTCTCTCTTGCTGCATCACAGCAAACTCCCTCTGGTGATGGGGGGGGGGATTGGGTCAGAGATACTCTTTCTCCACTCCAGGGAATACAAATACAGTCTCAAAACCAATTTTCTGGGGTAGATCCCATTCAACCATTGTGCCACAAACCAGAAAGCCACAGGCACATATAGGTTTCAGGGGGCCCTATACACCTGAGTGTATCTTTCTTCAGAAATGCAGTACTCAGTTTAAATTCCACCATATGCTCCTCCTGAGACCCTTAGTATTTCCTCCCCATCCCTCCTTTCATCCTGAAGTCCCCAATGGTACTTCAGTCTGGTAGCACTTAGCGTTAAAACTGTTACGCAGGCATAGTATCATTTGAACAACTTTTACCCAGGCAGTCAAACACACAAACGACATAAGCAGAATTTTTTTTTAATTACCCAAAGACTGTACTAATTAAATTAATAAGAAAACAGTAAACAACAAAAAGACAAAATAATTTGGAGATTGGTTACTGGATATTGAAAAATAAAAGGAAAGAAAACATAAGAAATCTACACTTTAAACTCTGAGGTTTAAAGTCTATCTTGAGCCCTTAGTTGGAATTTTGAAGTGCAAAAATGTCCTTAAAAAGTGTGGTAGATGAAGTTTTGGCTCTAAGTGATCCAGGAGAAAATTGTCTCTGCTGAAGACAGGCAGGGTTCCAACTGCTTTAAGCAAGAATGCAACAGATGGCAGCAAAAAGGCCCAGATATCACTCTTCATCCTGATTTTAAAGGGGTTAAAGAGGGCAGGTGCAGTCGATGTAGCTAGCCCTACACCTGGCTAGCATTTCAGTTTCTATGGCTACTTATTTATTTATTGAAATGTTTCACTAGGAGGGCACACTGAACAACAAGTTGCTCATCTCATGGTGTGACCTGGGGGCAAGGGGTTACATAGGGTTGTGAAGGATGATCAGTTGCAATAGTATGTGGGTAGTACAAACAATTCAGCATTCATGGTTACCCAACCAATCAGGGTTTGGTATGTTGTTACAATAACACAGATATGCAGTTTCTGAACATATGAAAAAAAATGAGCTTAGCCAGCTCAAATTAGATTCTGTGGGGGACATTCCAGGCCTTCCTGCTGGGAGATGGCCATTGTTACTCAACCCTAAATACAGCTATTTACATAAATGGTAGCCCTTTTCAGTTTCTAATGAGCTTAAGTCACTTCAGACCTCTCAACACGAAGGATGCCAAGACATCCTGACTCTTCATGAGGTCCTGTCCCTTCACAAACAAATGGGCCTACCTGCCTCACAGCTAGGCTTAATCATTCTTTTGTCTCCTCTAGCAACAAACAGCTTTTCTGTCCAGTAACATGAATTCCAGCCTCGGTCTATGGCTTATGGCTTTTTTCTGCACCCATGCTGCTTTGCACTTACACTGGCAACCATGGATGTCTCAAATGCATTATATATTGTACATAAAGTTATATAAAACATGACCCAAAATAATAAAATATGGCCTTATCTCGCCACACTCCTACCTCTTTAACAGACCCTGGGAGAACATGCTCCTTTCTAATAAGGGTTTCCACCAGTTCTACTCTATGCCGACTGGCAGGATAGGCTATCTGCATTGGCATTAGCAGACCCTAACCTATGTCTAATGTCCATGTTATAGGCCTGTAGCACAATGCTCCACCTAAGAAGTTTTGCATTTGTTTTTCCCCATGTGGTTTAGCCACACCAGAGGGTTGTGGTCTGTCTGTACCTCGAAGGGCCTCCCATGGAGGTACGGCTGTAGCTTCTTAAGTGACCACACCAGAGCAAGACATTCTTTCTCCACTGTGGAGTACGCCTACTCTCTGGGAAGTAGTTTCCTACTTAGGTACACAATTGGGTGATCCTTACCCTGTTGGGATGTCTAGCTGAGGGCGGCACCAATCCCCACATCCTAGGTATCCATCTGAACAACAAATGGTTTAGGCTAGCCAGCACAAGGGACTGCACAGTGCAGCTTTTAGCTGGGTGAAGGCCCTGTTACATGCTGGGTCACATTTTACTTCCTGGAGTTGCCTTTTTTTTAACAAACTAGACAGGGGAGCTGCCAGGGTGCTGTAATTTGGTACAAATCCTCTGTAGTACCCTGCAGTCCCCAGGAGGCTTCTGACCTGCTTCTGGGTCTCTGGCCTGGGTCATACCTCAGTGGCCTCTATTTTGGCCTGGTTTGGACATAGCTGTCCCCGCCCCACTACATGTCCCAAGTATGATACCTCAGCCATGGCAACCTGGCACTTTTTGGCCTTTACAGTGAGTCCTGCCTTATGTATCCTGTCTAACACTTCCCTCAGATGGGACAGGTGTTCCTTCCAGCTGGTACTGAAGATGACAATGTCATCCATATAAGCCTTTGTACTCTTCAGTACCCTGTAACACCTGGTTGATCAACCTTTGGAATGTGGAAGGGCGTTCTTCATTCCAAAAGTCATCATCTTAAATTCAAAAAGGCCTATTGGGGTGACAAAGGCTGACTGTTCCCTAGCTCTGCAGTCAACTCAACCTGCCAGTACCCCTTTGTCAGGTATATGGTTGTTAGGTAAGTTGCCCCTCACAATTTCTCCAACAGCTCATTTGTCTGGGGCATTTAGTGGGTATTGGACTTTGTGACTGATGAGTCCATGATAATCCACACAAAAGCAGATACACCCATCCAACTTTGGGATGAGAAGTACGGGTGAAGCCCCGGGACTGTGGGCTTTCTGGATTACCCCTAACTCTAGCATTTATTTTATTTATTTATTTCTTTCCAAGAATCAGCTTACAACCTTTGAGCCAGAGGCTCATTTCCAAAGGTACTTCGTCACATAAAGACATACATTGTGTTTTTGGTTACATAGCATAGTTTTGCAAAACAATAGGCATTCAACAGAGGCGCCACATCACACTGTGGTCAGACAAATACAATTAGGTTACAAGGTACATGTAATTGATAACAGGTGTTACACAGGTTGGTATCAAGTGAGCAATCTAGTTGGTAAACACTGAAACAGCTGGCACTGGCCAGGTTAAACATAGGCACGGTGTACAGGGAAGTGGTGGTGGGGATGGCTAGGTGTAGAGCTGCCCGGGGGGCATTGTCAAGAGAAGCAGAGGTGGAGGCTATGTTCAGAGACAGGAGCAGTTACGAGTGCTGATGATGTGATTCTAAAGGCTGGTTTTGAACTTGGAGATGGTGGTGGCATTGATGATGGGGGCAGGGAGAGAGTTAAACCAGGTTGGGGCTCTATAGCAGAAGGACCTCTGGCAGCGGCTGGTTCTTGATCTGGGGACCTTTAGAGTGGTCTTGTAGGAAGACCGTGTTGCAATAGTGGGAGGGCTCTGGTGGATGGATGCCATTACCCCAGGGGGGGGAGAGCCCGAGTAGGGTTTTTTTTGTGAGGAGACAGGTTTGGTATCGAGCCGTTCATCCAGGGTAAGCAGGTTAGCCTCGACATACAGCTGACAGGTGTGTGTGAGCCTGGGGGCACCAGTAATCAATCTGCAGGCTTTATTCAGGGTTAAGTGAATTTTGTTGAGTGCAGTGGTGTCGGCAGCACCATATACTGGTAGACCATAGTCTACAAGGGACAGAATGGATGATGTAACAGCGAGCTGGAGAGCATTTGGGGGAAGGCAGGTTCTATGGTGGAAGAGGATGCCAAGCCGTGTGTTAGTGGTGGATGTTAGGGCGTCGATGTGGTTGTGAAATGTGAGGGCTGAGTCGAAGGTAACCCCAAGGTATTTGTAGGAGCAGACTTGTTCCAGTGGCTGATTGGTACTTGGAAGGATATAGAGTGGGTGGTTGCTAGCTTTGTTTTGGGGGTGGGAAAAGAGCATAGCTTTGGTTTTATTAAGATTGATGATGAGTCTGCACTCCTTAAACCAAGCCTCGGCACTGTTGAAAGACTGCTGTAGGGAGTCCTGTAGGGAGATGGGATTGCGGTGGGTGGCAAAAAAGGACAGCGTCGTCTGCATACAGTAGAATTTTGCCAGGGCATGCACTGGGCAGGGTGTTCAGATAAAGTGAGAAGAGAAGGGGGCCCAGGATGGAGCCTTGGGGGACCCCAGAGAGAATGGGGCGGGTATCGGAGAGTGTGCTATTAATTTTTACACACTGAGATCGAGTGTCAAGATAGCTAGTGCACCATGCTAGGGGGGCCAGCTGAGAGACCAGTGTGGCAGAGTGCATTCAGCAGAAGTGGATGGGAGATGGTGTCGAAAGCCTTTGAGAGGTTGATGAACACTGCACCAGCTAGGGAGCTGGTATCCAAGGAGGAGTGTAGAAAGTTGGAGAATTCTATAAGGGCAGTGCTGGTACTGTGACCAGCATGGAAGCCATGTTGCTCTGGGCATAAAATGTTATGCTTAGCCAGATAATCAGTGATTTGAATGGCCACCACTTTCTCCAGGGCTTTGGGGGGGGATGGAGATTGGCCGGTGGTTGTTGGGCGATGACCTGTTTCCCCCTTTATGAATAGGTGTGATAATGGCTGTTTTCCAAGCTGTGGGAAATTGTCCCAGGCAGAGTGACTGGTTAATTAGGCTGGTGAGTGGGACAAGGACTTCATCTAGCACCAGTCTGAGGATGCTGGGGTCCAGTGAGTCACTGCCGGGATTGTTTCCATTGAGAGCTTTGATTAGGATGGGTCTGGCTTCCCGGGTGGAAATCTTGTGAAGGTGGAAGCTGGGGTGCTGGAGGACAGGGGGAGGTTGGTTGGGGGGAGGGTCAAAGAAATTACTAGGGAGGACTGAGCTAAGGTCAGTGAAAGTGGTATTGAACCAGTTAGCTATGGTGGCAGGCTCGGTGGAGGTAGTGCCATTTCTAGTGAGCTGGGATGGGGTAGGGGAGCAAGCTTTACCATTAAGTTGCTTAATATGATCCCAGAAAGTCCGGGCTGAGCCCCAGGAGGACATAAGGGAGGCCTGGTAATGGTCTGCCTTGGCTTTCCTGATGGCCCATGAGCACTTATTCCGGGCTGCATTGTAGGCTTGCCTATCAGACAGATGACTTGTTTCAGTGGCAAGGTGCCAGAGGTTATCCCGGTTTCTAAGTAATTGTAGGAGGGCCGGGCTAACCCAGGGTGCGTTCTGTTTTTTGGACCGGATTTTGGTGAAGGGTGCAAAGAGATCACAGGCCATGTTGAAGGTGTGAGTGAAGAAGGCGAGGGCAGTGTCAATGTTGGTTGCCTGCTGAATGGGGGACCAGTTTATCTGGGTGAGGAGTACTTTAAGTTTTTTCAGCCCACCAGGGTGGAGGCACCTGCGGAGGGTGGTCTGGGCTTTGGGTTTGGGTTTGAGGACTACCCAATGAAATAGGATAGGGGAGTGGTCACTTAGGGAGTCTGGGAGGACCTGGATGTTTTGGATTTTATGGGGTTGGTTAGTGATAATGACATCCAGAAGGGTGCTGGTACCTCTCTTAGGGTTAAGTCTCGTGGGCTGGGTGATGAGTTGTGTCAGATCTTGGGCAGCAAATAAGTCTCTGATCGCAGATGAGGAGGTGCTGAGCCAATTTACATTAAGGTCCCCCACTAGGATTTGTTCTGCCTTATGGTGGAGGGTGGCTAGGTAGTCTGTTAAAGATACCAGGGCCGGGTGCTGGTTCTTTGGGGGAACATAGGCTGTGGTGAGATAGAGAGGGCTCCTAGAGGGGTCTGGGGTGAGTTTGAGGGTAAGAGCCTGGGCCCCATTTATAAGGGCAGGGGTGGGGAGTGCGTGTCCAGGTATTGTGTCCCTGGTGTAGATTGCACAGCCTCCCCCTCATTTGCCTACTCGGTCCTCCCGGTATAAGGTATAGCCTGGGAGGGAGACAAATGAGTCAGGGGTGGATTTGGACAGCCAGGTTTCAACCAGGGCTATGATGTCTGGTTGATGAGCCAAGGCCCAGCACTGTAGGGCATCAAATTTCTTCAGCAGGCTGCATATGTTCATGGAGGCTACTTGAAGACCAGTGGGCTGGGTGGGTGGGTGGGAGGGGCAGAGCCTGGGTTGGGATGTTGTTCCCTGTTAGGAGTAGAAGGAGGAGAAATGCTCTGGTCAGAGGGAGGCAGATGGAGAGTTACGCCGGGAGCGATAGAATGAGGAAGGGGGTTTAGTTGCACAAGGAGTGGGTAGGGCAGCACAGGCAGAGAAGGCCTGAGTGATCAGAAGCGCAAGGGAGCTGGGGGGGAGGAAAGGTAATGTCTGGAAGGGGGGTGAGGTGGAGAGGAGCATATGGGATGTGTGGAGGAGGGGGAGAGGAGGAGCAGTGGTAAAGGAGGAGGGAAGAACAGGAGGGTAGGTAGGAACACTGGAGTAGTGAGGCTGAGGGTTAATAGGGACACTAGGGTTGGTGGAAGGCAAAGGAAGGAGGAGGAGAAGAGATAGGCTGGTGAGCAGGGGATGCATATGCATAGTTGGAAAGGGCGGGGGAGCTGAAGTGAGGAAAGAATGGGGGTACTAGGATGATAGAGGGGAGATAGTAGCGAGAGGTCACCTCTCAGCCTAGTTGATGCTATGGTGCAGTGGCAGTGCACGTGCCTGAGGTGCACAGCGTACCAGGTTCAAGTCTTGACCAGGGTAGCAGGAAAGAGCCTGTCCAGTGGCTGTAGCAGCAGGGAGTTGGGTTCAAGGTCTGCAGAAGCACTTAGATAACACTTTAGTTGTGTCAGAGGGTTAGTGCGTTTTTAGAGTTTTTAAATCCTGCAGTAAGAATAGGCAGGTGTGCTAGCTGAGCGGTGGATCTGTGGACTTTGGAAGTAAGGGTGCAGGGTTCAAAGGCAGCAAGAGAGAAGTGGTAAACTTATATTTTGGCAGGTGGGAGGGGGTAAGAGAGTTAAAGGCTTAGAAAGTAGGAATAAAATAAGTAGGCAATGTGGTCCAGAGGTAGAGCTGCTGATTCTGACTGCAAGGGTACTGGGTTTGATCACAGCTCAGGGACAGAGTGTAGAAAGGTTTAATTTTTAATTCAGAAAAGAAGGGAGTGAGGGAGGGTTAAGAGTATGAAAGTAGAGGAAGTTGTTGGCCTGGTTCATCCGCTTAGCGGATAGTCAGTAGAATTTGGACAGAAGGGTACCAGGTTTGATGCTAGCAGGTGCTTAGAGATAGGCTGATGGAGAAGTGAGGAAAGTAGGTGGTAGAAGGATTCAAAGGGAACTGCAGTGACCTCTAGTGGGTCAGCTTTGAAATGGTAGCTAGGAGGGGTATAGAGTTGAAAGAGCAGCTAGAGTGGAGAGTGCAGTGATCCCTAGTGGTTGGTGTCTATAACCTGCAAATGGGAAAGTGGACACTTAGTAAAAAGGAGGGTAGGTCATGTGATGTGACATGTGACCTGCCAGCAGCAATATATGGCGCGCCGACCCTGGGTGGGAGGGTGGTTGGGGCGGGTGGGAAGTGCCTCACAACAGTCAGGCTGTAGTGCAGGACACTTTACCTCTTACAGGCTCTGGCAATCCCCGAATTCAGTCTCCGCTGCTGGGCTGAGTTCTGAAGGGAGTGGGCTGCTTCAGGGCCTCTTACAGGCTCTGGCAATTTCCTGCACCTCCCTACTAATGTCCTTTAGGATGGCCTTAGACACCCGGTAAGCTGTCTGTCATATGGGCGCTTGCATCCCCGTGTCCTCTTCATGGGTCACTAATGGGGTCTATCCAGAGTTGGTCATAAATAGAGGGGCTAAGACCTCCCTCACTTCCTGGCTTTGCTCTGGGATCAACTGGGGTGACAGTTTGTCTCCACCAATGACTCTTGCTTACTTTTCTCTAGCAAGTCCAGGAGGGGGTCATCTTTGTCCGTCTCCTCCCCAGGACTACAAACAGCAAACACCATGCCGGCCCTATTTACATATGAATTCATCATATTAACATGGTACATTTGATGTGTATGTCTGCTATCAAGCAGTTCTACAATGTGGGGGGTTGGGGAGGCGAAGCCCCCAGATAGAAAAACAGTTGGGGTCGCCAGTCAGATTTATGTCAACTGCAACTTGTGGTCGACATAAATCTGTTGATGTGATGATGGTTGACAACATAGTTGTCAAACCAGCATCATAGATCCCCTTTATGGAGGACAGGGTGACCGCCTTTGGGTATCAGGTGGTGTAATCGACCACTGTCAGGATATACCTTTTTCTGGAGGAGTATGGTGTATTCAAAGGTCCCAAAATATTATTTGTTTCATTTTTGTTTACTGGGTAAGTGCACTAGCCATAGCAATGACTATTTTCAGGCATGACCCGGGAGGGTACAGTACAAACAAAGCAGGCAAACTTTGCAATACAAGTTCAGACATAATTGACAATAGAATACAGAGCAAGTTTAGACATAGTCAACAATAGAATGCAGAGCAAGTAGACAACAAGTAGCTATAGACAAGGTAGATGCAGTAACAGTGTGAAAAATATACAAGAGCAAAGCATACAAAAACATTTTGATAACCAAGGTTAATAAAACATTTGTATGATTTGTGGAAAACAAGGTAAGATTGTAGTACTATAGTATATCTATTCCTACCCTCTGGAATGGCTCCTCTACAATGGGCAAGGGAAGTAGAGCAGCTTTTGTTTTATTACCTGCCTTCCCTATCTGTTGGCATGGGTGACAAGAACTGCAATATTCCTTCACCTACTGGGTGAAGTTGGGCAAATAGAAATACTGGGCCAGTCGCTGCATGGTGTGCACAATTTCCAGATGTCCAGACATGAGAGTTTCATGAGCGACCTTAAGCAACCACTCAAAATACTCCTGGGGAATGACAAGCTGCTTGCCCATCACCCCTCCCTCGGTCCTCATGTCCTGTGAATACAACAGTCCATTGTCCCAAAATGCTCTATGTATCATGTCCCCTTCCTGTGTCCCATCAGATTTTTCATAAACCCTCAGCCTCTCCAAACTAGGGTCTGTTCTCTGAGCAGCTGCAAAATCTTCACATTTTTCCAAAGCATGGGACATGTTCCCCTCAGTTCCTAAACTGGGGTCCATAGCACTAGCATCAGGGCATTCAGAGTCACTGCAGTCCCTAACCTTCTGACCATGTGTTACCCTCCCTCCTCAGAGTAATCTTCTGTAGCTGTTTGGTGCATGGCTACTTGAGGAAGTCCTACCTCCCTTTCATTATTCTCCATTTTAGTAGGCTGGGGGAGCAGCCTCCTATTCTCTTTCACAGGGGCTTCTGTAGGGTTCAGGGAAATACAAAGGGCTTTAGCTGTCTGACTGCGGGTAACTGCACACACCACCCCCTGGTGTATATTATTCCTTATAGTCTCATTCAGAGCAAGATTGTCTGCCACTGCCACTTTCTATACCCTCTCTCCTGTCTCACCCCAATCCTGGAGAATGCTAGCTAGTGGCAGGGTTTTTTCCTCCCCTGTGAATCCCCTCACAGTGGCAAATTGATTAGGTATAAGCTGTTCAAGCTCAACCAGATCTCCTTTTATGAGGGTAACAGACATCCCTGTTTCCCTTAACCCATGGATCTGCGTCCCATTTACAATAACAGGGTGTATGTGCTCCCTCATGTTCACGAGCATACTCTCAGGGATACAGACTGCACCCACCTCCTTTTTAGGGACACCTTGCCCACTCTATGCCTTTATAGGATACTATGTAGCCAGATGCTGTTGCTGCTTACAACATCAACATTCATCATTCTTTTTTTCAAGACCTCTCTTCTGGGTAACATGGGGCTTGTCCTTTTTTTCAGAGACATTGAGGGTTTTAGTTGCCCTGAAGGGACACTTTTCCCTCTCTGCCCTACAGCACCTGCTCCCCACTTCCTTTCAGAGTAGGTCTGCTTCTGGCATCGTGATCTGAGAGCTCAGCAGCTTGCTGTTCTGTTTTGGGATCCTGGTCCTCCAGTCAGGTTTTCAGCTCTGCTGGGTAAGCCCAAAAGAACTGTTCTAGAAGTATAAACTCCTCAGTTTTCCCCACAGAGTTTGCTTCCACTCCCCCCCCCCCCACACCAATGCTTTAAAAACTCCTGTTGCTTTGTGGCTAGTTCTTCAAAGCTCATGTCAGGCTTTTTCGGAATTGTGGAATTTAACCCTGTAGGCCTCAGGAGTCAGTTCATACTTTTTAAGTAAAGCAGCTTTAAGTGTCTCATAGTCTTGGCTATTATCATTGTCCAGTTGATCTAGTGCCTCATGCCCTTTACCAGTAAGTAGTGGAGAGAGCTGAAAGCTCCAGGACTCCATGGGTATTTTGGGTTGGATACAGACCTTTTCAAATGAATACAAAAATGCATCCATATCCTCCCCTTCTTTAAAGTCCACTATGAATCTGAAACTTAATTTATACCCTAGCCCTGGAGTCTCAGGTCCACCCATGTCACATATCTTCTCTGGGGCAGGTAGTTGGAGTCTGAACTTCTCCAGTTTTAATTCCCTTAGGCACTCTTTTCCTCTCTTTCAGCCTCTCTCTGATGCTGAGTTTCTTTTTCCTGCATCTCCATTTCAAACATCCTCTGCTCTCTTTCTTGCTGGTGCCATTTCTGTTCTGCCTCTGGCTCTCTGTGAAGCTGTGCTTCATACTTTCTCTGCTCAAATTCCAGCTCCAATTCCTTCAGCTTCTGCTGCAGCCTGATCCCTTCCAGCTCCAGCTCTGTGGTGGCCTTCCCCTGGCACTGTGGCTCTGGGTTCTTCTGGTCTCACTGTCCTCCTCCCTAGGACTGGACACTGCAATGTCCCTTGGCACCCCCATAGCCAAGGTCTGGTCCCTTTTAGTCACCAGCTGTGACTCAAGGTCTTAGGCAGTTGCTTGCTGATTGGCTGCCACAACAGCCTCCATGAGGTTCTTTTTGCTTCACCCCTCATAATGGACCCTTATTTACTGGCAGAGCTGCTTCAGCTCTTCTAAAGTGTAGTCACTGTACTTGGAAGACATCTTTCTTCTTTTCACTACCACTAGTCTGTCTTTTACTTGACACAAAAAAAATCTAAACAGGGTGGGAACTATATCTTGTAACCAATTTGTCCCTTTTTCCAGTTTTCTGCCTTCTTTGTGTGTGGTTGTTCAAACAGTTCACCAATTGCACAGATGCTCACTAAATCTGTCACAAGTCCACTCCCATGGAGAGGGGGATTTCTCTCTCATTGCATCACAGCAAAATCCCTCCAGTCATGGGGAGTGGTGGAAATGGGGTCAGAGATATCCTTTCTCCATGTGAGGGGATACAAATACAGTCTCAAGTCTGTGTTCCTGGGGTAGAACCCTTTCAGCTACTGCCACAGGCATGTATAGGCTTCAGGGGGCCCTATACACCCAATTATGTGTCTTTCCCCAGAAATGCAGCACTTGGTTCAAATCCCACCACAGGCTCCTCCTGAGACCCTTTGTATTTCCTCCCCTCCTTTAATCCTGAACTTCCTAATGGTACTTTGCTCTGGTGGCATTTAGCCTTAAACAGTCACATAGGTGTGGTATCGTTTGAACAACTTTTACCCAGGCAGCCACATGCACAAATGACATAGGCAGAATTATTTTTTTTAAATAAGCCAAAGCATTTACTAATTAAATTAATAAGAAAACAGTAAATAAAAAGACAAAATAATTTGAAGATTGGTTACTGGATATTGAAAAAATAAAAGGAAAGTATACATAAGAAACCTACACTTTAAACTCTGATGTTAAAGTCTACCTTGAGTCCTTATTTGGAATTCTGAAGTGCAAAAGTGTCCTTAAAAATTGTGGTAGATGAAGTCTTGGTTCTCAGTGATCCAGGAGAAAATTTTCTCTGCTGAAGACAGGCAGAGACCCAACTGCTTCAAGCAAGAAAAGAACAGAAGGCAGCAAAAAGGTCCAGATCCTCTTCTGCATCCTGGTTTTAAAGGGCAGGTTCAGTTGATGTGACTAGCCCTGTGACTGGCTAGCATTTCAGTTTCTATGGTTACCCAACCAGTCAGGGTTCAGTATGTTATTACAATAACACAGATATGCAGTTTCTAAACATATATAAAAAAAAAAACATGAGTTTAGCCAGCTCAAACTAGATTATCTAGGGGACATTCCAGGCCTCCCTACTGGGAGATGGCCATTGTTACTTAACCTTAAATACAGCTATTTACATAAATGGTCACCGAATTCAGTTTGTAATGAGTTTAAGTTATTGCAGACATCTCAACACAAAGGATGCCCAGACATCCTGACTCTTCATGAGGTCCTGTCCTTTCACAAACAAATTGGCCTACCTTGCATCTGAGCTAGGCTTAATCATTCTTTTCTCTCCTTTTAGATAATTTAATTTACTCCAGTTTCCTGGCTAGCAACAAACAGCTTTTCTGTCCAGTAACAGGACTTCCAACCTTAGTCTAGGGCTTGTGTTTTTTTCTGTACCCATGATGCTTTGCACTTACACTGGCTACCATGGGTGTCTCAAATGAATTAAATATTGTATATAAAGTTATATAAATCATGACCCAAAATAATAAAATATGGCCTTACCTTGCCACAATAATCACTCATTAAATGATTTTAAGGAGCCAAATATACTACCAAAGAGTCACTACATAATAAATATATATATATATATATATATATATATATATATATAATCAATTTTTTAAGGTAATCTCTGGGCAAAGAGGTAAAATGTTGAGGGTGATGTTTAATGTCTGCCAGCATGTTTGAAAATACATTACACTACAACCTGAAGACTGTGTTTGAAGAAGTTGGATATCCCTTGTCCCTCCTAATTAAAAGGTAGGAAAAAGGCTGACCAGAGGTGGAAAAAAATCCTCTTTTTTCTCCCAACTCCCTCCCCCAATGGTGGATCACTGTTACTGTAAAGTGGTGTGAGGAGTTGATGGTGGGGGTGTTGTGAATTCCTCTGTTCTCTCACAGTTTCTGTAAGGCTCATTATTCCTTTTCTTCCCTCCTCCTGCTGCTGTCTACAAAGTGCACCACTGTGGCTTTGGTCATTGCAGCTCTTACTGCCGCTTTGTTATAGGCTTGGACTTGCAAGAGAGCAATGTGTTCTTAACTGTGAGAAAGTTGAAGTGTTAATCCAGCATACAAATCCTGATTTCTAAGCAGTGTTGAAATGCATCCTTTTTGAAGTGGCATGATCTGTTTGTCACATCCTTTATATATAGGATAAAGTATGGGTCTGGGTGTGTAACGAGAATTTACACACACCCGAGGGGTTTATGTGAAGCGTCTAACCCCGAGGGTGTGTGTAAATTCAAGTTTACACACCCAGACTCATATTTTATTTTATATAATTGCTGGGTTTTCCTTTTTTCACCTCAGCAATTGTATAAAATAAAATATAGCTGTGTAGCCGGGGTTCGATGAAGGTGAAGTGCGTGGTCACAGTCAGCAGTTTGATTTTGTAATTAGTTTTTTTTTTTTATCTTGTGCACAGGACTGACTGAGGGAGATTTTGCTTGTTTTTTTTAATGTACTTACCACCTAGTCGAGGTGGTGGTTTGCTGTCCGTTAGCGGTTCCCTGAGCAGGCACGGTGTCGTGAAGCGAGGAAGTGTGGTGGGCGCATGCTCACAGTGAGAGAAATCGTGCACGTGTTTGCTGTAATGAACACTCCTTCATTATGGCAAATTACGCCACCATTTCCCTATGGGAAAAAAGGGAAACCGGTAATTATAGTTCTATAATAACTTTGTGCATTGATTATTTATTTTTTTAATGCCCCATCTAAGAGCAATGCCAGCTATGCTCCAGTTCGAGGCACTATCTCTGGGTGGTGTGATGCTGTTGTTTTTTTGCCAGTCTTTTTTTTTATATTATTTGTTGGAGTTGTGAATGGCATTGTTGTCATTTATTTTCTGCTCTGACTTGTTTAGTGTGTATTCACACCTGTATCATAAGAGTGATGAATGTAGATCTCATGGCTTGTTATAATTGTGTGAATATCTGTTTCCCTGTAATTGTTTGAACCAATCTCTTCTTAGCTTAAATCTGAAAATAAATGTGTTGCTCATTGCTCATTTGTTCTTCAGATGATGAGTGGATGATGCACAGTTATTGTGTTTTACAAGGTTACACAAATATGTTGTTGGGTGCAGTAAATGTATGATGATGGCAGGGTATAGCAATCAGCACCAGCACTGCCCATGTAAAGTTACAGTTGTACAAATAAAAATCTGGCAGACAGAAATCGGACCACATACAACAGTGTTGATGAATGAAAAGTATTTACTCTGTCAATATCACATACAAAAAAGTACATCAGTGCTAGCATAGCCACACATACTTTCTGCAGACATTGGCCAATGCTCAACTAGAGTCCCTAAGGAAGGAGCAAGGGCACCCTGATTGCACTTGGGGTATTCGTCTGAAGTAAGTACAGTATGTGCTGGTTGTGCTACCACTGATGACTTTTTTGTATGTGATTTTGACAAAGTAAATCATTTTATTCATCAACACACTGCTGTGATCAAGTCTTATGAGGATGGCATGGCTGTGTAAATGTCCAGATATTGGTACAAGTGAACATTATTGTTTGCTGAAATATGGTTCAAATCCCACCACATCTACTTAGGGGTATGTTCATCTGTTTTTCACTGGTCGTAGTTTTGGTACTTTACCAATTGAAAAGTATCTGAAGTGCATCCCTCAACAAAGCAAAGATGGGGAACTTCATGAAATATTTCAGAAAGTGAAGTTTCACCAACTTCTGCTTCTAGCATTCACTGACCATTATGTGAGTGGATATTTAGCCCCATCTGTTATTTGTTATTTGCATTGCAGGAGTGCTGACACAGCTGTTTTTTTCACAGACTGAAACAGTGGTGTATAAAAAATAGGCTGTACAATTAAGTGTGAAGTATGTCATAGTTTGTTATGGCTATGAGACCATTCCCATTAGGAACTGTCTACAGTAACACTTACATCAGGCTGAGCTGAGATAACAAATACTACCTAACACAACATGTAAAAAAATACAAGAAATAGTGTCAGTCTCATAGCTATAACAAACTGTGATATACTTTACTTCACACTGAATTGTAAAGCCTATTTTTTCACACACCACATTTTCAGTCTGAATAACTAGAGCTGAGTGAAGATCAACTGCAAAGCCCCTGTATTAATAATTTGGTCATTTTTCCTTTTACAGATACTGCTGTTGAATAAAAATAAATGGATAAGATACTGTGTGTTTTTAATTGAAATTTTTACATTTTTAATTGGATTACTTGCAGTCAAACTAAGAGTCATCTGCATATGGAAAGTCTTCTGCAAAGTTTATTCAGGATTGCTGATACTCCTTCAGTACTATTGCTTCCTCCTTGTCCGCCTGTTTAAATCACAGATGGAGAGATAACAGAATTGTACCAGAACATGGAAGAAAGAAAGCCGCAATAGAAATAAAACACAATATAATAAAAGAAGAAAATGAAAGAGAACAGGATTTACTGTCAGACAGCAATATAGATATTAAACATCAGAGGAGTAATTTATGTGTATAAGTTGGGGGGACAAGGATGGTTGGAATATTTAGTATTTATCCCTGTTCAGTGCCTTGCGGGTGCTACATACAAAAAGCAAACAACATTATTTCAATAAGCTGTACTTAAAGAGCTGTTAATAGGACAGGGAAAGCTTAGATAAATGCATTATGTAAATAAAATCAAATATTTGTCTGATATATTTTTGAGTTATTTTTCCAACATTATTTCTAAGAATATTTGCATAGAGATAGTACTAGAGATAGTACTTTTTTCTATGCATTTCCTGATTTTACTGTTATAATCCTTCATTTGTGACATTAGAAGAATTTCTCTAACAACTTTGGGCAGTATCATGAAAGGTAGATTTGGCTCATTACTGACTCTGAATTACTGGAACTAAAAACTCTTATCAAATCTGTATTATATACACAGTAGGCAGCGAACTCACAGGGGAGAGTATATTAACATTAAAGCATAGGTTTACATTTAAAATGTTAAATGTACTTTTATTAACTATATTACTTTTACTGGAAGAAGATGAAGTTTGGTAAAAGTAAAATGCTCATATACCTGCATTCAGAGAAGAGAGAGAATCCGATGCGCACTAAGCATTTGTTTAACTTCAAGTTCTATAGACATTACTGCCAAGGCAGAAACATGTTACACCTACAGTAAGCAGATTGATATAAAGCTAAAGACAGCCCCAGGTGAGAATTCCGGGTCAAGATTTCATGCCCAACACCTGTCTGAAAGTAATATCCCTGCTACTTAGCTAACTGTAAAAAAGAACTGTACAATGACTTTGGCTAACAATTTGCCTAGCAGCACACAACATATTCACATGACCAAACCAGACCATAAAAATCTCATCAAGAACCATATTCTAATAATCTGCTTGCCTATAAAATACAAGCAAGAGAGAGTTTCTCAAACTCCGAACAATCTCATAGCAATGAAACAAAATGGTGATAAAAAACAACCCATATGCCACCAAAGATCTGCTTATGCTGCATAAAAATCATCATGGAGCTCAAAGAGAACAACTGTAACCTTAACATAGCATGGTTAGACCATTAAAAGACATGTTATTATCTGATACTCTTGGATCCTTGAATACATAAAAATATACAGAACTCACACTACTCTGATCAACTTGGAAAATCACCCGAAGCCTGTAAGCCTGAGTTATAATAAACGGCCTGAGCATCATCCAAAATACTGTACAAATTGTTTTCAGTGGAGGAGCATTCCAGCATTGATCAATTACTATAAACTACTGGTGTGATCCTATTTCAGACAGAAGCCCATCTCTTCAAGTGGTGTAACAGGGTGTGCTTTGAAACAACTGAGAAGCTGCATGGGATATATTATATTGGACTAGAAATCTGCAACAGATCTCTCTTACATCTGAAGGAAGTTTTCCTTACTTTACAGTCTTACATTGCTATTGCTTTGTATTTAATTATTTTCATTTTTAAATCAGGAAGGGGTTTTTCAAAACTACTTATCTTGTGAGCAACTTCAGAAGGGTTGAAATAACTGCATATCTGATTTTTCTTTGTGGGTAATTGGACTGTCTACTAGTATTCTGTAACAGTTTGCATCAAATTACTTCTAAACAGTTGACAAATCAGTTACTGGAGGTTAGCTGAATTACTATAACGGGCAGTACTCACCAGGGTGGTGGAGCAGTGGTGTATTTGATTGTTTCTAACAGTCACCAGTGGTTGTGGACTACCTACACACCCTTCCCCACACCCCACATCCCCAGGCATGACGTTTCCTTTATAGCCAAGGTTCTGACATCACTTCCTCAATAGGTCTTGGGGCAGAACTGTCAGATTCTTAATAACCCAGCACACTGCATAAAGGGTAAGAACTGACCAAAAAAAGGAAGAAAAAAATATTTATATTTATATATTTATATACTGTATATATTACATATTGTATATTATAAGGGAGAGGGACATGTGGGGAGTGATGCAATGCACTGGCTGTGGGGCAGCAGTTTTCTGGGAGACATTCTGGAAACTGCATTGCTGTCCTATCTGGAGGCAACTGTCAGCTCTGAGGGAGGAGGTTGTCCACCTCCAGGCTGAACTGGCATGGACTAAGGAGGCCTCCCCCACCCAAAGAGCACCACTGCCACAGAGGCTGCCAAGTATGAAGAGCAGTTGGACCACAGTGGGTTCTGGGAAGGTATGGGTGGTGGAACAGAGGCAAAGCCCCCTAGTTGTACCTCTACACAAACCATATACCAGTTTGGAGAGCAAGGTTCCTCTATGATGGCACCCCCTCAGTGGAGACCAAGAAGAATGCTGAGGACACCCAAAAGGGAGACCCACAGAAGGGTGGCAAGGGACACCACAGGGGAAGGAAACAGCTTCTGATAGAGGACTCAATTGTTAGAGGGGTAGACCTGGGGAAGGGAGAGGAGAGGGAAGTAAGGTGCCTGCCTGGTGCCATGGCTTGGAGGGACAAAAAGCGAATCCTCAGGATTGTAGAAGCAGCATCACAGGAGAGGAACTAGATATCATTGTCCACCTTGGGACAAATGACCTAGCTAGGCATGGGATCAGTGCAGTGCAGGATGAAATTGTGGAGTTGGGGAGGGGCCTCAGACAGGTAGCAAGCACAGTTACCTTCTCAGAGGTGCTGCCAGTCCATGGCAGGGGTGAGACTAGGGTACTACACACCATGCAGTTTAATGAATGGTTGCAAAACTGGTGCAGAGCACAGGGCTTTGGCTTCATTGGGGACTGGGGGTACACCTGGAGAGATGAAGGTTTATACTGGCACAATGGTCTGCATCTGGCCATGAAGGGAACCAAGATCCTAAGTGACAGGTTTAAATGCTTCCTTGGCAAGCTTTTAAACTAGCCATGGGGGGAGGTACTAATAAGAGGCAGGAAATTTCAAGCCTCCCCCCACAAAACATGACGGGTAGTAAGGTAAACACTGAGGTACAGTGCTCAACAGAGGGCAGGACAGGGGTAAATGGAAAACTAGACAAGGGCAAAAAGAGCAGGCATGGGGGGAAAAGGATGAAGCCAACATTAAATGGAGGGCAATGAGTACCAATGCCCATAGTCTGGGAAACAAGCTTCCTGAGCTAGTAGCCTTGATGAAAGATGAACACTTGGATATTGTGGCAGTCACAGAAACATAGTACACGGGGAACCATGACTGGGATGTCAACATACCAGGGTACAAAGTCTACAGAAGGGACAGGGAGGGGAAAAAGAGGAGGTGGAGTAGCTCTATACATAAGGGAAGGGATCAAAGCTACAGAACTAAAAAGTAAAGGGGGAGGACAAGAGGCACTCTGGGTCACCTTGGAGACAGGGAATGGCATCACAATCCGCACAGGGGTTGTGTACAGACCCCCATCTCAAGGGGAGGAAATGGACAAGAAAATGATAGAGGACATTCTCAAAATGGCAGAAAAAGGGGAGATACTGTTGATGGGGGACCTGAATATGCCAGATGTTAACTGTATGACATATACTGCAGCCACATCCAAGAGCAGGGTCATTCTCGATGCCCTGCAGGGGGCAGGCCTTAAACAGCAAGTGCTGGAACCCACTCGGAATGAAGCAATACTAGACCTGGTACTCTCAAATGGAGAGAGGATCACAAATTTAGAAGTCAGTAGACATCTGGGAACAAGCGACCACTGCACAGTGTGCTTCACAGTAAGCACAACCATGGAGACAAGCCATACAAAAACAAGCATACTGGACTTTAGAAGGGCTGACTTTGGCAAAATGGGTGAATACCTGAGGAATACACTAGCAAATGGCCAAAAAGGAGGGGTGGAAGAACAATGGAGAAAAATCAAAACTGTCATCACAGAGGCAACACGCCTTTGTGTGAAACAGATAAAGAAAACAAAGTGGAGTAAAAAACCACTATGGTTCTCAAAAGAGGTGGCAGGGAAGGTTAAAGAGAAAAAGGCTGCATTCAAAAAGTATAAGGCATCACAGAAGGAGCATGGCAGGGAACTGTATCAATTAAAGCAGAAAGAAGTGGGGAAGGCAGTCAGAATAGCAAAAGCCCAAACTGAGAAAAAATAGCCAAGTCAGTAAAGAAGAGGGATAAAACCTTTTATAGGTACATTAGGGATCATAGAAAGGTTAAGGGAGGAATAGTGAAGATTAATAAGGGAGAGGGGAGGTGGACAGAGTGAGACAGCGAAAAGGCAGAGATACTGAATGAATACTTTTGCTCAGTATTCACAAAAGAAGATGAGGAGGAGTTACCTAAACCAGACAATAGAAGCACTCTGGGTAGGGGTTGACACCAGTCCATTTACAGAAGAAAGAGTCCTGAAAGAACTCCTAAAACTCAAAGTGGACAAAGCAATGGGGCCTGATGGGATTCACCCCAGAATCCTAAAAGAACTAAGGGAGGACCTAGTGAAACCACTGACCACACTTTTTAACAAATCATGGGAGGATGGGGTGGTATCTGAGGACTGGAGGAGGGCAGATGTGATTCCCCTTCACAAAAGTGGGAGCAAGGCAGAAGCAGGAAACTACAGACCTGTAAGTCTGACCTCAGTGGTAGGGAAAATTATGGAATTCCTTCTGAAAGAAAGAATTGTTGAATACCTAGAGGCCAGCAGGGCACAGGACCCAAAGCAGCATGGATTTACAGCAGAAAGGTCATGTCAGATGAACCTAATAGATTTCTTTGACTGGGTGATCAAAGTAATAGACCAGGGAAGGGCTGTGGATATTGCCTACCTAGACTTTAGCAAGGCATTTGACACAGACCCACACAAAAGATTAATAATCAAATTAGCCAGCCTGGGAGTGGGTCCCAGGGTGGTAGCCTGGGTTGAAAACTGGCTGCACAACCAACAGGACATAGAAGGTAATAGTGAGTGGAACACATTCCAAAGAAAGGGGGGGTCACTAGTGGAGTACCTCAGGGCTCAGTACGGGTCCAGTCCTCTTTAACATCTTTATAGGTGACATTGCAGAGGGTCTGGAGGGAAAGGTATGCCTCTTTGCAGATGATACAAAGATCTGTAACAGAGTTGATACACAAGGGGGTGTAGAAAGGATGAGAAGGGACTTGGCAAGGTTGGAGGAATGGTCAGACATATGGCAACTTAGATTCAATTCAAAGAAGTGCAAAGTAATGCACCTGGGAAACAAAAACCCAGGAGAAGAGTACACAATAGCAGGGAAGGTACTAACAACAACAAAAATGGAACGGGTCTTGGGGGTAGTCATATCAGATGATCTAAAGGTGGGTAAGCAATGTGAGAAGTCAGTAGGGAGAGCCAGGGGGATAGGATACTGGGATGCATAGGAAGGGGCATTACAAGTAGAAAAAGGGAAGTGGTTATCCCTCTGTACAGACAGTTGGTGAGACCCCATCTGGAGTACTGTGTGCAGTTTTGGAGACTTCATCTACGCAAGGACTTAGACAGGATGGAAGCAGTCCAGAGGAGGGCAACTAAAATGGTGCAGGGTCTGCATCAGAAATCATATGAAGAGAGACAGAGACAGCTTAATATGTATACCCTTGATGAAAGGAGGGACAGGGGGGACATGATAAAAATGTTCAAGTACCTCAAGGGAATCAACAAAGTCCAGGAGGGTAGCATCTTTCAGAAAAAGAGATGTGTAAGAACAAGGGGACACAATTTAAGGATAGAGGGGGGACGGCTCAGGGGTAATGTGAGGAAATCTTTTTTCATGGAGAGAGTGGTAGATGCGTGGAACTGCCTTCCTGGGGAGGTTGTTGGGGCTAAAACAGTGGGGGAATTCAAACATGCATGGGACAGACACAAGGCAATTGTAGTGGGGGGGTGGCAGGAAGTAGGATGTTGGTTAACTAGAATCTGCAGCTTATCCAGTAGGTAGGGGAATGGGCAGACTGGGTGGGCCAAGTGGTCCTTATCTGCCATCAAAGTCTATGTTTTTATGTATCAAAATTCAGCAGGAAGATTGTTGGGAGATTTCTTGTTACAAACATATAGATTGCAATGCAGTCACAGAGAAATGAAGTGAGTGACACACTAAATTAGTGTAATTCCAAAAGCTTTTAGTCAAGCCCCCCAAACCACCATAACAGAGGTACAAGTTGAACACCCAGTGCTTTGTGGTTGTCTTCTTTGTTATTGGGGTCCTTGTTACCACTTTAGCTCTGCCAAACCCTCAATCCACTAAGCAGTTTTTCTACCTTTTGGGGGTATGTGTCCAGTTTAAACTCCAGAGACACCATGGAATCCCCAAAATAAGTAATTTCCTATTTGTAAATATTTGAACTTATATAACTCATGTGATAAACACCTGAAAAAGCATTGTCAAGACCTTCTCTGATTACATCGCATAGGGGATGGAGCCAGGGGGTCAGTAGATCCCTCACTTTTGTAGCTAATGGTTCAGACAATTAATTTTCACCACTCCCATTTTAATCAGTGGAGCAGCATTAAAATGAGGCTGGTGGGATTTTGCCAATGACAACAGGCAGGATACTTTTAAACCTTTTGGTGCTCAACATACATTTCAAATCCAGGCAAACAGATATTTTGGGAAAAACTATTTTGTTTTACTGTTGCATGAGTTGCACTGTTTCATTATGTTTGGCTTCTTTTTTCTAAAACCTCATCAAAAGTTACAGTTCCTAACCCTGTTTTGTTTTGAATATCATGAATAACCCATGCATTTCTGTTTATTAGTCATGGAGTATTCATCAAACTGGGTGGATTATTCAGGATTATAAAAAGCTAAGTAGATTGACTAAAGTACATTTTAGAAGAAAATAGTTTTTCCAGCACCCTGGGTTGAGGTGTTCTATTCAATAAATACACACACCTTTGTTCACTGCATTGTTCTCTGTATGCTTTAGCTCAACCTGCTTTCTGCCTGATAAGCATCAGTCCTGCTATTTTCACTGTCTGTTTCAGATCACACTGCAATCTGCTGCCTTGCTCCCCTTAATTGATTACACCTGTTCATAACTTTGCTGCCTAGCTAACAACTTCTCCCTGTTTTACTGCTTCACAATAACCTAAGCAACCTAGTCCATGGAACTCACTCCAGCTTCCTGAACTTAATACCAAGCAAATATTGCTGCTGTTTTCAGTGCATTGCCTCTCCCTACAGTTTCTATGTTCATTCAGATTGCTACCCCTACAAGCTATAGTTAATTGCTGCTGAGTGCTGCTCAATTACTTTTGCAGCCCTACTGCATTACTCCTCACTTCGAAGTTTGTCATTTAGGCTCATTTATTGCTACTCTGTCCTTTATAAAACCATACTTGTACCAAACCCTCAGCAGTTTGTTTCTGATGATAACCTAATCCTGCTTTCATGGCCGGCATGCATTTAACTTATTTTGTTAGCTGCTTGGTGTTGTGGTGTCATGTTTGTGGCTTCTTTGTTTTTCCTACATCTGGTGACTGAGGAGTCACATCTGGCATCGTGGCTCCAGGCAATGGGAGCAACTTTTTACTTCTTATGTGTTTTATTGGTCACTAGCTCACCCCGGCCTTCTATTGCTGCTCGACACAGCCTTTATGGCATTCCACAACCAGCTATAACAGGCAACTCTCTACTTTAGGGCAGCTGGTTCCGCCCAGCCTTCTACTATCCTTTCCCTGTGATTCTGCACCTGATTTACACAGTCATGCCAGCCTTCCTGTCCCCTTGCAGTCCTCCCAGCCTTCCTGTCCTTTACACTACCAGTATTGCTCATAAACCAGCCATCATGGCACTAACACAATCAGCTTGCAAGTCCGTTCATTCCAGGACCTCTCCCCTATTATACTGGCATCCCTTTCCAAGTCTGAGAGCATATCATATTTACTTGCTTTGAACCACACCTCCTACCACAGTGGCTTTACAGCCTCCTCCTACCTAACCAGCTTCATAACCTCCTCATCTCCAACCATTAGCCCTGGGCTTGGCCCAGCCTTGCCATTCTCTTACTCATAATATACTTAAGCAATTTATCCCTCCAGGGTGTGGGTACACTGGAGGATTTACCACGGCTGGTGTGATTCAGTCACGAGGCGCAGCCTAGTGACTGAATCACGCCAGTCGTGTTAAGTCCTCCAGTGTACCCACACCCTGGAGGGATACATTTTTATTATACAATGACGAATGTTGTTTCTTTAATGTTTTTTAACAATGTTCTAACTGACTGAGGTCCCTACACTTCGAAAGAGGGGGTAATTTTGTAAACTATTTATCGCGGTGTTTTAGCGAAGCGGCGACGGGACAAATCGCGGCAGTTTCGTTTGAAGTGAAAGCTACCAGATTAGCATGGCATAAAATTGGCTGACACTTCTTCCAGTGGGTACTCTGGAGGATTTATCACGGTGGTAATTGTGCCAGCCGACCAGTCAGGATTCAGGATTTGGGACATTGGATTTACCACATTGTATAATATCCAATTCACTCCCGATTTGGCTTTCTAATGGACTTGTTCAGCATGCATGCCTGTGGTTGACAATTGCTATTTGCCTTGCCTAGATCCATGATAGGGTCCATAGTGCTCAGCCTGACCTACATACAGGTCTCATCAAGTCAAGACCCACAAGAGGGTCCACAGTGCTCAGTCTGACGTATGTACAGGTCTCCCCATGTCTGCTATCATCCATTACTACCAACGTAAGGGTCCCATGCTCCTTACCATGTGTAGGTCTCATGCTCATTACAACTCACTTTTCCACATTTTGGACATATGCTGACCATATCCATTACTCCAGGACTCAGGGCTAGCCCTGTGGCTGACAGTCTTTTTCCACAACCTGAAGTCTGCATCTTGAGCATGCGAAGCTTAGGGTGGGGTCCTTTCCATGTGGTCCATAGCTGGGAAGGTCCTCAGTCTGGGTGGCCCTTCAGCCATACTGACAGCACCTCCCGATGTAGCATATAAGACTTTAGTGGTGAATGGGTGGGGCTCTCATGGGAAGGGCCCCTCTAGCTGCCTGAGTGGGGTCAGAGGCACCCTTTCATAGTCTTCTCCCCATGACCACCTATGGTTCACGTGGTTTGTTTATAGATCGGTAGGCCAGCTGACAGCCTCAGCGGTTTTCACTCTTCTCCTCCAGCCTTGGTTGACTCTTGCTGCAGAGTGCACTCACAACACTCCATGGTGTTCCTGTTAGAGGGATAGAGTGAAAGTGTTCTCCAAAATTGCAATTCCCTTGGATTGCTCTACTAAATTGCAGTAGTAGAGCTGTCACTAACCAGAATTGTCCCAAAGCCTGGAAGGAAGACAACCTAGGCCTTGGATTCTCAGAGGTTTTCTCCTCAAAGGGTTTTTTTCCCCTCCTCCATGCCAATGGTCATAATACAAGATAGGCATCCTTGTAGTCCCTAGGTCACTTAGGTAGGTTTCCCACTTAGGTAGGTTTCTGCTGTTGGATGGAGTCGGCTGGATGTCCAATAATCGTCCTGTCTTCCCCTTTGACTGTTCTCTCTGTCCTTAGGAAGCCAAGCCACCATGCCTTATAGTCAGACCTTTGTGTGGGTCACTGTTCACCTGTTATTTCCTGCCTGCTTTACTCAAACAATACGACTGACCTATGCTACCAGCTGAACCCCATTACCAACTGACCTATGTGCAGGTCTTCATTGACCCATGCTACCATCAGAACCTATGCAACCACCCAACCTATGTAAAGGTCTTCATTGACCCATGCTACCAACTGAACCCATACTACCAACTGACATACGTACAGGTCCTCAACCCTGATACGTGTTCACTACCTTGTATGCTTTGCGTGACACTGTTTTTGGGCTTCTTCATAAAATACCTTTAACCAAGGGAATCACTCCTGCTGCACCTCAAGGGGTGGAACCCTTCCCTAGGTTTCCTTGCCTTCGTACCCCTACAGGGTGGTATATCCCGTGGATAGGAAGGCAAACAGCCAACGTTTATGTTACACAAGCACAAAACCAATTGCACAGCACATTGAATTGGATGACTATAACCTGTAGTTCAAAGGGTGGCGCAATTGGCCACACCCCCCCTTTGGCCTATTTAAGGGCTGCTCTTCTCACTCCACACTCGAGTATTTTTTCCCTTCCCCTCCATCCACCCCTCCTCCTCCAGTGGCATGCCTCTCTCCCATGGGCTTCTTCATAAGGTACCTTTAGCCAAGGGAATCACTCCTGCAGCACCTCAAGGGGTGGAACCCTCCCCTAGGGTTCCTTGTCTTCATACCCCATACAGGGTGGTATATCCCACAGATAGAGAGATGAACGGACAAAATTTATCTATGTTACACAAGCAGGAAACCAGTTGCAGAGGCACATTGAACTACTTGATAATAGTCAAAGGAGCAGTAATACAAAATAAAAGAATAAAACAGAACAGCCAAAAAAAGCAACAGAAGGCTAAAGCTAGTGCTGAAGACAGCTCTGCCAACACTCAAAGAAGGGAAAGCAATGGACCAGCTGCATTCTTATAATGGTTTTGCAAATCCCCACTTTTAGAAATAATACCCTAAAGTAAAAACGTTGATGGCATTGACCTGGGAAGAGCTTTTCATTGAAAATAGATCTTATTGTACTTGAGTGGTTTCTTCCAGATACAAGAAAAATAGAATCACAGTAATAATCCATATTGTTATGGGGCATGGCCATGCTCCTGTTAGCATGTAGTCAGCCTTGGGGCAGAGATAGCAGGTATCCCTCTGCTGGATGCTTTAGAACGGTGGCTATGGAGCTGGACAGATGAGTAAGAGCATGAATACTATTACAAATGTAAGAGATAGGTCCTGCAGGGTATTTCAGTTTTCTTGGTAGAGGTGTCAGAAAATAAATATGGCAAGGACTGCAAACATATCTTGGTGTTGGGGTGCTATACCATGAGGTAGCTTTTTAAGACATCCAGAGGTGGGAGGACATGTCACTTTTGTTGTTTGTGAGACAGCGTTGAGTGGGGGCTACCTAGCTGTATACTGCAGTTTTTTTATCTGTTGTATGTTATTTGATATTAATAAAGGAATAATGCACAACAGTGTGTGTGTGTCATGCTGGGATAATGCAATGCCTTGGGTGGTTGGGCATGAGGCTGCAGTCTGAGTATATTCAACACACAAGGCATGCCATTATCCCAGCACGACACACACCCTGGGGTGCATTATTCCTATTATACAATGGTTCTCTTGTAATAAAATACAAAAAAAAAGATAAAAATCTGTTCAAAAATATTTTTATGCCATTTGTTTTACTGAATAGGTACACACAGAGGAAAAACAGTCCTGCTATTATATTTGCCCTGTAGATGGTTCTGATGTTTTTGCTTTTTTATCATGGTGGTGCTTCTATGGCTACCCCCCCCCCCACACACACACACACAAGTCACAATTTTAATTGAACCAGTCCTGTTGCCTTCCCTAGGACCGGGGGAAGATGTTTGATTTTTGCTTTTATAGAAAAGCACTGATATGTATGCTGAGGAGTGAGCAGGATAGTGATACTGAAGCTGTCACACCACCTGCATTCCCCAACGTCACTCTTTTACGTTCTGTTTGGGCACTGTACTGATGGTTCTTCTGGTACAGTTAACATGACTTTGTACCAGGAGAAGAAATGGATAGCAAAAACATTTTTATTTACAGAGAAAAGCATGACCTGAGTGGCAAGGACCGAGCGAGTGCTATGTACAGCGAAGATGTACAGTCGCTCAGTCCCGCGCTCCCCTCCCCTACCTCTCTGAACATGCCAAAACATTTTTAGGATCTTGGCTGTTTTGTGGTTCTTCTGGTACAGTTTACTTCTGTTTGTACCTGGAGAAGAATACAAAATTTCACAGAAGAAAATGTGGTGTTGGGAGTTACTGGTCTGTTTTTCTTGTAACAGATGCACTGTCTACGTTTGGGGTGGGCAGGAAGTGTTGAAATAGATCATGTGGATGGCTTCCTGGTAATGTTCAGTTTTGTTTATTTTTAAAAATAAAAACTTTGGGGATTTGGAGGCACGTGAGAGGGTTGTGGGTCTAATTTGACTGGTTGCTGTGGTGCTGGAGGGAGTTTCTTTAGGGTTATGTGCTCAGTGTGTTGGGGCGGGTTTCAGGTTTTTGAAGAGACTGTCAAAGTGGGACAGGTGAAGCTGCTCGTAGGCAGTGGAGCAATGTTTTTTTTTTACATGCGGTCACTTGTGTAATGGGACTAGATCCATGGTGTTATGCCAGGATAACACCATGGGTCCATTGCCATATTGACCAATCAGGGATGAGATTCTTTCTTGTCATTGTATAATGATAATTTAAACAGACTGTAGGTATCTACTCTTTAAAACTTACAGTACCATTTACTCCATGTTAACCACTCAGATGACTTTTAAATAGCTGCATTATATTCCAGATAGTAAATGGAGCAGACAATGCATAAGCATTTCAAGATTACTATACAAGGTGAGATCTCAAATTTGGAGACATTACCCAGAGAAAAAACTTTCAAGTGCACTGACTAAGGGAGGGGTTTCTCAGGCATGCAAATGGCTGACCTCTCCCATGTTATGGAGTCCCATTATTGTGATCAGTTCAGCGATACTGATTACACCATAGCTAGGCGGAAAGGGGAGCTCCACAATGGCAGGTAAGCTGTGGTTATATGGTGTAGTTGTCCAAGGAGGGGAAACAGCTCAGTAGTGGAAAAGCAGTTGAGCACCAGGATTGAATGAATGTGCAATTCAGGGGCAAAAGGGTCATTAAAAAAATCCATTCTCACTCATGGCTGTGAAGGAACAATGTAGCTGAGGCTCTGTGTTGGGATGGCTGTGTGTGACAGCTTGTAGGACAACAGCTTTGGCCTTTCTTGACTCTTTTGTCATTCTGATGTTGGTTGATGACATCTGCAGCTCTCCAACAATTCTACTAACACTGGTAAAGGAGAAGTTACTCAAGATGTTCCTATAGCATGTGCAGCCAGTATTTGCCATTCCCAGGTATACAAACTCATTTCACAATACAAACTAATAAGTGACATGTATTATTAGAGATCCCCTTCTTAGTGTATGCAGCAAGAGGCCCCATGGCTATCTAACAAGGCACTGAAATCCAGTGCTGTAACACACTGACTAGCATTTCCAACAGTTCATGTGAATGAAATTGTATGCATGCAGTACTACTTATCAGCTGAGGGTCTGGGACTGTGGGAATAAAAGATGCATAAGATCGGAGATGAGGAAAATTCAAGCAACATTCTTCTGGCATGGGGGGGTTCTGGGTGAGGTGGCAGTTAAAGATAAGAGTGACTATAGTAATGTGAACTAGAAGTAGGAAAATGGGGGGCATGTCCCTAATTCCACCCTAAAATTACACCTATTTTAAACAGGCAGAGAAGGGGAAGGAATAGTCATGATGGAATATCAGCAATACAAGTCATGAAGCATTCAGAAAAAGATACCTTACTTTACTATCATTGATGTATGTACTGATATGGCCTGAAAACTAAAAGCAAAAAAATATGAAGAGCTGCATGCAATCAGGTCCCCTTGGCTTATCCAGATCTTCAATCTGAATCAAGTCTTATTTATATGAAATAGCTTAATCCTGATATAGCATTTTTTGAACAGTAAAGACAGAAAACACAGTGCATAAAAACAGTTCAGTCAGAAAATAGCAGTTTCTTGCACAGTCATAAATACTTTTGTTATATGGTATTTGGCACATTGCATAAGGTCTGTCACATTCAAACTAAGAATATACAGTATGAGCGGTATCTAAAAAAGTAAAGTGCTTTGGCGCAAAGTGCTTAAGAAATACTCTGTGACAAAATCACATGCTCAGTACCTAGTGGGTCCTAAAAGGTTTTCTGCATGCTGGGGTATTTTCCCTTGGGGAGCTGGCACTGCAAGTTGGTAGTCTTGAGTATATCTCCCTCCTCTCCATTTCAGACAGCAGCAAACCCAGCTGTTCTGCCAGTCTAGTGTCGTTTAGATCAACACAAATTCATCTCATAGGTTTAATTAAAAAAAAAGGACATAGAGACTGTAGCTGTGAAAAATGCAAGGGCAAATGCCAGGTGCACATCATTATAGGGAAAACACACAATAGGCTATTGTAAATGACCCAGACTGCATTGAGATCTGACTCTGACATACTGTAACAAAAATCATACTGACTACAAGTCAGCCCTACAGAGGTATTTAACTAGTTAATTACTATATACTGTATGATTTAAAAACATCTGCTTATTTATAGCATGAGGCAGGCGACACCCTGGTGTGGCTTGCCTATCCCAAGTAAAAAGAATGGCAGGAGTTTTAAGCTATTTACCATATCCATGGTTTTAGTCTAGTACAGTATATACATTACAGGTGGGATATTCAAAAGGGTTGCGTTATGCGCAATAGGGTTGCACCAGCGCAAGTCCAAAAATGCGCCATTCAGTGATATTCAGCGGGAGGCAGTTGCGCTACTGAAAACATGCTGAGCAGCAGTGCAATGCAAATGAAGGCATGCGCAACCGAAGGGGTGAATCCATGCATAAAGAGCGCAATGTGATATACAAAGGCTTGCGCAATGCGCAACAGTGGATCAGCCGGAACTTGCGCCACAGCGGAAATGAGCCAAAATAAAAAAGGATCAAGGAAGAGGCGCAAGAACCTGACAGGGAATGCTCATGAGGCAGCAACAGAGAGCAGGCCACAGCAGCAACCAGTGCAGGCCAGGGAGTAGGCAGGACTGAATAGTGGCAGCTGAAGGCGTGTGGGGCCACAGAGTTCAGAGGCCAGTAGGTGTACCCGGTGCAGTGGAAGTAGCAGTTAGGACAGCGGGGGAACAGAACAACAACAGCTAGGGGGGACACAAGCCAGGGAGATGGACAGTGCCACCTTCCACATGGAAGCTGTAATGAGGGGGGTGAGAAGGCATGCTGCAGGGGGATGTGGCCATGGAGGGGCCCATCGGCGGTACGCCCCCAACAGGCAGTACCGTGCCCACATCAGCTTTGAGCTGTATTCAGATGTCAAGATTGTGGGCCAGTACCACCTGAACAGGGCAATACTGAGGCAGCTCTGTGAGCTGTGCAGCGATATGATGCAGGCACCCTCACGACGGAGTCACGCTCTGTCAGTGGAGACAAAGGTAACAGCCTGCATGTGCTTGCTCGCAGCGGGTACCTTCCAGAGGCCAACTGGGGACACCACAGGCATAACACAGTCGGCCACGTCATGCATCCTCACCCAATTCCTCAGCGCACTGCTGCCACATGCTGCAGAGTACATCCATTTCCCCAGCACCACGGCAGAGCGTACAGCAAACATACAGGAGTTCCACAGGGTAGCACATATGCCTGGCATGCTAGGGGTGATAGACTGCACCCATGTGGCTATTCGCACGCCACCTGGCCCCGATGGGGCCGCATATCACAACCAGAAGGGGTTCTCCAGTGTCAACTGCCAGGTGGTGTGTGATGCCAGTGGGCCCATCATCAATGTCTGTGCCACGCACCCTGGCGGAGCACATGATTCATTCATATGGTACTAGTCTGCATTGTGCCATCGATTTGAGAGTGGGGACATCCCCACTGGACACCTAGTGGGTGAGTATGCATGTAGGAGCAGCAAAGTTGGGGGACAGATGAGCAAGCCACAGGTGCCATGGGAGTGGCACACAGGGCTAGGGACAATATGATCCTGAACATGACACTAACCTCCACTATCTCCACACAGGTGACAGTGGATACCCACTCCGTCCCTGGCTGCTCACACCCTACCGGTGCCCCACGACCCCATCGTAGCAGCGCTTCAATGAGGCACATGCCACCACATGCAACATCATCGAGTGGGTGTTTGGGATGCTGAAGGCATGCTTCCGATGCCTAGACACCTCTGGTGGTGCCCTACAGTACAGCCCCTCAAAGGCCTGTGGGATATTCCTGGCCTGTTGTATCCTGCACAACATGGCCAAAGACTGTGGGATAGCCATACAGGTTGAAGAGGGGGACAGCGATGGGGACGCCGGTGACGCCGGTGATGATGGGGATGAGCAGTCCCCCCTTGGACGACGTGACCCCCGACTGATCTGGCTGGCCCAGCTGCACTGGGACACCATCTCAGAGGAGCACTTCACACAACACAGGTAAGTCACGGGGCCATGTGCAACCAACACTGTCCAGGGCGCAACCCACATACACACAGGGTAACACACCAGGGGTGCATGACGGCGAGAGGAGTGGAAGGGTACAGGCGCACAAACATGCAACCAGGGAGGGGTGAATAGTTACATGCTACATGGACAGACACACACACACACACACACACACACACACAGGCACAAAGTGCACAGGGGCAGGTGCACAGCAGAGCAGGAACAGACATGTCAAACACACAGATCCACAGACCAACCCCACCACCTGTACTGTCCATGTACGTGTGTCAGATGCTGGGCACCCTTGCACCTTGGTGTACAGTACAATGCAGGCATCATCATGCACATGCACCTGTGGACAGCAGTCGGGTGGGTGTGCAGGTGGTCCGAGTGTCGGCATGTTAGGCAGAGCACCCACGGTGCACTGCCCACCATGACACACATGGGTGGCACCATGGGACCAATTAGGGTCCCATCATGCCGAGCGCCGACCTTGTCCCAGACAGGGGTCTGCAACATGTCAACATACCTGCTCTCAGGGGTGCTCGGGATGCCCACAGCAGAACCCGACATCGACAGGCTGGGTGTCACACAACACCGGGAACAGGGAGTGGAGAGCATACTGTATGGGGCGCACGGTACAGGGGCACCTGACTGTGTGCCCAATGCAGCCACAACAGCGACCAATGCCTGGGTCTGCCTGTCAATGGCGGCGGTCACGTCCATCCGCATTTGGACCATCTCTGCAAGGATCATTGCATTGTCCCTGCTGTGCCACTCCACAGCCACACACAGTGCCTCCACAGACATTGCAACCTGCATCTGCTGCTGTACTGATGCCCGCAGCAGGTGGGTGCACTCATCAAATGGGTCATCTGCCACATCGGCAACCTGTCCCCCAGGTTATGGAGGGGCCTGATGCTCAACACCCCTTGAGGGTGGGCGCTATTTACCAGGACCAGATATGGGAAAGTCAACAGGTGGTGTGCATACACCACCACTGAACCCTGTACCCCCAGACCCGGTGTGTGACTGCTGCTGCTGCCCCTCCGCCTGCTGTGCCCAAGGGACCAGTCGTTCCACTGCTGTGTCCACAACAGTGCCAGAGACCTGCACAGCCACCGGTGCTGCCCCACCGGTGCTGACAGGCACAGCCTGGGACTGTGCTGACGTGCTGGCACACACATTGGAACCAGCTAGGTCCATGGGTGTGAGCTCTCCTGCTGTGTGTCCATTATGTGACACACACGTGTCACTGCCCATAGCAGTCATTGCATCATCAATGGTGTAGGCTCATGCCACAGCCACAGCGTGCTGGTATGCTTGCATGCCAGACCGCTGAGACACAGGAAGGGCACCCCCCACACCTGACTCACCGACATCGGAGATGGCAGCCAGGCATGCACACTGGTGCAATGCATGCTGGCTACCAGCAAAGGTGGATGGACCCTCCTCCAACTTTGGTTGGATGTCCATAGTGCACGGGCCCACCACCACTGTCCCCTGCAGATGCACAGGATCTGTAACAGAAAGTGAGAACAAGTTAGTGCATGGGATCAGCCTCCCCCCCGACCATGTCATACTGTGCAGTGATGGGCTACCATCTGTCTGGAAGCCACCTCCTGGATCGCCCTCGATGGCACTGCACTGCAGGGATGCAGCAAGACGGTCCTCCACCAGGGTCAGCTGCACCACCTCTGGCTGGCCCCCGCCTGTGGCAGCGTGCCGCCCCGAGGACTGCCACCTTCTCCTTCACCCATCTCCTGTCAGTCCCCATCTTCTTCTTACATTCCTGCATGGTGCGCTGGTGGCTTCCGTGCAAGTTTATGGTGTGAGCTACCCCCTCCCATGCAGCAGCACGGGCCTGAGGGGTGCCCCGCCATCCACTGAGTAGTGGCTCTTCATCCAGGTAGGCCTCGAAGAGTGCCTCTGTTTCAGCCTTTGTGAAGTTGGGCCTCCTCTTCTGCCCACCATCATCCTCCTCACCCAGTCCTTGCTTGGCCATGTCACGGTCTGTATGGGTGGAAGTGGACACCTGTGACTGTGCAGATTACAGCATTATCCCATGGCCATAGTCCATAACATCACACAGCATGCAACTCACCTATCACCTGCAGTAACCGAACATGGCCACTGCAGATCAATGTCGCACATTTATAGCGCAATGCATGCAAATTAGGAGTGGAGCAACTTTAATGAGATGCAAACCATTCAGCGATATTCAGCGGGAGGCAGTTGCGCTACTGAAAACATGCTGAGCAACAGCGCAATTCAAATGAAGGCATGCGCAACCGAAGGGGTGAATCCATGCATAAAGAGCGCAATGCGATATACAAAGGCTTGTGCAATGCGCAACAGTGGATCAGCCGGAACTTGCGCCATGGCGGAAATGAACCAAAATAAAAAGGCTCAAGAAAGAGGCGCAAGAACCCGACAGGGAATGCTCATGAGGCAGCAACAGAGAGCAGGCCACAGCAGCAACCAGTGCAGGCCGGGGAGTAGACAGGACAGAATAGTGGCAGCTGAAGGCATGTGGGGCCACAGAGTTCAGAGGCCAGTAGGTGTAGCCGGTGCAGTGGAGGTAGCAGTCAGGACAGCAGGGGGAAGAGAACAACAGCAGCTGGGGGGGAACAAGCCAGGGAGATGGACAGTGCCACCTTCCACATGGAAGCTGTAGTGAGGGAGGTGAGAAGGCATGCTGCAGGGGGACGTGGCCATGGAAGGGCCCGTCGGTGGTACACCCCAACAGGCAGTACCGTGCCCGCATCGGCTTTGAGCTGTATTCAGATGTCGAGATTGCGGGCCGGTACCACCTGAACAGGGCAATATTGAGGCGGCTCTGTGAGCTATGCAGTGATGTGATGCAGGCACCCTCACGACGAAGTCACGCTCTGTCAGTGGAGACAAAGGTAACAGCCTGCATGTGCTTGCTCACCACGGGTACCTTCCAGAGGCCAACAGGGGACACCACAGGCATAACACAGTCGGCCACGTCACGCATCCTCACCCAATTCCTCAGCGCACTGCTGCCACATGCTGCAGAGTACATCCATTTCCCCAGCACCGCGGCAGAGAGTACAGCAAACATGCAGGAGTTCCACAGGGTAGCATGTATGCCTGGTGTGCTAGGGGTGATAGACTGCACCCATGTGGCTATTCGCATGCCACCTGGCCCCTTATGGGGCCGCATATCACAACCGGAAGGGGTTCTCCAGTGTCAACTGCCAGGTGGTGTGTGATGCCAGTGGGCGCATCATCAATGTCTGTGCCACGCACCCTGGCGGAGCACATGATTCATTCATATGGTACCAGTCTGCATTGTGCCATCGATTCGAAAGTGGGGACATCCCCACTGGACACCTAGTGGGTGAGTATGCATGTAGGAGCAGCAAAGTTGGGGGACGGGTGAGCAAGCCACAGGTGCCATGGGAGTGGCACACAGGGCTAGGGTCAATATGAGCCTGAACATGACACTAACCTCCACTATCTCCACACAGGTGACAGTGGATATCCACTCCATCCCTGGCTGCTCACACCCTACCGGCGCCCCACGACACCATCGCAGCAGCGCTTCAATGAGGCACATGCCACCACACGCAACATCATCGAGCAGGTGTTTGGGATGCTGAAGGCATGCTTCTGATGCCTAGACACCTCTGGTGGTGCCCTACAGTACAGCTCCTCAAAGGCCTGTGGGATATTCCTGGCCTGTTGTATGCTGCACAACATGGCCAACGACTGTGGGATAGCCGTACAGGTTGAGGAGGGGGACAGCGATGGGGAAGCCGATGATGCCGGTGATGATGGGGATGAGCAGCCCCCCCTTGGATGACGTGACCCCCGACTGATCCAGCTGGCTCAGCTGCACCGGGACACCATCACAGAGGAGCACTTCACACAACACAGGTAAGTCATGGGGCCATGTGCAACCAACACTGTCCAGGGCGCAACCCACATACACACAGGGTAACACACCAGGGGTGCATGACGGTGAGGGGAGTGGAAGGGTACAGGCGCACAAACACACAACCAGGGAAGGGTGAATAGTTACACGCTACATGGACACACACACACACACAGGCACAAAGTGCACAGGGCAGGTGCACAGCAGAGCAGGAACAGACATATCAAACACACAGATCCACAGACCACCCCCACCACCTGTACTGTCCATGTACGTGTGTCAGATGCTGGGCACCCTTGCACCTTGGTGTACAGTACAATGCAGGCATCATCATGCACATGCACCTGTGGACAGCAGTCGGGTGGGTGTGCAGGTGGTCCGTGTGTCGGCATGTTAGGCAGGGCACCCACCGGTGCACTGCCCACCATGACACACATTGCACACAGGGCAGCACCAGACAGGGCCTGCACTGGGAGACAGGTCAGTCATGTGGCACTGTGCCACAGCCACCTTGGATGCGTGAGTGGCCCTGCCAAGACCCAGCAGCACTGGTAGGCTGAGCATGGGCCACATGGGGTGGCACCGATGGACCACCAGGGGTCCTACTGCGCGAGCGTGACCTTGTCCACACAGGGGTCTGCAGCATGCCGAACATACCTGCACCAGAGGTGCTCAGGATGCCCACAGCAGAACCCGGCATTGACAGGCTGGGTGTCGCACAACACCGGGAATGGTGAGTGGAGAGCGTACTGCATGGGGTGCACGGTACAGGGGCACCTGACTGTGTGCCCAATGCGGCCACGACAGCGACCAATGCCTGGGTCTGCCTGTCAATGGCAGTGGTCACATCCATCCGCATTTGGACCATCTCTGCAAGGATCATTGCACTGTCCCTGCTGTGCCACTCCACAGCCACACACAGTGCCTCCACGGATGTTGCAACCCGCATCTGCTGCTGTACTGATGCCCGCAGCAGGCGGGTGTGCTCGTCAAATGGGTCATCTGCCACATCGGCAACCTGTCCCCCAGGTTATGGAAGGGCCTGATGCTCAACACCCCTTGAGGGTGGGCACTGTTCACCAGGACCAGGTATGGGAAAGTCAACAGGTGGTGTGCATATGCCACCACCGAACCCTGTACCCCCAGACCCGGTGTGTGACTGCTGCTGCTGCCCCTCCGCCTGCTGTGCCCAAGGGACCAGTTGTTCCACTGCTGTGTCCGCAACAGTGCCAGAGATCTGCACAGCCACCGGTGCTGCCCCACCGGTGCTGACAGGCACAGCCTGGGACTGTGCTGACGTGCTGGCACACACATTGGAACCAGCTAGGTCCATGGGTGTGAGCTGTCCTGCTGTGTGTCCATTATGTGACACACACGTGTCACTGCCCATAGCAGTCGTTGCATCATCAATGGTGCAGGTTCATGCCACAGCCACAGCCACAGCATGCTGGCATGCTTGCATGCCAGACCGCTGAGACACAGGAAGGGCACCCCCCCACACCTGACTCATCGACATCGGAGATGGCAGCCAGGCATGCACACTGGTGCAATGCATGCCGGCTACCAGAAGAGGTGGATGGACCCTCCTCCAACTTTGGCTGGATGTCCATAGTGCATGGGCCCACCACCACAGTCCCCTGCAGATGCACAGGATCTGTAACAGAAAGTGAGAACATATTAGTGCATGGGATCAACCTCCCCCCCGACCATGTCATACCGTGCAGTGATGGGCTACCACCTGTCTGGAAGCCACCTTCTGGAACGCCCCTCGATGGCACTGCGCTGCATGGATGCAGCAAGACGGTCCTCCACCAGGGTCAGCTGCACCACCTCTGGCTGGCCCACACCTGTGGCAGCGCATGCCGCCCTGAGGGCTGCCACCTTCTCCTTCACCCATCTCCTGTCAGTCCCCATCTTCTTCTTACATTCCTGCACGGTGTGCTGGTGGCTTCCGTGCAAGTTTACGGTGTGAGCTACCCCCTCCCATGCAGCAGCACGGGCCTGAGGGGTGCCCCGCCGTCCACTGAGTAGTGGCTCTTCATCCAGGTAGGCCTCGAAGAGTGCCTCTGTTTCAGCCTTTGTGAAGTTGGGCCGCCTCTTCCGCCTACCATCATCCTCCTCACCCAATCCTTGCTCGGCCATGTCACGGTCTGTATGGGTGGAAGTGGACACCTGTGACTGTGCAGTTTACAGCATTATCCCATGGCCATAGTCCATAACATCACACAGCATGCAACTCACCTATCACCTGCAGTAACCGAACATGGCCACTGCAGATCAATGTCGCACATTTATAGCGCAATGCATGCAAATTAGGAGTGGAGCAACTTTAATGAGATGCAAATCATGCCACTGCGCCATTGATTGGCTGATCAGATGATTTGCATATGACGGCTGAATATCGCGCTGTTGCGCTTTGCGCAATACAGTTGAGCCAGCTGAGCCAATGGCACAGTTCTGTGACTGCATAGGACACCACACTGCACATGCCCAGGTAGCTTATGCAGGCATCTGCCGCGCTGATGATGTGCTGTGCGCGATCGTCAATTCAGGACACGGCCACCATTGTGCCAGTGGCGTTACAGTGCTGGTCACCACATGGCACTGTGGCACAACTGCACAATAGTCCACTGTGGCACTGGCATGCAGGCGACCGATCACGCTGGACATGTAGACGTCTGATGGCACTGTGCATGGCCTTGCGCCACAGACATGACCTTGTGCCCGACCTTTGCCCCCTTGGCGCTGTACATCTGGCATGTGTGCAGCTCTATCGCTCTGTTCGGTAACAGCATGATAGGGACCAACGGCGCTGTATGAACAGCGCGATAGGGACAGACGGAGTTGTATTGCATAACATTTCCATGTGGGGCTGCTGCGCTGTGGAGCGCCATATTGCCTACTATCAACCTGTGGACATGGCATGCAGGAGAGCTCCCCAGTGGAGTGGCTTGGAGGTGGCCAACCTAGTGGCTGTGGTGGAACCTCACTATGGGCCACTGTTTTGGGGGGGAACCCCTAGACATGGCCCGCACCCAAGTGTGGCAGCAGGTGGCCACCGAGCTGGAGCAGGTCACAGGGCGGCGCCAAACAGTGGAGCAGTGCAGGCACTACTACAGTGACCTGTGCAGGAGGGAACAGGCACTGCTGGCATGCCTCAGGTCCCGTGCTGGGAGGGGCATTGTGCCTAGGCCAGGTGGGTGAGCTGTCTATGCATCTGTATTGTCCACAGGGGTAAAACTGTGTCTTGTGGCCAGAGCATGAGGGAGGGTAGGTCCATGGTTGGCTGTGACAGTGTTTGCAGGTGTGTGATGTATGGGTCTGGCTGTGTGGGCAGGCACACTCATTGGGGCAGGGGGCTGTCTGCTTTTGGATCTCACTAATGTGTTTCTCAACGTTTGTTTCCCACAGGCATGGAGGAGCAGAGGAGGGCCTGAGCTGAGGTGCAGAGGGGTGCTGCGGAGGTGGCCGGCAGGGCTGGCAGCGGTGTGGGCCCACAACAACAACAGCAGCAGCAGCCACCGCAGCAGCAGCAGTGGCTTGATGAGGGTGAGTGTCATTACATCATGGATGCTATTGCGTGCTATGGGGGGAAGGGCATGGCCACCATCCATGGACAACACTGCCATGCACGCAACATGTGACAGCACTGTCCAGTGGCACTGCATGTCTGTGAGTGCATCACTGGTGGTCCATGCATGCACTGGGCACATGGCTGTGGCACTACCTTCCCACCACGTAGCCATGTCACTGTACTGCCTTGGTTGTGCTGTGCTGGGCATGGGTTGGGTGTGTGTGCAATGGCACACATGGCTGTTGCTGCCTGGTTGGGCTTGGCGTGTGCACGATCACTGTGAGTGTGTGCAGTCCATCACAGGGGCAGGGCACTTGGCTGTATGCCATGCATATTGGGTGGGCTTCAGGGTTGTGTACAGTCATAGCCATTGATTCTGTTCCCTTGCCCTAGGTGTCTGGGTCCTGTGCAGAATAGAGCAGGCCATCCACCGCCTGCTGGTGCTGTCTCATGAATCCCTACGCATCCTCAGGGAGATGAACCAGAGGGGTGTGCAACGCCGGAGAAGACCACTGGGTCCAAGGCAGCCAGCCGATCTGCAGCCGGTGTGGTGTCTTGGGGTTCCAGTGCTGGGTGTGCTGTGCACAGGAGGGGGCTGTGGTACACTTGGGTTGTCTGGCCCCTTTGTATGGCAGTCTCTGCTTGCCAGAGGGTGTGCTGGGGTGCCATGGCCCAGCTGTGCTTGGTAGGCTTGTCCCCATGGGCCAGTGGAAATTCCGTGCCTCCACCAGTGATGCTGTGCTTCGGGTGTGAGGGTTTGTTGTTAGTTCTGCAGTGTGTTCCTGTGCCCATCTGTGGCATGGGTGGTGGGCCCCTACCTACCTCCCTGGTTGTGCAGTTCCATTGCTCTGCTGCTGGGGGGGGCCCCCTGCTTGTGCTATGGCGCATCTCGACTGCTCAGCTGGACTGGCCTTGTTGCGCTATGGCACAACATATGTGCTCAGCTTCCCCTTCCTGATTGCACTATGGCGCAGGTTGTGTGATATTCAGACGTTGGCTGGTTGCACAATTTGACTTGCTCCACATTTGAATATCACGTCTGTTGCGCATGTGCGCAATTGACTTGTGCTTGCTCCTGCTATTGTGCACATTTTGGGTGCAGTTTGAATATCTGGCCCTACATGTTTTTCTGTGATAAGAATGAGTTTTTGGCAATGAAAATGATTGGAAGGATGAATGATAAAACAAATGATATATTGTAGTTTCACATGTAGATATTCTGTGAATGCTCTGTATGAATAGGGTCCTTTCCACTTCTACAAATAATGCCTGTGGTAAAAAAAAAAAAGACCATTCCAGTTGTCATATTTTGTTATCTGATCATAGTTTTTTACTTAAATGTTGTCCAGTTTGGGGGATACATTGAGTGCTCACATGCTCTTAAATTAATTGTATTATATAATTCACTCTTTTGGCTGCATATGTCCGGGTTACAAAGAAGTTCTGATGTCACAGCCCTTTGTTTGTTTCACCAGTCAGTTTGGGAGGTGTAAAGTGTGGCCATTAAGAACATTAGGAGTTAATCAACTTAATATTTTCTGCTCTAAATTTAAGTATGGTATTTTAGTGCTGTGAAAGAAAACAATTTTATACCTTTATATCTTCTCATGTGTTCCTTTTTGTTTGTCCTATTTAGAACATCACATTGCCTTTTAAGTGTGCATCAAGAGAACTGCCATTTCTTGGCGATGGAGCTCTTATAAAGTGAGTGCAATGGGGGTGGGGGCATTGTTCTGAAGTGATCTCTTCCTCATGATCCGTCAAAGAGTTGACTTCTGCTATGTCAATAGTGAGGTGAAAAACTTTGGTCTCCTGTACAGATCGCAATTGCCCATGTCCTGTTGATGTCATATTTTCTCATTTTTGCAATACATTCACCACACTGGCCAAAGGTTACAGTGCATGATACATTTATTATATCCACTACTTGGCACATGACTATGGCAGGGATCTACAGTATTGTATGTTTTCATGAAGATGCCTTGCTACTGTACATTAGGGGTCCACACCAATTTACTAATACAAAATTGAGTCTCAGCCTTAATATTTTTCAGTGTCTGCTTGCGGGGACTGAACACACAGTCTTTTTCACATGCAGCTTCAGAAGCATGCACACAATCCACTAAGCTACTGACACTACTTGGGAGAAGCTTAACATAAACAGTAGTTCAATTGTTTGGCACATTTCTCTGACCCATGTTTTAATTTATTATAAGAATATTTGCAAGCAACCAGGGATTTTAGCCCTTAGACATAGACCAATGCTCTTTTTCCAGGTGCTTCCCAGGAGCACAGGGAGCTTAAGTTATTTCTTAGGGTCACACAGGTTCCATCTTCACATGATACGCAGCTGCATAGCTGCAGTATACATGGTATCATGTACCCATTGTCTACAGCAACAGGCAGATGTAAAGTTTGGGATTCAAAAGTGTCCATACACTAAATTTTACAGATCTTGCTAATATTCACAGACTGGAAAGTTATGAAACAAGCTGGTAAACAGCTTTGCTCTTGATTGCTATTGTTACTGTAATTGTATACCAAATATGAAAATAAGAAATAAAAAAAAATAACCTTTGCCCACCCCAATTCAGTGGATATCTGGAGGAAAAAAAATTATTTTGCTGTGTTGTGTTACTTTTCTGCTGCTTTATATCAAAATAATGGAAAAAGTGAAACCAATGGAAGGACCAGCTTAAGTGATTTCTTAGGGTCACATAGGTTCCATCTTCACATGACACACAGCTGCATAACTACAGTATACTGTACATGTGCCCTACAAAGTGAGCCTTAGAATCACTGAAACTTAAATATTATTTCTGTTGCCCAAGAAAACTTCACTATCAAAACAAAGAACAGTTGAATAAAGGTAATCTAGATTCAAAGTACAGTAGCGTCCATTTCAGTGTACTACACTACTTAAATGGGTTTATAAATGGGAATAATCTGTAGTCTGCATAGTGTTACACAATGTTGGACACTCTTTGCATCAAATATCAGATGCACATTTTAAAATGGAGCTTGGCCAGCTCCGCTTTAAAATACATATCTAATATTTGATGAAACGATTTGTTAACATTTTGTGTAGCATATACAGTGCCAGCCAGGAACACCATTTCCTGTGGTAGGGAGTGTCTAAATAACAATAAACATAGAAAGCAAGGTGATAATGTGACATATTTCATTTAGAATTTGCCAAACCATCTAAGGAGACCATTTAATCATATTATCAAAACTTCTTTTGGATGCCTATTAAACCCTTACATTTGCACAGTAAAACAAATAAAAAAAAAATTAGGATTTCAGCCCTTAGACTTAGACTGATTAATCACCACGTGATTACCAGGAGCACAGGGAGGTTAAGTCATTTCTTAGGGTCACGCAGTAGGCATGTGGAGGTTGTGAGCCTGAACTACAGGTCTACTGGATGTTCCAAGCTGGTTCATAGCTTCTTGCTCTATTCTCTAGCCCCATTGTCTACATTGTGTGTGTGCATGTGTTCATACTGCACCTACTGCATAAGTGTGTAATATTCTAGATGCCTTTTCTACAGTTTATCTTTAACCATACTTTCCCCCAATTAGACTATTTTCTTTTCTTATGGATGAGGGTGGATGCTAAAGCAACACACCTTTGATAGGGAGCAAGTGCAGACCAAGACACTAAAATCGATCAATAAATATATATAATTTGTCACTAAACTAACAGGGAAAGACCAAGAAACTACATTCAATCAATAAATATATATCATTTGCTGCTAAACTAGAAGGGAAAGGCCAATACACTAAAATAGATCAATAAATATATACAGTTTGCCACTAAACTAACAGGGAAAGATCAAGAGATGAAATTCAGTCAATAAATATATACCATTTGCTGCTAAACTAGCAGGGAAAGGCCAAGAGACTAAATTCAATCAATGAATATATACTGTTTGCCGCTAAACTAACAGGGAAAGTCTTCTTTAATAATATCTAGTTGGACAACATCGGAAATGGGGGGCGCCAAACTAACAGGGAACTTTTTTTTACACTATGCCATCTGCTGGCAAATTAGTTTCAACAAGTGTGCAAATGACACTCCAGGCAGCAATCACCCTAAATGAGTGTTGTTTGCCATCTAGTGAGAAACTGAGGAAGTGTATTAAGCACCATCTGTAATGCCGCATTTTACACCATGTTACTGCTCCACTGCAACAGTTCCGAATTGCTTATCGGGGTACCACATTTGTAACACGTCACACACTGAGCTACCAGAAAACTTTTTAATAACTACCACTTTTTTTAAAGCAACAAAATAACCCACTCTCTTGCAGTGCAGCTCCATCCAACTAGTGCAGCTTACCAGCTGCAGCCTAACCCCTGCCGCGTGGCTTATTATGCTAATGCTCTAAAGTCACTCATTTAAAGATATAGCCCTAGATTACACTAATACTAATACACTGCTGAAAAACTAACATTACTAAATCATTTAACCATTGTACAAGCATGTAATCATTCACTGAGCACTCAGTCAGGCTGCTGGCCATGGAGGAGAGTGGAGGGCTATGCTGGTGGCCCACTCGGGGTCAGGGATTGCGCGGAAGAGTGGGGTGATAGGGTACTACTTGGTGGGGGTGGGGGTCCACTAGACACCAGGAATTTAAAATGATTATATATTTTTTTTAACATTGGGGTCAACGATCAGCGCTGGGCCACTAGACACCAAGGATCTAATATACAGTATTTTTTTTTTTTTACATCATGGTCGGGGGAGCGGGGTGGGACTGTTGTATCTGATGGGGGGGGTCCACTAGACACAAGAGATTTAAATACTGTGGCAAGCAATCATTGGGGGGTAACCACTAGACACCAGAGATTCAAATAAATGTTTTTACACTGTGGCCGGTGATTGGGGTGGGGGGACACTAGACACCAGGGCCCAGATATTCAAACTGCACCCAAAAAGTGCGTAATAGCAGGAGCAAGTGGAAGTCTATTGTGCCCATGCGCAAGAGACGCGATATTCAAAAATGGAGCAGGCAAAACTGCACCTACAGCCGACGATTGAATATCGCACCACCTGCGCCATAGCACAACTAGGGAGGGGAAGCTGAGCAGATCTGATGTGCCATAGCGCAACAAGGGATGTTCAGCTGAGCAGTCCAGAGGCGCCATAGTGCAACCAGGGATGCCCCCCAGCAGCAGAGCAATGCAACTGCACAAGCAGGGAGGTAGGGTCCCACCACCCATGCCACAGATGGGCACAGGAACACACAGCAGAACAGACATTGTCCCCCCACACCCTATGCACTGCACAACTGGGGGAGGGCTGGAATAACCACTGGCCCATGGAGACAAGCAAACAACCCACAGCCGGGCCATGGTGCCCCATCACACCTACCGGCAAGCTGTGACTGGCACACAAGGAGGGCAGACCACCCCATGCCACACCATCCCCCCAATGCAGAGCACACCCTACACCATGACCCCCAGACACCCCCATGAGTAGTGACCACCACTGCAGGAAACCCCATGCATGCCACCACCCCCATTGTGACACTGCAACCCTGTGCACCACAGAACCATGCAAGCCAGCCCCACCATGAGCACCCATCAGCGGGTGGCAGCACACAGCAATGCAACAACGGCAGACACAGTGCCACCACACACAGTCCCCCTGAGGTACTGCTGAGAGACCAACCATGCGTCGGCACATGAGCTACCCCACACGGGACAGGGTGTGCCCTTGACACCACCACCAGTGGTACAGCACCCTGCACAGTAGTCCAATAACACACCCTGACCCACCACTGGCCACAACAGCCAGCACAGACACCCACAGTGGTGCATGGAAGCAGGCACCACACCGGATGCCACACAGTGTAGGGACAGACACCCACCCATACCCAAGGGCACAACAACACAGGGATGCAGTGGTGGAACCAAGCCCCAGGTGTGGGCCCATGTAAACTGTGTACACACAACCCACAGTCCTCCATGGCACTGGAGTGCCAGCCACACCCTGGCTGTACCATGCTCCCTCCCGCCGGCTCTTCCCAAGCACGGCAGCGTTTCCTCTGGGCCTGTGGGGCAAACATGGAGAGAGGAACATCAGTACAATCCTGTAGCAAAGTCCCCCTGCCCCCAGGTGTGTGCCTCCACCCAGCCATACCCACCCACCCCACACCCTGTGAACACCACCACAGCCAACCCCGGACGGTCCCTCCCTATGTGCTGGACACATACAACACTGTTACCCATATGGACGATAAAAGTGTGTTGACAGAACCCCTACCTGGCCATGGCACCATGCCCCTCCTGGCACATGCCCGCAGGCGTGCCAGTAGTTCTGGTTCCCTCCACTGCAGGTCCCTGTATCGGTGCCTGCACTGCTCTGCACTCCTCCCCCATCCAGTGGCCTCCTCAAGGGCAGTGGCCACCTCTTGCCACACCTGGGTCCTGGCCCTGTCCAGGGGCACCTCCCTGAACAGAGGCCCATAGTGTGGCTTCACAATGGCCACTAGGTTGTCCAGTTTAATAGCAGACCACTGGGCTGCCCTTCTGTGTGCCATTCTCTGTCTTCTAGTTGGCAATATGGCGCTCTGCAGCGCAGCTTCCCATGTGCAGATGCTGTGCGGTACAGCGTTGCCATTCCCTATCATGCTGTCACCGAACAGCACGATAGAGGTGCACCCATGCCTGACGCATGGCACCAAGGGGGCAAAGGTCGGGCACAGGGTCAAGAGTCTCTGGTGCATGGACAAGCACAGCACCATTGGAATGCATCAGGGCAGCACATGCTGCAACAGGTGGGGGACAGCCGGAGGTGGTACAGCTGACCCCACAGGAGGAGAGGCTTGAGGGAAGCATGCAGTGCAGTGCCATTGAGGGTGTTTCGGGTGGTGGCTTCCAGACGGGTGGTGGCCCATCACTGCATGGTAAGTCATGGTCTGTCTATGGGGGGGCAGGGTAGGTCACATGCAGTAACACGATTTTGCTTTCCCTTACAGATTCTGAGCATCTGCATGGGTCAGCGGTCGTGGGCCTGTCCACTGAGGACAGTCAGCTGGAGTTGGAGGAGGGCCCATCCACCTCCACAGTATACGTGGATCATTGCGACAGTGGGGCCGCCTGGCCGTCCGCACTGATGTCATTGTAACAGGTGCAGAGGAAGCCCTGCCTGTGTCCCAGCATGCTGGCGTCCACAGATGCCAGCATGCTGTGACTGTGGCCGGTGCAGAGTCTGTCACCAGTGATGATGACGCTAACACCATGGGCAGTGACACGTGTGTGCCACGGGATGGCCACACAGCAGGGCAATTCATGCCCATGGCTGTGGGTGGTGCTGCTGTGGAGGCCTGCGTGTCAGCACAGTCCCAGCCTGTGCCTGTTAGCACCAGTGGGGCAGCGCTGGTGTCTGATCAGGACAGTGGGACTGTTGCAGCCACTGCAGCGGCACCAATGAGCCCTTGGGAGTGGCAGCCAGAGGGGCAGCATCAGCAGTCAGCCAATGGGCTTGGAGGTACAGGGTTCAGCGGCAGCATCTGTGCACCACCTGTGGACATGCCCAGACCTGGTCCTGGTGTGCAGCACACACCCTCAAGGGGTGATGATCATCATGGCCATGCACACCCTGAGGGACAGGATGCTGAGGAGGCAGATGATCTCTTGGATGAGCACACCCGCCTACTGCAAGCATCAGTCCAGCAGCAGTTGTGGCTTGCCATGTCCGTGGATGCACTGCGTGTGGCTCTGGAGTGGGCAGAGGAGTGTCGCAGCAGGGACACCGCATTGATCCTGGCAGGGATGGACCATTTGCAGGAGGATGTGACTGCTGCCATTGACAGGCATGCACAGGCATTCACTGCTGTCATTGCCACAATGGGCACACAGTCAGGTGCCCATGCATCGTGGACACCACGCAGTGCACTGTCCACTCCCCGTTCCTGGCAGCATGCAACTCCAACCCTGTTGACAGCGGGTTCAGCTGTGGGCATCCCAAGCACTCCTGGCGCAGGCATGTTCGGTGTGCTGCAGACCCCTGCGTGAGCATGGTTGCATTCATGCAGTGGAACCCCGGGGGACCATCAGTGCCATCCCATGAGGCCAGTGGTCAGCCTGTCAGTGCTGGCGGGTCTCAGTGGGGCCGCCCATGCATCCGTGGTGGCCGGGACACTGTGTCACATGACAGACCTGTCTCCCAGCATGGCTACTGTTTGGTGCTGCCCTGTGTGCATTGTGTGTTTCAGTGGGCAGTGCACGGGTGGGTAGCCAGCCCTGCACACGGACACACAGTCCACCTGCACACCCTCCCAGCAGCTGTCCGCAGTTGCGTGTGCATGATGATGCCTGCATTGTGCTGCACACCAATGTGCAATGGTGCTCAGCATCTGACACACGCACATGGACAGGCAGTGGGTATGGTGGCCTGTGGACATGTGTGTTGCTAGGGTTGGCATTCTGAGTCGATGTGCCTCCTGCCCTCTGTGCAAGTTTGGTGCATTGTGTGTGCGTGTGTGTGTGTGTCCGTCTGCATAGCATGTTAATCCTCACCCATCCCTGGTTGTGTGTGTGCTTCTGTGCCCTGCCACTTCCCTTGCCGGCATGCACCCCTTGTGTGTGTCCATGCGTGTGTGTGGGTTGTGCCTTAGCCACTGGTGGTTGCACATGGCCCCATGACTTACCTGGGTTGGCTGAAGTGCTCCTCCATGATTGTGTCTCGGTGCAGCTGTGCGGGTGTCCCGTCAGCCAAGGGGGGGCTGCCCATCATCATCGTCACCAGCATCCTCATCGTCCCCATCGCTGTCCCCCTCTTCGACCTGTACGGCTATCCCACATTCATTGGCCATGTTGTGCAGGATGCAACAGGTCAGGAATATCCCACAGGCCTTTGAGGGGCTGTACTGTAGGGCACCGCCAGAGGTGTCCAGGCAATGGAAATGTGCCTTCAGCATCCTGAACACCCGCTCGATGACATTACATGTGGTGGTGTGTGCCTCATAGTAGCGTTGCTGCGATGGGGTCGCCGGCCGCCAGTAGGGTGTGAGCAGCCGGGGATGGAGTGGGTATGCATTGTCACCCGTGTGTAGAGGGTGGAGGTTAGTTTGGTGATCAGCATCACCCTGCCCCGGGTCATGTGGGCCCCTACCCATGTCACCTCTGGCCATGCCCCCCCAGGCCCTATGATTGTCCATGTGGTTTGCATACTCACCCACTAGGTGTCCAGTGGGGATGTCCCCACTCTCAAATCTGTGGCACAGCTTTGACTGGTGCCAGTTGAAGGCATTGTGTTCTCCTCCAGGGTGCGTGGCACAGACATTGATTATGCACCCCCTGGCATCGCACACCACCTGGCAGTTGATGCTGGCATAGCCCTTGCAGTTGATGTGTGCGGCCCCCTTGCGGCCAGGTGGTGTGTGTATGCCTACAAGGGTGCAGTCTATTGCCCCTAGCATGCCAGGCATACGTGCTACCCTGTGGAACTCCTGTATGTTTGCTGTGCGCTCCACTGCTGTGCTGGGGAAATGGATGTACTCCGTAGCATGTGGCAGCAGTGCGCTGAGGAATTGGGTGAGGTGGCATGACGTGGCCGACTGGGTTATGCCTGTGGTGTCCCCAGTTGGTCTCTGGAAGGTACCTGTGGTGAGCAAGCACATGCAGGCTGTTACCTTAGTCTCCACTGACAGGGCATGGCTCCGTCGTGTGGGTGCCTGCATCACATCACTGCACAGCTCACAGAGCCGCCTCAGAATTGCCCTATTCAGGTGGTACTGGCCCACAATCTCAGTATCGGTGTACAGCTCAAAGCTGGTGCTGGCTTGGTACTGCCTGTTGGGGGCATACCGCTGACAGGCCCTTCCACGGCCATGCCCTCCTGCTACCCACCTTCTCACCCCCCTCATAATGGCCTCCATCTGGAAGGTGGCACTGGCCATGTCCCTGGCTTGTGTTCACCCCCCCCAGCAGCTGCTGCTGTATTCCCCCCACTCTCCTCCCTGCTACTTCCCCTGCACCGGGAACTCCTGCCTGTGGTGGCCTCTGTGCTGTGTAGCACTTCCCCCTTCTGCACTAGCTGTGGCTCCCCACACTTTCCCTATGCCTGGGTGTTCGGAGTGCCCTTTCCCAGGCCTGCCCTGTTTGTCCCTCCTGCCCTGTCTGTCTGCCTGGGGTTCTGCCTCATGTGGCTTCCCTGTAGCGTTCTTGCACCTCTCCCTTGCTCCTTTTTATTTTGGCTCATTTCCGCTATGGCGCAACTTCCGCTTTCTCTCCTATTGCGCATGGCGCAAGTCGTTGAATATCGCAATGCACCATTTGTGCATGGTTCCTCCCCCCCTTCAGTTGCGCATATCTTCATTATCATTGCGCTGTTGCTCAGCATGCTTTTGTGGGTGCAACTGCCTCCTGCTGAATATCGCAGAATGGCGCAATTTCAGACTTGCGGAGGCGAAACCCTATTGCGCATGGCTCAACTCTTTTGAATATCTGGGCCCCAGGATTTAAATAAAAAGAAAGTTACACTTTGGCTCATGTTCGGGGGGAGACCACTAAACACCAGGGATTTAAATGCACAGTATGGAATTTTGCCTGTGAAGTTCCACACTTTGCGGACGACCTGCACTCAGTGAATTGGTGAATTTTGCTTAGTGACTTTCGCACCATCCTTGCAATAATTTGCTGAGTGAATTTTGTTAATTCACACATCTCTTCTTAAGGTTAGCTGGGTGGTTAGTGTACAATGTGATCATTTGACTGATTATACCACAGCATATTTCACAGTAGAGACCTGACATTCTGTTGCCCCCATATTCTGAGCCAGCCACAAGCACAGTGCAGCCTCTTGTGCTGCACCGAATATAGACCATGGTCAGCTTTGAGCAACATTCAGCCAATTAGCATGCAACAACAGAGCATGCTAACTGACTGAATATCAGGCCATGTTGATGCAGCACTAAGTGGGTATGCACTGCTCTGACATGGACCAAGGCTGCATATGGCCCACAGGAGATAGTGCTGCTCAAAACAGGATAGCACCAGGGCTCCTGTGGTCCATATTCAGCCCAAGCATGCAGATGAGCTCATTGAGCATGCAAGGAGCTATGGGTTCATCTGCATACCCAATATGAGTTCATTTGAATGGGTGCTGCAGACCCCTAGCACCAACTGGTAACACATCCCTGGTAGCCTAGTGGACCCGCTCCCCTGATCTCATCACTGAGCAAGTGTGTGATGTGGATATGGCAGGATCTGCTAGATAAATAGTGTTTGCTGTGGGTGTGTAGGGAACAAAAATAGCTTGTTTTTTGCTAGGGGAGTTACTGAAAATATGAGTGTAACTGCAATTAACTGTGTGGGAGATGGGAGGAGGGTGGTTAGAAGCAGTGGAAGGATAGAGGGAGGGTGCAGAGTCAAAGAAGCTGGAGGGATTGGTGGACCCTGAGGCCATATGGCTGCAGTCCTTCTATAGGGAGGGTGTAGTCCCTATTTAATACCCACAATCCCAAGCAACCCTTCACATGAGCAAACCAAAGTATGAGTGCCAAGAAGCAGGAGTGTGGCATCTACCTCAGTGACATTTGGGGCATAGGCAAGATGTCCACAGAGAAGACTGAATGTTGCAGGATACACTCCTAATAGGACAGCAGGTAAGGCAAGGGGGGAAGGGGGAAGTAAGTCAGGGTTTGATAGAAATTGTAGCTGTTAACAATGTATGCTAATGATGACAGCAGGAAGAGTTGGATCTCTGGTAGCCAAGCAGGAGGGTGGGAAACCTTACATAATGGTGCACCTGGGTACAAATGACCCTGCAAGATGTGAGGTGTGGTTGGCACAGGAAAGTTTCTGGGATGTAGGGAAAATCTGCAGTGAGGCTGGGAGATCTGTAGCCTTATTGCAGGTGCTAGCATTGCAAGGAAGATTTGGATTGCGAAATTCAGTGACAACCCCTAGGAAGACTGTACCCCTGATTTACTTAACAGGTGACATTGGCATTTTAGGGTTGATGCTGTAATCTCAACCCCAAATGTTGCATTAATGCAGTTTATTGCAAAGAATTTCCTTACTTTTGGAGATCTAATGGTATCCTAATTTTCTCGTTGGAGTGCAGGGCTCTCCAGGCCCTGTGCTCCAATGCATCCATACTTTTTTGAGATAGTGTAATCACTTGGTATTACTTGGTAGTAGTAGACAAAAGGAGGCCATAGGCTCATCTTGATTGTCTCCCAATCCTATTGCTGTTGAACAGTAGCCTGACACTGGGGTGCCAAATCCCTAGTGTTAGAATATCCCCTAAAAGAAAGAAAACCCATCTCTCAATGTTTTTTTCACCTGTAAAAGAGAAAATGGTCCCTTGCCAATCTGGCCCCCCATACATACCCCAAAAGGTACAATAGATTGTCTTTGTAACATGTGGTGAGACATACTTCTCTTCCCTTGAAGACTGTATCACTATAAGGAACTGGCTTGGAGCTGTACCTTGTGGTTTGGACAGGATGCAATGGGCTGGGTAGAAGAGGTGGGCATTAGGGTTGACGATCCAAGAAAGACCCCACCATTGATTCTCCAAAACTTCAGAAACCTAAAATCCTATTTTTTTCCTCTTTTGTTGTGTGGTTCTTGTATGTATGGGTGGGGAATTAGGGTTGTAATCCTAACACCATATTTCCATGTGGCATTAAGTTTAACACTAGCTGGTGAATTAATAAAGTTGTTTGCAGAGAATTCAATTAATATAATGCTTAAATCAGCAGTGCAATGAAACTGGGTAAAAAAACTTGACTTCACCTTTTTTTTTTCACTATAAAAAAATCCTAACCTCTTCCACTTTTACTTGGTGGTAACATTTTCTAATTCCACCAAAATGTGAGTATTTTATAAATATTTTTAATTTAGCATTTTTCTCAAGGAAAATAAGATGGCTGACACATTTGATCTTAAATAGCACTGAAGACCTGGGAAGGGTTAGGATCGAGAAAATAAAGTCATGGTGCACAGGATATGAGGTGCCTAGAAAAATAGATTTGGCAGGTATTCTAACATTGTTATTAGCTGTAACTGAAACTAGTTTTTTGAGAAAACATTGTTATTGCAGTAATGCTTTAATATTCAAAACTCTAAACTCACTGTGTGGCTTAGCACTCTATGATTCTTAAGATGGTCTTATACTCAGATTATGAGATTCTTGAGTTACTTTGTTATAATAAGTAAGGCATGAATGGGACTATGCATGCATTCAGCTGGGTCAAAAGGTCTCTTCTGCAGAGCCAGGAACTGCAAATGAGCCAATATGTATGTACAGTACATCAGCAAAATACTGTTGTATTGCCAGATGGGTTGGCAGGATATCTTGAGGGCTTCAAGGACTTTGAACAAAGAAGAATGTGTTTACTACCATGAAGATCATTGTACTTAACCATGAACTTCAGAGTCACTTGGGAGTGTTGGGCTGACCTGATTATGGAGCATTAGGGTCACTCTTGTTCCATATAGGCAAATCTCCATCTAGAACACTGAACCGGATATGAAACAGGACTGGACCTCTAAGGATGAAAGGAAGAGTCTAACCCACTATATAAAATTCAAGTGCAACTGAAGCCTTTAAGGAAATCTATAGAAACATAATATTTAGACAAATAAAACTTGTGTTCGAAGTATTTTCTTTAATAGCTTTCTTCTTGTTCTTGGTTATTACAGACATTGTCATGTAACTAAGTCCTTGAACTTTACAGTTCATCTACTCTTGCTCTGAATTACCCACTTGAAGTCACAATCCTCTCATTGTAACATCACAATCTGCTGCCAAGGAAGTGACTGTGATATCACAAGCAAAAGATAGTGACTTCAGGTTGGGGAAAATGCAACCAGAACCAATGAAGGGTAAGAGACTAAGGTCCAGTTTACATGGAAATCTTCCTAGTAAGAAAGAACATGTGACAGAGAAATGAAGAAATATATACTGTACATATACATATATTATAGTGGCGCATTAGCAATGCTACAGTCAGAGTTAGAAACATAGAAACACAGACTTTGACAGCAGATAAGGGCTGTTTGGCCCATCTAGTCTGCCCATATCCTATGTATTGGATAAGCTGCAGATTCTAGTTAACCAACAGCCTACTTCTTCCTACACCCAAAAGATTTGCCATATGTCTGCCCATGCATTCTTGAATTCCCCAATGTTTTTGATCAGACATCCTCCTCAGGAAGCATTCCATGCATCTACCACCCTCTCTGTGAAAAAAATACTTCCTCACATTGTCCCTGAGCCATGCCCCGTCTTCAAATTGTGTCCCCTTGTTCTTGCACATCTCTTTTTCTAAAAGATGCTACCCTCTTGGACTTTGTTGATTCCCTTAGGGTACTTAAAAGTTTCTATCATGTCCCCCCTCTTCCTCCTTTCCTCAGGGGTATACATATTAAGCTCCTTTAGTCTCTGTTTGTGTGGCTTCTGTTGCAGACCCTGTACCATTTTAATTGCCCTCCTCTGGACTGCCTCCATCCTGTCTATGTCCTTGTGGAGATGGTGTCTCCAGAACTGCACACAGTACTCCAGATAGGGTCTCACCAACTGTCTTTACAGCTGGATAACAACTTCCTGTTTTCTGCTGGTGATGCATCTTCCTATGCATCCCAGTACCTCCCCAGCCATCCCTACTGCCTTCTCACATTGCTTGCTTACCTTTAGGTCATCTGATATGACTACCCCAGGGGCCCTTTCCATTTTTGTTACAACCCCCCATTGTGCACACTTCCCATTTTTTTTCCCTAGGTGCATTACTTGACACTTCTTTGCATTGAATCTAAGCTGCCATACTTTTGACCATTGCGCCAACCTTGCCATGTTCCTTCTCATCCTTTCCATCCCCCTTCTGTATCAACCCTGTTGCAGATCTTTGCATCGTCTGCAAAGAGGTATACTTTTCCTTCCAGCCCATCTGCAATGTCACTTACAAAGACATTAAGAAGGACCGGACCCAATACTGAAACGTGGTACCCCACTAGTAACCTCCCTTTCTTTGGCGTGGACTCCATTTACTATTACCCTCTGTGTCCTGCTGTCCAACCAATGTTTTACCCAGGCTACCACTCTGGGACCTACTCCCAGGCTGGCTAATTTGTTTATTAATCTTTTGTGTGGGACTGTGTCAAATGCCTTGCTAAAGTCTAGGCAGGCCATGGCCACAGCCCCTAACTGGTCTACTACTTTGGTCACCCAGTCAAAGAAATCTATTATGTTCATCTGACATGACCTTCCTGTTGTGAATCCATGCTGCCTTGGGTCCTGTGCTCCTCTGGCCTCTAGGTACTCAACAATTCTTTCTTTCAGAAGCAATTCCATCATTTTCCCTACCACTGAGGTCAAGTTAACAGGTCTGTAGTTTCCTGCCTCTGCTTTGCTCCCACTTTTGCGAAGGGACATCACATCTGCCTTTCTCCGGTCCTTAGGTACTACACCATCCTCCCAGGATTTGTTAAAAAGGGTGGTCAGGGGACCACGTGATGTCTATGGAGGGGTAGCTGCTGTTTACCGGAGCTCCCGCACCAAACCGGTAATCCTGCTGTTTTTCGTCCACCTAACTCCCTTATTTTTACACTTCTGTGCATTCAACTGTGTCGTCTGTCGAATTTAATCTCTTTTTGGAGCTCCGATCTGGGGAGAAATGCAAGGCGACGATCAGAGTCGAAGCGGTTGCTCGCCTGAGGCAGCCTCACTACACCGAGGAAGAGGGTACTTGACGGCAACACCAGGAGTGATTTAGCCACCATCAGGAGGCATTATTTAAATTGTTGATGAAATGGCTGATATTAAACCAGCTCTTACACAACTTGCACACAGGGTGACTGATTCAGAGGCTCATATCATCTGTGGAGCGAGCACTAGACAAATTCAAACCCATTTACTGATACCAAGAAAGCTGTAGCTAAATTGGAAGAAAGAGTGGATGACTTGAGAGGCAGTCATGCAATAATCTTGTATTACTTGGTCTACCAGAGGGGGAAGAAGGCTCTAACATGCTGTTTTTTTTACAAAAATTGCTGAAGAAATCTGCAGGCCCCTCACCAAATGGGCCAGAATATATTATTGAGAGGGGGCACCGAGCCCTAAGAGCTAGACCACCAACGACAGAACCACCACGGCCCATAATCTTCAAACTGCTTAATTTCCTGGACAGGGAACACATTTTAAAAGAGACCAGGAAACTATCTTCCTTTCAATGGGAGGGTAACAAGCTTCGCTTAGTCCCGACCTGACCTGGAAGATGAGGCAGACCAGACTTCCTTTCGCCCCATCACCTCGAAGCTGTGGGCGAGGATTACGCCACCGTATGTTATATCCAGCAAAGCTTGAGGTTACAACTAAGGTGGGAGGAAACGATATGAATCTGTGGAAGAGGCTCTGAACTCGCTCGGAACACTGATGCCAGACTTGTTTGCAAAGACTGAGTTATGAGACGTCTTATGCAGACTCTGAGGGCCTAGTTGCTACGAGTGAAAGTACGCCTGGCCTGCCACGTCAACATATGGAACTGTGAACTTTATTTTTGGTCAAAAATATAAAGGTTTCATGGGCTTTTCTTAAAAAAAAAAAAAAAAAAAAAAAGGGTAAAGAGGGAGGGGAAGAACACACATAAACTAGCATACCAAGATGGTTACTTTAGTTCAGGCTGAACTGTTGGACATATACATGTTATATCAGTTTCTTATAAATAGTTTCACTTCGGTTCTACCCAGGAGGAGGTTAAATTGATGTTACGCTATCAAAGTTTTGAAGTTACATATATTGTGGGGGTGCCTTAACCAGGCTTATTCATAATTTTATTGCCTTGACCTTGCGATAGTAGGTTTAGACGGCCCTAGTTGTATATCCTAAGAATTTGGCAGGGCGGGGTAATCGCATTTTTAGGAAGGTCCAGCGTATTGTTTGGCCCTGCCGAATAAAAGGCTATCCCCTCCACCTCCCCACTATATTGCTGGACACTTCTGCAGTGGCAATGTTTAATAGGCTGCGGCTGCTCCTTATTGGTATATTATTTGCCATCGTCTGTAATGGTGGTATCAGGAGAGGGTGAGGAGGCCTTAATAGTCAGGGGATTCCTATATAACAGGGCCAGCTTATCCCTTGTGGTTTTTCTGTTTCCCCTCCTATTCAGGAAGCATTGGAAGGGGATTATGCCTCTGATTGTTCAGTTTATAACCCCCTATATGATTTTTATTAATGCTCCTTATATTGTATATAGACCTTGATATATCAGCTTAATCTTGACAATTTAATACTTGTTCTGGGATAAGGGATGTTAACCAATTGTTTTTTCAGGATTGTAAGTCTTGAATTTGTTGTCAATTTAAGTAAAGAGAGGTGTAGGGAGCCCGACCTCTATAGCACACTTTGGATCAGTGCAAGAGGAGTTGGCTTAGGGCCTGGGGGGCCAGTGTTTATGGGTTTAGTAGGGCGCAGATTTTGTATTGGGGTTGTGGGGGTTGGTGTGGGATAGGTATGTTTTCCTTTTCTTTGGTGTATTGGGGGGGAAGGGCAGCTATCCGTACATTGTCTCATGGGCAAGCTCCGATTAATGGCACTTAATCTGAATCTTCTGTCTTGGAACATCAAGGGGGGGAAGGATAATCGCAAAAAATATGTAGTCCTAAACCATTTAGACCGCTATCAACCAGCAATTGTCTTTTTGCAGGAGACCCATGTCCTTTCAGGCCAACTCTCTTATTTTAGGAAAAAATGGGTAGGCCAAGTGTTTGGGGCGGGGTATACCTCTTCAAGCCGGGGTGTAGCTATTTTGATAGCCCGGGGGGTCCCTTTTGTACATTCGGACTCAATTGCCGATCCGAATGGTAGATATATTATAGTTTTAGGCAAGCTTGGAGGAAAATCCATAGTTTTGGGATCTATTTATGGTCCCAATATTGAGACCCCCTCCTTTTTCTCCAATCTGGCTATGCTTCTGTCTCCCTTTAAGGAGTTACCAATTATTTTGGGGGGTGACTGGAACCTTGTTCAGTCGAATAAACTAGATAGATCGACCTACAGGAAACCTTTTCTTGCGGTGGCACAAAAGGCATTGGCTGAATGCAAATCTTTTTTAGGCCTGACAGACCCATGGAGGCTATTCAATCCAACAGTCCGCGATTACACTTTTTTTTCACCGATTCATGGGTCCCTTTCTAGGCTGGATTACTTTTTAGTTAATTGCCAGGTTGTCTCCGAGATAAAGAAGGCTGAGCATCTCCCTAGGGTGATATCTGATCACTCTCCAATTAAAATTGTTTGGGCCCCCGTCCTCTATCCCGAATAGATCTTACTCATGGGCCCTAAACAACAACATATTTAAAGATGCTCAGACACTTAATCGTTTTCGTACCTTTTTGATAGAATCTATTAAATCTAATTGGGGTACGATCCTAAACACTGACCAGGCCTGGGCCGCCCTTAAATCAGTATGGAGGGGTGAGTTAATTAGAATAGCATCGGTGAGGAAAGCTAAATACAATTTGAAGTTATCCAACTATCTTACAATGATCAAGCACTTAGAGGCTATACCGGAACTCTCAAGGACCAGTGACCAAGAACAAGAGCTGGCCACAGCGAGAGCATGTTATATGGGGGCTTTGAATGATAAGGTTGTTAATATGTTAACTATATCTAAGGAGATATATTTGGGTCAGGGTAGTAAAGCCGGGAAATTACTGGCATGGCAGCTAAAACGTAAGGCTGTTTCCAGATGGGTTCCGGCCCTTAAAATCCTCGGATTCTGAAAACATGATTACTGACCCTAAAGGTATTCTACAATCTTTTGTCTCTTTTTATAGAGACTTATATTCGATTCAGCCCCCTACCGCACTTAGGTCCTCACAGATGCGGGAGTTCCTAGACGGAATATCACTCCCCAACTTCACAAGTCTCCAAAGCGAAATTAATATCCTCTATATCAAATGGGGAGATTATATCTGCCATTAATTCACTTAAAGCTGATAAGGCAGCAGGCCCTGATGGGTTCTCACCTCTTTTTTACAAATTATTTAAAGCAGAAGTAGCCCCACTGTTGTGCGAACTATTTACTTTCTGGTTTGATCATGGTGTGTGTGATACGTCTCTCTTCGAAGCCAGAATAATTCTGTTACCTAAGCCAGGGAAACCCACAGATTCTGTTAGCAATTACAGACCAATATCCTTGTTGAATTTAGATGTAATAATTTTTGTTAAGATATTGGCTACTAGACTTAAGAGTGTCTGGCTAGACTTGATCAGTACAGAACAAGTAGGCTTTGTGGAGGGTCGCTCCTCGGCAGATCATTTTAGAAAGTTGTTTTACTTAATGTCAACCCCAGAGATTTCTAAAGAGGATGCATCATTAATTTCTTTAGACGCGGAAAAAGCATTCGACCAAGTGGAATGGGAGTATATGTTTGAGGTTCTGGTTAGATTTGGCTTTCCCCAACAATTCATACAACTAATTAGGATTCTTTATTCGTGCCAACTACTAGAATACAATGCAATAACCTAATATCCGATATTTTTCCGCTGCTGAGGGGAACCCGTCAGGGCTGCCCGTTGTCACCTTATCTGTTTAACTTGTACCTAGAGCCCCTTATTAGGGCAATTAAGACAGATAAACAGATTTTTGGAATTAAAATTGGAGACCAGGAACACAAGCTGTCAGCATTCGCAGATGACGTTTTGTTACATATCAGAGATACAACTCTATCCCTACCCAGAGTCCTCACTTTAATTGAAAATTTTAGTTGTTTTTCTGGTTTCAAATTGAATCTAGCCAAAACGACCTTTTTTCCACTCTCGGCCACCCTTGTGAAAAGTTGGTGTACGTCTTTAGGTCTACAGTGGCAATCTAATTCATTTAAATACCTAGGCATTCAGATTTCCAAGAATTTAGATGACTTGGCCAAATTGAATTTAATACCTGTAGTTAAATCTATTAGTGAAGATTTGGACAGATGGTCAAAATTGCCATTGTCCTTTTCTGACAGAATCAATGTTGTAAAAATGGTAGTACTGCCGAGGATTCTTTACCCCTCCTTAACTTGAACATATATCTCCCTAAGTCCTTTTTTAAGAATCTATACAGGTACTGCTCAGACTTTATATGGAAAAATAAACCCCCACACAGAGCTTATCTTAAACTTTGTCGGCCACGCAAGTTGGGGGGCCTACAATTACCAGACTTTTTTAAATATTATTTAGCTATTCATGTAGCTAGAGCGGTTCAGTGGTCTGGAAAAATTAATACTCCCGCCATAGGTCTTGAGTTTGACAGAGCTATAGTTAAAGGAGTAAAGTTAGATTTAGAGTCCCTCCTCTATACCCCATGGATTAAAATACCGAATAAAATTAGAAATACCCCTATAGGATGGGACATTAGGGCTATTCATCAATTATACACCTGTTTAAAGATTAACCCCCGTTTCGACATGTCTCAACCCCTTTTAAAGAACCTTAACCTCCTAATTGGCAACCAGCCTATAAATCACTTTGCCTCAATATTCCCCAACTAAAATTCAATTGCCGATTTTTATGCGGTAATGCTTACTCCCACTTTCATCATTAGCAGTAAAATTCGAGGTTAGACCCCAAGCTATATTAAATTTGGTTCAAATTAGAAGCTGCATCCAGTCCTTTCTGAAGAATGGCAAGGGATCCAACCAGGCAGGGGACCTATGGATATACCTATCCGATGCCGGTTCATCAGGTAAATTGGTTTCTAAACTTTACCAAGGTATTATTAAAAAGACTGACTTTTATTCTTCTCCCATTCCCTTCCATTGGACTGTTAGTTTGTCTTTGAATTGGTCGGAATTAGTATGGGAGAAAATCTGGACAGATACGTATGCTTTTATTAAACAGGAAAGATTAAGAGAAATCCAGTTTAAATTACTGCATAACATTTATTGGTCCCCTGCTAGGTTGTCCCGATGGAATAATAACTGTTCTTCAGTCTGTGAGAATTGTAATGACCCTTTAGCTTCTACTTTTCACAAGGTGTGGTTATGCCCTAAAAGTAGGGCATTGTGGGATCTAGTTAAGTGGGGTTTGAGGCCATTTAAAGATCTCTCTAAGTTTTTCTCACCAGAGATTTGTGTGTTTGGGAGATACGACCTTATCCCAGGTAATGCCTCTAGAGTTCAGATGGCACTGGTGGTAATGGTTACTAAACTGGTGATATTACGTCACTGGCGGGAGATATGGATTCCTTCCTTTAAGGAATGGTGGGAGGTATTCATAAATGCACTATTTGTTGAAAGGACTGTATATTTGACCTCCAACAATCATCACAAATTTGACAAATATTGGAAGGGCTTTAACCAATGTTTGTGGGAAAAGTTCCTTTTGGTAAATGGCACTGTGTCACCTCGGTCTCATAAACCCCACTTAATCAATGTTTTCTCTTACCATTGCAGTTCTTCATCCCACATGGTGTTATCTCATCTCTGTTATCTCATCCTCTTTTATCTAAGGTTCCCAGTTTAATTTCATATATTCCAGAATGTCACGGATAGCTCGTGGGGGATGGGGTGGGCAAGATTGTACATTTATTTCTTTTTTATCTTTTGGCTTCTATTTGTTTCTCATTGTTTAAGTCTTTCTGACAAATTGTTAGATCATAGTAGCTATTGGTATATTTTTTTTCTTTTTTTGTTTTACACCAACCTGTGTACCTCCATCTTTTTTATACCCATTACTCAATGGTGTATTTTTGTTGCTTGCATAAAAATTTAAATAAAGTTATTGGCAAAAAAAGGGTGGTCAGTGAGGTCACTAGCTCTCTACTTAGTTCTTTTAGAATTCTAGGGCGAATTCTGTCAGGCCCCCGTTGCTTTGTCCACCTTCAATTTTAGGAGTTCTTTCAGAACCCTTTCTTCTGTGAAAGGACTGGTATTGACCTCCCTAACCAGAGTACTTCTATTGATTGGATTAGGTACCTCCCCCTCCTCTTCTTTTTTGAATACTGAGTTGAGTAGGGTTTTCAATGTTAAACCCCTAACTTTGCACATTGGTATCATTGGCACTGTTTGATACAGTATGTTCACCCCAAGACTCTAATAGATACTGCAGGTTAAAGTGGTCGAGCTTTGCACCCTCTGTGATCCTACTTGAGCAACCAACCAGTTAACTGATCACAAAGACCAAGAGGAAGAAACAACTTAAGAATGAGAACAAGCTGTCTTTTCTTTTTCTTTCTTTCTTTCTTTCTTTCTTTCTTTCTTTCTTTCTTTCTTTCTTCCATCATAATTGCAACCTTTGAGCTAAAAGCTCATTTACAAAGGATCCTTGTCAAAGGGTGGGGGAACAAACAAGTATGTGAATAGTGGGGAAAACAGTAGCAGCTAGTGGGCATTGTCAGTAACACATCAATTAAAAGGCTATAACATATTACAACTAATAGGATATGGATAGACAGCAACATTGCAGAAGCCATTGCTTAAGTACAGAATTCAGGGAGAAATAGTCCCATAACAGCTTAGATAATTAAGGTGCAAAAGTCCAACTATGTACAAGCTATGGGGACTCCCAGATAGCAGTTATACAGCACTGTCAGTTTCCTAGAAGGAACAATTGAAGTAATATCCATCAGAGTCAGTACAGCAGTTAGGGGAAAGTAGGCTACGGGGGTAGGTGGGCGAAGAGGAGAACACAACAGTAAGGGATAGCAGTAGGGTCAGGAGAGGTAAGCGGGTGTGGAGGTGGGGGTGGATATGGCGTACATGGGGTAAATAAGAAGGGTACATGGGTAAATAGGGTAGGTAGGTGGAGGAGAGTGGGGAAAAGTGGGAGCTTCTTTTCTTTTTTTTATTTTTATTTATTGAGTATTTGGATATACATTTGAGTCAGAGACTCCTTTACAAGGGTTCCACATCACAGAAATTAAAACAGAACAGACATTAGTGAGTAATTCAATAAGAAACACAGTCTAGCATATTTACAAAGAACAGTGAAGGCTAACAGGCAGCTACTAGGGTTAATTTGTACAAGTCTTTAGCAATACATTTATAATCAGATTTATAGTAGAGTTGTCAACTCAAGTAAGGGTCCTGAGGGGTAAGCAGGCCAGAGGCCGTAGTCAGAGAGAAAAAGAAGGGGGGGAGTAGGGCAAGGATCAGTGGCAGTTGCAGGTGTTAGAGGACTAAGGTGGGCCCTAAGGTAGGTATTGAAAGGGCCAATTCTGTTTTCATTCACAAGTGAAGTGGGCAGGCTGTTCATCCAAGAAGGAGCCCTGTAGCTGAAGGACCTTTGGAACTGGGAGGTTCTGCAGTGGGGAACCAAGAGGAGTTGCTTGTCAGAGCTACAGGTATGCTTAAGCATCAGGCCAGGATGGACTAAGGAGGTGAGCCCGGGAGGGGGAGGCTGAGAGCAATCTTTTTTGCCATGAGGCAAGTGTGGAACCTGATGCTATTGTCGACATTTAGCCAGTTGGTATCATTATAGAGTGAGCAAGTATGGGTGAAACAGTCACATCCCAGTAGGAGGTGAAAAGTTTTATTTAGAGAGAGACGGAGTTGATCAAGGGCCGAAGTTTTTGCTGCACTATAGATCAGTACACCATAGTCGAGGAGGGAGAGGACCAAGGAGGAGACAGCAAGACTAAGGGCATCAGGGGTAAGGCAGTGCTTGAAATGATGCAGTAACCCAAGACTAACATTGAGGGTGGTGGACAGGAGAGGGATATGTTGGTTGAAATTAAGGACTGGGTCTAGGGTGATGCCAAAGTATTTGAAGGAGTCCACTTGCTCCAAAGGGGTAAGATTGGCAGTTAGTACCTGGGGGCAGAACTCTTTCTGGGAGTTCAGAGTGTGAGAGAATAGCATAACTTTGGTCTTCTTATAGTTGAGAATAAGGCATTGCGTGGAGAACCAATTTTCAGTGCAACTAAAGGAGGATTGCAGGGAATGGTGGAGTTCAAAGGGGTCAGAGCTGGAGGAATAAAGGACAGCATCATCCACGTACAGTAGTAGGTTGCCAGGGCAGGATTTGGGGAAGGAGTTAAGGAAGAGGCTGAAAAATAGTGGTCCTAGTATGGACTCCTGAGGAACAACGGCTAGGACAGGCAGCCTATTGTATAGGGTGTTACCAGTTTTGACCTGCTGGTAACAGTTCGTGAGGTAATCAGAGAACCAATCAAGGGCATCCCGAAAGAAACCAATTTTGGAGAGTGTGGTCAGTAAGAGGGAGTGGTTGATAGTATCAAACACTTTAGTGAGATCAATGAAGACAGCACCAGTGATATGGCCTCTGTTCAAAGCGGAGTGGACATGTGCGGTTATCTCCAGAAGGGCAGTAGCAGTACTGTGCGCTTTCTGAAAGCTGTGCTGCTGTTTGCAGAGTAGGATGTATTTGTTGATGTGGTCTGTGAGCTGATCAAAGACAATCCACTGTAGGGCCTTGGACAGGGGAGGGAGTATGGAGATGGGGTGGTAGTAATTGTTGATGGTACAGTCCCCACATTTGAAAATAGGGGTGATGGAGACAGATTTCCACCTAGAGGGGTATTTTCCTAGACATAAGGAGTGGTTTAGAATATGGGTGAAGGGGTTGAGTACCTGAGCCGGAGAAGTTTCAAGTCTAAGGAGTCACTACTGTAGCAGGAGTGGCTCATAGTTTTTTAAGATACGGCTCCGCTGACTTGGGTGAAATGCAACATAGGTGAAAGTGGGGATGTCACGGCCCCATTTTTAATGCAGCCCTTTTTCCCCACCCAGTATTAATTTTGTTTCACCCATGCCACCGTGACAGTCAGTCTGGCGATGTAAAGCACAGCGCAAGCATCTCTGCTGACAGGGGCCATGGTGCTATGACAGTTTGCCATCTAACACTATCAACAACCTGCATGAGTATGAATTTTTTGAGAAACCAAAGAAAACATTATAAAAATCATGGCACAGCAAGTCAACATACACAGACCCACTTCTATAACTACCCATGCCGTATCACATAGCATGCTGACCCCTCTCCTCAAGAGTCCCCTTCTCCCCTCTCCCCATCATCCACCAGCAACGTTCCCCTTCATTTTGTCCCATCCTCACTTGAAGCTATCCATTGTTTAAAGGGAGACCACCTCCTCTGGCAACTCATTCCACTTGTCCACCACTCTCTTAGTGCATCCTTTCAAGGTATTTAAAGGTCTCAATCATATCCCTCCCTCCCGTCTATCCTCATGGAAGTACACGTTAAGCTCCATAAGCCTCTCTTTGTAGGTTTTGCCCTGCTGGCCCTGGATCTTCTTTGTTGGTTGCCATTCTCTGGACTATCTCCAGCAAATTAACATCCTTCTTAAGATAAGGGTACCAACGCTGCACACAGTACTCAAGGCCTTACCAGCGACATGTACAGCAGTAGTATAACCTTTGCATTCCTGCTTAATATCCTCCTGGCTATGCAGCCCAGCATCTAATTTACCTTTTCCACTGCTTTCCTGCAGTGTGCCAAATGCTTCAGGCCACTTGCAATGACTACCTGTAGATCCTTTTCTTCCTGATTTGGTAACCTGCACACTACCTGACCAGTATCTAGTCTCTGTTTTTTTTTTTTCACATAAGTGCATAACTTTGCACTTTTTTTGTTTTGAACCCGAATTGCCTTATGCCAGATCACTTTTCTAACCTAGCCAGGTCTTCCCTAAATTCCTATCTTCTCACTCGTGTCCAGCCTCCTGAAGAGCCTATCAGGAAACAAAACTGGCATGGAATGGAAAACAGAAGGAACGTTATCTATGTATCAATTATTTCCTATCAACTTGAACAACAAATTTCATTATAGTTTAGAACTGACCTGATTCTAGACTTTAGAACATGTTTTGCCCATCAATATCTCGACTCTGTTCAGTATACTCCCTGGTGCTGTACCTGCACTAATTTTTTTCTGCTTTCCATCCATGTAACCCAAGTTTGCGTCTGAGCTAAGATTTTAGTGTCAACCTCTAGAATGGGAAAATCTAGTCAGGCACAGTGACACACACCTACTTCTGTTGTCAAGTTTTTTTTGTTACATCTTGTGACATCAGTGGTAGAGTTGACAGAATGCTCCCAGGGGCATATAAGTTTTGTTCACACAACTGTTTCAAAATTCAGGGAGCTGATGGGTGTGACTAAAACTACATGGAGTTCCTTTGATTGTATTCCCCTTTGTCTTTTTGCATTACTGCCAATTGTTTTTGTAATAAATGCACTTCTTTCTTCTGGGAGTGTCCAGTGAGGGTTTAAGAAACCTATGCTTGCCCTGCTCTTAAGAGAATCCCTTCTGGAGCTCCACTGAAGTTTTCCTCCTTTCATCTGTTCTGGGGTATTCTAAGTTCGATATTGTAAATATTATTTAATATGTATTTGTATGTACTGGCTGCCCTTATACCATTGCCGGATATAATTAACTTGATGTTTTGTGTGTTATTACTTGTATTGTCCTCATTGTAACTGTTTCTTGACATTGTGTTTGTATCATTGTATCTGCTTTGAGACATGGAACCTTTGTAAAAGAGTTCTTGCTCAAAGGTTGTTTCCAAATATTTAAATAACAAAAATAAAAAATGCTGGGCCACCCAGTCATGACCCATCAGAAACACTTCATACTTCCATGCCATTCATCTGAGTTTGGCAGCAAGCTCACGATCTGGTAGTTGAGTGGCCAGACTGGGAAAACACACTACCAAAGGCAGGGTGTAATAAGCTGGGGTTTGGGATGTGGCATGTACCAGCATCACAGTGGCTCCTGTTGGTGGGCTAGGCAGTTTGCTCTCCCATCAGAACATTGCACATGTGCATGAAGTACACTCTTCTGGTGCTGTATATGCCATCGGTGGAGAGGGAAGCAAGAAACTGAAGGAAAAAGAACCTGATCACAGCTGGTTGAGAGTCTGTCTGCTGCAGACCTCTCACTACTGGCCAGCAACTACAGCACCCGACTCCACCAGATGCTGGTTCATGGTGGGATTCTAAGATACAGCTCTCAAAGCCATACTGTGAGAGACAAGGTCAGGGTATATATCTGGGGAAGTTGGGTGATGGGGTTGGGGCAGACTAGATGAGGGCTGGTTGGAGTAGCAGAATAAACACCTGAATAAAAACAGAAGTCTAATGCTAATTTCACACTTCTTTCTAATTTTCATCCTGTTTCATGTCTTTTTCTCTGATCAGAATATTTTCTGACTGACAGGAACATGCCTGGCACTTTCTAATCCAGATTTAAAGCTGCTTGTTTTATAGAGACAGCACTGATTAAAGGCCCAATATACAATAGTATCCAGGTGTCCTACGCAGCTGTAACCAAACCACAATGGTTGTCCAGGCACCAATACAAATCATACATTACATGTAAGATGGTCCAGGGAGGTGACCAGAGAAGTGAGAGAAGCTGAGATTAGTGCAGGTAATTAATGGGGGGAGAAAGACTTTTTCAGATACATCAGGGAGAAAAGGAAGTGCAAGGAGACAATAATGAGGATAAAAAAGGGTGGGAGTGGATGGAAAAGGGGGAGGAACAGGCAACAGCACTAAATGAATACTTTTGCTCAGTGTTCATGAAAGAAAAGGTGGAACCGCTACCACCATTGGCTGAGAGGATGGGGACTGGGGGAGAGGAGGCAACAGATGGAAGAATTGAGGGAGGTACAGTCCTAGAGGGACTGAGGGCACTGAGGGTAGACAAGGCTCCAGGGCTGGATGGTATCTACCCCAGGGTGCAAGAAATGGCAGAGGTGTTAGCAGAGTCACTGGCGGATCTTTACAGCACCTCACTGGAATCAGGATGTGTGACACTGGACTGGAGGATGGCACATGTAGTGCCATTACACAAGAGTGGACCAAGGGATGAACTGGGTAATTATCACCCAGAAAGTCTCACCTCCATAATGTGCAGTCTCATGGAAACAATACTAAAGGAAAGACTGGTGTCATACCTGGAGGACAATGGCCTCCAGGATGTGAGGCAGCATGGGTTCATTTCAGGGAAGTCTTAACCTGATACAGTATTATGACTGGGTGACAGGTGAGCTGGAAAAGGGTCATGCAGTGGATGCTCTTTACTTGGACTTCAGCAAGGCCTTCAATTCGGTGCCTCATGGGCAACTTAGGGGGAAGCTTACTGGTGTAGTGGTAGGGGCAAGAATGATGAACTGGATTACAAGCTGGCTGAGTGGGAGGCTACGATGGGTGGTAGTGGGAGGGGAGCTCTCAACTCCAAGGCCAGTGATGAGCAGGGTACCACAGGGCTCTGTGTTGGGACCAGTATTATTTGGGCTCTTCATATCAGACATTGTGCACAGGGTTGTGAACAAGGTAAGTCTGTTTGCAGATGACATCAAAATGGGAGCAGTGGTGGATGGAGTGGAGGGATGGAAGCAACTGCAGGGTGACCTAAGCAAGCTAAAGGAGTGGTCAGAGAAGTGGCAGCTGGGATTCAGTGCAAAGAAGTGTAAGGTTATGCTGGGAGGGGTTAAGCTGGGGATCACTGAGGAGGAGAAGGACCTGGGGTAATGGTAACAGGGTTCATGAATAATACTGCCCAGTGCAGGAGAGCAGCTGCAAAAGTGAACAAAATGCTGGGGTGCATAGCGAAGGGGTTTCGTCCAGGCAAAGAGAGGTGATTTTTCCACTGTACAGGTCACTGGTAAGGCTGCACTTGGAGTATTGTATGCAGTTTTGGAGGCCATACCTGAAGTGTGATATCAAGCTACTGGAGTGGGTGTAAAGGAGGGCAACGAAGATGATATGTGGAATGGAGGGTCGAGACTATGAGAGCAGGCCGGGTGACCTGAATATGTACACTCAGGAGGACAAATGGGATGGGGGGACATGATAGAGACATTCAAGTATCTGAGGGGAATCAGTAAGGATGGGGCAGATAAGGTCTTTAAACTAAGGAGGGGGAAGGACACCGGGGTCATGAGCTAAGAATAGAGGGGGGAAGATTTAGGAGGGAAATGAGGAGACACTATTTCATGGAGAGAGTGGTAGCAAAATGGAATGCACTACCTGAATGGATTGTATCATGTAAATCTGTGAATAACTTTAAAAGGGCATGGGACAGGGAACTGGGGAGAGTTAGGGTGGGGGAAGTGGGAGGTGGCATTGGGATAACAAAGAGGAGGTTTGGGGCAGCTGCAAACTAGGGGTGCTATCTGCACCCTCTAGCAGACTTAGATAGACCAGGTGGTCCGTTTCTGCTGGCACGTTCGTATGTTCATATGGGTGGATGGGCACTGCACACATCTCCACACAGAGTAGCAGCATCACTCTGCATGAGGCCATGTCCGCTAAGGGCATGCAAGTAATGAAAAGTATTTCTTGAATACCATGAATAAACACTATTCATTATTCAGTGCTGAGCAGGGCTGGTGTTAGACTTAATATCAGGACCAAAAGAACACTGCGCACTGGTGAGGGGGTGGTGCAGATATTTGGTTAGCAGCCCCGAAGAACAACACTTGGCAGTGATATCACACTCACTTAGCCCAATTAGCATTCCAAATGAAGGTCTAAAAGAACGCAGGATTCAATCAGTGAATTTTATTGCAGAAAGCAACTTCAAGTCTACATAAATCACACAGCATAACATAAAACAACTTGCCTACACAGGGGAGAACTACTATAGCACTTTGCCCACTGGAGCTTCCTCAGGGATTAATGATATGGACAATTCAGCTTAAATACCCTACATAAATCAGGTGGCAATCATTAATCAATTACAAAAGAAGAGCATCCTCAATCCCTTAATGCCTTGCCATATATGATATCACAACATTCCCTTCCTTTGAAATCGTAAACATATCATTTGAAATATGCCACACACTAAAGGGATGTTGCTATAGAAATGGGGTAACAAGAAAAGTAATGAATTGACATGCAGTTATATAGTATTATATCAAAAATTCATATAAAGCAAATATCTTTATAATAGGGAAAACAACCTAATTACCATTTAAACATTGTGTATAATAATATTTCTTGAATTAATTTGTGTTAAAGAAAGGTTAAATTAACGTTGTAAAAGTACTGTGTATCCAATTAACCAGCTCAAATTCAAAGACGCTTTAGAGTAAATAGAAAAGAAAATATTCCATTCATAGTCTGATCATGGGCAGCGCCACCCGAACCAACCCTGGTCTACTTACCTGTTGTGGCTTGCTCTCTCACTCTCTTGTCTTCAGTAAAAATAAATAATTACAGTACTACTACTACACACAAATGCACTCCCTGCAATACAGTGTCTATCCCAAACATCTTCATTGCCCCACCACGTCTCCCTGATTGCACATATTTGGATAACCTCAGTATTTAATGTATATACTAGCTCATTGGATTTCCACACCAAACTTCTTGCATTTATTAACATGCATTTCCAACCAGAACTATCATTGTTCTTATAAGGGCAATGGTTTGTTGTGTTGCACCATTTTAACTTTTTCTTGCCACTCTCATTCCCCCTCTTTCCTAGTTTAAATGTTTGGAAATTGCATCTTTGATTTTGTTTGCCAGTATTCTTGTCCCTTGTCTATTCAAGTGCAGTCCATCTCACCCATACAGTCTGGTTTCTTGAAAATCTTCCCAGTGATGTATAAATGTATATCTTTCCTGCTGACATCATCTTTTTAATCACCCATTAAAGTGTATGATTCCCCTGATTTTAGCTGCCCCACCTCTGGAAACTGGAAGGATTTCGGATATAAGTATATCACATCCTTTTCCCCCTTGAGTTTTTGTCCTACCTCTTCAAAATTTCTCTGGATGTCCACTGCCTTTCTCCTCCTCCCACATCATTTACCCCAAAATGTAGGGTTGTTATAGGTCTATCTGAAAGTTTCAGCAGACCAGACGGCATGCTTTTAACATCCCCAGTCCTAGCTCCTGGTAATGTGCTGACCATGGTATTTTCCTTTTGATCCTTACATATTATTTGATCAGCATGTTGGATGTGGAGCCTTTCAAAAGGTTCTATGTGATAACAGCAATCACAGAACAATGATCACCGTTAGGGCGAATGTACAGCGCCGAAAATAAATTTTGGCAATGCACACTCGTGACAAACAAGAGGGCACCTGAGATCCGCTGAAGTTTTTTTAATGTAGGGGGCTACCCTCCCTGGACCTCCCTACTAAAAGATTCTCAGCTCCAGGGGGGTGCATGTCGTGGGGGGGGCAAGTACTTAAAAAAATTAAAAGCTGCTTGCAGATAAAAAACATACCACTCCACACAGGACCCAAACCCTGTACCCTGCACCTCCCAACTGACCACCCTCCCCACCACAATAGTGGACCAGCTCGGCAGCTGTCTGCCACACCCCCTACCACTTACCTCCCTCCTCCTTCCTCTTCCCCTCCGCACACGTATATGCACATACATCCCGTCATGCTACCTTGCCCACCCTGGTATCCAGTCGCCACCCTGCCAGGTAGCCCTGAAGACAGTCACCAAGACTGAGTCACCCTTTGTGAAAGTGCTCAGTCACGGTCGTTGTGTTCACTGGATATCCCTTGTAAAACAATGTCTGACTCAAGGATATGACAAATTCTGAGACTGTAATAAATAAATAAAAAAAGTATATTTAACCATAGAATCATCTAGTAACACTATGTATTTTTGTTCTATATGTCTGTGGCCTGGGGTTTAGCCTGACTGTTTGACTTCATGCTGGGTCTGTAGGCCATGTGGAATGCAAGCTACACATGAGGTGTCCTACATGACACATCTGCTGCTTCACACTGGGTCTATGGGCCTTCTGTGATTCAAGTTATAGGTGGGGTGTCCTGCATAACATGCCTGGCTTCTTTACATGGGGCCAGCAGGCCTTGGGGATACAAGCTATGGGGGAAGGGTGCCCTGCATGACATTTCTGCTGTTTCCCATCAGGCCTGCAGGGCCTTGTGGAATGCAAGCTATGGGGGGGTCCTGCATGACATGCCTGCTGCTTCACATGGGGCCCACAGGCCTTGTGGGAAGCAAGATACAAGTATGGCACAATGACCAATGGGTCTGCTATAATGCATGAGGTCTACAGTGCCCAGCATGAAGCCAACTACAGGTCTACAATCTTTCCTAACAGGTTTGTGGTTCTGTGTAGAACCTCCAGGCCCTGCAAGAAGCAAGCTACTGTATCTGTCTGGTGCCATTCATGACAGGTCTTCTGCCACAGGGTCCTGCCCAAAGAAAGATAATGGTTTCAGTTTTTATACATATCGTTTACAAACAAGAAATAAACTGAAAAAAAAAACCTATTGTATGTTACTGTATCTATTAGGGATAAAGTGCACTGTTACTCTTTACATCTAAACAATAGAATATAATACATTCTAGGGACTCCCCCCACCAACTTTTGGTTTCCCTATTTAATGCACTTGAACCTTAGAGCAGCAGTACTAGATAATCAGGAATTGCTTATCAAAATTCTGCTTTTTGGCTGGAAGCATTCAGCCATGGTTTCCATATCTGTAAATATTTTTTCTAGTTATCTTTAGTTTTTTAGCTATTTAAAATGTATTTCTATTGTTGTGGATCCACAGTAAATATGGCTGCTGCCTAATCTGCAGCCAAACTCCCCCCTCACATCACATCACATCTTTTATTTTACTTCCGTGGGACCCTGTGCTGTGCGTTCCCACTTTCCTTGTGTATTACTGTGAATCATGTGCATGTGCGGTTGACAGCAAAGGCTTCCAATTCAACACGGTGGGTTGGAGAAATCTAAAAAAAAAGGGAGTAAATTATGGGGTGATAGTACAGTATAACCAAGAAATATTACCAGGTAAGTATTCAACAGAGCACAGGAAACAAAATGTTGCAAAAGATCCAATTTGTTTTATCCAGTACTGGTGCTTTAACAGATCTAGCTATCTATCAATGTGAGAGGGCAGTAAGGAAGGCTGGGGGATACTGGGGTGCATAGGAAGAGGCCTCAATAGTAGAAAACAGGAAGTTGTTATCCCTCTGTACAGACAGTTGGTGAGACCCCATCTGGAGTACTGTGTGCAGTTCTGGAGACTTCATCTATTCAAGGACATAGACAGGATGGAGGCAGTCCAGAGGAGGGCAACTAAAATGGTGCTGGGTCTACACTAGAAGACATATGAAGAGAGACTTATTCTGAAAGATGCTACCCTCTTGGGAGGTGTAAGAACAAGGGGACACAATTTGAAGATAGAGGGGGAATGGCTCAGAGGTAATGTGAGGAAGTATTTTTTCACAGAGAGGGTTGTAGATGCATGGAACGGCCTTCCTGAGGAGGTTGTGGAGTCAAAAACAGTGGTGGAATTCCAGAATGCATGGGACAGTCATAAGGCTATTCTAGGGGTTGGGGTAGGAGGAAATAGGCTGTTGGTTAACTAGGATCTACAACTTTTCCATTAGGTATGGAGATGGGCAGACTGGGTGGGCCAAGCAGTCCTTATCTGCCATCAAAGTCTATGTTTCTATGTTTCTATTCATCTATCTATCTATCTATCTATCTATCTATCTATCTATCTATCTATCTATCTATCTCTCTATCGACAGTGTCTATCTATCTACAGACAGTATCTCTCTATCTATCAACAGTATCTATCTATCTACAGACAGTATCTATCTATCTACAGATCGTGTCTATCTACAGACAATATCTATCTATTAACAGTATGTAGCTCCCTACAGACAGTATCTATCTATCTATTTATCAATCTACAGGCAGTATCTATCTATTTAAAGACAGTATCTGTCTATCTACAGACAGTATCTATCTATCAACAAACAGTATCTATCTATCCACAGACAGTATCTATATATTTATAGGCAGTGTCTATCTATCTATCTATCTACATACATATGGCAAGGTAGTTTATTTTATATGGCACCATATCCCAGCAGTTCAGAGCAGTTTACAATAGAGACATGCAACCAGTTAAAATATACAGAGCAATATTACAATATTATTTTATTATTTTATTTATTTATTATTTTTTATTTAATTTTTGTTGACTGGGTAAGTGCACTAGACAAATCCTGCCTATTTTCAGGCACGACCCAGGGGAGGGGGATACAGATGAATGCCAACTGACCTTGAACCATATTAAGCTATTGGTGGTATTTTTAGCGAATGAGGGAAATTTGGCCAGGACACCAGGGAAATTCTCCTACTCTCCTGCAGAGGGGCTTGCTGTTACATGGACTAGCCGCAGTCAGTCTAAGGCTGGCAACTGAAGGGAATGGTTGCTGATTAAAGAAGGAGCCACAGTCTGAGGCTCGTTTTGAGCCTATGGAGAATTCAGGAGCATTTACGATGGAAACAGTGCAAGATGCTAGAATAAAGCATCAAGATACTCCTATTGGTGAACTTTTTATATCTGGCGATTCTGCACTAGTGGTATCCAGTGTATCTGTAGAGCAGATATCAGAGAGAAAGTTGACTTTCATGTGCAAGACACTGACCGGAAGTGTGCAGATGGTCCTGCTGCTCAGGGACATGCAGTAGATTCTCCCTTGACAACTCCTGCTTCAGGCTCTGACAATCTGTGGGTAGCACCTCAGCTGTTTTGGGCTGACGTCGGCGCTGCCACAGCAGAAAGAATGCAGAAGTCTTTTCATCTAGTCAAACCGAGCGATCCTGTTGTTACTGAAGACTGGTCTACAGAAGATTCATTGCTCCATTCAGGCTGGATGAGAGTAGCAGAAGGAAGATGGGTACCTGACCTGGACTGGACATCTTTTTCAGGTGAGCAAAGCATTCCGGTCCAGTTTAGTAAGCCGTCGGATGGCTCTGACAGTTTGTCCAACAAGCCAGCACCCGAGACTGTTTCCCCAGTCCAAACGGTCAGTGCGCAAGGGATTTTTGACACTCCTCAACCTACTTCTATTCCTGATTGGGACCCCCCTTCCTCTCCCAGACAGGAAGATCAACGGAGGGGCCCTACCTTTTCTGATTTATTTATAAATAACAGAGTGTATCAAGCACCGAGGAGAAATGTAGTTCATCTCCGTTACAGGGGTGGACTGCAAGATCACCCGGACAGACAATATGTTGCAAAACATTTACTGAAAGAATCAATGGGTTTTATTGCTTCTGACATTTATGCTCTTATCAACATTAGAGGTAAAGATACTTTTGCCGTCAGTTTTCGGAATTTGTCAGGCTTGGGCTCTTTCTGGAGAAAGTATGAGACTGTGAAATTTCTACTTCTCTGGACCCCATTTTTTGCTATTCCATTGACTAAACCTCTTTACAAAACTATAAACATTATGTTCAGGAACAAAGGGGTAAATGTAGAGGACATTTGCTTTGGTTAGAGAAAAAATGTCAGGTTTTGGGCCCCCCCTTTAGCTATCATTGATTCGGAAAGGATTTGGATGGGCAGCTGGCGTTTTAAAGTAAAGTTACAAATGATAGGTGAAGATATCCAGCATATCCCAAATAGTTTCTTCCTAGGGAAAGATAGATGGGTGGTTTTCTATCCAGGATAACCCAAGGCCTGCTATAAGTGTGGGAGTCACAGACATTTAAGCAATACTTGCGATAGAGTGATTTGTGCACTTTGTGGGGACTATGACCACACTAGTAATGTATGTAGGAAATACAAAATCACACATGCCCCCACAATGCAAAGCATCATGGGCTGCATATGCAAATCACCACAGAATGTTATGCTGGTCCAACTTTAAGCAGAATTGCATGGTGCCGAAAGGCCTCTCACACAGTTTACAAAGGGTGCTAACAGAAGACATAGACACGTGTTTCGTCCTACTAGGACTCATCAGTATGCCTCATCTGTTTGACACCCCAGTGGAATGGACCAGCTACCCTAAGGCAGTGTGCCTTGGATATGTTGTGGTGAACCCATTAAAATAAAAACTATTTAAAGACAAAGAACCTCTGTGCGCAAACACTGAGGCAAGGGTTACCCCAAAGGGCATTTGGCTGGGAAGCCAAGTTTCAAGAAAATACAAAATCACACATGCCCCCAAAATGCAAAGCATCATGGGCTGCATATGCAAATCACCACAGAATGTTATGCTGGTCCAACTTTAAGCAGAATTGCACGGTGCCGAAAGGCCTCATGTGGGAATGTGCACAAATGTAATCTTTGTGAGAAAAGGGGTCATGCGTACCAGCAGTGTCACTGGACAGGCCAAAAAAGGCAGGGTGGCCTAAACAAGGATGATTTGGTCTCAGACACAGAGAGAGATAAATATAGGCCTTCTAGGCCTGACTTCCCCAACCCACCCCACCCCTTCATCGCTCCAGCATCTTCAAATGTAGGGCAGACAGATTCTGGTCCAGGACAGGCTGTTATGGTTAAACCCCCTCCTAAGGTCAGTTCTGTGAAACCCATGGATAAAATGGAGGACGGGGAGGGTGGGTCTAGCATGCCTCCCCCTTCGGTGGATTTTGAATTTCCTGCCAAGCGTATTACTAGATCTTTTAGTAAAATGCTTCCTTCTCCAATACCAGTGCCCACAAAAAAATATTTGATGTACTACTAGAAGCTGAAGATGATTTGGAGTCTGATACTTCTTCTGTTTCTGGGGCTGTGTCAGGAATGGACTATGAAGAGGAAGCGGCTGGGCCTCAGACAGGGGAAAAAAAGGGAAGAAAAGGAAAAAATTACCTGAAATGGGATAGTTTTTTTTTCCTCCCCTTTCTCCACGTATAAACTGGCATCTGTATATCTGGTTTCATGCAATACATGCATCATAAAAAATGCTAAATGATGGTTAGCATGGTTTAATTGTCTTACTACCTTGCAGGCAGATATAATATTTTTGCAAGAAACCAGATTTAATTCTCTTACTGGCATTATACAATCTAAACACTCCTGGCCCTGGGGACCTTCTTTTTGGTCTTTTGGGTCTGATGTAGTGGATGGTCTGGGTATCCTCTTTCGTACTTATGACATCAGGGTACAAAAATGTATTGATTTAGTTCCAGGAGGGGCTATGGTTCTGTATTGTATTTTTCAAGGGTTTTTTTATACGCCTTATTAATACATTTGCTCCCCAGAGCAAGAGTACTAGGATAGAGTTGTTTAATCACATTAAACCTTTTTTATTTATATCTAGATCTATCATGTGGAGAGGGGATATGAACTGCAGTCTGGATGTTAAATTTAAAGATGGTATAGGAAAAAAAAACTATTGTGATTCTCACGCATTAAAAGGTATAAAATTGACATAGCTATGTTAAAGGACGCCTATCGTTCTTTGTATAAGCAAGGGAGTACTACTTATAGAAGAAGCGTATATTTTACTAGGATTGATTACTTTTTCATTTCTAGATTTTTGCAGGTCCTGAAAACATTTGTAATATTAAGAGAATTTACTGACCACAATCTTTTGCATTGCACACTGGGTTTGGGGAATGTTCCACTGTGTTTTCCTGCCATCCCACGCCATTGGAAATTGAACTTTTCAGTACTATTGGATATTAATATTAAGTTACAGGTTTCTAGGTGCCTTCTATTTTGAAAATCTGTAACATATATGTATGAGGATTGGGGTAGTTGGTGGATGGACACTAAGGCTGACCTTAAAAGTCTTTTTTTTAAATTGGGGGAACACACTGGAAATGCTTCATACATCCAGTATTTGTATTATAGAGACCAGTTATATAAATTAACATCCCTCCCGAATGCTAGTGATTGTAGGATTAAATCTCAAATTGACAATATTAAAGAGAAAATGAGGGCATATCATTTTTAAAGGGCTGCTTTTTTAACCACTGAATTTAAGTTTGGTAGGTCTCTCCAACCATTTTCTGACCCTTTTGAAGCAGTTAAAAGTAAAACTGGACATAAAGTAATGGAAGGGTTATTCAATTCAGCTGGGGTTCTAAAAACTTCAGTAGTTGAAATTCTGGAAATCATTAAATAAGCTCTAATGGAGTCTTTAGGATGTGGTTTTTGTTCTCCGCTGATTTGGGATCAGGTGGTAACCTGTCCTATTCCTCAGCTTTCGGATCATATTGTTTCTACTACAAATGGACCTATTATGCTTCATGAAGTCTTAGAGGCTATCTCTAGTTTAAAGGATGGAGTTTTCCCTGGGGATGACGAACTCACAAATGAATTTTTCAAAACATTTAAAGATGTGTTGGGTGAAATATTGGTGGCTTTTTATAATGACATGATAATGTTTGGCACTACACCACATGGTTTTACTAATGCCATTTTGATCTACTTATATAAAGGAGGTGATAGAAAGCTCCTTATCAATTGGAGGCAAATTAGACTGTTAAACACTGACTACAAAATTGTGTCATATGTTTTATGTAAACGAATACATAAAGTGGCTGAGGAACATATTCATCTGGTGCAAACGTGTTCGGTCCCTGGTAGGAACATCCAATTAAATTTAAGGTTGTTAAGGGAGGTCTTTGAATATGGATCCCAGGGTAAATTAAATGGTTTTGTCTTGGCACTTGATCAAGCCAAGGCCTTTGATACTGTTTCACATGATTTCTTATTTGAGGTGTTATTTAAGTACGGTCTTCCCCCAGAGTTGGTCGCTTGGATTAAACATTTATACACCCAGGCTTATACTTATCTGTCGGTGAGAAATGTATTAGGTACTTCAGTTTCATTACAAAGAGGGGTTAGGCAAGGGTGCCCCCTTAGCCTCCTGCTGTATATTTTTATTCTCGACCCCCTGGTTAGAGTAATTTTGACTAATACTGATATTGTGGGTTTATCTCCCTTAAGATCTATCCCTGTTCTGAAATTTTCTTCTTATGCAGATGATGTGTGTCTTTTTGTGGCTAATGCACACTCTGGAGTTCATGCCTTTCAGCTATTTGATAATTTTGTCCAGCTGTCTGGGACTAGTTTGAATTATAGTAAAAGTAATGCGGTACAGATTGACTGCTCTACTCCAATCAATTATATTGCTGGGATAACAGTGCAGAAGGGGCCTCTGAAGATTTTAGGATTTTTTTTTTTTGGTGCTGGAGACATGGCTTTCCATAATTGGAACACTAAATTGCTCTTGGGAGAGCAAAAAGTGTCACGATGGAAGTCTTGGGCATTTAGAAAACTAAAAAGAGTCCAGATTATTAAACATTTTTTTACTTACACTGTTTTTGTATTTAGCTTTTGTGTATTCAGTTCCCTGCAGTTTGGAAACAAGGCTTTTTAGTGCTTTTTCAGATGATTTGGGGTAGTCGGCTAAATCCTATTAAAAGAGATTTTACATACCTCCCGGTCTCACAGGGAGGTTTAAGCATGATTAACCCAGTAGTGTTTTTTCATTCTTTTTTCATATTTTCAATTTTTGGTTCTTCAATTACAAATGTTGCCTCATTATGGGACCCTTGGATTAGGGGTCCTTTTCAGATATTTGAGGAAGCCTGGGTTACAGAGGTTCCTAAACTTTGTGGGCTAGTGTCAGTTCCAGGTTATGCTACCACTACGATCAAAAAGTTTAGATTATGGGGACTTAGCAAGTTTGATTATTTTAACTCACAAAGGAAGGCTCTATATATCACAATAATGATAAAATTTCATACCCCTAGGGTGGACTTTCCTAGATGCCTTCCCACCAAATTAGATTCAGCCTTGAAACTTTTAAGAGATAAAAGAATCCCACAACACATGTGGGACGTACAGTGGCTGAGCTGCCATGGTAGATTAGGGGTTAAGGGTAATTGGAAACACAAACCTCTGACGGAAAGGCAGTGTTTGAGGCCTGATTGCAAGGGGCAGGAGAAAACGATAGAACATTTCTTTCTTCTATGCACTTATGTGAAACAATTTTGGGAAGACTGCTCCATTAGGTGGAATTGGGGTCCTATACAACATCTTCAATATGAATGTTTAATTTTAGGTGAATATACAGGCTTTCACAGGAAGTACCATCCAAGCACTTTGAATGTTATATTCGCCTGCCTTAAATACCATTTATGGCAAGCCCGATGCAAATTCTCATTACAGCACATTAATACCTTATCATCAGTATTATTAGCCAGCGTTGAGGCTTCACTGACCCAGCTTAAACAAAGGGAACATAGAGTTTTTGATAGGGGAAGTTTAATGATCTCTGGAGACATGTAAATTGGTTGGGGTAATTGTGTATGTTCTAACAAGCCTCTGAAAGATACTTTTGAGCTTGTTTATATTTTTCTTATTTGTTTGATTTTTTTTGAGTGTATATCTGTTTTTTCAAATGTGATTATTGCTGATCTAATTTTGTTTTCCTTTTGAGCTTCTTTTTTTTTTGCCCCATGTTATGTATTCTGTTTTCAATAGAAAATTCCCCAACTCTTTTCAATAAATGCCATGGGATCTTTAACATCCACCTGAACTACCACCAATCCAGGCAGATGGGACCTCAGTTTAACATCTCATCTGAAAGACGGCACCTCAGAAGTGCAGCACCCATCTCATGCTGCACTACAGTGTCAGTACTGGGATATTAACCCAAGTGCCAGATGTGGGAACTGAACCCACAGCCCTCTGATCTCCCAGCCTCAGAGGTGAGTGTGCTACCTACTGAGTCATTGACACTGATATAATAATATAATTAATGAAATGGAGGAAGTATTGTTTCCAAACACCAGGCATCAATTGCACAATGCCAGGTACAGCATGTGCTGTCAATGAGATAACACTGCATAACAGATGAATAAATACATTTTCATTTCATGCTTTGCAATGCACCCCAGGTGTGAAATAATCCCATAACAGCACATGCCCAGTCATACTATTGTTGCCTTAGCACACATCAGTCAATGACACCCTTCAACAGAACTTTTGTTATCGGTTATTGAGCACATACTTGCTGCGGGTCCCACCGTATACGTTACAAAAGATAAAATCTCTTTTGACAGTTCCTTTTCACATCCACAAGTATAATACATCCTCCAGGCAGGGTTTGCAACACTGTACACTCTGCCCTTGGATGGCTCTTGTTGTGAGTGTATTGTTGAAGACAGATCAGGTTCCAAAACCATCAAGGGAGTAGGCTCGTGTTCCGAAAACCTCAGGCGAGTAGGCTGGTGTGCATGTCTGCCCAAATCCTGCCTTCTATAACTTGACCCAGTGCAGCTAAGAGTAACGGGGCCAGAAGTGTATGACCTTGCTCTACTGTGGGAAAATTGGGCTCCACTACTTGAGCCCATCATTCTAACTCATCCACTCTGTGATCTATGTGTATGTGATGTGTGTGTGCGTGTGTGTGTGTATGGGTTGTGTAGGTGTCTGTGTGAGTATGTCTATATATGTGCAGGTGTGTGTTTGTGTATCTCAGTGTGTGTGTTTCATAATCACAGTAAAGAACAGAAAGCAGTGGGCGCTGGTATTCAGAGTGGACAACTTTTTTTTTCCATCATAAATTTTTATTGCATTTTAGGATAACAAAACAGTATACAATCTGAGCAAAATGTTCAAATACTATGGATAATACTAAAAGCTATTAAGCAAAAGAAAAAAGATCCATATACCCATACAGTAAAGTACAGTGCTAAACTGAGTGTCAATTACATTGACAAGTACAAAAGCTCAGTGTGTGTGTTTCATAATCACATTAAAGCACAGAAAGCAGTGTGTGCCGGTATTCAGAGTGTAAAACTAAACCTAGAAATGTTGGTTAGGAATTTTGCATGTGAAAGTGCTAATCAACTGTGAGAATGCATAGCACATGACACAGATTGATTAGCAAAATGAAAATGCTTTATTTCGGATATGTAAACCTGAATAAAAACATTTAAAAATGTTTATCTGGAGTGTGCATGCACACCAACTGAGGACAGACTTGCTCCCAAGAGCTACCAGCCCCCTGCAATAATATACAATTAAATCAGCATCCATCCATAATTAATTTTTCTGCAAAAAGAGTCTGGTGAGAGCTATTTCAACTATGGACATGTACCTGACATCTACCGGCCTGAAATCGGCAACAGTGCTGCTGAAGCAAGAGGTGAAGCAAACCAGGGCTGGGCAGATGCCAGACACTGAAGCATCTCAGGAGGCCTCGAAGGAGGCAATGGAGGCACTGGACTGGTCGGTGTTGGTTCAAGTCCTTGTGCCACTTTCCCCCAAATTAAAGAAGTCACAACTAAGCTGGATACTCCTGGGAAGTGCTACGAAGAGCAGGCAGCCAGAGTCACAGCCACGGAGAATCGGGTCTCAGCCTTGGAGGATGACTATCATGGAGTACCAGGCTGCATGGCCAAACTGAACAGTAAAACTTACAGAGCTTAGGGAGCAGCTGGACATGTAGGAAGAAAATCAACTTTGCAGCAATATCCAGATCAGGGGATTGCCTGAGGCACAGAAGCTCTTGATATGTCAAAGTTTATGGAGAAGTGGATACCTCAGATTTTTAAAATCGACTGACCCAAGAGCAGGACTGAAGCCATTGGAGGGTGCACCCCCGAGACAGGTTGTGTTATGACTCTACCACTTCCCAGATAAACAGCAAATACAGCTAGCTTTCTGAAAGGGGGCACATTAGAAGTAGGTGATAGCCAAATTTTCTTCTTCCAGGATTTCTCCAGAACTGTGCAACAGAAGAACAAAGTTTTGCACCTCTGATGAATGAACTGAGGATGTAGAATGTGGATTTTAGGGTTACATTGCTGGCTGTGCTTACGATTAAAATTGAAGGGGCTTCCTTTTCAATTCAAATTCTCTTGTTAATATAGTAGCGAGGGCTAATTAAGTTACGAACTGTCAAATGTTGATGTTATTTGTTTCTCACAGCTGCAAATGTAGGCTAGGTAATGAAATACAGTATGTGTTTACCAGAACGTAATATCAAATATCAAATGCAGTTCCCAGGATGTATGTATTAAGGCAAACGTGTATGTCTTCTTTGTTGTGTACGTCCCATCTGGGAAAATGTTCAAAACTTTTTAATAAAAAGAATTTGAAAAAAGTTTAGCAGGAAAACCATACTAAGCTGATAACCAGCTCATTTCCAGGTAGGTTGGGTGTATGTATGTGTATGTGTGAGGAAAATAGTACAACAGGGGGGAAAATTATTAGAACATTAAGATGCAGCAAGAGTAGTCAAACTCAAGTAATACAGTGCAACAAAGGTGCAAAGTACAAAACAATACAGATGTGCAAACCAGTGTTTTGTGAAGAGTAAAACAGTACAAGGTGCTTAAGGTGGATAAAGTTGTACTTGGACAGGCACAGGGAACAACTCCAACAGGGGCGTAGTGGTAGAGGGGGAAACACAAAGAGCATATCACAGGTGGAGCAAGCAGTGGGGAAGCCACCAAGGTCTGGGGTCAGGGACAGTTGCAGGAGGGAGTTGTAAAGTCATGGAGAAGGGGGTAGAGGCAGAGCAAATTAATAGTTTAGCAGTGTGATGCAATGTAATTCAAAAAATGTCTAGGACTGCCCTCTGAAATGCATAGTGTTTTGCTGTATTATTTTGTTAGAGTTAATGTGCGTTCAAGGGTGCTGCTCATTAGTGATAGTCCCACCCCAGAGAACTGCAAGAATGTTCAAGCCTACACTAATCTCAATGTTCCCAAGCATGTTCCCAAACCAGCAGCTATAATTTAAGTGGATTCTTAAAAAAAAACTCTTGACCATCCTGTTTTTTGGAAGACACCCAAATTTCAATCAGTGATGACATGACTTTTTCAGTTTCTTTTGAAAAGCCAATGTAGTTGCCAAAGAAAATCTTGGAGATTTCAGACACATTCCACAATCCCTGGATCATGTGATCAGCACTGCCCTTACAAAAGGACACATGCACCACACCAGTAGCCACATACTCTGTTCAGCTGATGGAGGGGACATCCCTGCCCAGCTGTTAATCAGGAGAGACACTGAACTGCTGCTTACCTGGTCTGTCTCACACCTGACTAGGCAACTCAACGATTGGGAAAAACACCTGGGGTAAGAACTCATTTTAAATATCACTGCAAATTTATTATGATTGGAGAGCCTTCTCTCTCTCTCCATTTCCATTCCTGTTTAACATGTTTTATTAGGATTTGATTAATTAAAAGGTTTGTCTCTAAACAGGGCTGCTTGAAGTTTTCAGCTCCATTCCCAGCTGTTTATGAACAGATGTCATTTAATTAATTATTTGCAAACTTGAGGTCACAATCTGAGTTCACGCACCCACCCAGCAGATAAAAGATGCCATGTTCCCCTGACCCAGGAACACGGGGGGGGGGGGGTTATCCACTGTGTCACCAAACCAAGGTTCCAGGGTACATGGTGGTGAACCTATAAATGGAATGAAAGACAATGCTGTATAAACAGATTTTGAAATTCACAATGTAGGCTAAAAGTCCACCACCTGACTGGACCAACAGGGCTCAAACCCGAAATACAACTATGGTCAGTCAGCACTCACAGAATCGGCCTCAGTTAAACTGATGCATATAGTTTATTTCAAACACTTGTGTAAAACAATACTCAGTGAAAGCAGGCCTTGAAGTTACCTAGAGGCATTTTACCTCTCAGCTGCTGGGGTTTGAGGCCCACTCTCCCCGAACACCGTTTTGCACAAGTGTTAATTGAAATAAAGAATATGCAGCACTTTCATTGAAGCTTGGGAGTCTGCTAGTGCTCAGAGACACCTTTTTGTGCTTTGATGGATTTTTATATTAATTTTGCAGAGCACCAATCATGTTCCCCCCAGCAACAAAATTCCTCAAATAAATAAATGAAAAGAAGTCTTACCCACCCACCCCCAAACCTGGTGTTGCTGGCACATTGTTCTGCTGTGTGGGAGACCAAGAAAAGCAGGAACCTGGTAAAAAAACAGACCCTCAGACTGGACCAGATCAGTAAAATCCAGATTGACAGGTCTGGTTGGGCCAGGCATAACTTGCACAAATATTGCTGTTCAGCCACTCTGGCCAGATAGTCCAGTCTGGCTTTCACCTGTCTGGTCTGGTTTGGGGTCTGGTTTTCACCAATGTCCCCAAGTTGGAGTCACAATTGTGACTCCCCACCCCCTCCTTGGTCTGGTAAGGTCAAGGGTATGATGCAGACACACTGCACTGCGGGGGGAGGGGTGGAATGTTGGAAAGTGGGTAGCCAGCTGCACAAGTGTATCCTACAGTGGGGGTGGATGTGGCATGGAAGCAGTGGTGCAAGTGGTAGACAAGTAGTACAGGAACTCAGGCACTGGCAAATATGAAATGCAGAATGAAGTCCCTCAATCTGAAGGATAACTATATCAATACTATGGGAGTCAATTAGGGATATTGAAGTATTTCTAGGAAGATATGATTGTTGTACAAGTCAAATTTTGTGATGGAATCCCTAATTTCAGGTCACAGGCCCCAAAACTGTCATCATGTTGCTGGTTTAAGAATTTCAGTTCCAGTGTCAGTGGGCAGTAGTACAGGAACTCCGTTCCTACTACACTAAGGTACAGGAACTGAGTTCCTGTGTGTTTCTGTTCACTTTCATCACTGCATGGAAGGATGTGATGGCTGAGCATGCTAACCCCAACCATAGGACAGTATCGCATATCACATGTGCCAGAGGGCAGTGCATGGAGAGGTGGGGGAGCTTACCCCTAGGAAGCCCAATACCACATCTGGAAAACTTTGCATGGGCTGTCAGGGGTTTGAGTGTCCCAGCACACTTTCCTTCCCCTTTAAAAGTAATACGAAACATGGTAATACCCTTCAGATTAGCATTAATTTTAGAAAGACCCCAAACTCAGCCCTATACTCCTCCATGCATGCATTCATTTACATTACAGTCCCACACACAGAACATGTGTTAACTGGACACAAAGGTGTCGGTGCGGCCTACAGATTTCCTGGGGCAGTTTAATAAAAGTACTACAATGCACTCTAAGCAACTCTTTTGCTGTGCTTCTAAAAAGTTGTTCTCAACATTAAATCACTGAAAACAACACTTTTAGAACATGCACCACAACAGTGTAGGAGTCAGGGAGGTGTGTGCTGTAGCAGCCAATGGAGCTCAGCCTCCAGGAGATGTGTGAGTGAACACTCAATGCTGACAAGGCTACTGTGGATGCTGCTTCACTGGCTGATAGGAGGAAACATCTCCGATATGAAGGATGCAGCCACACCTATCACAGTGCTTTATTTATTTATTCATTCATTCATTTGAAATTCAGATAACACCTTTGAGCACAAGTGCTCTTTTCCAAAGGTTCCACATCAGTAACAAACAGGTATAAACAACACTGATGCACAAGAGTCACATCAGTAGCGAATACATAACTTAGAATAGGTACGGAGTATGCTACAAGATTTCACCATTCATGAGCATCAGCAGCCAGTGTTGCCAAACAACAGCTTAAAGGGGAAGAGTCAGCACTAAGTGCCCCATACCCAAGTGTGGGGCTAGTCCCACCTGTTTGTCTGCAAAAACCACCTTTAAACAAACCCCCTTTAAACTAGCCAAGGAGGGAGGCACTGATATGATGCAGAAAATTCCAAGCCTCCTCCCAACAAAGCCGAGCTGCTCCAAGAGGTAAATCTGCACCTTTTGCTGTACTCTGCCTGAGTGATTCTGTCTGCTAATTTGGGAGAGAGACTGTTTTCCAAAGTGACTAACAACACCCAACAGAAGTTTGCACAGGGTGAGAGACTGTTGCTGATTTTACTAGTGGCAAGCATTGGAAACAGCTGTTACAAGGAGGAAGGAGGCATTGAGGTGTGCCTTGGACTCTTCAACCCCAAAGTTTACTCCATTCTCCTATACAGCACCCATTTTATTTTTGGTAGTTTCAGGTGGGTGCTCCTCTTCCTGCAGTGGTGAAGTACTGGGGGTGGAACTAGAATCATAATAGATAATTTTGTAGTATCAGAATTTGAATAGATGATTTTACAGCACTAGAAATTGTTAGAACTTATTTTATTGTGAGTGTTTTATTTTAGTGAAGAGATGTGCTGGAGTGACTGCCAGGCAGTCGGGTATTATTCCCCTCTATGCTTAGGGACCTCCGCCTTTCTCCTGTCCCCTGCTGCCAGCTGGACGTTTATAGGAGGTGTAGGGCTTTGGGGATTGTGAGAAGGAGCGGAGGTCCCATGCTGGAGGGAATGGAAAGGGGGGCGGATTGGGATTGTAGGGTCAAGGAGATGCCCTGGGCAAAATGGGCAAGGAGAGAGGCCTTCCTGTCTTGTGCCCATACCCAAGAGCCCTGGATTGGACCAGCAGGTAGGCGGTCACTATCGGAGGTTTGTCCTATAAAGGCGGTGTTATGCAATGCCAGGTCTATTAAAAACAAGACAGCTATTATAGCTGATCTTGTCCAGTCATCTGACCTGGCATGCATCACGAGACCTGGCTGGATGAAAATGCTGGGCCTGTATTAGCCGCAGCAATTCCGGCTGGGTACTCGGTGATACACCCGGCAGGATCGGGGCGGGGTGTTGCCATGTGTTTTAGGTCAGAACTGTCTGTGGAGGTGCCAGCGGAGTCACCAGATCCTTTGAGTACATTGTGGGCGAGGGTGTGGGGTGCAGGATACTTCGTATACCGTCCACCAGGTGGCGAGAATGTTTTCTGCAGGAAATCGCAGACTTCATTGTCGACCTAACATTGAGGTCCCCAGATGGTTGGTACTAGGGGACTTCAATGCTTGGGTCGACGATGAATTCTCCGTTTGGTCAAGATTTCCTCCAGTTGATGATATCACTGGGCTTCACACAGGTAGTTTCCTCCTCGACCCATGTGGGCGGACACTCATTGGACCTGGTGTTCCTTCTGGGGATGGGGATATCGGACTTGGTGGTGGAACCGGTTGGATGGTCAGACCATCACTCCATTAGATTCAGTTTTGAGGCCACCCCTATTAGGTCTGCCCCTACGGAGATGGTTTGATACCGCCCTTTGAGGGGTATATCCCCAGAGGACCTGATGGCAGTATTGGACCTATCGAGCCTACCGATAGATTGCATGGATCCAGGTGTTCTGCTGCGTGCCTATAATGAGGCAGTAGCAGGGGCCCTGGATTCTATTGCACCATTTCGTGTTCGTCCTCTTACTCCTCGCCCCAGGTCTCCTTGGTTTGATGAGACCATGAGGGAATTGAGGAGTTGGCGAAAGGCTGGAGGCGCATGAAAGTCCAGTCGTGATGATGACAAGCTTAGTTTGATGGACCATTATTTGGTCTATCAATCCGCAATCTCGTAAGAAGGCAGAATTCCTGTCCAGAGAGATAGTGGCTGCACAGAATAGACCGGCTCAGCTCTTTCGGACTGTGGACAGACTGTGCAATCCAGTCTGTCTTCAGCCCAGAAGAGCCTTATCTCAAGAATGGTGTGAGGAGCTCGCTCTCTTCTTTGCAGATAAGGTTGCCAAAATCAGATCGGACATTCGCTCTTCCCCTCCTAATGGGAGCAGCGGTGGTCGTCGGGAGATGTCAAGCACCCAGTTGGAATGGTCTGACTTCAGCCTTCCCATAATCGAGGATGTTGTGATGATCATTCGAGCACTGCGACCGACCTGCTGTAATTTGGACCCTGGTCCTCCGCGCCTCTTAGTGGGTTGTGTGGATAAGATTGGCCTAGTCCTGGCTCTGATTGTATGGAAGTCTTTGGAGAGGGGGAATTTTCCAGATCCCCTCAAAGAGGCTATAATTAAGCCCCTTTTAAAGAAACCCTCCTTAGACCCATACTGTCTAGCAAATTACAGGCCAGTCTCTAACTTACCCTTTGTGGGTAAAGTTATTGAGAAAGTGGTCGCAGTGCAGTTGGAGGATCATCTGGCCAACAACAATATCTACGATTCACTCCAGTCTGGATTTAGGAAAAGGCATAGTACCGAGACAGCGCTCGTACGGGTACTAAATGACCTCCTAATGGCTAGAGATCGTAGGACCCGATCCATCTTGGTACTACTTGATCTCTCGGCAGCATTTGACACTGTTGACCATGGTGTGTTATTGGGCGCTTAGGTTAGTCTGTGGACTGTCTGGATGCGGTCCTCAGATGGTTTCAATCTTACCTTGAGGTAGGACTCAGAGAGTGGTGTCGGAATTTTCTCAACATCATTCTCCCTGCCCTGTGGGTACACGGAGCTCCATTTAGCACCCATGTTGTTTTCGCTATATGCTACCATTAGGGGTGATTATTAGACGGTACGGTCTGGACTTTCACTGCTATGCTGATGATACCCAGCTGGATATGTCTTTTGTGCCCGGTCAGGACGCTGCCTTGTCGGTATTTAATAACTGCCTTGAAGAAATCCAAGAATGGATGAATGGGAGTTGGCTGAGGTTAAATCCGGAGAAAACTGAGGTATTGGTTGTGGATTTAGGTCACTGTGAGGCGGGTCTGCCAGAAGGATCACCCTCAGGCCTATGGCTTGGAAGTGTCCAGCTGACGACCTCAGACCAGGTGCGAAACCTTGGCATAATACTTGATGACCGTTTCACACTCAAATCCCAGGTGTCAGCGGTTGTGAAGACTTCCTTTTTTCATCTGAGGAATATTGCCAGGGTGAAGCACTTGGTTCCTCCAGAGGACCTTCCAACATTAATCCACGCCTTTGTTACCTCCCGACTTGACTACTGTAACTCCCTATACCTAGGGCTATCAGGGGTTGAACTCTGCGTCTGCAGCTGGTGCAGAATGCGGCAGCCAGGCTGTTGACTGGAGTCTCTAGATCCAGTCACAAACGCCTGTGCTCCACGGATTGCACTGGCTGCCGGTGTTCTGGCTAATCACCTTCAAGGTCGGTTTGCTGACCCATAAAGCCCTACATGATCTGGGACCTGCCTACCTGAAAGAGCTCCTGTGCCCCTATAGTCCCTCTCGCCCTCCGATCCACTGGCGAGGGATTGCTAGAGATTCCCAGAGTACGTTTGAAAACATCTGGTGCTAGATCATTTAGTTTTATGGCACCTACCCTGTGGAACTCTCTACCTCGACTGTAAGTGACTGCCCGACTGCCTCTTAGTTTTAAAAGGAGTTGAAGACCCACCTTTTTAATATAGCTTTTAAGGATTTCTGTTGACTGGATTTATTATATTTATTGTCATGTTTATCTGTACAGGCGCTTTGATTTAAGAAAAGCGCCTTTTAAAAATAAAGTTGAAATTGAAATTGAAATTGAAACAAAACAGGGTAGTTAGCAAGGAAAACACCAAGGTACAGGGGTCAATAGGGAGTAGGACAGGGGTAAATGGAGAAAGAGGCAAAGGCATTAAGGGCAGGGATGGAGCAAAAAAGGGTAAGGCCATCATAAAATGGAGAGCAATGAGTACCAATGCCAATAGTCTGGGTAAAAAGCTTCTTGAGCTAGTGGTCTTGATGGAAGAGGGGCGCCTGGATATTGTGGCAGTGACAGCAACATGGTACACAGAGAACCATGACTGGGATATCAACTTACTATGGTACACAATCTATAGGAAGGACAGGGAGGGCAACAGAGGAGGAAGAGTAGCTCTCTATGTAAGGGAAGAGATCAAAGCAACAGAACTAAAGGGTAAATGGGGAGGAGAGGAGGCACTGTGGGTCACCTTGGAGATGGGTAGTGGCACCACAATCCGCACAGGGGTTGTACACAGACCCCCATCTCAGGGGGAGGAAATTGACAAGGAAATGATAGAAAGGCATCCTCAGTATGGCAGAAAAAGGGGAAATATTGCTGATGGGGGACCTGGATATGCCGAATGTTAACTGGAGCACATTTACTGCAACCACATCCAAGAGTAGGGTTATCTTCGATGCCCTATAAGATGCATGCCTCAGACAGCTAGTGCTGGAACCCACTTAAGAGGGAGCAATCTTGGACCTTGTGCTCTCAAATGCTGATGGGGAGAGGATCACAGATTTGGAAGTGGGTAGCCATCTGGGAACAAGTGAACACCACACAGTGTGGTTCACAATAAACACAACTGTAGAGTCAAGCTGTACAAAAGTGAGGGTACTGGACTTTAGAAGGGCTGACTTTGGCAAAATGGAGGAATGCCTAAGGAACGTATTAGCAAATGGGCAGGAAGGAGGGGTGGAAGAACAATGTGGAAAAATCAAAACTGCCATCATAGAGGCAACAAGCCTTTGTGTGAAACAAATAAAGAAAACAAAATGAAGTAGAAAACCACTATGGTTCTCAAAAGAGGTGGTACGGAAGGTTACAGAGAAAAATATGTCATTCAGGAAGTATAAGGACTCACAGAAGGAGCAGCACAGAGACCTGTATCAGTTAATGCAGAGGGAAGCGGAAAAGGCAGTCAGGAGAGCAAAGGCCCAAACTGAGGAAAAGATAGCCAGCTCAACTAAGAAGGGGGATAAAACCTTTTATAGATACATTAGGGAGTAAAGAAAGACCAAGGGATGGATAGTGAGGCTTAATAAAGGTGAGGGAGGGGGGTGGGCAGAGAGTGACAGTGAGAAAGCAGAGATACTGAATAAATGCTTTTGCTCAGTATTCACTAAAGAAGAATAGGGGGAGATACCTAAACCAAACAAGAGACGCACGCTGGGCAGGGGGGTTGATACCAGTCCATTCACAAAAGAAAGGGTCCTGAATGAACTCTCAAAACTTAAGGTGGATAACGCAATGGGACCTGATGGGATTCACTCCAAAATTCTAAAAGACTTAAGGGGAGACCTAGTGGCACCACTGACTACCCTTTTTAACAAATCATGGGAGGATGGTGTAGTACCCGAGGACTGGAGGAAGGCAGATGTGATTCCCATTCACAAGAGTGGGAGCAAGGCAGAGACAGGAAACCACAGACCTGTTAGCTTGACCTCAATGGTAGGGAAAATGATGGAATCACTTCTGAAAGAAAGAACTGTCAAGTGTCTAGAGGCCAGCAGGGCACAGGAGCCAAGGCAGCATTGATTCACAGAAGGAAGGTCAAGTCAGATGAATCTAATATATTTCTTTGACTGGGTGACCAAAGTAGTAGACCAGAAGGGGCTGTAGATATGGCCTACTTAGACTTTAGCAAGGCATTTGACACTGTATCACACAAAAGATTAATAAACAAGGTAGCCACCCTGGGAGTGGGTCCCAGGGTGGCAGCCCGGGTAACAAATTGGCTGAACAACAGTACACAGAGGGCAATAGTGAATGGAGCATACTCAGGAGAAAGGGGAGTTACTAGTGGGGTACTGCAGGGTTCAGTACTGGGACCGGTACTCTTTAATGTCTTTATAAGTGACATTGCAGAGGGGCTGGAAGGAAAAGTATGCCTCTTTGCAGATGACACAAAGACCTGCAACGGGGTTAATACACAAGGGGTGTGTGAAAAGGATGAGAAGGGACTTGGCAAGGCTGGAGCAATGGTCAAGAGTATGTCAGCTTAGTTTCAATGCAAAGTAATGCACCTGGGAAACAAAAACCCAGGGGAAGAATACACAATGGGGGGGGCGGTGCTAACATCAACAAAAATGAAAAGAGACCTGGGGGTACTCATATCAGATAACCTTAAGGTAGGCAAGCAATGTAAGAAGGCAGTAAGGAGGGCTGGGGGGATTCTTGGATGCATAAGGAGAGGCATCACCAGTTGAAAGCAGGAAGTTATCCCTCTGTACAGAGAGTTGATGAGACCCCATCTGGAGTACTGCCTGCAGTTCTGGAGATCCCACCTCCTAAAGGACATAGACAGGTTGGAGGCAGTCCAGAGGAGGGCTACCAAAATGGTGCAGGGTCTGCACCAGAAGTCATATGAAGACAGACTAAAAGAGCTTTATGTATACCCTTGAGGAAAGGAGGGAGAAGGGGAGGACATGATAGAAACTTTCAAGTACCTCAGGGAAATCAATAAAGTCCAAGAGGGTAGCATATTTCAGAAAAAGATATGCCCAAGAACAAGATGGCACAATTTGAAAAAAGAGGGGAGATGGCTCAGGGGTAACGTGAGAAAGTATTTTTTCATGGAGAGGGTGGTGAATGTATAGAACAGCCTTCCTGAGGAGGTTGTAGGGTCAAAAACAGTGTGGAAAATCAAGAATGCATGGGACCGACATAAGGCAATTATAGTGGGGGGGGGGGGTAGGAGGAAGTAGGCTGCTTGCTATCTAGGATCTACAGCTTATTAAATGGGTAGGAAAATGGGCAGACTAGGTGGGCCAAGCAGTCCTTATCTGCCAACCAAGTCTGTGTTTCTATGTTTCTATAAAAACATAGTTTTTGACTTACTGTTTACTGCAGTGTAGTAGATTGTATCTGACTGATTCTGTTGCAAAATTCTGCACTGTGCTTTGCATTTGCCCAGGTGTCAAAAATTGCTATTCATAGACAGATAGCCCACCACACAATCCAACTGTGAATAGGGCTACATTGAGTCAGTGGTAACCTCATTATGCTAGCACTATCCCACAAGTGCCACACGACATGCAGCCAGGAATATGGCCATGCAATGAGTAAGGCAGGTGCGCTATTTCCAGTTCACTAAAGCAGCCATATAAATGAACCCATTGGGCATGTAAGGCACCATGTGTCCACTAGCATACCCATTATGGGCCTATTTACATAGACTGTGCCAGAGCTTAGTGGGCACCCGGCCCCCAGCCCCTTTCCCATACCCAGGCCTATGTTCCTGATGTCTAGTGGTCCCTGCCCCTCTACCAATCACTGGCCCGAACTGACATATACATTTTTCCCTGGTGTCCATGGTCCCCCCAACCTGATCACCCACCCGATATAATGAAGACTTTTGCCTGGTATCTAGTGGTTCTCCCCCTCCCCATCGATCACCAGCCCAAAATCACATCCACATTTTCCCTGGTGTCCAGTGTCCCCCACCCGACCAACCTCCCAATATAAAGTAGACTTTTCCCTGGTGTCTTTCTAGTCCCCCCCCTTGCCAATCACTGGCCCGATGTGCTGAATAAACATTCCCTGGTGCCTAGTCCCCCCATCCTGATCCCCTGTATACTAACATCCCACCATTCACCAGTGTCTAGCAGACCACCTCCCTATCCCCGAGCCCCTGTATCAAAATGATATCCAGTCCCTGGTGGTCTAGTGGACCCCCCTTCCTATCCCTGATCTGCCTATATTAATATAAAGATAACTATCTCTGGTTGTCTAGTGGACCCCCACCCTGGCAGGTAGTGCCCACCACCCAACTCCCCGCCCCCATCCTGAACCTAAGCCAGTGACCAGCATAGTCCCTTCTCTCCACTATGGCCAGCCTCCAGCTTAGCTGTCAATGAGCACATACTGTATTATTGCTCATTGACTGACACACAGTATACACACTCATTGACAGCTCAGTCAGCAGCCGGCCATGGTGGAGAAGGGAGGGCTGTGCCAGTGCACGGTCTGGATCAGGGTGGGGTCACTACCTGTCAAGGTGGGGGTCCTATAGACCACCAGGGACAATTATCTTTATATTAACATGGGAAGATCAGGGATTGGGATGGGGGTCCACTAGGCCCCAGGGAATGATGTCATGTTGGTAAACAGGGGATTGGAATGGGTGGCATTAGACAGCAGTCAGTAGTGGGGGACCATTAGACACAAGGGAAGTCTACTTTAAATCAGGCAGGTGATCGGATGTGGCGGGACCACTGGAAACCAGGGAAAATGTATATGTCATTTTGGGCTGGCGATCGGCAGGGGGAACCACTAGACACCAGGGAAAAGTCTACTTTATATCGGGTGGGTGATTGGGTGGGGGAAGGACCAAAGGACACGAGAGAAAATGTAAATGTAATTTCAGGCCAGCGTTTGGAGATCACAGGACGGGGGATGCACTGGCACCTGGGAATATTCTTTTTCACCTCGGGCTGGCAATCAGTGGGGAGACCACTAACACCAGGGAAATTAATTTTATTATATCAGTCTGGTGATAGGCAATCAGGGGAGGAACCTCAACCATTACCACCAGGGAAGTTTTATATTTTCACTCAGGCCATCGATCAGCGGGGTGGGGGGGCTGTCACATTACCTCTGCCAACCACTAGAGTTGCAGGGGATTAAAGCAAGGTCTTAGTCGGTGGTATTTGCTCCACACAAGGGGGCCCACAAAAGGTCCTAGCACAGAGCAAATGATCTGTGAATTGGACTGCACAGATATGCAGGTTCAATCCCCATCATTTGCACATGACCCCCTCCACACTTTGCCCCAGTGCAAACCAGGCTTTTGTGAATAGCAGCTCTGTGCAAAACCTGGTTTGCTTGTGCAAGACTGGGTTTGTGCCAGGGCAAAGCTTTGTGAATCCTGACCCAGATCTTTTGCTTGCCTATCCTGCTGTCCTCCCTGGGCTAAGAACAGTCACTGTGGACTCTACATAGTCCTAGGTGAACAGCAAGACCATCAACTGTCTAACCAGAGCTTGTAAAGTCTCTAACATGCACTGCAGACTATTGAATTTCCCACTGCTGCAGCCCTTTCTCTGATGTCAGCTGCAGGGGATTCTGGGAATTGTAGTTACAGAAAATGTTATCTTGCTAAGTCAACAGAATCTGTGTGATATAATCTACTATACTGCAATAAACAGAAAGTGAAAAGAAAGAGATGGAAGAAGACAACAGTCAATACACATCCCCCAGTTGTACCTAGCAGTTGTATCCTGCAGGTTCTATATATAGGTATTGTGCTGAGGAGATGAAAGAGCAGTCTATCCCTCTCACTTCCTTGAACAGGGATGATGTCACTTGTTTTTATTCACAGCTACTGTAGACAACCACAACCTCTCACCAATGACTCGCCGGTGCTGTGTAGAGGTACAATATCACTTCTCTTGGTTTGATTTCACTGTTGTTACCTTGTGCTGCAACGTTAGCAGCCTGCCTTGATGCTGACTATGTCTCCGACTAGCAGTTGCCTTGTAGTGCTTGGCCTCGGGATACACAAAACATTTCTGTTCAACCTTGAACTGGAGGGGCCATGACACTGGGGACCTGCATAATCAAGGCAGAGCACACAGTAATCACAAACTAACATCCTCCCCTCTAGCTAGGGTTAAGTAGTAGCTTTTGTTCTGTACACAAATTGGAAAAGCAACGTTTTGCCTGCTGGGCTGCAGGTACAGAATGTTCGAAGTGTGCACAGTCCATTGCACAGTACACAAAGTCCAAGTGGGTCCCTAAATCAAGCAAAAGTCCCTTTGTCGATCCCTTCTCTTGGACTGGAGCCAGGACAGAGCAAGTCCTCACAGAAATTTAACACTTCAGGTTCACAGAGCACACTTTTTCCACACAGGCAGAAACACAGTTGAAGGCAGCTGGTGCCCATACTGAATACACTTACTGTCAGAGAACTAGGAAACTTTATTTGGGACAGCTGGCATCCTTCATTGCAAATGGAAGCACCAAGTTTGGTCAACAGCGGCAATGCCGACTTTCCCCACAGCAACGGCACAGTACTGACGCAGGTATTGTGCTGCCTGTTTCAGGGGTGTTTTCTGTGGGGGGCTCTGCCCCCCATACCTCTCATACTTTAGGATTCCAACTCCAGGTCGGAGTTGGTCCGGGGAAGGGGCGGAACACTGGCGGAAGGCGAAACACTGAAAAAGGACCATTACCGTGAATGTAGCCATAATGGTCTTTCTTCCTGTTTCGCCATCGAGGTGTCGACGAAAAGGGATGCACCATTGCAAACACTTCACTTCTCAGAAATAGCAAACTGTGGGACAGATTATGCTCTTTACTGAAAACATTCTGTGATGTGTACAACTCTATTAGTCGCATGAAAGCCCTTCCCCACCTTCTGGTCAGAGAGCGTACTGACCCTTTTCCTAGTCAGGGTGATCCACTCCAAGTTGCAGTGAACATAAATCCCAAAGGAGTCCCAGTCCCTTTTACCCCTGAACCCCCCGATGCAGGGGCTCTGCCCCCCACACCCTCCATTCTAAATATAATCAACTCTGAGTCGGAGTTGATTTGGGGAGGGGATGCAGGACCGGGAGGCAGTGTACCTGGGTCTCTGGAGCACCATTACAGTGAACTGTTGATGTTTTTGGCATCGACGTAGTCCGTTGTAATGGTGTCGCTGTCAGGGAGGTGTACCTTTTTGCAACTACCCCTTGTTAGGGTTCATAAGATCCTTAAACATAGATTTTTGTTGACAGAAAAGGGTTGCAAGGCCGATCCAGTCTGCCTTACTCTAACCATCAATGGGGTGGTAAAAGGTCCAATATGACTCCCAGTTTCCCCCACCTTCTTGGGTGATTCTTTCTTTTAATGATACTCATGCACCTGTCCCAAGCATACTTGGATCCTGTCATTCTCTGCTACCCCGCCACCTCCCCAGGCAATCTGTTCCATCTATCTACCACCCTTTCTGTGAAGGAATGCTTCTTTACCTCTCTCTTTGTTCTTCTCCACACTAACCTCATTACATTCCCTCTTGTAACCATGTTTTTGATCAACCATAAGAGCTCCTTATGCTTCACCCTGTTTATTCCCCACAGGTATTCATAGTTCCCAATCATGTCCCTCCAGCTGTTCTGTTCTCTAAAGAGTAGATAACATAGAAGTTGTTGGCAGATAAGGACATCTTGGCCCACCTAGTCTGCCCTATAGTCCCTACCTACTATACTACCACAGACCCTACTCAGTCTCCCCCCTTGCCTTACTTCTCATGTCCTCTTGTGCCTATCACATGCATGCTTGAATCCTCTTACCATTTTAGCACCCACCACCTCTGCTGGGATGCTGTTCCAGGCTTCCACCACCCTTTCCATGTTGAACTATTTCCTCATATCTCCTCTGAGCCTCACCCCATCTCGTTTCATAGTGTGACCCCATGTCAGAAAACATTTTTTTCTATGCAAAATGCTACCTTCCTGTACCTTATTAATACCTGTGAGGCATTTGAATACATGGAATACATGGAAAAGCCCATCTTCTTGAAGGTGAAACAAGCTACTTTGAAGCAACTGGGACTTGGGAGCTGTGGGGAAGACACTGGCAATCTGCAAGAAAGTGCATTCTTGCTCAAATCTGAGGGAGGTCTACCTTACTTTGAATTTTAAACTTGGTATTGCTTTGTGTTTTGCCTTTTTTTTTTTCTTCTTTTTGAATCAAGAAGGAATTTGCAGAACTGCTAATCTTGTGAGTTAACTTCAGAAGGATTGAAATACTGCATAACTGTTATTCCCTTGTGTTTAGCTGGATTATTTATCTGCTAGTGTTTTGTGACAGGTTGCATCAAACTGTTTTTTGGTACAGTGAACTATTTGCTGGTGGCAGAGGATTTTTTTCTTTGTGAACCCTGCAGTTTGTGTATTCAATCCAGACAGGGCCTCAGGTTGTGGAAACTGGTCCCTCTGTCTTCAGAGCACAGAACATCAGGTTGTATTGGGTCAGGGGAGGCTTACATTATATGTACTGGGCCCAACTGCTTGATTTTTCTCTGACTAAATGTTTTTTGCTGGGTATATTCTCTGGTAGATTGTTGTGCAGGTTGTCTTGCTGAAAGGAAGGCAACACTCACCGGAGAGGTGGGTCAGCATTTGTAGCTGATTGTTTCCAGAGGGAACAGGCTTGGGGCCCAACCCCCACTGCCCCTCACTCCCCCAGGCTGTCATGTCCTTTATACCAGTGGTTCTGACGTCACTTGCCCAAGAGGGCACAGTGCATACAACTGTCATATCCTTACCAATCCAGCACACTGCATTGAGGGTAAGTGCACTGACACACTTGAAAAAAAAAAAACATTTTTAAATAAACAGGAAGAAAGACAGATATGTGGATTGTGGTGCTATGCAATAGCTGTGAGGCAGCGGTCTTCCAGGAAACATTCTGGAGGCTGTGATTTTGCCCTATTTGCAGTCAATTCTCTGCTCTGAGGGAGGAGGTTGTCCGTCTCTAGGCCAGACTGGACAGGAGTAGGAAAACCTCCCCCACCCAGGAAACACCAGGGCCATCACCACTGAATCAGAGATTGTCAAGAAAGAGGAGCAGTTAGACCATAGTGGGCTCAGGGAGGGTAAGGGTGATAGAACAGAGGCGCACCTCTCCAGTTGTACCTCACCACAATCCTTAAGCTGTACTGGTGGAGCATAGTTCCACTAAGGAGGCACCCGTACTGGAGACCAAGGAGGTCACTGGGAACTGCCACAAGGAAGGCCCACAAGAGGATGGCATGGGACATCACAGAGGAAGGAAGTAGCTCCTTGTGGGGGACTCAATTATTAGGGGGTAGAAATGGGAGGAAAAATGGAGAGGGAGATAAGGTGCCTGCCTGGAGCCATGGTTTGGAGGGATGGGAGGCAAATCCCCAGGTTTGCAAGAGCATCTGCATGGGAGAGGGAGCTAGACATCATTGTCCACCTAGGAACAGATGACTTAGCTGAGCATGGGATCAGAGCTGTGCAGGAGGAGTTCATGGAGTTGGGGAAGGGCCTTGGCCAAGTAGTACACACGGTAACCTTCTTGGAGGTATTGCCTGTCTATGGTATGGGTGAGGCTAGGGTACTGCACACCATGTGATTCAATGAATGGTTGAACAACTAGTGCGGAGCACAGGGTTTTGGCTTCATTGGGGACTGGGGCTCCACCTGGAGGGATGCACGGCTATACTGGCAAGATGGTCTGTATCTGTCCAGGAGGGGAAGCAGGCTCCTAGGTGATAGGTTTAAATGCTTTATTGGCAAGCTTTTAAACTAAGGAAGGGGGGAGGCACTGATGAGAAGCAGGAAATTCCCTGTCTCCCCGCACAAAACAGGGTCATCAGCGAGGTAAACACCAAGGTAGACAGTTCAATAGGGAGCAGGATGGAGGTAAATGGAGAAAAAGCCAAAGACAATAAGGACAGGGATGGGGCTAAAAGAGGTAAGACCATAAAAAAATTGAGGGTGATAAGTATCAATGCCCATAGTCTGGGTAACAAGCTTCCTGATTTAGCTACCTTAATGGAAGAGGGACACCTGGATATTGTGGCAGTCACAGAAACATGGTACACAGAGAACCATGACTGGGATGTAAACATACCATGGTATGCAATCTACAGGAGGGGCAGGGAGCGTAGAAGAGGAGGAAGAGTAGCTCTCTAGGTAAGAGAAGGGATCAAAAATCAGAACTAGTGCCGGCCCGGTGGCGCAGAGGGCTGAGGCGTTGAATGCCACACCGCCCACGCCAGCGACCCGGTTCGGAGCGGACTCGGTAGCCGTGGCTGGCCGGGGAGTTAGGCTTGAGCGTCCACGACAGCTCTCGCCCCACTCCGTGGGGATCTAGGATATTCCAGTTTTGCGACCCTCGGCCGGAGGCTCGAGAAGCCACATGCCCACACAGGGGATTGGTCGGATCGGCCGCCAGCAGATCAGACGTCGACGACGCGCCATGACGCTGGGGAGTATCTGCTAAGGGAGGGAGAAAACAGGGAAAATGGAAGCCTGCCTCGTCCGGGAGGAAGCAGGGCCCTGGGACGTGCCCACGATTTGCCAGCACCCACGCGACAGTCCACGGGGCCGACGAAACTGTAAGTTACGGGGGAGTGCCCCCTACCTCGTCCCCGCCTCGGGGGTAAACCACGGCTCCATGGGGGCCTGTGGACTGTGTGAGCTGGGTCGCAGGTAGCAGGATGTCCGTGGGATAACGCCGAAGGGTCGGAGGAGGCAGGCTAGAGGAGAATAAAATACAATTTCACAAAAAAAATCAGAACTAGAGGGTAAACGGGGAAGAGAGGAGGCACTGTGGGTAACCTTGGAGACAGGTAATGGCACCACAATCCACATAGGGGTTGTATACAGACCCCCATCTCAGGGGGGAGGAAATGGACAAATAAATGTTAGAAGGCATCCTTAGAATAGCAGAAAAAGGGGAGAGTTTTTTGATGGGGGACCTGAATATGGCAGATGTTAACTGAAGCACATGTGCTGCAGCCACATTCAAGAGCAGGGTCATTCTCAATGCCCTGCAGGGGGCATGCTTCAGACAGCTAATGTTGGAACCCACTCGGGAGGAGCAATCTTAGACCTGGTACTCTCAAATGGAGATGGTGAGAGGATCACAGATTTAGAAGTGGGTAGCCATCTGGGAACTAGTGACCACCGAACAGTGTGGTTCACGATAAACACATCTGTAGAGTCAAGCCATACAAAGACAAAAGTACTGGACTTTAGGAGGGCTGATTTTGGCAAAATGGGTGAGTGCCTAAGGAATGGACTAGCAAATGGGCAGGAAGGAGAACAATGGGAGAAAATCAAAACTGCCATCACAGAGGCAACAAGTCTTTATGTGAAGCAATTAAACAAAACAAAACAAAGTAAAAAACCACTATGGTTCTCAAAAGAGGTGGCGGGAAAGGTTAGGGAGAAAAAGATAGCATTCAGGAAGTATAAGGAATCACAGAATGAGCAGGACAGATGTAACCCCTAGGTGGCGCTATCCCAAGGGCTACTACCCCTGCCTGCTTGGCTAGTTGCAGGTTAAGGGGCCTGGGTACAGAAACGGGTGCCTCCACCCGGAGGACAGGGTTGTTAGTAGCAAGGCTAACCTGGGTACAACCGTCCAGGACACTGTAACCCTCCTCTTTCCCCCCTCTAGTGGCCTAGACAGTACGCAACAAACACTTTCACAGTATTTATTTATTATTTATTCATTCTCGGATTACAAGTACCTTTGAGCGCAAAGCAGCTCTTTTACAAAGGTTCCATGTCAGTGGGGAAGGGTTACAGTTAGACAAGGAAAAAAAAAAGATACAGTACAGTATGCATGGTACACCTTTAAATGAGATGATTACTAGAGCAATAATAAAATAGCGAATAAACAGTAAGGAGAGCCAGCATGGTGAGCTGACAGTTATGCTGCAACAAACAGTAAGTGAATACATTCAAGCATACAGTGACAGATAAGCAAGGGAGGCAGTAAGGAGTTAAAATAGAGGGGTAGATGAAGGTGGTGGCAATGTGATGTAGATCAGAGCGGAGGGTAGCAGCCAATGGCTTTGTCAAATGTTGTAGGAGGGTTAGGAGGGAGTAGGGGATAGAGGGAGGGTGAGGTGAAAGGGTGATGTGGGCAATCGGTGCCATGTAAGTGCCGAAATGTAAGTGCCAAAGGGTGTGGACAGGGTGCCACGGTACACGGTTGAGGTTGACAGACAGAAACTAGGACTGGGTGGTACAATCACATGTTTTTTCAGTTATAAGATACTGCCGGAGCAACTGTTTAAACTGCAAATGTGGTTAGCTTAGTCAATTCACTATACAAGCCATTGAACCAAAGTGGGTCTCTGTACAAGAAGGATCTTTGGTACTGTGCAGTCTGACACCATGGGATGAGGAGGTGTTCAGAATCAGATGTACGGGTGTGTTGGCTCTTAAGGGATTTATTCAACAGGTATCCAACTCCTGAGGGCAATAGCCCAAGAAGCATTTTTTTGGTCAGCAGGCATGTTTGGTACTTGATTCTATCAGTTAGTGGAAGCCACCCAGTTTTGGCATATACAGTAGATCACAGGTGTGGGTAAGATGGGCAGCACCTGTGAATAGCCTACATGCTTTGCTCAGAGCAACAGTTAGCCGATTGAGTTATGTGGTTGTGACAGCTCCATACATTACTAAACCATGGTCAATGACCGATAGAACCAAGCTGTGGATTGCAAGCTTCAGAGCTTCTGGGGTCAGACACCGTCTATATCTATAGAGGAACCCAATCCTGGTGTTAACACTTCTAGTGACAGTCTCTATGTGAGGTACATAGGTGAGGTGACTGTCCAAGATTACACCAAGATACTTAAAATCTTGTAGATGCTCTAGAGGTTCTCCTTGGTTGTTTAGAACAGTAAGAGTATGGGCCTTATACTTGTGGTGGGAAGAGAAAACAGCAGCACTTTTGTCTTTTTGTAGTTTAGCACCAATTTGTGGCTATTAAACCAGTTCTCGAGCTCTATGAATCCCAGTTGTAGGCTGGTTTGAAGTGTGTTTGGGTCAGGGTGGCTTGCAAAGATGACAACGTCATCTGCATATAGGAGAGTCCGTTGATGACAAGCAGATGGCAAGTTGTTCAGGAAGATACTGAACAGGAGAGGACCCAGGATTGATCCTTGATTGATCAGTGGTACACCACACCAGACAGCCTTCTGTTCTGAGATGACATTAGCTATCTTCACCCTTTGCAATCTATCTCCTAGGTAGCTTGTGAACCATTTCAGTGTTTGTGGTGAGAGATCAATGTTTGTGAACTGACCGAGTAGGAGTGGGTAATTCAGTAGCCTCTATTCAGCATACAAGTCCTCACACTGTTTGCACTTACCATCAGGGCTGGTTCCACCAATTTGACCCTTGAGACCCCCTGTAAAACAAGGTTAGGCACAGCAAATAATAGTACAGTGCTTTGGGTACAAACTGGAACCACAGTCAGATTAAATGCAAAAAGAGTTAGATCTGATTTATTTAAGGGGAATGAACAAGGAAGAGGCGTAATCAGGTTGATTGGTTTAAGTACTGATTCAATCAGGCCATCATGACATGCACTTTAGAGTCCCTTCGCAGTCACGCACTCTGGGTACCCAGTTGGAAAAAAGGTGGGCTAGCCTGACACGTTGCCTGGGGTAGGCCGGCGTTGTAGCTGGATGGGTCCCTGTGATGGAAAGAAGCATACACAACCACACACAACTCGTAATCCGGAGCTGGAAGGCTCAGTTCATGACAAGAAAATAACTGAATCAGATGACAACACTTTTGATTTAGCTGATGTTGCAGGGAGCTACTCTGGTGTTTACTCATGCTACCCAGTACAGGACACAGGATGGACAAAATGGAGACTGCATGTTGACAAGCTGGTATGCCAGAAGAAGCATGGCCCACACAAATCACTGAGGCGGTGTTCCTGTTCGAGTTTGAGTTGTTGAGCAGGGGGCTGATCCCCAGGCAGGTCTCTCATTGATGGTCTTCTCTGTGGCATGAGTAGCTGGCTGGGCCGTGGTGGCAGAGCCATGGCCAATTTGGAGATGAATGCAGATTCAGTCTAGTAAGTGCTGGATGCAACTTCCAACAAGCGTGATACAATTAGGCAGTGGGGAACCAAATCTCGACCCACCACCAGCATACAGCACATTTATAATAAAGGGAGGTAATACCACAGTACAGATAACAGTCCAGTCGCAATCACAGTGTCTCAGCGCAAACCGTGCTATCTGTGGTGGTTTCAGATGTCCTGACAGGCCGATCACGTACAGCAAATCTTCGGTCTTCTTCAGGCAAAAGTACAGTCATAATCAGGTGGCTTTTGTCACAATTAGTTTGAATAAAGTCAGGTAATCAAGACTTCAGAGGATCCCTCTTTGGGGACAAGTAAGCAGACAGGCCAAAACTCAGCCTCTCCACCAGTTTCCTGCGCAACTCCGCAGGGCAGCTGCTCGAATATCTTGAGCTGTTCACTCTCTCACTTCCCAACTCAGACTGACTTCTGCTGCAGGAAGCACCGGGACTTCCTTAGAAATCCAAAAGGTTTGGTTTGCTGATCCATCTGTCTGTCACAGCTAGAGCTCCCCCTCCAGGTCCATTTAGGCGCCAAAGTGTAAAAACTACAATTCCTACAGAAATTCACTCCCACAAGACCCCTGGGGACAGACACCATTTTAGGGTCCCCAAAGGTACTGATTGGTCCCAATAGGCAGTCCAGAACCAAGATGGTGGTGCAATATTGAAATGTCCATACTGCAATAAAGGCAGGTTAGACAAACTTCAATAACATTACTATTATAATAGGTAGTCAACAAATAAATACAGCTTCTAAAAGAGCTCCCCCTGCACAGTTAACGACGGCGGACTGGAGCAATTATCTTGCAGCATAGGCAGGATCCGAGCATAGGAACACTCAGCGCCCCCCTCCAGATTAACTATTACACTGCTATATAGGAGCTCTTAAAGAGACAGTACACAGGCAATAGCGTTTAAATGATTAAGACCCAGGACACCAGCCTGGCAGTGGACATTTAGGCACACCCAAGGAAGACTTTTCATCAACCCCATTGTAGGGGGGTTACACAGAGAACTGTACCAGTTAAAGTAGAAGGAAGTGGGGAAGGCAGTCAGAATAGCAAAGTCCCAAACCAAGGAAAAGAGCCATCTCTGTTAAGAAGGCAGATAAAACCTTTTATAGGTACATAAGGGAGTGAAGGAAGACCAAGGAAGGGATAGTGAGGCTTAACAAAGGGGAGGGGAGGTGGGAAGAGGATGACAGTGGATAAGCAGAGATACTGAACACATACTTTTGCTCAGTATTCACAAAAGAAGAAGAGGGGGAGGTACCTAAACCAAGCAATAAAAGCATTCTGGATGGGGGGTCAATAACAGTCCATTCACAGAAGAAAGGGTCCTGAGAGAACTCCAAAACTCAGAGTGGACAAAGCAATGGGGCCTGACAGGATTCACCCCAGGATTCTAAAAGAACTAAGGAGAGACCTAGTGACATCACTGACTACCCTTTTTAACAAATCATGGGAGGATGGTGTGGTAGCTGAGGAGTGGAGGAGGGCAGATGTGATTCCTCTTCACAAAATTTGGAGCAAGACAGAGGCAGGGAATTACAGACCTGTTAGTTTAACCTCAGTGGTAGGGAAAATGATGGAATCACTTCTGAAAGAAAGAATTGTTGAGTACCTAGAGGCCAGTGGGGCACAGGACCCAAGGCAGCATGGATTCACAGTGGGAAGGTCATGTCAGATGAATCTAATAGATTTCTTTGACTGCATGACCAAAGTAGTAGATCAAGGAGGGGCTGTAGATATGGCCTACCTAGACTTTAGCAAGGCATTTGACACAGTCTCACACAGAAGATTAATAAACAAGTTAGCCACCCTGGGAGTATGGGATTATTACCCCAGGGTGATAGCCTGGGTAACAAATTGGCTGACCAACAGGACGCAGAGGGTAAAATAGTAAATGGAGTAAACTCTGAAGAAAGAGGGGTTACTAGTGGGGTACCGCTGGGTTCAGTACTTGGACCGGTCCTCTTTAATGTCTTTATAGGAGACATTGCAGAGGGGCTGGAAGGAAAAGTATGCTTCTTTGCAGACGATACAAAAACCTGCAACAGGGTTGATACACAAGGGGGCGTGGAAAGGATGAGAAGGGACTTGGCAAGACTGGAGGAATGGTCGGAAGTACGGAAGCTTAGATTCAAGCAAAAAAGTGCAAAGTAATGCACCTGGGAAACAAAAGCCTAGGGGAAGAGTACACAATGGGGGAGGTGGCACTAACAACAACAAAAATGGAAAGGGACCTGGGGGTAGTCATATCAGATGACCTTAAGGTAGGCAAACAATGTGAGAAGGCAGGAAAGAGGGCTGGAGGGATACTGGGATGCACAGGGAGAGGCATCACCAGCAGAAAACAGGAAGTTGTTATCCCTCTGTACAGGCTGTTTCTGAGACCCCATTTGGAGTACTGCATGCAGTTCTGGAGCCCTGATCACCACAAGGACATAGACAGGATGGAGGCAGTCCAGAAGAGAACAACTAAAATGGTGCACGGTCTGCAACAGAAGCCATATGAGGAGGGACTGAAAGAGCATAATATGTTTACCCTTGAGGAAAGGAGGGAGAGGGGGGACATGATAGAAATTTTCAAGTACCTCAAGGGAATCAACAAAGTCCAAGATGGGAGCATCTCTGAGAGAAGGAGATGTGCAAGAACAAGGGGTACAGTCTGAAGATAGAGGAGGGAAGGCTCCGGGGCAACGTCAGAAAGTATTTTTTTACAGAGATGGTGGTGGACGCATGGAACCACCTTCCTGAGGAGGTTGTGAGGTCAAAAATAGTGAGGGAATTTAAGAATGTATGGGACAGACATAAGACAATTATAGTGAAGGGTAGGAGGAAGCATGCTGTGGTTAACCAGAATCTGCAGCTTATCCAATGTGTAGGGAATGGGCATGGGCAGACTAGGTGGGCCAAGCGGTCCTTATCTGCCGTAAAAATCTGTGTTTCTACATTTCTCTGTTTCTAGCATATCCCCCTTTTCCCTACATTCCTCATAGCGTACACTATTTAGTTCCTTGAGTCTTTCCTCATAGGGCTTTTGATCCAGGCCCTGCACCATTTTGGTAGCTCTCCCTTGTATCGCTTCTACCCTATCTATGTCCTTTCAGAAGTGGGGCCTCCAGAACTGGACACTGTACTCGAGGTGGGGTCTTACCAGCAATCTATACAGAGGTAGTACTACCTCCCTCTTTCTGCAGGTGATGCCCCTCCCTATGCACCAGAGTGTCATGCTAGCCTCCCACACTGCCTTATCACACTGCTTGGCAGGTCATCAAAAATGGTTACCTCTTGGTCCCTTTCCTGTTTTGTGGTTGCTAATTCCTCCCTGCTTGATTGAGTTCTGTGCTACAAGTGCAAGTTTCTGCACTTTATTTTGCATTGAAACCCACCTGCCATTCCTTTGGCCATTCTTCCAGCTTTTTCAGATCATTCCTCATTCATTCCAGCCCCCTGATGTGTCCAGTCTGTTGCAGATTTTTGTGTTATCAGTGAACAGGCATACTTTCCCTTCCAGCCCTTCTGCAATACTGCTAATAAAGACATTGAAGAGGACAGGGCTTAATACTTAACCATGTGGCACCCAGCTGGTCACCTTGTCTTTTTCAGAGTGGACCCCATTTACTACCATTCTCTTACTCCTATTGCTTAGCCAACTTCTTACCCATTTGACTACTTTTGGACCCACTCCTAGGTTGCCCAGCTTGCTCACCAATCTTCTGTATGGAATGGTGTCAAAGGCTTTACTGAAATTCAGGTAGGCCACATCTACCGCTCCTTTCTGATCCACGTTCCTGGTCACCCAGTCAAAGAATTCAATCAGGTTTGTCTGGCAAGACCTCCACCCTGTGAAACGATGTTGCCTCTGATCCTGTAATCCACTGGTTACAAGGTATTCCCCAATACTTTCCTTCAGTAGCAATTTCATTACTTTACCCACTACTGAAGTCGGGCTGGCAGACCTGTAATTTCCTGCCTCCTCCCCCATTTCCATTTTTGTGTAGTTGGTCCACATCTGACTCCTCCAGTCCCCTGGAACCTCCACTATTTCTAGTGATAGGTGGAACAGAGATGTCAGTGGTGCAGCCAGCACCTCCTTGAGCTCCTTCAGTATCCTTGGGTGCAAAAAATCTTGCAACCCTCCCCCAGGTCTGCAGAACCCCAATTTCTCCCCTGCCCTCACAGTCACATTATACATCTGCGAACAGAAGTACCTGATTACTTGTAAAATTTGGAGAGTTGAAGAGGTGCTGCTGGCATTTTCTACTAGGGAGTACAGATCGCCGGAGATCACGCTGAAAATATGATATGCTGGCATGGCTAATCTCCCTATCTACCATGTCCAGCACTATTTTTACAGAATTAGTATAAATGCCATGTGTATGCCTGGCATTTAGGCTAATTCTGTAAAAATAGCGCTGGGCATGGTAGATACGGAGATTATTAAATCTCCATACATAGGGGCACACTACAGGAAGGGGCAAAGTCATATCAGCATATCACAGTATTTTCAGCGTGATCTCTGGCGGTCCGCATCCGCTAGTAGAAAATGCTGAATGCACCTCTGCAATTCTCCAAATTTGAGTAATCGGGTACTTCTGTTTGCAAATGTATAATGTGGAGCCCCAAACTGTTATCCGATCACTTAGTTTTTGCTCCCAGTAGATCTCCTTTAATGCCCTTGTCTCTTATCTTTGACCCATCACCTACCCCTTTCTCCATATATTGAGGTCCTTTGGCCTTTCTTTATAGGGCTTCTCATGCTGCCCCTGAATCATCTTGGTTGCCCTCTTCTGCACAGCCTTTACCCTGGGCTCTGGAACTGCTCACAGTACTCCAGTTGGGGGTGAACCAATGACTTGTATTGAGGGACTATAACCTCCCTCCCTCCTATTTGCTGTTCCCCTCCCAATGCACCACATCATCCTATTTGCTGTTCCCACCACCCTTGAGCACTGGGATGCTACTTGCAGAACATCTATAATGAGAACCCCTAGGTCCCTTTTCTTTGCAGTACGTGCCATGACCTTCCCTCCCATCCTGTACTCTTTCCTGGGGTTTTCCATGTCCTACATGCATGACTTTGCACTTTTTAGCATAGAATGGCAACTACCAAATTTTTAAGTACTCTTTTTTAGCCTTTCCAGGTCCCTCCTGATGACCTCCACTACCTCTGTTGTCTCCACTCTATTGCAGATCTTGGTGCCTTGACTGTCTTCATCAATGCCGATTATTTTTCCCCTTTTAGCCCCACCCCTATCTCCCCTATGAAGATATTGAAGAGTACAGGACCAGTACCATATCCTGGGGTACTCCACCTGTGACTCTCCACCTGAGAAGTCTCCTTTTAACATTACCTTCTGGGTTGTGTTCCTTAACCAATTTCCCACCCAGGCCACATCAACAGCTTGCCCTCTGTCCACCTTCCTTGTCGCCCAGTCAAAACATTCTATTAGATTCATCTGGCATGGCTTTCTCCTGGTGAACCCATGTTGTGTATTGACCTGTAATCCATTAGATTCCCAAAATTCTACTAATCTCACTTCACTTTACTTTGTAAATCTAATACATGTGCCACAGACCACCAAACCATTTCCAGACTACTAGACAGATCCCCTGCAGTGCTTACATACCAATGACAGCTGGTGACATCTTCTTCAGAGCAAGACTAATCAAGGAAAGTAATATCACCTCTGGATTTATAAAGTAGATTTTTGTCATTTATTCAATAAGTATTCTGATATAGTCCCTACCTTTTGCCTCCTGCCTGCAACATGCCTCAGGATATTCGTTTACCATTTTCTTGTGCCTTGAATGACTGTGTGTGTATATGTGTGTGTGTGTGTGTGTGTGTGTGTGTGTGTGTGTGTGTGTGTGTGTGTGCGCGCGTATGTGTATGTGTGTGTGCACGTGAGCGTGTGTGTTTTTTTGACTTTCTGGCCACATGCAATACAATAGAAGCCTCTTAAAGGGGACACCTCCGTGGATGCCCTATCGTCCCCATTAAGCAGCCGTCCTGTTTATCAGGAGCATCCTTTTTTTCCATCACAACCAGAAAAGACTTTGCTCATGAGACACACACACACACACACACACACACACACACATACATGCACATGTTACAGTAACAAACAAAACAGAGAAAACAAACAAAACATCAAGAAATAATGGATACCAGTACGTTTTATGTTTGCAGCTCCTTTTTGTAAAAGTATGTTTGGTTTGGTCCTTGATTTAATCTTTATTTAATTGGTGAAAGCAACACACTGAACTTTAATTAAAATCACTTAGCACCTTTTGAGAGAGAGGAGTTGGGCAGCTGCAAAGCCTCGATAACTTTTATTTTCTCACTCAGTGAGAGGTCAACTCTTTTGTTGTTGCTTGTAGATACCATCCTGTAAACCAAACACACTCCAGAGAGATGCTAAACACACTCCATAGAGATGCTAAGCAGGTAGGAATGTGAAACAGCTTAAATGCAGGGCACTTAACGAGGCACGATTACATTTTCAGCACCTTTTCCTACACCTGTGACTAGATAATCATCCCAATTAAGCGACAGGACCATCCCAATTAAACGGAAGCTGGTCCCATTGAATAACATTAGCAATAAATCGGTGCCCAGGGGATCGTCCCAATTAAGCGGATGTCCCCTTTAACCGCGTACCCTTTAAGTGGCTTCTACTTTGCTAAAGATTTGAAGACTTGAATCTCTTCTCACTGGTACACCACTGCATCCTTGATTGATTGATTTTTTGTCTGTGATTTTTGAGGCGGTGGTGTTGGCGGGGGGGGTATCTGTTGACTGGGAAAGGAAGACTAAGCTATTTTGCCTATTTCAGCCTTGTACTGGTATGGGGGGTGAGATACAGGTGTAAACTGACAAGACTGAATCAGAAAGCTGCTGGTCATAGGCGTAGATTGTGGGGGGGCAGAGGGGCACGCTGCCTGAGAAATTAGACCAGGACTTTTTAGGAACCCAGCCACCGTTCTCCAGTTATCATTTTTTTTTTTTTTTTAATATTGAATGGCTCAGAGGCTATGCCCGGACTGTCTGCCCCTCCAGGGAGGGGGGTGGGTGGCGCCCATGTCTCTAAACAAAAACTATCCCTTTTCCGATTGGCTGCAATCCTGCAACCATAGTAGCCTGCATGTTACAGCCAATCAGAGAGTGCTGCAAGCTGGCACCATTGCGTGAGCAGTACTCCGTTAGTGGTGCCATTTAGTTGTCTGTGTGCCTTCCATGAAGGAGCAGCGGCAGCATTCATATAGCGCTGGGCTGAGGAGAGATAGCTATTCGAGGATGTCGAGCAGCAGCCATTGGTTGTCTGTCAGGTGTCACCAGTGTCTCAGTCAGTCTAGTGTTCCCACCCTCCTCCTGTCCTGAACAGCCCAGTTTAAATATACCTCACCCAAGTCCTCCGACTACCTACTCTCTGTTTCTCAGTGCAGCCAGCTGTGCTCTGGGCTCTCCTGCTGCCACCTGAGCCTCCCATCCCTGAGAGCCTAGGAGACCTGCGGCCACAAGGCCTCTACCACTGGACAGACCAGGCAAAGAAGTGAGTAGTACAATTACAGTGAGTTTGAGGCATGGTCAGGCTTGCCTGCACACCCAGCTCCTGTGTCCAGCAGGCCAGGAAAAGATTTACAGTGCTATCGGCAAGTCCCACACCACGCCCATTGCCCACCAGTTCCACGGTCCACTGAGAGGGATTATACAGGTCAGTGAACAGCCAGGCCCAGAACAGTGAAGAAGCTGGTGGTCATGCAGGCTATAGCAGACCCATAATGTGATACGTTCATCTGGTGTCAGAAAAAATGAGTTACTGTCTCATCGGGGGATTAATTGGGAGAGGAATGGGACTGTTGGGAGAGACTTGGCTACGTGACCTGCCTTCTTGGCCTTGCTGTGCCCTGCTGCATGCTGCCTTGTCTGTGCCCTTACTGATTTGGTGAGTAACTGTGTTGCAAGATGGTTGTTGGAAATTAATACCATTCACATCCCAGAAATGTGTCTTTTGGGGGGGGTGTCTTGGCCATGGCCATGTGTCTGGGGGTGGGTGGAAGGTTTGCTGTCAACTTGTGTTTCTTTGGGTGGGAGGGGATTTGCTGGCTGTTGAGGCTGTCCATGTTGGTGGGGTGGGTGGGGCCTATTTGTTTGGTATATGTGGACACTGGTCATGTTGGTGGGATAGAGACACTCAGTTACTGTGCTACTGGGTGGTGGGGTTTGTTGGAGAAACTCACTGGATAGTCTGCGCTCTGTGGGGCTGGGGGTTGTTCTGTTTTGTGTGTTGAGTCGTGGAGACAGTCTGTGTGTTTTGGGGCTGACTCTGATAGGATGGTCAGTGTTTGGTGCTGGGAGGGCTCTTTGCTTGGTGGGGCTGGGGACGATCAGTGTTTGGGGTTGGGGGTATAGTGTTTGGGACGGAAGCATGGAGGTGGGGCGGGATAGTCTGTTATCTATTCTGGGGTCTGGTAGGGGGGGATTTATTGGCTATGGTGATGTGGGGGTGGCTGTGATGGTGGGTGGTGACACTAGCCATTGTTTGGTGGACTTGGCTGGCCATTTGTCTGGGGACTGTCCATGATGGTGGAGGGGACTGTCCTGTTTGCCTGCCGGTGTCTTGTGGGAGGGGGACTATTTGTTGGTCGGATGTCTGAGGGGATCTTTCCATGTTGGCTTATGGGGGTGAATGTCGGTGACTGCTGATCAGGTGTCTAGGATGGACTATCAGTGTTGTTGGGGAGGGGGAACTCTTCGTGTTTGCTAGCCAGGTGTTTGGGGGGATTGTTCATGTTGGTGGGGGGGAGGAAATTCTGTGTTTGCTAGCTGTGTGTCAGGGGGTGGGGATTGTCCTTGGTGGGATATGGGGGGACCGTCCATGTTTGCTGGCTGCCTGGGTGTCTGGTGGGCAGAGGTGGATTGTTCGGGTGTCTGGGTGGACTGTCCTTGTAGGTGGGGTGAAGTGGGGGACTGTCCATGTTTGCTGACTGGGTTTCTGGAGAACTGTCCATGTTGGTTAGGAGTGGGGACATTCTATGCTTGCTGACTGGGTGTTAGCATATAAACATAAGTAAATGTTAAAACGTAATTTCCACCTCATCCTATACTTGTCAAGGGATGTATCTCACTGACCTGTGCCCGCAGCTAGCATATGAACATTAGTAAATGTTGAAACATTATTTCCCCCTCATCCTTTACCTGGCTGTAAAAGTAATATTTCACTTTTTTTGATTTCTCCGATCATCCACTGTGGAGGGGTGAAACAGACAGATTCCTTGGCCTTGCTGTCTCTGTCTTTATTGCCTGGCAAACACAACCAAAGGGGTAGCTTTTTGTGTCCTCCCCGTGCAGTGTTACAAGACTAAAAAAATATTTTTGCACAAAACATGCACCCTAAAGAAATGATTATACTACTACCTGGCTATTGTTATAGCGACTACTGACTGGCCATGATTTTATTTGGGGGTTGGAACACTGGTCGTGTGTGTGGGTGGGGTTGCGGACACTGCTGGTTTTGTGTGTGTGTGTGTGTGTGTGTGTGTGTGTGTGTGGTTGGGACACTGCTGATTGTGTGTATGCGTGGGGTTGGGGACACTGCTGGTTGGTGTGTGTGTTGGGGTTAGGGACAATGCTGGTCATGTGTGTGTGGTGTTGCTGGACACTGGTCATGTGTGGGTGGGGTTGGGATACAGGCATTGTGTGGGTGTGGTGGGGCACTTGTGTGGGTGGATGGAGGCACTGGCATTATGCTGGTGGGGCAGGGTTGTAATTGTATACCAGGCAAACTGTGCTGACTGGTAGCTCAACATCTCTTTCCAGACAAAGAAAGAAACATAAACAAAATGCAGTATAAATGTGGTTTTTATTTATTTTTGTGTGCCTGTGATGGGGAGGCACAGACCTGGATGCCTGGAGAGGATACCAGATAAATGGAGCTGGAAATGGTGTTGGTTGGGTGGAGTGGGGAGAGTGGCTGTAATGGTGTGGTGGGGAGAGCGGCTGTGCTGGTGGGGTGGACACAGAGTGTGGAGAGTGGCTGTGCAAGTCCATCAGGGTGCAGAGAGTAGCTGAGCTGGCCAGTCTGGGTGGAGATAGTGGCCTTGCAGGTCTAGGGTGGGGAGAGTGGGCTGCAGCTTTTTACATGGACATTTAATTCATTGTTGCTTGCTGTGCCTTCTGCTGCCCTGCCAGCTTTGTGCTGCTGTGCTGACCAGGGCGGACTGGTACGTAAGCTGAAAAAAATGGTTCTGGCCACTGGTGATGGAGGAGGGAGGGGTGGATGGGCATACTGGCACAGAAATATTTTTTTCAACATGTATGCCAGTCTACTGGGTCCATGCCATGCTTACCTCCCTCGTACAAGGGGCTTCTGAGCACTAAAGAGAAGTTTCTGTGTCAAAATTAGGAACTGTTGGAAAGTATGAAATCCCACAGTATGAAAATTGTGCATGTTTATGTAGTTTCACCTTACTGTGTGGTTCGACAAGATGTTCTGTGGTCTCTCCTCCTCATTTAGGACCCTGACCTGTGAACTAGCCATCCCCCCCCCCCAGGGCAGGGGGAAGGTCCGTTGTTTGTGATCTTTGGTGGTTTGTTGGCCATTGTAAAATGCATTGTTTCATTTACTGTGTTGTACTGCCTGGACCTGCTTTACCCTGTCTCTATCCTGAATGTAAACATGGTATAAAAAAAGTTCATTTTTTAGTGGTGTATGTGTCTGTCTACGTCTGTGTGTAGAAAAATAGAGACACACGCTCAGACAAAAAAAACTGTATTAAACCACATCAAACTGAAGCAACCATGTTTCATTTGTGCCCTTCAAAACTGTCAGATGAGACGATTTTGAAGTAGTCTGTGGGGGTGGGGGGAGCATCCACGGCAACCTGGGCTACCACAACCGGCCCACCACACACTGTCATAGGTGATGCTAATAAAAACCACCAACCAAGTACTTACCTTTCAGGGTGGATCCTGCGGAGGCTGTGCACAGGTATCTGGAGTCGTTCCAGAAAACTTCCTGTGGCGTCTGTTCTCTTAGGTTATGTGATGTGACCACTTTTGTGCCAGGGCAGTCCGTGTTTGCTTGGATGGGTTTGTGTAACCCTGGGCATGGACAGAAATGCATATTCCTTAGGAGCCCATGGGGAGGAGAGTGGTAGGGGTTGTGGTGTGACCACACCATGCCCATGATCATCTTGAACAATTAGGGATTTACATTGTTCTGTTGCACTGTCCCAGGTACATCAGCATGCTTGTTAAGAGCACCGCCTGAGGATATCAGCAAGTCCATGCTTATGTATGCAATGCTTGCTTGCTTGAGGAGAGCATTATCCTTCGCTACCTTACCTAACCAGATTCAGGCATGTGACATTGAATAATATGGGATGGGATGGGATGGGAGACTAATGAATTAACTTGGTTATAACAAAGAAAAGTGCTAACACTGGGTGCAAGTAAGCAATAATGCACAACAGGGTGTGTGTCATACTGGGATAACGTCACGCTTCAGGTGGTTGGGCATGAGTGCATCCAATACATAAGGCATGACGTTATCCTACCATGACACACACCCTGGAGGGCATTATTGCTATTATACAATGGTGTGTTGTTATACAGAATTAAAACAAATAATTTTAAAGATGTTTTATTTGGTGTGGAAAAATATTTTTAAGAGAAGATACAAAAAAAACACACTAATGCTAACAATCATCAAGAGGTTCACAGAGAGTCTGAGACTAGACCTGTGATGAATCGGATGTACTGGGATAACATCATGGGTCTAGCCCAAGACTGACCAATCAGAGGCCAGCATTCATTCTTGTCATTGTATAATCGCATTTTTTTTATGTAATCTTTGTAAATAAGGGCTCATGCTGTGAGATGCACATGCTGGGATGTTTCTCATACCATCCATGTTTATAGGTATACTGAGGTGGCACAGCCATTTGCTGCACTTCCTTGAAACATGCTTTTTGCACTCCTCAAGGGTGGGAGGGCTAGATCAAGCAGACATTTCAAGAAGTTCAGGATCCAATATAAGGGCTGGACTTGGAAGGGTTATGTAAGCAGCAAAGGGGGGTGAGAGACTAGTGAGCTATCCGCCTGGAGGTTCAGGTGAGGGCAAAATTAGATAAAGACTGATTTGAATTGAAGCTGAGGGGAGGTCCTGTCCTCTTGAGAAGGAAGTTAAGTTCCTTACATATTTTCAGCTTTACAAGTAAGTCCTCACTCCCAAGGCAGAAGAACGAAGAACTGAATACAAAACAGATCTTGGTCAGTTTTTCGACTCTGGTCTCAGGAGGAGTTGGACCGAGAGCAGGCTGCAGTAAAACTGGTGGGGTGGGGAAGTGCTCTGACTTGGCCTGGGCTGGTCCCTCCCAGGGGTTATTCAGCTGTAGTCTTAAATGTTTTGGGGGCATTATTTGATGCTAGTTGATTTGTTTGCATTACCCAAGCCATCCGTCCTCTTCACTGTCATTATACGTGAAAATCAGGACTTTTTTGTTACTTTGCCCCCCCTGTAAAAATAACAAACTATGCCCCTGCTGCTGGTGGTGGTGTTTTTAGTGGGTTTAGATGTATGATGCATATCAGATCAGTAATCTCTTCCTTTTGGTACAAAGAGACTAAAAATTACCCCCAAAACTGGTCCAATCTTTGGAGTAAAATCTACAAATATATTCCCCTAGATAATTTAAGATTGATCAAATTCAAGATTTTATACAATTTGCTGGCCTGGTGGCACTGAGGGTTGAGGCGCTGGATGCCACACCTCGTGCCACGCTGGCGACCCGGGTTCAGGAATGAGCCAGGGTTGTCGAAGGCCGGTGGGGGGATGTGAGAAGCTGCCGGCAGGCAGCACTACACCTCGGGAGGTGGAATCCAGCTCTCTCAGAGCTTGGCTGCCCTTTGGTGGAGGCTGGAGGGATGGTGCCATGAGGAGCTCTGACATAGGGTGATGTGAAGGGTTGAGGGGACTTGGTCCATAGCTGCGGTGCACATGTGCATCTCCACGCGCATGTGCCACCACTTCTGGGGCTCCTGGGGTAGCTCAAGGGAGAAAACAAAGGAAACTGTGGGGGCTGACATGGATGATACCCCCAGACAGACTCTGGGGATCTGCCGGGGTGGGCATGGCGCTAGAAGCCCCAGAAAGACCCCAAGTTCAGTAGGCTCGGCAGATGCTGAGGTCGACCCACCACAAGGAGGATAAAAATAGTCTACAAAAAAAAAAAAGATTTTACATAATGCATATTTGACTCCACAAAAATTATATGCTTTTGGTTTACCTGAGTCAAATAATTGCACAACATGAGGTCTAGAAGAGGGATCAATCACACATATCTTTTGGTATTGCCCAAATGCACAAAAGATTTGGAATAAAGTGCAAAACAATTTAGGGTTGACACTCTCATTACATAATGCGATAAACTTTGAGACATGTATTTTGGGCAATCTTAATGCGGTTAAAGGAATAAATGATAAATCCATTTTATCACTATTAGCCATCTCCACAAAACAACTGCTGGCAAAACACTGGTTGGACAAGGATGATTTTTGCATGAAAGAATGGATGGTGAATGTTATATTTAATTTACAAATTACAGGATTAATATATTTATTTTATAATAAGCTCAACTTATTTTATGATGAGCAAACTGTATAATTTATTAATTTTAAGATAGCTTATGGCCCAGTTTAAAATTTGTCTAGTAGAGGTGATTCTGAGTTTGAATGTCCTATTTCACCTTTATAGTGACAACTAAGTTAATTCCATATTTTATCCTTGCAGACCTTGAGTTTAGACACCGGTCTTCTAGACAGCTAGCTGGGAGGGGTGGGGGGAACAAACGGAGTTAACACTCATCATACATCAGAATATTTACCTATACATCTTCAATTTATTCTGTTATGGTTATTGTTACTGACTGTGTATTGTATTGTTTTTATAAAAAGTTTCCTCAAATAAATGAAAATAAAAAAAGAGCTGTATGATACATGAGGCGGTATATCTGCAGGTAAGACCAACACCTTGTTTGAAGGACCCTGGCACACTTTCCTTACCCTTTAACATTGCTTTATAAAATAAGTAGGGAAACTTCTGCTTCCTGATTGGTTGAGAAGGTTCCAATGCAGTGATAGTAACAGCACTGTTAAACTTATCTCAATTTTTATGGCTCCATAGCGTCAAAGTTATACTGACATTGCTGTCAGAAGAAGGGGTCTGACTGGAATTCCTAACACAGTACAGTTGTGTTGTCATGGCAGAGTGGAATCGAAGCACAACTTACTGCAATTCTGTCCATGTCCTTTCCATTCACTAAAATGTGTTTTCTTCTTCTTCTTCTTCTTCCCCGGCCACACTGCTTTCTCCCTCTCTCTCTCTCTCTCTCTCTCTCTCTAACTGTATTTGCAGTTTTCCTCCCTCTCTATTTCTGTCTCTCTTCCTACCCCGCTGCATTTTCTCTCTCTTTCTCTCTATAGCAGTATCAGCAGTTTTCATAAAAAAAATTGAAACATAGAATTTGAAGGCAGATAAGGACCGCTTGGCCCACCTAGTCTACCCATTTCTCTACCTAATGGATAAGCTGCAGAGCCTAGTTAACCTACAGCTTATTTCTTCCTTATTTTTCCTCTCTCCCCCTCCTCCTCCACAGTTTTCTCTCTCTCTCTACAGCTGTATCAGTAGTTTTCCTCTCGCTCCCTCCCTCTTCCCCACTGCACTATTTTCTCTTTTTCTATAGTTGTATTAGTGGTTTCCACTCTCTCCCTCCCCTCTCCTGCATTTAGACTCACAGTTAACACTCCCAATATTGGTATGGGACCCGTGCGTAGAACTGTAAGATGAACAGAGTTAGAATGAACCCAGGAACAGTGAGCATGAAGAAGAGCCCTGCTTATAAAAGGCTTTAGTTAGAAACTGCTTAAACTACACACACTGCACCACCCCAGGATGTCACACAAGCTCTTTAGCACATCTGTCTACTTTTTGTAAAGTGCTTTGGTAATACAGCATGTACTCATGTACTGTATGAAAGGCACTTGAATTTTATCATGTTATCAGCATGTTGCCATTGCCCCCACCCCACAGCAACAGTTGAACACTGTTAAATAGTGTAGCTTTTTGGATTAAAAAAACTACAGTTCTATAGGAGCCTCTGCAAGATTCAGAGAAAGAAAGAAAGAAAGAAAGAAGCCAGTATGTTCTTATGCACATTCTTCCTCACTAAGGAATAGAAGGGCAACAGTAGAACAGTGTACAGCACCACCACAGATAGCCTGAATATCAGCTGGTTTTGAGCTCGCTGGGGGGGAGGGGCAAGGACTTCACTTGCTGCCCCCATTATGCTATTGAGTTTCTCCAAAATGAAGTACTTACAGTATGAGGTTAACATGCTGCCTTTTAAATTATGTCTGTTTTATTAAGTGCTTTGCCTTTTACTGGTGCCCAGCCATGATGAAATATAATTATCTCAGAGGCTGTCTTCTGCATTAGTAATTGGTGATGCTGCTCTCAAGTGCTGCAGTCTCTGGCTGGACTGCTGTAAATGACCTCTCTAGCACATGGGGCAGTAAGGGAATATGACCCAGTGATGTCACAACCCTCATCTTTTCCTTGAGGGAACCTTTTTGCCCCCTCCATTCATATTGGAACATAAATAGTCCACATGAGGAACTGGTTCCACCAAAAACATATATACAGTAGGTTGCTAGGTGAAAGGTACTGCAACATGGAAACTGAAGCTCGTGTTACTCTTTCAGGTATCTTCTCTTCTCAGCTCTACGGGCAAATTCTTCTCCCACTGATCACAAAGCAAGTTGATACGAAATATCAATATACAGTTATTTACCCTGCAGTGAACTCAAGGTAAGACATTACAAATGAAAATAATTTACTATTACATTGGTTTTTAAATCATATCCATATAATACTTTTATTTTTGGTAAATTAAACTTAGATGTATAATATGTTCTAGGCAATATCCTGTCCACAAATATTGCCTCTACCCAGAGCATCTTGTTTTGAAAAAATGTGAGAGATTTGTCTGAATAGCCATTGGAATATTGTGCTATATTCGAATTTCTTTTGTGTTTGAAGGGAAATGCATAAACAACAAAGGACTGAGGAGCTCAGTGATAGTTGATAAGTCTTTATAACGGATATTTAAGTTTGCAAATGTTATTTTTAAAGCTGAATGGAAAGTGCTTCATTTTATTTACATCAGCATGCCAAGATGACCATCTCCTCCAACACACGTTTCAGCTTGGCATTCTTTGCATCAAAACAGTGCCATCAATGACAGTTTTGATTCAGAACAACATGAATTAACAACCAAGGCAATGTTTTCTATACTATATCCAGCACTACAGTATAAAACAAGAGTATATTACAAACTACAATATAGCAGGGCAACCCATCTACAGAATTAGTCTGAGCCTATTACACAGTGATGGCAGACACAGCAAAAACTTTGTCGCTAAAGTGCTTAATGTCAAAAACTACAAAGCAATGTGGGTAAGAGTGCAAACTTTGTCTTTTATGATTTCAGATGAAGAAATGTGCTGGTATGCTGTGCATCTCTTTAATGCTGTGTGCCACTCTTTCAGAGACATTTGGGCAAATCTTACCGGTAATTACATTTTCATCTAGTACAGTACCACCACCAAAAGTTCATAATGATTTTTAGATTCACAGAACTCAGGCAAGAACCTAAACAAGGAGTCAGCTAACTAGTAGTACTGAAGTCAACATCACACTTTATTGTACTATGGTAAAAATGTCCCATCTTGCATTCAAGTTATACACGTTCCTTTTTGCTTACTCCAGCTATGCCTAAATAAAATATATGGGGCAGTTTTTATGATTTATGAAATGTATTATTCAAAGTTTGAACAGTCAAAGCCCTATCATTAAGTGAGAACTCTTTCTGGACTTCAGCAAGGCATTTGACTCTGTTCCTCACGGGGGTCTGTTGGATAAACTAGGAGAAATGGGGGTTGGAAACCAGATGATCCGATGGATAGGCAATTGGCTCCAGGACCGGACCCAGAGGGTCGTAGTTGGTGGGATAATCTCTTCCCCAAGGAGGGTCATTAGTGGGGTCCCACAGGGATCAGTCCTTGGGCCCCTTCTGTTCAACGCCTACGTATCTGACATAAGGACAGGAATCAGGAGTGAGATGAGTCTCTTTGCAGATGACTCGAAACTGGGGGCAGTGGTGGATGGGGAGGAGGGGAGGGTGGCCCTGCAGGGGGACCTGGAGGCTCTGGAAAGATGGTCTAGAAAGTGGAAGCTGAGGTTTAATGCAGGGAAATGCAAGGTACTCCATCTGGAGGCCAGAAACCCAGGCCAAGTGTACACCCTGGGGGGGGAAATACTACAAGTCTCAATGGCTGAGAGGGACCTGGGGGTGGTGGTGGATGTCAAGATGAACAACTCAGAGACTTGTAGGAGGGCAGCAGCCAAGGCCAACAGGATGCTGGGATGCATCGCTAGGGGATCACCTCCAGAAGGAGGAAGTGATACTCCCGTATAACTGCTTGGTGAGGCCGCACCTGGAGTACTGCGTGCAGTTTTGGAGGCCACACTTAAAGAGGGACATTAACCTCCTGGAGAGGGTCCAGAGGAGGGCAAACAAAATGATTTGGGGCTTGGGGACAGGACCTATGAGGAGAGGCTCAAAGAGCTAAATATGTACACTTTGGAAGAGAGAAGGGACCGGGGACATGATAGAGGTCTTCAGGTACATGAAGAGGGTAAATAGGGAGGAACAGTGAGGGTGTTTGAAGGAAGGAGGAAGGGCCACTAGAGGGCATGGGTGGAAGCTGGAGGGGGAAGATTCAGGGAGAAAGGAGGAGGTACTACTTCACTGAGAGGGTGGTAGAGCCATGGAATGCACTACCTAGGGGCTGGTGAGGCAGAGACAGTGGAGGGGTTCAAGAGGGGTGGGACAGGTACAGGGGAAGGGTTCAGGAAGCAAAATCCAATGCAGCAAGAATATCCGGAACTGGGAAGGGAGAAGCCAGAGAAGGCGAGGGGGACAGCAAGGTCAGCACCCAGGGTGGGGGCTGACCAAACGAGCAGACGCGAAAGACCATTAGGCCTATTCTGCTGGCATTTTAGTATGTTAGTATGTTAGAACTGAGCTGAATCTGTAAGTTAATTTTCCTGGTAAAAGCTGTTGTTGAAATACAGGTTCCACTTCTGGTATTGTTCCATCTCTACATGCTTCTTACTGTAGTTATCTGATAATGTATTTCTGATTTACACTGACAGTTCCTAAAGTGTACTTACCACCAGTGTATAACTTAGATATTCCCATAGGGGTTACTAATAGATCTGTGTAGATGCAGTAATAACAGGATTGGAACCAGTATTCAAAAAACATCTTCTGCTGAGCAAAAATAACTTTCATGTTCAGCCCAGTTCTCCGTGAATTAGAAAAAAGGTATTTGCAGACACTTGTGCATTGCATTAAACTATGATGTGAGACAAGGAGAACATTTTTGAAACTTGAAAGTTATAGGATGTTAATATCCTTTAAATTAAGCAGAAAGCTTAAGGTGCTTGTTCAAAAATGTATTTAATAACTGATGAAGAAATACTGTAATATAAGGCAGCCACTATTAAACGTCAACAATTTGGACATAGCTAAGGCATTTCCATTAGAGTTCCATACTGCAACACAGTACACTGAAACTCAAACTATACTGACATACTAGATATTAAAAAGAAATCCCCATTAAGAATTGTTCATGTAACCTGAGATTGATGTTAAAAATATAAATATTAAATCACTTGTTACTTTTATTCATTATTTTTTGCTTTCTTTAGTTCGTTTATGTAATTGTTCAATATGCTTGATGACTTAAATATGGTGTAACCACCCCTACTCCTACTATTGTATGCTGACTTGACAATGACTCCGGGATGGCAAAATCCCTCACAGCGACAATCTTGACAGGTTTCGAGATTGTCGCTGTCAGGGACCTGAGGGTGAAATGTTGCCCTTTCGCTGTCTTTTGCCCCCCCTTCGAAACAAGTCAGACTCAGAGTTAGATATACTAGAAAGTGGTGCGCAGGGGGCACAGTCCCCTGCATGGGAGGTTTGGGGGCACAGCTCCCTGATAGACAACACACAATGTCTGACAGGCAAAACTTCACCTGTCGACATTGGGGATCTTGCCATGCCAGACTTCGACAACACTGTTGTCATTTTGGCATGGTAGAACCTCCTACCATCTGCACAACCACCTGCAAGTGCAGCTGCCTAATAGATGTAGATTGCCACCAGGCTTCCAGGTGAGAATTGGACTAGTAAATGGTGTGGTGTCTCCACCTATGGGGATCCTTATAGCAGGGTGTTGCTAGGGTGCTTCCCCACAGGAAATGAGTATAGCCTCCTCAATTGGTGACAGATAGATTAGTAACACAATCCCCTCTCCACTTATCACTCTAAACAGACAAATAATACACTAACACAATAATGGCAAATACTTCAACCGCTGCAAATAAATAACCAGATGGGTTTATTCTGAGGCTTGGAGAATGAGATGGGGTACAAGGAAAACAAAGGGAGTAAAACCATCAACCAATCAGCTATAAATAAACAAACACTGTAATATAATCACATCACAGTATGACCTCTGTCCCAGAGTCTCCCCCCCCCCCGTACTGCACCAGTTAACCCCTCAGTCCCAGTGGGAGTTACCAACAGTCTTGGTGTGCACACAGTGAGGAGTTGCAGGCTTGTGATGAATGGTTGCTCAGTGCAATACACTTACAACTGGGTGTATCTGTAGCTGCTTCACACAAATTACACTGGTGGATGGAAACACACAGTTGAACATGACTTTAACTGAGGCTATGGGCTTAGGTTAAGGTCCCGAAGGAAGCCCAGATGGTAAATGATCTAGCTCACTAGCTGGACAGTTAAAATAGCAATTGATTGGGGAAAGCCAGTACTCACGACCTTTAGATGACCAAGTGTTGCAGGTGTTGGGGGATGTCTCTCCTTTCAGGCAGTCAGGTAAAATGGTTCTGCAGTTGAAGATGATGATGATGATGATGACAACGATGGTGATGATCTTCACCACACAGAGGGACTTGTCTTCAACCACTTCACAAGGTGGGCTGGCAGATGAGCTTCACCCCACAGAGGGACTCGTCTTCCCTCACCTCAACAGGCTGCTAGGCAGTGGATCATTACCCTACAGAGGGACTTGTCTTCACCCCCTCAACAGGAAGGCAGTGCAAACAGGCAGACAGAACCACAGAGAGTTGGTCCCCTGTCAGAAACACAGATGTGTCAGGATGTGAGAGGCAGTGGCTGTTTTCCACCTCAGAATAAAAATAACTTTCACAACAACCTTTGCTCTTTCTTGGTGCTAAATTCAGGCTTTTCACTTCAGCTGAGGTAAATCCCCTTGTTTCTGGGATTTATAAGTCTGTTTATCAACAAATTTCAGAGTTTCAGTCAGTGACAGCACTGATAGCTGTCAAAAGACTTGCTTTCTCCTCAAAAGCACTTTAACTACCACAGGGTTAACTCTTAAACCCTAGAATGTTGTTTCCAAATCTCGATGTCCCAGTGGCTGAAAGGGAGGCATGGCTCAACCCAGATTAGGCTATAGCAGCTGCCAGTTGGGTCCTGACTATTCTTCAGTCAGATCACTTTCAACATAACCGCCCCCATATAGTCTTGTTCAACTCTGTCAAATGTCTTTTAAATTACAATGTTTTGGCAGCTTCTGGCTGCAGGGTCAAGATCCTCCTGGTTCCTTTTGGTGGTTGCTAGGACCAGGGGCCATGATGTGGGGACAGAAGCTCCATCAGAAGCTCTGTTTTTAAGGCTCCCCAGCAGGAACAAGGCTCTGAAAGTAACTCCTGTGCCACAGGGGATCATGGGACATGTAGTCCCAGCGCCATTTTCTCCACAGTCTCTCCCTGACCCACTTGCGACTTGAATTAGGTCAGAGAGATGTTGTTTTATTTATTTTAGTTATTTCAGTTCCCCCCCAGCCCCCTTCCAAACAGTAACTGCTCTCCAGTGAAAAGAACAGGGTGCAAACTAGGGGAGATTAACTCCAGATATGCAAGTGGATCCTAAACGTGTGCACTTCAACATTAAGAATGGAAGTTCAAGCTGTTTGCAGAAAAAGTTCCTTTTTTCAAAGATACAATTACTGCCTCTTGTCAGCCAGACATGAACACCTTACCCCAGTGCTTCACCTCTAATACAAGGCTGCATCAAGGGGTAAGGTGAAAATAAAAGGAACTTTTTCTGCAAACCAGCTTGAACATCTGTTCCTAATGTTGGCGTGTATACTGTTAGGATCTGCTCCCTTTTGTGTCTAATGGGGCAGGGAAAGATGAACTTTTAAAGCAGTGCTTCTGCAGTGGCTTCTGGGCACTTTGAGGTGCCAGAACAAATGGAGGCCTCTTCCTTGCTTCCTGCCCCACTGTGCAGCTGTCCGAGAGGGTGGGGTAGCACAATGTGCATGTGACTCACTGGCCTCATTGGTGGGTACTTGGAATCACCAAAACTCTGTTCAATTGCTTCCTGGCCATGGAATCAGTCCAGGACAGGGCCATGGAGTGAAGAAGTGAGCAGCTTGCCGGCCACATGGATCGGGTGCATAGAGGCACCGAAAAGCTGTTTAAACTGCTCCCCAGCCCTGGCATCTGTCTAGGACATTAGATTCTCACACTTTGTGATAGTGAGCCTCCCCCAAACCATGAAACATGTTTCGAGCCACCCTGAAATTTGGAAAAAATCTTGGGCCTCCCCATAGAAAAAAAAATCATACTTTTGCAGAATACACCAGGAATCAAGTGGGACTAATAATGTTGATGGAGTATATTCTCTTTTATTTGACTTATTGTTCTCCACCCCCCAACCCCACACCCCAGGTTATCATTGTTACTCCACTTTTCTGACTCTTGGACCATTATTACTCTACTTCCTCTCTATCTGGAACAACTAACCTAGCCACATTATCGCTCCCCCTCTTAGCCTGTTAAGCAACTTCTTGTCCCATTACCGAGGTCACACCTGAAACTTGCATTGGCACAGTGTGCCTTTCACAGACACCAATTTACATATAAATAAATACCTACAGTAGAAATAAGCCTTAACTCAGTGTTCCTTTCCTAGTCACTAATTTGCATATAAACAACTCTTACTGTAGAAACAAGACTTGATTCTGTGTGCCTTTCCCAGTCACTAATTTGCATATAAACACCTACTGTAGAAACAAGCCTTGACTCAGTGTGCCTTCTTAGTCACCAATTTACATGTAAATACACACCTACAGTATAAACAAGCTTTGGCTCAGGGCCTTTCCTGGTCACCAATTTGTGCATAAGTTAAGAAATTCACCTACCATTATCCATATTTAGTTTATTCCATCCTTCTCACAAAACATCCAAAACTTAAAATGTAAATACTGTACATTCTCAGACTTGACTGGGCCTCCCCTGGAACAGTATGGGGCCTTCCTTGGGAGACTGGCCTCACCATATGAGAACCACTGGGTAGGAGAGGGCCAGGGGAGCAAAGCTGAGAGTGTCTCACTGGCTACATGGTGTGGGGACAAATGGAGGCATAAGGATGCCCAGAGAGCCCCAGTTAAGCTCCTGACATTGGAAAGGGGGTTACATTCTCCCCTCACTGAACTCCTTGGAGTACTTGTCAAGGCCTGAAAAAAATAAAACATTGGAACATGACACATCACATGACAGACACTTCACATGACACATCACAGGCTATCTAATACACCTGATTCATGTCTAAACATTTCTGCCTAATACACCTGCTTTCTTTCAGAATGATATCCGCAATGCACTTCACAGAAGATAGGGCATACATTAATATCATCACCTTCCCACCATGGTTTACAATTACACTTCCCTATTATGACTTGTGGCATCCCAATGAGATTAACACAACGGGAGCAGCAATAGTGAGCTTGGCAGCAGATTACCCTTTTTATGCACCACATTTGCAGGGAGATCAGAGGGGACACCAGGGACATTGCAAGTGAGTTTTATTTGGTGCTTGACTTCTTCTCTTCCAGAATGGCAGAGTGCCACAAGTTCCTTGGCAATGATTTGATCAGGATCATTGAGGGGTTCTACCTACTCTGCCACAATGGGCTCAAATCTTTCAATGCCCTGGGTTGGTTCTATTACTGGAGTCTCAACATCCCCTGTATTTGAAGCATGGTTCATGAAGGTGGGCCCAGCTTCAGTTGGAACAAAGGGTACTGCTGCCAGATTCAGTGACCTTGAATGACTCACATTACTCCCTCTAGGTGCTGAAGGGAGAAAGTCCATTGGGAATGGTGCAGGCTGATATTGACATGGTACTGGATAACTGTAACGTTCCTCATCCTCTGCCACTGTTGACCGCATCAGACTGAGTCACAGAGGGGGTGACAGGTAATGGTGGCAAAGCTGAACTATTTTTCCTCGGCCTTGTTTTGTTTCTAGTGACTGGTCTCCAGGGCGGTGAGTGAGGTACTGAGTTCATGAGTTCAGGTAACAGTTGACCAATGAGCAAAAGGTGGTTTTGATGTAGTGTATTTTAACCACAATGTTTCCCCTTTCCATTATTAGTTGGTATACTGGCAAGTTTGGTAGCTGTTACAGAATCACATATGGATCAGGTTTCCATTGGTCTTCAATCTTGTGTTTGCCTAGGATCTCCAATTTCCAAATCAATACTCTGTCTCTTGGCTGGAGAGATTGTTCTCAGACTGCCTTGTCATATCTGGTTTTGTTTGCTAGGTTGGACTTCTCAGATGCTTTCTGGGGCCACTGGGTAGGCTTCTGTCAGTTGTGCAAGCAGCTTCTTGCTGTACTCGAAGTGTGTCTCTGGTAGGGCACCATCAGCTGATACCTGAAGACATAAGTCCATGGGAAGCATGGCTTCTCACCTGAACATCACAAAATAGGGGGAGAATCAAGCTGAGTCATTTTTATGTTTGCTTGCACGCTTGTGCAAGAAACATAGTGCCATCATCGGAGATTTCGGAGGTGTGTCATCTCCTCCTCCAATTCAGTCAGTGTGCTGGCAGGCGCGGCCCCTGTAAGCCAATGCATTCTGGAGCTGTCTATGACACGCTCCAAAATGCAGTGTCATACAGTTGAAAGGGGAAGCTATGCTTGAGTGAGCAGCGATAAGATATTGCCTGCTGATGCGCAGCTTCTCCCCCACACACACACGTGCGCCCACACAGGCATGCGCGCCCCCCCTGCACGCACTGTATAGCCGACTGGGTGCCCAATCCCTGTCGGCTGTGCCGTTCCCAAAGGTTTCAAATGCCATGCTGGGTGCCCACCCAGCATGGCAATGAATAGTAGCCGACGGGGTGCCCAACTTCCGCCGGCCTCACAGTGCCCCCGAATAGTGCCACGCTGGGAGCCCACCCCAACATGGCATGTATCCTAGGGCCGACGGGGTGCCTAATCCCTGCCGGCTGAACGCCCCACAACCATTCTTGTGCCATGCTGGGAGCCCACTCCAGCGTGGCAACGTCCCGTCAGTCTGCTTTTTTCTTTTTTTCTACCTGTAAAGAAAAAACGGTCCAACGTAGTCTCCCGCCTCCCACAACCCACCACCCACTGCGCACCCAGCCTCCCCACCCTCCACCCCATACTTACCTCTGGAGCTCAGCGTGATGATCTCCGTGGACCGGAACACGCCTGCACTCTTCAAAGCCGACCGCGAACTGAGGAAATGCCGTAAGCTGTATAATGGGCTAGATAGGGGTTTAACTTTGTTGCATATCTCAGGCATTTTGGGAATTTTGCACCAAATTTCAACATGGGGTTTGGACCCTTCTCATGAATGATGTCACTAACATGGCATTATTCTCGCCTGAAGGGTGATTTCGCAGTCACTGCGCAGTCACTGCATGAAATCACCCTTCGGGCCTGAATAACACCATGACAATGACATCATTCATGAGAAGGGGTCCCAAAAACCCCATGTTGGAAATCTGGTGCTGAAATTCCCAAAAATGACTGTTTTACAAGTGTGCTTTGCGCAGTTCCTACGCAGGCTCGTAAGTTTGCGAATTTTCAATATTTTCACTCCAGATTTTCAACATTGCCATTTTACCACACCTTCTTATGAGCAGTACAGCTGTAATTTTTCATATCTCACCCAAAATGTGTTTCCACCCATGTAGCGCACAATGGCGCAGTCGGTGTGTGAAATCAATGTACGGGACAAATTAAGAAAATCACAGTGATACTGTTCATGAGCAGACATCTTAAAATGGCTATGTTGAAAATTTGGTGAAAAAAGTCCTAAAAATGACTGTTTTACGAGCGTGCATTGCGCAGTTCCTACGCACGCTCGTAAGGTTGTGAATTTTCAATATTTTCACTCCAGATTTCCAACATTACCATTTTGCCACACCTTCTTATGAGTAGTACAGCTGTCATTTTTCACATCTCACCCAAAACATGTTTCTGCCCAGGTAGCACACAATGGCGCAGTTGGTGTGCGAAATCAATGTAGGGGATAAATTAAGAATATCACAGTGACACTGTTCATGAGCAGAGGTCTTAAAATGGCTATGTTGAAAATTTGGTGAAAAAATTCCAAAAAATTACTGTTTTATGAGCGTGCGTTGTACAGTTCCTACGCATGCTCGTTAGTTCGCAAATTTTTAATATTTTCACTCCAGATTTTCAACATTGCCATTTTACCACACCTTCTTATGAGCAGTACAGCTGTCATTTTTCACATCTCATCCAAAACGTGTTTCCGCCCATGTAGCGCACAATGGCGCAGTCGGTGTGCGAAATCAATGTACAGGACAAATTAAGAAAATCACAGTGACACTGTTCATGAGCAGAGGTCTTAAAATGGCTATGTTGAAAATTTGGTGAAAAAATTCCTAAAAATGACTTTTACGAGCGTGCGTTGCACAGTTCCTATGCATGCTCGTAAGTTTGCAAATTTAATATTTTCACTCCAGATTTTCAACATTGCCATTTTATTAAACTTCCTTATGAACAGTACAGCTGCAATTTTTCATATGTCGCCCAAAATGTGTTTTCGCACATGTAGCGCACAATGGTGCTGTTGGTGTGCGAAAGCAATGTTTAGGACAGATTAAGAAAATCACAGTTACACTGTTCATGAGCAGAGGTCTTAAATGGCTATGTTGAAAATTTGGTGACAAAAGTCCATAAAATGACTGTGTTATGAGTGAGCATTGCGCAGTTTCCACGCACCCTCGTTAGTTCATGACTTTGTAATATTTTCAGTCCAGATTTTCGCCAGTGACATTTTTCCACACTTCCTTATGAACAGTACAGCTGTCATTTTTCACAACATGGCTGAAGTGTGTTTTCACACTTTCAGTGCAGAGATGTGGTCGCTGTGGGAAATCATTGTTCGCCACAGATAAAGAAAATCACAGTGACACTGTTCATGATCGGAGGCACCAAAATGCCTGAGTTGACAATCTGCTGTAAAAATCCCCAACCTAATTATATTACGGGTGTGCGTTGCACAGTTTCTATGTACGCTCGTGACTTCACCATTTTTTTTTATATTTTTACTACAGATTTGCAACATAGCCATTTTTTTACACCTCCCCATGAAAGAGTACAGCTGTCATTTTTTACATCCTGTTCTGAATGTTTTTGCACCTGTGGTGCTAAATGCCATAGTCACTGTGCATAAGCAGCTTTCGGCTAACAAACTGATATTCCCCCTGTTCATGAGGTGGGGTCACAAAACAAACATGTTGAAAATTTGGAGTGAAAATACCAATGAATGCCTGAGGTATTAGGGTTTTCAACTATAACGCCCAACCCTATAGAGAATGACAGGCATCAGGGGTGTGACTTGGAATTCTTGCCTGTGATGCTCATACCATTCCACACCCTGCAGTCCCAAACGCACACCCCAATGCCTGTCACTGACATTGACAAATGCTTGTTGGTACAGTTGTAAGTATGGATTAAGAAAGGTACTTGGCTCCAGTATGGCTTTTGGTTAGGATCCAATGTTCCCAACAAATTGAGCAGTGTTCCATTGAATCTCTTTTGCTGAGGGTCAACTTGTGGGTGATATGGAGAAGTACAAGATTTCTTAATGCCCAAAATGCTTTTGAGTTCTTTGAGGCAACTCTCAAAGTCTATCCCTTGATCACAGTGACGGCATTTAGGGTGTACATCATGTACAAAATTATTTTCACACACAACTGTAGCCACAGTCATTGCGTTCTGATCTTTTGTGGGGAAAGCCTATGCATTGCAGGTGTTGTGGTCTGTTACTAATAGGATGTTACTGATCCCTTTCCGATCGGGTTCAAGGGAAAGAAAGTCCATACAGACCAGGTCCATTGGCCCAGTACTGGTGATGTTTACAAGTGGAGCTGCCAGTTTGGGTAAAGTCTTACAGGTGATGCACTGATTACAGAGTTTACGATGTCTTTCCACCTTTATGGCCATATGCGGCCAGTAGAAGCGGTCTTGTACAAGGTCCAAAGTCTTATCAATCCCCAAATGTCCCATGTCCTCATGAAGTGATTTTAGCACCATTTTTTGATACTTTCTGGGAAGTACTGGTTGCTCTTTGGGGAAATAGGTTTGTGTTTTGGTGATTCAATACAACAGTCCATTCTTTAACAAAAACCTGTCCCGCTCCCTCTGGCAAAGTTGTACATCAGGCAAATTTGATTTCACTTAAGAGTCTGACAAGCCCTTTTCTATGGCTAGGATGACGTCTCCAAAACTGGTATCTGTTCACTGTGCTTGTCTTAAATCTGAAGGACATAAGTGAGGCAAGGACATACACCATTATGCAGTGTGGTGAAACATGCGCACACTTCCAGTATAGCATCAGGATGCACTCCAAGTGGGTCCATTGCCCGGTCTGGGTTGGTGCTAGTGGGTCGATCATCAGGCACCATCATCTAGCAGACTGTTTTCACTCCATCTTTGGACAAATAGGTCCAGGGCCCCTCTCGGGGCGGTGTATGATGTCAGCACCTGGACAGTGCAACTGCATTAATGTTTCATCCAGAACGATATTGCAAGTGGAAATTGTAAACAGATAGGGAAGAGATCCATCTATGCCCAGTGGCATCCACCATGGCAGCTGTCAAGCATATATGTCAGTGGGTCATTTCCTGTTAGCACAATGAACCTGGTTCCATAAAGATACTCGTGAAATTGATCAATCAATGCCCATTTCAATGCAAGGAATTCCAAATTATGGACTAGATAGCTATTTTCAGAGGGACTTAAACTGCGACTGGCATAGGCAACTGGTCTCATCCTATTTTCATGCTCTTGGTAAAGTATAGTGCCCAATCATTTCATGCTGGCATCAATGTGAAGGGTATATGGCTTAGAGTAGTCAGCAAAGGCTAATACAGGGGCTTCTGTTGGGAGTCAAATATTTTTTTTGAAAAGTGTTCTCACATTAAGCAGTCCATCGGTCCCCAAAAGGTTCATTGGTCTTGAAATATTCATTGAGGGTGTCTTTTTGGCTCACAGGTGTGTGTTCTTCTGGGTTGGAGGATATCCCTGAGTTAATCTGTACAAAGACCTCATCACCGAGGAGTAATTTTTCACAAATCTCCTGTAGTATCCACAAAAACCTAGGAAAAACTGAAGCATTTTAAAATTGGTAGGCCTTGGCCATGTAGTAAGAGCTTTCACATTTTCTGTATCAGTACAGATACCTTAATTCAGAAACTATATGTCCAACATACTTCACAGAAGTCTGGCATGGTCCTGCAGCCAGTCCAATACCTTTAGTAGTCAGGCTTCATGTTCTTCCAGTGTTCTTTCAAACACTATAAGGTCATCCAGGTAAATTAAGACTTCTAGGAGATTCTTATTACCCACCACCTTCTCCATTAGGCACCGGAAAGTTGCTGGGGCATCAGATATCCCCTGTGACATACTCTCAAATTGGTAAAATCCAAGTGGATAGATAAAGTCAGTCTTTTCATTTTCTTTCTCAGCCATCGGTATTTGGTAGTAACGACTGTGCAAGTCAAAAATAGAGAACCATCCACTCCCAGTGAGGCCATCTAAGGCCTCTTGCACACTAGGCATGGCATATTGATCGGTCACCATACTTTGATTAACAGTGCAGTATTCAATACACATTCTTATAGCACCATTCCTTTTACTGGCCACCACTATAGGTGAAGCATAGGTGCTCCAAGACTCTGTTATGATCCCTGCCATCAAGAGCTCTTGCAGATGTCACCTAACATCTTCAATGTCAGCAAACACCAATCTTCTTCACCTTTCTCTGAACGGGTGATCATCATGTAAGTGTATATGATGCTCCTCTCCTGTGGCACATTCCACTCATGGCAGGAGAAGACATCTGGCCATTTGGCCAATTCATTTTTGTAATTTGTTTTTCCAGGAGGGAGGAATAGAGGATGAACCAAAACTGAAAACCCCTTCATCCAGTAAAGTAGTCTTCTCCTGACAGGATGTTGCTATGACCACATCAGCAGTGTAAAGGTTGGCCAGTACTGTACCAGAGTGTACCATCAGATCTTTGTGCATCTAGTTCTTTAACTTTACGTTAATCCTTTTAACCATCACTTTGGTTCCAGGTAGCACTCCTTGTTAAACCATCAGACCACTAGGCAAACCTCTTCCTGGGGACTCTGCAATGATGATCTGGTCTGAAAGAGATTCATGGAAGTCCACAGCTCCTTTCTTCCACTGTCACTCACCCCATGGGGCACAATCAGAGGCTCTTTCCCTTCTTTCTTAATGACTCAGACAATCCCTTCAAGGTGGTGGCAGACCTTGGTCTCCCTCTCCAGGTGTGCAGTATTCACAGTGGCATGAATTGGTAAAGTCTGGTAGTTTTCTTACCTGGCCTTTTGCAGGCACAACTGAGCCAGGCTTCTGTACATATTGGCATTTGTTCCAGTCAAAACAGGTGTCTTACCCAATATTTTGGTATCAGGACAAATGAGAGCTAAGGTGCCAATCCTTTGAGGGACTCCAACAAAAGTCTCAAGAAATTCAATTTGTACAGCGATGCATGTATCCATCATAGGGGTAGCTGGCACTGCTCAATCCCCAAACAGAAAGTTCCTCTAAAAGCAACAAAGGCAAATGTTTCAGGTATGTCTGCTGAAAAGATCGGTAGATAATGGTGACCTGTGACCCACTGTCCAGTATGGCTTCACATGGGTATCCCTTAAGAGAGATCTTTTTGGTTGGGGTAGGATCCATCGGTCCTGAAAGAAACTTGTTCCTAACAGATGCAGTGGGATTTGTCCTAAGTTATGGAGCTGTTCACTATCAAAGCCCCAGGTCACTTCCTCTCTGGGCTCCATTGTTGTTTGCCTGCAACTGTTGCCGTCTTTCCCATTTCTGGTCCACTGACTGCTGGTTTTCAGGCCTGCCACACCCTCATGCAAAATGTCTATTGTCTCTGCAATGATAACAAAAAACATTCCATCTCCAGGTAAGGTTGAGGGTTGAGGTCTGACTCTTGGAGCAGATGAAGGATTCTGGGGCAAACACGCCCAGATGGCAGGTAGTTGTCTCATGGGAGAGATGTCTCTGCCATCTGCAATGCATTTACACACTCCTTGAGTTCTTTCAACTGTGTTCTCATGTTTGGAGTATCACTTGGTTCTTGGTGACTGTCAACTTGAGGATGCGGGGGGGGGGGTGGCTTTCCCAATAGGCACTCATAGTGAATTGGCAATGGCTTCCTGTGACTCTTCCTCCCTCACCTCATCAAGTAGCTATCTGAAATTCGAGGGATCTGCTCTGCATTCTTTCAATCTAAGAGTTATCAGAGTCCAGAGGGAATATGCAGCTCCCCGTAAGATCTGATCCAGTCTCATTTGAGCAACTTGTGTGGGTGTAACTCCTCCGGTCTCAACTATTTTATGAATCATTGTCTCCACTCAGGTCATGTAGTGAGACAACTATTCTCCCTCTTTCAGTGTGGTGGCTCCCAGCTGGAAGATGAGGTCTTCTTTCTGCTTAGCTGCTCTGAAAGTACTCCTCAACATGGCAAGATCATCACTAGCAGAGCAGTCCAGGTAGCTGGCTCATAGTGCTCAGATAATGTCCAGTGCCATACCTCTCAAGCTTTCTACTATGCGTTTGCATTATTTGTCATCTGAACATTTCAATGCTTTCTGCATCTGGGTGGCTTAACTCATCCAACTTTTGTAGTCATCCTCCTCTGAAGGAGTGGGGGTGGCACCAGAAATGCACAATCTTCTGTACTGTTTATAGGCAGGACCCGAGTTTTCCAGCGATTCGCGGATACGTAAACAGCGGAAATATCCGAGAATTTGCCATCACCGCGAATTAGCGCCACCCGCTGAACAACGTCCGCTTCATTTGCCGACGGGGTGCCCAACCTCAGCCGGCTTCACTGTCCCTCCAAATGCTTACATGCCATGCTGAGCCCACCCAGCGTGGCAAACATTACTCCAATAGTTATTTTTTGCCGACGGGGTGCCCGATACCCGTCAGCTGGCCTCCCCAAAGTCATTGTGCCACGCTGGAGCCCACCCCAGCGTGGCAAACGTGCTAACAGGTTTTTTTGCCGACGGGGTGCCTAACTCGCTGGCTGAACGCCCAAGTCGTTGTGCCATGCTGGGAGCCCACCCCAGCGTGGCAAGTGGTCTTTTTTTTTCCCTGTAAAACAAAAACTGTCCCACGGCACATCTCCCGAGCCCCCCTCCCACATCCCGCATCCACCCACTGCGCACCCAGCCTTCCCACACCCCCACCCCATACTCATTCTCTGACCCGGCGCTGCGATCTTCGGTGGACCGGAACACGCCTGCACTCTTCAAAGGCGACGCGCGAACTAAGGAAATGCCAGTAAGCTGTATAATGGGCTAGATAGAGGGTTCAACTTTGTGCATATCTCAGGCATTTTGAGAATTTTGCACCAATTTTCAACATGGAGTTTTGGGACCCCTTCTCATGAATGATGTCACTGTCATGCGCTTATCTGGCCTGGGCAGTGATTTCGCGCAGTGACTTGCAGTGATCATGTAAATCACCCTTCGGACCGAATACCACCATGACAGTGACATCATTCATGAGAAGGGGGCCTAAAACCCCATGTTGAAAATTTGGTGCCAAAATTCAAAAAAATCACTGTTTAATGAGTGTGCGTTGTGCAGTTCCTACACAGGCTCGTAAGTTCGTGAAATTTCAATATTTTCACTCCAGAGTTTCAACATTGCCATTTCACCACACTGTCTTATGAGTAGTACAGCTGTCATTTTTCACATCTCATCCAAAATGTGTTTCCACCCTTGTAGCGCAGAATGGCACAGTCAGTGTGCGAAATCAATGTACAGGACAAATTAAGAAAATCACAGTGACACTGTTCATGAGCAGAGGTCTTGAAATGGCTATGTTGAAAATTTGGTGAAAAAATTCCAAAAAATGACTGTTTAACGAGCGTGCGTTGAGCAGTTCCTACTCAGGCTCGTAAGTTCGCGAAATTTAAATATTTTCACTCCAGAGTTTCAACATTTCCATTTCACCACACTGTCTTATGAGTGGTACAGCTGTCATTTTTCACATCTCACCCAAAATGTGTTTCCACCCATGTAGCGCACAATGGCGCAGTCGGTGTGCGAAATCAATGTACGGAACAAATTAAGAAAATCACAGTGACACTGTTTATGAGCAGAGGTCTTGAAATGGCTATGTTGAAAATTTGGTGAAAAAATTCCAAAAAATGACTGTTTAACGAGCGTGCATTGCGCAGTTCCTACGCAGGCTCGAAAGTTCGCGAAATTTCAATATTTTCACTCCAGAGTTTCAACATTGCCATTTCACCACACTGTCTTATGAGTAGTACAGCTGTCATTTTTCACATCTCACCTAAAATGTGTTTCCACCCTTGTAGCGCAGAATGGCGCAGGTCGTATCTGAAATCAATGTTCCGGACAGATTAATAAAATCACAGTGATACTATTCATGAGCAGAGGTCTTAAACTGGCTATGTTGAAAATTTGGTGACAAACACCCATAAAATGACTGTGTTACGAGCGTGCATTGTGTCAGATATGGCAAAAAAAACAAAAAAAGGAAAAAAATTAAGGGTAAAAATGTGCCGCAGAATTGCGGCAGAAATTGGTGTTGAGTGCCGCAGAAGTTCTGCGACAAATGAGAACCCTGCCGCAGAACTTTGCTCTGATGTGCCACAGAAAAATCAGGGCCCTGTTTATAGGTTTGACCAAGTAAGGGGACCAGTCATGTCCTCCAACCTGGAGGTTGCCAGGGGGTATTGTCAGTGGCGGGTCATTTTCTTGGAAGAATCTTCTCACATCTTAAACAGTCTTTCTCTCAGTGGCCAAAAACAATTGCAATTTCTGTTCAAAGTCACTTTGCACTTTAGGACCCTCAGAAGGAGGATCCAGGGTTACATGGGTTATGACCCGAGGGGTGGGGTCTCCATCTTCAGTGAGCTGATCAGGCACCCTGGATGGATCAACATCCACTTGGCACTCCATCAAAACACATAATGCCTGCCAAGCAGAAATGTAAATCCTCCCATGTACAGTCACTTTTTGCAAACATTTTATGCTGCCTATGATACTTTGGAAATAGTCTCTTGGCGTTGCTTCAGGGATCCTTGCACCAAATTAGCTTTTATCAGATTAATGTCCTCACCCTTGTACCACTCTAGCAATGAGTTGCGATCCATCATGACTTTGAAAATTGGGGAGGAGGGTACCAAACTGTTCCCACCAAAAAGAGGGGTGCTGCAGAAATGTTCAAAAGGCCTCCAATGTTGTAAACATGATACTTCTACTATCTGCACAACCACCTGCAAGTGCAGCTGCCTAATAGATGTAGGTTGTCACCTGGGTTCATGGTAAGAATTGGACTAGTAAATGGTGTGGCACCTCCACTTATGGGGATCCTAATGGCAGGGTGCTGCCAGAGTGCTCCCCCACAGGAAATTAATAAAGCTCCCTCCCTTGGTGACAGGTAGATTAGTAACACAATGTCCTCCCCACTTATCACTCTAAACAGGTAAATGTTACACCAACACAATAATTAAACATTATAAAATGGGTAAAAGAAATCCTTCACCTGATATGTCAAAAGGCATGTCCTTACCTGTCAACAAACTGAAAGGTGGCACTACTTTCCTAATACCTCAACCTTCATAGGTGAAAGGGCAGCAATATCATTGAGCAACTGTTATCTTCCATCAGTCCCTCTGCAACCAGAACTGATCTTCCATCACAAACATGGCTGCTACCTTTACACTGTAAAAACCTTCAACTGGGCCCTAAAACTAAAACTACATAAAATAAAAAATAAAACAAATTAAGTAAACGTTGTTTCCCTGATAATTACACTCCCCTTACACACATAAACAAATTAGAAACATTAAGTATTGTTTATAGTTTTCATAATCCCCCTTCTGTATTTACCTGCTCATCAGGGAAATCTCTTCTGCTTGCCTTGACATTGAGATAATTGAGTCACTGGTTCTAAAACAGGCCTTTTTTGTCTGTTACAGAATGTTGGGAGAGTAACATTCTACCATCGAAACGGAGCAGAATTTTGAATCCCTGTATTCCATGGTAAACATTCCATGAAAAACATTCTGGGCCGGATACTCAAAAGGGTTGCGCCATGCGCAATAGGGTTGCACCTGCGCGAGTCCAAAAGTGCGCCATTCTGCGATATTCAGCAGGAGGCAGTTGCGCCACCGAAAACATGCTGAGCAACAGCGCAATGCAAATGAAGGCATGAGCAACTGAAGGGGGTGGATCCATGCATAAAGAGGGCAATGCGATATCCAAAGACTTGCGCAATGTGCAACAGCGGAACAGCCGGAAGTTGCGCCCCAGCGGAAATGAGCCAAAATAAAAAGGCTCAAGGAAGAGGCGCAAGAACGCTACAGGGATGCCAAGTGGGGAAAAGAGAGAGAGAAAGACAGACAGTGACAGGCCAGGGCAGGCAAGGGAAGCAGTGTGGGCCATAGGCTGCAGAGGCCAGCGGGGGGTGCCCGGTGCAGTGGAAGTAGCAGTCAGGACAGCCAGGGGTAACAGAGCAACATCAGCCGGGGGTCACAAGCCAGGGAGATGGACAGTGGCAGCTTCCACATGGAAGCTGTAATGAGGAGGTGAGAATGCAAAGTGCAGGGGGACGTGGCCGTGGATGGGCCCGTCGGTGGTACGCCCCCAACAGGCAGTACCGTGCCCGCATCAGCTTTGAGCTGTACACAGATGTAGAGATCATGGGCCAGTACCGCCTGAACAGGGCAATACTGAGGCGGCTCTGTGAGCTGTGCAGTGATGTGATGCAGGCACCCTCACGACAGAGTCATGCTCTGTCAGTGGAGACCAAGGTGACAGCCTGCATGTGCCTGCTCACCTCGGGCACCTTCCAGAGGCCAACAGGGGACACCACAGGCATCACACAGTCGGCCATGTCACGCATCCTCACCCAATTCCTCAGCGCACTGCTGCCACATGCTGCAGAGCACATCCATTTCCCCAGCACCGTGGCAGAGCGTACATCAAACATGCAGACGTTCCACAGGGTAGCACACATGCCCTGGCGTGCTGGGCATAGACTGCACCCATGTGGCCATCCGCACGCAGGAATAGAAAGGAATTCTCCAGTGTCAACTGCCAGGTGGTGTGTGATGCCACTGGGCGTATAATCAATGTCTGTGCCACACACCCTGGCGGAGCACATGATGCCTTCATATGGCATCAGTCCGCACTGTGCCATCAATTCGAGAGTTGGGACATCTCCACAGGCCATCTAGTGGGTGAGAACGCATGTAGGAAATGCAAGCTCGGGGCAAGGGTGGGAATGCCACAGGTGCCATGGTAGTGGCGCACAGGGATATGGGCAATATGGACCTGAACATGATATTGATCTCCATTATCTCCACACAGGTGACAGCGTATACCCACTCCGTCCCTGGCTGCTCACACCGTAGCAGCGCCCCATGACCCCATGCCTTGTAGCGCTATAATGAGGCACATGCGCCACCGCCATCATCATTGAGTGGGTGTTTGGGATGCTCAAGACACGCTTCAATGCCTAGACACCTCCGGCGGTGCCCTACAGTACAGCCCCTCAAAGGCCTGTGGGATATTCCTGGCCTGTTGTATCCTGCACAACATGGCCAATCACTGTGGCATAGCCGTACAGGTTGAACAGGGGGACAGCGATGGGGCCGCCAGTGGCGCCGGTGTTGATGGTGATGAGCAGTCCCCCCTTGGATGGCGGGACCCCTGACTGATCCGGCAGGCCCAGCTGCACCGGGACACCATCACGGAGGAGCATTATGCACAACACAGGTAAGTCAAGGGGCCATGTGCAAACAACACTGTCCTGGCACAACCCATAGGCACACAAAGTAACACACCAGGGGTGCATGACGGCAAGGGGGGTGGAAGGGACCAGGCACACAAACACACCATCAGGGAGCAGCAAACAGTCATATGGACACACACACACACACACACACACACACACACACAACACACCAGGCACAAAGTGTACATGGGCAGGTGCACAGCAGAGCAGGAACAGACATGGCAAACACACAGATCCACAGACCACACCCACCACCTGTACTGGCCAAGCACATGTGACAGATGCTGGGCACCCTTGCACCTTGGTGTACAGTACAATGCAGGCATCATCATGCACATGCACCTGTGGACAGCAGTCGGGATGGTGTGCAGGTGGTCCGTATGTCAGCGTGATGGGCAGGGCACCCACCAGTGCACTGCCCACCATGATGCACAATGCACACAGGGCAGCACCAGACAGGGCCCACATTGGGAGACAGGTCAGTCATGTTGCACCGTTCCACAGCCACCGCGGATGCGTGGGCGGCCCCGCCGTGACAACAGCACTGGCAGGCTGAGCAGGGGCCACATGGGAGTGGCACCAATGGACCACCAGGGGTCCCACTGCATGATCGCGACCTTGTCCGCGGTGGGGTCTGTGGGATGCCAACATACCTGCACCAGGGGTGCTTGGGATGCCCACAGCAGAACCCGGCATCGACAGGCTTGGTGTCACATGATGCCGGGAACGGGGAGTGGAGAGCGTACTGTGTGGGGTGCGTGGTACAGGAGCACCTGCTTGTGTGCCCAATGCAGCCATGACAGCGACCAATGCCTGGGTCTCTCTGTCAATGGCGGCGGTCACATCCATCCGCATATGGACCATCTCTGCACGGTCCAGAGCACAGTCCCTGCTGTGCCACCCTACAGCCGCACACAGTGCCTCCACAGACGTTGCAACCCGCCTTTGCTGCTGTACTGATTCCCACAGCAGGCGGGTGTGCTCTTCAAATGGGTACTCTGCCACAACGGCATCCTGTCCCCCAGGGTGTGGAAGGTCCTGATGCTCAACATCCCTTGAGGGTGGGCACTGTTCACCAGGACCAGGCATGGGCGTATCAAAGGGCGGCGGGCATGTGCCACCGCTGGACATTGTACCCCCAGACCTGGTGGGTGACTGCTGCTGCCCCTCCAACCACTGTGCCCCAGAGACCACTCATTCCACTGCTGTGGCTGCAACAGTGCCAGACACCTGCACAGCCACTGGTGCTGCCCCACCGGTGCTGACAGGCACAGCCTGGGACTGTGCCGACATGCTGGCACACACGTTGGAACCAGGTAGGCCCAGGGGCATGTGCTGGCCTGCTGTGTGTCCGTCATGGGACACACACATGTCACTGCCCATTGCAGTCCTTGCATCATCAATGGTGCAGGTACATGCTACAGCCACAGTCACAGCGTGCTGGCATGCTTGCATGCCAGACTGCTGAGACACAGGCTGTGCACCCCCCACACCCGACTCACCGACACCAGAGTTGGCAGCCCAGCGTGCATGCTGGTGCAGTGCATGCTGGCTGGTGACAGAGGTGGATGGACCCTCCTCCATGTCCAGCAGGTTTTCCTCACTGCCTGGACCCACTACCACCATCCCCTGAAGATAAACAGGATCTGTAACAGAAAGAGAGGACATGTGAGTGCATGTGAACAACCATCCCCCCCCCCAACACCACCACCATGTCATACCGTGCAGTGATGGGCTTCCACCTGTCTGGAATCCACCTCCTGGTACGCCCTCAATAACACTGCGCTGCACTGATGCAGCCAGTCGGTCTTCAGCCGGGGTCAGCTCCACCACCGCTGGCTGGCCCCCGCCAGTGCCAGCAAGTGCCGCCCTGAGGGCTGCCACCTTCTCCTTCACCCTCCTGCGGTCTGTCCCCATCTTCTTTTTGCATTCCTGCACGGAGCGCTGGTGGCTTCCGTGCAGGTTCACTGCCCAAGCTACCCCCGCCCATGCAGCCGCACGGGCCTGAGGGGTGCCCCGCCGTCCACTCAGTAGTGACTCCTCCTCCAGGTAGGCCTGGAAGAGGGCCTCTGTCTCTGCCATGGTGAAGTTGGGCCTCCTCCTCCTCCTTCGCCCACCATCCTCACCCTCACCTTGGCTCTGCTCGGTCATGGCGATCTGTATGGGTGGAAGTGGACACCTGTCACTGTGCAGTCTACAGCGTTATCCCATGCCCATTGTCCAGAACATCCCACAGCATGCAACCCACCTCTCACCTGCAGTAACCGAATCTGGCCAGCGCAGCCCACTGTCGCACATTTATAGCGCGATGCATGCAAATTAGGAGTGGAGCAACTGTAATGAGATGCAAATCGTGCCACTGCGCCTTTGAATGGCTGATCAGATGATTTGCATGTGTCGGCTGAATATCGCGCCGTTGCACTTTGTGCAATTCGGTTGAGCCGGCTGAGCCAATGGCGCAGATCTGTGACTGTGTGGTACACTGCATTGCGCATGCCCAGGTAGCTTAGGCAGGCTTCTGCCGCGCTGATGATGTGCTGTGCGCGATCGGCAGTTCAGGCCGTGGCCACCATTGTGCCAGTGGCGCTACAGCACTGGGCACCATATGGCGCTGTGGCACTACTGCGCAATAGTCCACTGTGGCACTGGCATGCAGGTGATCAGTCACGCAGGATGCGTAGACATCAGATGGCGCTGTGCGTGGCCTTGCGTCATAGACCCCTGACCTGGTGTCCGACCTTTGTCCCCTGGCGCTGTTCGGCTGCCATGTGTATGGCCCTATTGCGCTGTTTGATGACAGCGCTATGTGAACCGACGGCGCTGTATGAACAGCATGATTGGAACCTATGGTGGTCTATTGCGCAACATTTCCACGGGGGTTGCCGCGCTGCGGGGTGCCATATTGCCTGCTGTACAAGACGAACTATGGCACGCAGGAGAGTGCCCCAATGGAGCCCAGTGGAGGTGGCCAACCTGGTGGCCCTGGTTGAGCCCCACTATGGGGCACTGTAGGGGGAGGAGCCCCTCACCATGGCTCGCACCCAGGTCTGGCTGCAGGTGGCCACTGACCTGGTGAGGGTCACAGGGCGGCACCGGTCTGCAGACCAGTGCAGGCACAGGTTCAGTGACCTCCGCAGGAGGGAGCCAGATGTGCTGCAACGGCTAAGGTCATGTGCCAGGAGGGGTGTTGTGCCTAGGCCAGGTGGGTGTACCATCTATGCCTGTATTCTCCGTGAGGGGTGTGACTGTGTTTTGGTGGCTGTGCATGGGGGATGGCTCTGCCATGGTTGGCTGTGTCAGTGTGTGCAGGTGTGAGATGCATGGGTCTGGCTGTGTGGGCAGGCACACTCACTGGGGCAGGGGGCAGTCTGCTTTGGAGTCACACTGATGTTCTTCTCAACATTTGTCACCCACAGGCCTGGCAGAGAGGATGCAGGCACGGGCTGAGGAGGGCCGTGGCAGGGCCCAGGTGGCGGACGGAGGTGATGTGAGGGGTGGGCCACAGCAGCAGCAGCAGCCACAGCTGCTTGATGAGTGTGAGTACCATTACATCATGGATGCTATTGCATGCTGGAGGGGGTGGGCATGACCACCAGCCATGGACAACACAACCATGCATGACACAGGCGACAGTCATCACTGTCCAGTGTCACTGCATGTCTGTGTGTGCATCTTTGGTGGTCCATGCATGCACTGGGCACATGGCTGTGGAACTGGCATCCCATCACATTGCCACGTCACTTGACAGCCTTGTTTGTGCTGTGATAGACATGGGCAGGGTGTGTGTGTGCAGTGGTGCACATAGCTGGTGCCACCTGGTTGGGCATGTCATGTGCATGGTCACTGTGGGTGGGTGCATACCATCACAGGTGCGGGACACTGGGCTATATGCCTTGCAGGATGGGTGGTGTTCAGGGTTGTGGACAGTCACAGCCATTGACTGTGTTCCCTTTTCCTAGGCCTCAGCGTCCTACGCAGAATTGAGCATGCCCTCCACCAGCTGACCAGGGTGTCCATCAAAAACCATAACATCCTAAGGGACATTCAGCGCCGTGGGCTCCAGCGACGGCACAGCCAACCAAGACAGCATCAGGCAGCAGAAGGCCAGCCTGCTAGGCGTTAGACAGGCTTCCCCTTCCCACTTCACCCATCCCTCCCACCCTGCCTTCCCTCTCCCAGTTGTTCACCACTAACCCTTGCCCACCCTACCTTGTACCCCTACCCCCGGTCTTGTAAATATCTGTAAATAGTTTTGTTATTGTTCTTGTTGTTCTACTTTCTCTTTTTGCAATATATATATATATTTTGTTATGAATACTGTGGTAGTCTCTGATTTGCAGCTGGCTATGGTTGCTCAGTTGCAGTGGTGTGCATGCCATCTGGGGTGGTATGGTCCTGGGTATGTGTGTGTGTGTGTGCATGTGTGTGTGCATGGGAAGGTGTCTCCGGTGTGGCAGTGACTTTCTGTCAGTCTTGCCATCTGCTGCCGCCCACTGCTGGGTGCACAGTGTGGGTCTGGCTTGTATGGTTCTATGCTACCGAGGTTGGCGTGTGCGGGGGATGCATGGTGTTTACTGCAGTGACAGTCACTGCACATGGGTGGTGTCTTGGGTCATGGTGCAGGGTGTGCTGTGCAGACAGAGGCTGATGTGCACTGTGGTTGTCAACCCTGTGTGTGGCAGTCTCAGTCTGCCAGTGGTTGTGCTGGGCGTCATGGCCCTGCTGTGCTTTGTTGGCTTGTCCCCATGGGCCAGTGGATCATCCGTCCCTCCCCCAGTGATGCTGTGCTTGGGGTGTGCAGGTGTCTTGTTGGTTCTGCAGTGTGTTCCTGTGCCCATGTGTGGCATGGCTGGTGGTGGGCCCCAGCCTGCCTCCCTGGTTGTGCAGTTCCATTGTTCTGCTGGGGGTGGGGGGGCTCTGCTTACGCTATGGCACCTCTGGACTGCTCAGCTGGGCTAGTCTTGTTGCGCTATGGTGCAACCTTTCTGCTCAGCTTCCCCTTCCTGGTTGCGCTATGGCGCAGTTTGTGTGATATTCAGATGTTGGCTGCTTGCGCAATTTGTTTTGCTCCATGTTTGAATATCGCATCTGTTGCGCATATGCGCAATTGAATTGTGCTTGCTCCTGCTGTTGCGCACATTTTGGGCGCAGTTTGAATATCTGGGCCTCTGTGTCTTGAATGAGAAAAAAAAAAGAAAAAAAAAAACAGGATGAAGAAAGTAGGCAATACAGTAATACTTTATAAACAAAAAGAAAAAGTGGGAAAACACAGTTACAGAGGCAGACCCAAACTGCCTAAATAACACATTGCTGTCCCTCCAACTCACTGGTTTAGCATTTTTCAGTGAGTTGCTGTTCAATCAATTTTACCACTCCTCTGCCCAAGTCTGGGGACTATTTTTCACCACAGTAAAATAAAATAACATACTATTATTAAATCTTTAATAATGCATCCAGAGTTTAGTTTGATTGTTATAGAAATAGTTGATACCCATTTTATAAGAGCAATAAGATACTTCAGGGTGTGGGTTGCTGATTGATAAGAGCACTACCCAGTTGCTGTAGTCACTCGGTGCAAGTGCCTTGTGCCTAACAACACACCTGGGGGTGTGCTCTTATTAATCAACAACCCACACGAGCACTACCCAGCTGCTGTTGTCACTCGGTACAAGTACCTCGTGCCTAAGAACGCACCTGGGGGCGTGCTCTTATCAATCAACAACCCACACCCTGTTGTGTCTTACTGCTTTCATAAGGCACAACAGGGTGTGTGTTTTTTGTGTAATAACATCACTCCTGGGATGGGTTGAAGCACGAGGCAAAGTAGAGTGCTTCCACCACCCCAGGAGTGACGTTATTACACAATAACACATACCCTGCTGTGCCTTATTTCTATTATATGATAGATATTTTTTTATAGAAAAAAGACAACAAAAATTTGACTTTTTTCCTCATTTGTTTTTTGTGTGTGGAGGTCTAGGTTTTAAAAAAGTGCACTATATTTTTCCACCAGTAGGTGGAGCTGCTACTTGAATGATGCTGTCTGTGGAGTGCCCCTCGGCTTTTCATTGTTTCAGTGTTGTGAAGTCTGACATCAGTCCCCCCCCCATGATTGTTCCTCCACCAGCTGTATTTCAACTTTTTGTTTTTTCAATTCTTTGAATTGTGGCTGTTTTGCTAGAAACAGTCTGATAGACACTTCTGGTTTTCCACTTCGGGAAGTTGCTCTGGATGAAAAGGATGAAGGGGAGTAAAAAAAACAATTTTTTTGTTTTAAAGGAAAGTTTGATTTGTTAGAACAGAGCTCTATTTTTTTGTTGTTACTTAAGTTAACAGAGGTTTATGTGGTTGTCTGTGGAAATGGCTGATCACTATGGAGGGAGCGGGTGCACTCTTGATCTCGGTGCTGAGCCGCGAGAGAAGGAAAAGCCATTTTTGCAATAGTGTTATTCTTATTTTTAGTTTAATTTCCTTTTTTGAAGTTTTAAACGATGTTCAAATGAGCAGCTGAGCACGAGTGTCCCAGAAGGAGCTGTGTGGAACACAGAGCCACACAGAGCGGCAGTTGCAGGTAGAAGTTGATGTTTTTCAAAGCCGCAGACTGTAGTATTTCTGGAAGAAATTGCTGTTTTAATGAGCTTGGCATTATAAAAATAAAATGACATTTGGGGACAGAGTGGTGATTTTAATGTGACCTGCTACGAGCCAGAAGTTGGGTGAGGCTTGCAGATGAACACTGTGAGCTGTGTTGGCTTCAGGGTTGTCCACTAAGGAGAGATATCCTGTACTGTTCTCCGATTATGTTTGTGCCTGCCCTAGATACAGTTATGTTATTGTGTAATAACATCACTGTCTCAAGGAGTCAGCAGCCAATCAGGCTCTTAGACTTTTTCTTGCGATTCTATAATGCCAGATACATCAACCATTGCAAATAAATAACCAGATGGGTTTATTCTGGGGGTTTGAGAATGAGGTGGGGTACAAGGGAAACAAATGGAGCAAAACCATCAACCAATCAGCTATAATTAAACAAGCACTGTAATATAATCACATCACAGTATGACCTCTGTTCCAGTCCCTCTTCCCCCCACTACTTCACCATTTAACCCCAGAGTCCCAGTGGGAGCTCCCAACAGTCTTGGTGTGCACACAATGAGGCATTGCAGGCTTGTGACAAATGGACACTGGGGGACAGTACCATTACAGCTGGGTGGAGCTGCAGGAGCTTCACACAAATTACACTGGTGGATGGAAACACACAGTTGTTCCTGGCTTTAACTGTTGCTGTGAGCTTAGGTTAAGGTCACACAGGAAGCCCAGATGGTAAATTATCTAGCTCACTCGCTAGACAGTTAATATAGCACTTGATGGGGTAAACCCAGTACTCACGACCTTTAGATGACCAGGTGGTCCAGGCGTTGGGGGGTGCCTCCCCTTTCAAGCAGTCAGGTAAAATGGTTCTGCAGTTGAAGATGATGATGGTGATGGCCTTTACCCACCTCAAAAGATGGGCTGGCAGATGAGCTTCATCCGACAGATGGACTTGTCTTCACCCACCTCAACAGGCAGTCAGGCAGTGCAGACAGGCAGGCAGGCAGGCAGAACCACAGAGAGTTGGTCCCCCATCAGAAACATAGATGTGTCAGGATCTGAGAGGGAGTCGCTGTTCACTTCCTCAGAATAAAAGTAACTTTCACAGCAACCTTTGCTCTTTCTTGGAGACAAATCTTGGCTTTTCACTTCAGCTGAGGTAAATCCCCTTGTTTCTGGGATTTACAAGTCTGTTTGGCAATAAACTTCAGAGTTTCAGTCAGTGACAATGTGGAGAGCTGTCAAAACAGTTGCTTTCTGCTCAGAAGCACTTTCAGACTACCACAGGGTTAACTGCCAAACCATAGAATTTTGTTGCAAAGTCTAGATGTCCCATTGGCTGGAAGGAAAGCTCGAGCTCCACTCCTGCTTGGACTACTGCAGCTGCCCACAGGATCCTGACTGTTCTTCAGGCAGACCTCTTTCAACATGACTGCCCCCATTCTGTCTTGTTCAGCTGTGTCAAATGTCTTTCAAATTATTATTTTGGCAGCTTCTGGCTACAGGGTCAAGACCCTCCTGGTCCCATCCGGTAGTTGCTAGGGCCAGCGGGAATGTTGTGAGGACAGGAGCTCTGTCAGAATTTCCATTTTTAGGGCTCCCCAGCAGTAGCAAGTCTCTGTCAGTGGCTCCCGCACAGGAGAGGATCATGGGCCATGTAGTCCCAGTACCATTTTCTTCCCCAGTCTCTCACTGGTGGCTTGGATTGGGTCGGGGAGCTGTTTTCATTTATTTTAGTTATTTCAGTTCCCCCGGACCCCTTTTGTGTCTGATGGAGCCGGGGAGATTAACTTTTAAAGTGGTGCTTCTGCCACAGCTGCTGAGTGCTTTGAGATGACAGAACAAATGGAGGCCTCTTCTTTGTTACCCACTCCACTGTGCAGCTATCTGAGGGGGCGGGGAAGCACAACATGCATGCAGCTTGCTGGCTGCATTGGCAGCTGGATGGAGGTGCCAAAAAACTGTTTGCTTGCTCCCCGGCCCTGGAATCCATCAAGGAGAGAGCTGGGAGTGTGAAGAAGTGAGCGGTTCACAGGTTGCATGGACTGGGCACATGGAGGCATCGAAGAACTGTCCAAAGTGCTCCCTGGCCCAGACATTAGTCCCGGATAGGGCCAGGGCAGTGAAGCTGAAAGCAGCTCACTGGCCGCATGGTGCAGGGACTGCTGGAGGAAGCAGGATGCCCAGAGGGCCACAAGTAAGTGCCTGATATTGAGAGGTGGGTTACATTAGCATATTATAACTAATGGGTATGGACGTATAGAAATGGATTTAAATACAAAAATCAAAAGAATGACTAACAGACTTTTTTAATTGAAAAATTTTATCACAAGTACAACAAGTTCTGGTCAGAGCCAATATGGCTGTGGAGAGCTTTTGGGATGCTTTTACCCATTATTTCTAATGAATTTGCACAACACAGATCTGCTGAGAGGCCGTTTCAATATGGTCTTCCTTTTACACATTTTTACAATGTATTTTCCTAGAATATGCCTCCTGATTGCTATATATTTAGCCTGAGTAGTTCATGGAAAAAATGGCATCTTGTTTTTGGGTGGTGAAGCACTTGCAGTAGGATACTAGAATGTGTCATGCATAGGTACAAGATGCATGCAGGTGATAATGTCCAGTGGCCATACACCTCAGGCACTCGCATGTGAATCCATCGTCCCAGTGCCATTGCACTACTCAGTGTGGGCCAAAGCCGATGCTGTACTCACTCACACAGGTCCTGGAACAGGCATGTCACAGCCGACCTCCCATTTGTTTGTACAACTGGGGAACCACAAACGCATTATCCATAGCCTGGAGTGTATACTACAAATGCCATTGGAGGATACTGTACCCCATGGCACCCAGGATACCTCAGCAGTCCAGTGGGGTGGCATGTTACACAGTGGAATGGGGAACAGTGTATGACAGCAGGAAGATACAGCATCGACAAGGCATGCATTGGAGGTATGTCAATTCCTCTTTCAGTTTGCCTGGGATGTACACACAGCAGCATACACTGGTGGATCCACAGCTTGTGTAGTGCCCTAATGTATGGTATAGCCACTTGAGTCATTCTGGAGTGAAGATCCTCAGCCTGGGTCCAGTACAGTCAGCAGTTGGCTGAGGCAGGGCATGAAAGGCAGTGCCAGTCTCCGCAACAGCTAATGTATGGGGGGAGCGGGGTTGTCTATGTACCAAGGCAGTGGGTGGGAGTCCTCAATGCTATGGGTATGGACCATGGTTTCCTCTGGTGCGATTGGGTCCAGGGGGGCCCTAAACTATGGAGCTCCTTGGGATGGAGTTGGATTGATCGGGGATTGGAGGTGGTACCTTTAGTCTACCATGGCTGCCAGGCTGCTGTGCACCTGGGTGCACTTCCACAGCCCACCTGTGGTGGCTGGCTTGCTTAGGCCAGCTATTCATGGCCTAGCTGTGGGCCACACTGCAAGGGGCTGTGAGGGGCAAATTTCCCACTGAGTATGCCGCAGTGAGGCATATGCATGGGAACACATCCTTGACTTGCATGGCATGCTATGTGTGCAGGCTGGCCCATTCCCTTGTTGCAGGTGCATCCTGCATGTTTGAATATCATGCTGTGGTGCATTGTTAGAGTTACGTGGCACATCTCACATTTCCACCGGAATGCACTGCTCATCTCCTTTGAATATGGGGGCCCTGAATTAGGCTACTCTGAAGAAATGCATTATCAAAATAGAAAAATCATGAGCCCACCAAAAACAAGATATTGCATCTAATCTGGGACAGCCTGAGTAAATAAAGTGCAGAACTGTGTAAATGAAAATCCCTATGACAATGAGATGAAGCATCTCCCCAGCGATATCCAGGATACAAAGTATAGGATAAGAAATATTTAAAGGAAATGTACTCTAACCTGAACTTCACTGTGGTCACTGATATAAACAAACAGTTTCTTTATTGTAACAGTCACACAGGAGTCGGGTATGCATATTTTATGGGACACATACAAACAGAGGTAAGAAAGAATGGGACAGCTGGGTCATGAACCCAGGCTGCCTGGAATACCATTCTGATTGCACTAACCTGCTGCGCCACTGAGACAACTGGAACCTGGGCCATCCCTGAGCACATTATTCTTTCTCAAATGCACAACCCAATGGCAACACAAATATTTACTTGTAGCAATCACACAGGAGTGTGGTGTGCATATTTTATGGAACACATACAAACAGAGGTGAGAAAGAATAAGTGCCTCAGCTGGGACTTGAACCCAGGCCGCCTGGCAGTATTGTGGCCATGAAGATGGTGTGCAGTGTGTGTGTATGTACAAAATAAAAGAAAATAAATATTTAAAGGAAATCTACTCTAAAGTGAACTTCACTGTGTTCACTGACATAAACAGTTTTTTTTTATAGTATATTGAATGTTGTAGCCATGAGGATGGTGTGTGTGTGTGTGTGTGTGTGTGTGTGTGTATATATATATATGTATGTATGTATGTATATATATGTATATATGTATGTATGTGTGTGTGTGTGTGTGTGTGTGTGTGTGTGTATGTATGTGTATATATATATATATATATATATATATACAGTATATATATATATATGTGTGTGTGTATGTATGTATATAAGAGAGAGAGTGTATATGTGTGTGTGTGTGTGTATATGTGTTGTTGCTGTTCAATATATTTTCCCCAAAAAGATAGTAAAAAATGGCCTTTTATAGATACATATTTAGTCTAAGCAGTTCACAGAAGACCTGTCATACAGTATGTCTGAAACTGCTCATCAGATAATGTCTGTAGAGGTTAAAAAAAAAGTGTAAATCATAGATTTGCTGGGGAAAGGGTGATATTTATGAGGTATGAATCTTTCTTGAAAGACAATACATTCTCAAGTTGAACCAGTATCAAGAAGCTGTTTAAATGCTAAGGCCCAGATATGTTGTGCCATCGCAGGCCGCAATCACGCTAGCGATATTCAAATGGGAAAAGTCGGCGGCACAAATGCCGTCTTTGAATGCATCAGTAATGTATGCAGGCGGGGTGGGCGTGCACATGCATACTCTGCACAGCCCGATATTCAGACCGGGATGTGCAGATCTATGCATGCGCAACCCCTACCTGCGGCAGCACAAAGTTGATCCAAAAAAAAAAGGAACAACGGATGGCCACCCACAGGTGAGCTGTCGCATTGCAGGGCGCAACACAGCAGCTGCCACCTGTGGGTGGCCACCCGAGCTCTGGCTGCACCTCCCTGGTGGTGCCCCCCCATGCCCAATTGCGGGCATCGGTAGAAAAAGATTCATCCGTAAATAAACATCTCAATATCCCTGGTGGTCCAGTGGACCTGCCTGCCCGATCACGGGCTAAGTAAATAAATAAACATCTCAATATCCCTGGTGGTCCAGTGGACTTGCCCGCCCGATCGCGGGCTAAGTAGATAAATAAAATTCTCAATATCCCTGGTGGTCCAGTGGACCTCCCCGCCCAATCACGGGCTAAGTAAATAAATAAACATCTCAATATCCCTGGTGGTCCAGTGGACCTGCCCACTCGATCATGGGCAAAGTAGATAAATAAAAATCATCAATATCCCTGGTGGTCCAGTGGACCCCCCACCCGCCCACTGAATCCTACGCCCTCCCCGGTCAGTGGCGGCGGCAGCACCCCACCTGCCCGCCCGCCGCCTGCCGACTGACACATCAGTGAGGGCTGTACGCCCATTGGTCCACAGCGTGAGCCAATGGCATACGCATATACCGTACTACACATTCCAGATATGAATGGGATCCATTCACATATCTGGAATGCGTCAATCTGTATGAGCTGCATACCCATTAGCTCACGCTGGGCTAATGGCGTACAATACTGGCGAGTGTCAGTTGGTGAAGCGATAAGTGACGGGGAGGTGAGTGTGCTGTCTGCCACTGACGGGGAGCGGGCGGTGGGATTCAGTGGGCATGTGGGTGGGGGTCCACTGGACCACCAGGGATATTGAGAATTTGTTTATCTACTTAACCCCTGTCGAGCAGGCAGCGGTCACTGGACCACCAGGGATATGAATGTTTGTTATTACTAATACGATCGGCGGGCAGCGTCACTGGACCACAGATTTATGATTTTCTTTTTACTGCAGCTGCGATGGACTATCGAAACATTGCTGCACTGCAGGGGGTGTCAATCCCCGACAGCTGCTGTCTGGCAGGCGCCAGGCGCAAGTTAGTCGAGATCTGCGCACCTGCATACAAATGGGGCCATAATGACATGCAAATGGCCCCATGTGCACCTTGCATACATTATGGCCCCATTTGCATGTCTACCTTTGAATATCACGGTTGCTACCCCTTGCACAATGGAACTTGCGCTAGCACATTCCCATGCTCCACTCTGGGCACTGGCACTGGCACAGTGCCACTGCGCTATGCACACTGTGGGTGGCCAAGGTGAGATATTCAATGCTGCTGAGCCATGGCACAGCTCTGTTGAATATCATACAGTCCACACCCCTGCGCAGCCAAACTGAGCTGTGCCTGGGCTTGCGCACAGCCTGGCACAGTTTGAATATCTGGGCCTTAGTATTTAAATGTGCAAATTTCCAGTTTGATAGGCAACCAATATTTAACAAATATTTTGCAAGCTGTTTCAGTTTTCTAATGGGCATCTGATAAGAATGTTGGAGACATAACTCCAGGCAGCTTAACAGAAAGAAGAGAATATTTTTACTTCAGTTGGCTGGAAGGATACATTGAAAAGTTTAAAACACGTGTTCCACAATACTCCATTTTCCAGCTACAGATAGCAAGAGGGCTGTAGGCTCCAGAGGTTAAAATAACAGTGTAAATCATAGATTTGCTGGGGAAAGGGTGACATTTATGATGTATGGCTCTTTCTTGAAAGACAATACATTCCCAAGTTAAACTAGTATCAAAAAGCTGTTAGACTGCTTAGTATTTAAGGGCCAGATATTCAAAAGGGTTACGACATGCGCAATAGGGTTGCGCCTGCGCAAGTCCGAACTTGCTCCATTCTGCGATATTCAGCAGGAGGCAGTTGCGCCACTGAAAACAGGCTGAGCAACAGCGCAATGCAAATGAATGCATGCTGAACTGGTGGGGGCAGTACCATGCATAAACTGCACAGCCTGATATTCAGCCGGGCTGTGCAGAGTTGTGCAGGCACAACCCCCAACCTGTGCCTGCACAACGAACCAAAAAAAAAAGGCTTAAGTTGAGGGCCACCCACAGGTGAGCTGCTGCATTGCAGGGCGCAACACAGCAGCTGCCACCTGTGGCTGGCCCCCAACCCACTCCCTGTGCCCCCCCTGCAGCCCGATCGTGGGCAGCTGACTGTAAATCCCCCCACCACCCCCCACTGGCCTGATCGTGAGCATAGTGTGCTCCCCCCACCAGCCCGATCGCGGGCAGCAATGTGCCCCCTGAGCGTATCCCTGGTGGTCCAGTGGACCGAAATGCCCAATCGGCGGGCAGTAAGTTTAATAAACCCCTCCTCTCCTCCGCAGTCATCCCTGGTGGTCCAGTGGACCAAAATGCCCGATCACGGGCAGTAAGTTTAATAAACTCCCCTCCTCCACAGTCATCCCTGGTGGTCAGTGGACGAAATGCCTGATCGTGGGCAGTAAGTTTAATAAACCCCGAACATAGCCCTGGTGGCTAGTGTCCCCCACCCACCCACCACAAACCCCACCCCCCCTCCCCGGCGGCGGTGAATTCATTCACAAATCTGGACTGTCAGTATGCGTATGGGCTGCCGCCCATTGGCTCTTGCTCTGCACCAATGGGCGTGCAGCCCTACCAGGCAGTCGTCGACAGGCGCGGGGTGGCGAGCGTCAGGTGGGATGCTGCCACCACCACGGCTGCGGAGGCCGGGGTGGTGGGGTTTTAATAGTGGGGTGGGGGGGGCGCCTTCTGGGGCTATGTTCGGGGGTCTGTCGCTTACTGCGCGTCCCGGCAAACACAGTCCACTGAACTTCCCACCAGGATATTCTTGAGGAGGAGGGGTTAGTAAACACTGCCAGCGATGGGGCATTTGGGTCCACTGGCCACCAGGGATACATCTGGGAGGCCAATTGCTGCCTGCGATCGGGCTGGTGGGGGGTACACTATGCCCATGATCAGGCCACTGAGGGGTGGTGGTGGGGATTGTACACTGATTCCCCGCGATCGGGCTGCAGGGGGCGTCAGTCCCCGATGGCTGCTGCCTGGCAGGGCACCAGGCACAAGTCCTCGGGGATCGGCGCACCTACATGCTAATGGCATGCAAATGGGGCCATAATCAGATGCAAATGGCCCCCCTGCGCCTTGCATGAATTATATCCCATTTGCATGTCACCTTTTTGAATATCGGGGAATTTGCGCGTAGGCGCCCAATGGTACTAATGCACCGCCGGTTGAATGCTCCACTCTGTCAACTTGCGGTGGCACAAGTTCCACTGCGCCATGCACAGTGGCTGTGGCTGGGGGGTGATAGTCAAAGGAGTTGCTCAATAGTGCAACTCCTTTGAATATCACCACGGACACACCCCTGTGCAACTATTCTGCGCAGCGCAAGGGCTTGCACCTTTGAATGGTGCAGTTTGAATATCCAGCCCTAAATGTCTAAATTTCCAGTTTCATAGGCAACCAATATTTAACAAATATTTAACACGCTGTTTCAGTTTCCTAATGGCATCTGATTGTTTGAGACATACATACAGTTTTCAAATTGTAGCTGCAATAAGTATGAACACTAAGACTACTGTTGTGGTAGTCAGTTGGACATTTTAGGTTTCCATTAGCAAGTAACTGGTGCTGGTTTACACATATTAAATGTATCACATTATTAATATTCTATTTCATTTTGAAAACATGCATGTTAAGATCATATTTTCTCAAGATTTTCTGATGTTAAATAAATGATTTATTAATCATGCCACACTATAGCCTGCACTTTAATGCACCTATAAATATGTTTATTTTTACATTTTGATTTATATTTGGCATTGCAAACTTAGTTAACAGCCATTTTTATATGGCTGCGTAGCGGAGCTAGGCATGACATTTTGCTATTACAGAGAGAGAGAGAGAGAGAGAAAGAGAGAAGGGAGCTCCGGAAGCACATCACCTGATTCCGAATGAAGCACAAGCATTTGGAGTTGAAGCACAATAACTCCACTACTTGAAGCACTCCACTGTCTCCTACAATTACTCAATGCATTAAAATACACATTACTCACAGTTAACACTCACTCTATTGTGATGTATCTAGTTTGTAGAACTGCGAGATGAATAGAGTTAGAACGAACCCAGGAACAGAGACCGTTAAGAAGAGTGCTGCATATAAAAGGCTTTGGTTAGGAACTGCCCGTATTTATGTATGAAAACAAAGAATAATAAATGTATATAAAAAAAGTTACATGTCATCATTAGTCTGCTGAGTGCAGTGTGTGTGTGACTACTCAAAACAGACTAGGAGATTCCCTGTTGCTTCACTATCATTTATGTAGCTTGGTTAAATAGGTAAGTTACACAGACATTTTCTGTAAAGCAGTGTCAGTGGCTCAGCAGGTAGCACACTCGCCTCTGAGGCTGGTAGATCAGAAGGCTGTGGGTTTCATCCCCACACCAGGCACTTGGGGTAAATCCCAATACTGACACTGCACTGCAGCATGAGGGGGATGCTGCACTCCTGAGGTGCCATCTTTCGGATGAGACATTAAACCGGGGTCCCATCTGCCTGTTCTGGTGCTATTTCAGGTGGATGTTAAAGATCCCATGGCACTTCTTTTAAAAAAAGAGCAGGGGAAGTTTTTATTAAAAACCAAAAACAAACATAATTCATTTGACATCTTCATCCAATACCTGATATTTCTTTCCACAATTCTGTTGCTCTTTCTTCGCCTAATATTTTACATTCTTCTTGATAAATTTGTCTATTTCATCTTGTACTTTAAAAAGTAACTCTTGTACTGTTCTCTCTTTATTCTGTAAAGATCTTTGACATCTATTCTGCCAAATTGCTCACTTTAACACTGCAAATATAACATATACCATACTTTTATCCATCTTTTCCCATTCATTACTTAATTGTCCATATACCAAGATATCATATGTAATATTTTTAAAACATTCCATTCCCCAAAGGTTGGCTAACATCTCCCAAAATTTAGCTATAAAACTACATTCGAAGAATAAATGTTGCATATTTTCTTCTTGTAACCCACATTTCACTTCTCCACATATTATTTCTTCTTTTTTGTGTGTGTTTCTGATTACCTTTTATGTTTAGTTTTCCATGACTACCCATCCATACAGTCTCTTTCATTGTATTCGGTATCCTTTTCTCCAGGGTTGCTTCTAAAATCTTATTTATATTTATACCATTTTCTACTTTGAATACAGGTGTTTCTCTAAATAAAATGTTCTACAATTTCCTTATAACCCTGTTTTCTTGTTTTCCTTGATAATAAATCAACTGTAATTCCCCATTGTGTTAAGTACTTTTACATGTTTCCATGTATTCAGGTAATTCCTTTTTCCCTTTTATGTTTCCTTTCCTTCCTATGTTATGTATGAAAATAGGTTCCCATTCTTGTACTAAAGGTGTCCATATTTTTTCCTCCCCTTTAATTATTAGCACTATGTTTGCATAAATAAAAATACTAAGAAAAAATACTATGGGTTGTACCATATTTAATCCTCCTTCCTTTATTGACTTATATGTAATTCTCCTTTTTATTAAATTTAATTTACAGACCCATAGTAGTTGAAAGAATAATCCTAGAATTTTTGTCTAGATTGTGAGTGGTATTGGATACACATACTGTATGCTACGTACTGAAAAATAGGCGTAATAAATGTCTTCATTCAGTAAATCCTTTTTGCTCTTGTCATTTTCCACTCTTTCCATTTATTTTATTGTTTACTATTTCATATCTCTCCTTCCCAGTTTCTTCTCATAGTATCTTGTCCTCCAAACCATATGCCAGGTATCTGTATATCCCCTTGTATAATTTCAAGTCCTCCTTTCCTTTGTGATGTTAGATTTCCTAACAGATACATTTTACTTTGTTCTTGCTTTATCTTTATTCCTGTGTAATTATTATATTGTTTTACTATTTCTATTATCTTTCCCCTGCTTTTTGATCTTTCACTAGCACCACACAATCGTCTGCATAGGCACATGTTTTTTTTTTACTTTTTGACCTTTCCATTCTATATTTCATATCTTTGCGTCATTTTCTAGTCTCCTCAATATGGGATCTAAACATAATGCATATAGAAGTGGACTTAATGGGCACCCTTGCCTTACTCCATTTTTTATATACATTGAGATTCCTAAGTGACCATTTATCATTGGGCACACTTGTGCTTCTGTATACAATGTGTTTACTAGTTTTATCACATTCGCTGGAAAATTATATTCCTGTAGAGTATCCCAAATGTATTTATGTTGTATAACATCAAAAGCTGTTTCCTGATCTAAACTGTATAAATAACATTCCATCTTATTTTCGTGTCCTTTATTTATAATTTCTCTTTTATATATTAGATTTTGCCATATATCTCTTCCCAGAACTGTGCGTGTTTGTGTTTGTAGAATCAGTTTATCTAAAAATGTCCTCATTCTATTGTTTATTATTTTTGCCAGGATTTTATACTCAGCTGTTAATAAGCTTATGTCTCCAATTTTTGATGTTGGATTTTCTCCTTTTTATATATATATATATATATATATATATATATATATATATATATATATATATAGATGTTACCCCTTTTTCATACTTTCTGCCAACTTCCCTTCTTTAAAAATATCATTGTACAATAATAGTAACATTGGTATCATTTGTTTTTTAAACTTTTTTGTCAAAACTATTTGGTATTCCTTCTATGCCTGGAGCTGTGTTATCAGTTAATGTTTTTATTGCTTCTTTTATCACAGCTTTTTTTATTACCCCATTTAGTGAGTTTGCTTTTTATTCATCTAATCGTGGTACATCTGCTTTTTAAAACAAATCTCCCCTTTCATCTTCTGTTTGTCTTTGATATTTTTGTTTTAGACTGTCTTGTATGATTTTTATATTTTTTATATCTGTATATAAAATACCTTTATCAACTTTAAGCTCATACATTACTCTTTCCTTTATTCTGTCTCTATTACTGTCAGAGGGATTTGTTTGATATTTATTCCCATGTTCCACTCTGCTGTTCCATCAATGATTTCATTCTACTGTACTGATAATTTTTCATTTTTTCTTTAATTTCTTCTATCTGTTGTCCTGCATTTACTTTGCATTTTTGCTGTATAGTTATTATTTTATACAATTTAGTCCTTAAGGTTAAATATTTCTCATAATTTGTCCTGTCTGTTTTTCAGGCTTCTTCTTTCATGAGTTGTTGTGTATCCCATTTTGTGTCTTCCCACCATTCTAATACGTTGCTATATAATTCTATCACTGTCTCCCTGGCTGGCAACAAATCTTTAAGTGTTTTGCTACACTTCTCTTCTGATAGCTGTTCAGTATTCATCCTCCAATATCCTGACCCAAAGGTCTTATTTTTTGCTAACTCTATGCTTATTTTCACAGCCATGTGATCTAATATTTCTAATAGTATCACCTTTATATGTTTAATTTTTGTTCTTTCTGGTACCATCCAAAAATATATTCTCATGGATAAACTCACTTTGTAAAAATTGTGTTCCCCTTTTTATGTTTGCTTGCACGCATGTGCAAAAAACATAGTGCCATCATCCGAGATTTCAGAGGTGTGTCACCCTCTCTTCCAATTCAGTCAGTGTGTTGGCAGGTGCAGCCCCTGTAAGCCAATGCATGCTGAAGCTGTCTATGACAAGCTCCAAAATGCAGTGGCATACAGTTGAAAGGGGGAGCCACGCTTCAGTAAGCAGCAATAAGATACTACCTGCTCATGCGCAGCTCCCCCTATACACACACACACACACACACACGCATACTGCATGCTGCCCCCCCATGCACACACTCTATAGCCAATGGGGGTGCCCAATACCCCATCGGCTGTGCTGTGCTCCTCCCCAAAGCCTTCCAAATGCCATGCTGGCTGCCCACCCCAGCGTGGCAACTCGATGGTTTCGCTGGCCAGGGGTGCCCAATCCCCATCAGCTTCACTGTCTCTCCCCATGCTATCACCGACTGGGGTGCCCAATCCCCGTCGGCTTCCTCCCAGTACAAGGTGCCACGCTGAGCCCACTGGCGTGGCGCTCGCTCATGTGTGAGGGTACCCAATCCCGTGGTGCCGACCCCTCAGCCATCCTTCTGCCATGCTGTGGCCCACCCCAGCATGGCAAATGTCCCAGCGTCGTCTTTTTTAACCTGTAAAGCAAAAAGCGGTCCCGCAGTCTTCCTGCCCCCCCAGCCCACACCCACCCACTGCACCCTGCCTCCCACACCCCCTCACCCCATACTTACCTCCGGACCTCAGCGCGACGATCTTCGGTGGACCGGGAACACGTCTGCACTCTTCAAAGCCGACCGCGAACTGAGGAAATGCCGGTAAGCTGTATAATGGGCTAGATAGGGTTTTTCAACTTTGTTGCATATCTCAGGCATTTTTTGGAATTTTTGCACCAAATTTTCAACATGGGGTTTTTGGGACCCCTTCTCATGAATGCTGTCACTGTCATGGCGTTATTCGGGCCCGAATGGTGATTTCGCAGTCACTGCGTGAAATCACCTTTCGGGACTGATTAATGAAATGACACTGCCAGTGTTCATAAGGTGGGCTCTCAAGAAGCCTATTTTGAAAATTTGGTGGAAAATTCCATAACTGTTCTGACGTGCGTTAGCAGTTCCTATGCTCGTAAGTTCGTGACTTTTCAATATTTTCACTCCAGATTTTCAACATTGCCATTTTACCACACCTTCTTATGAGTAGTACAGCTGTCATTTTTCACATCTCACTCAAAATGTGTTTCCGCCCATGTAGCACACAATGGCGCAGTCTGTGTGTGAAACCACTGTACGGGACAAATTAAGAAAACCACAGTGACACTGTTCATGAGCAGAGGTCTTAAAATGGCTAAGTTGAAAATTTGGTGAAAAAATTCCTAAAAATGACTGTTTTATGAGCGTGCATTGCACAGCTCCTATACCCTAAATAAGTTATGAAATTTTCAATATTTTCACTCCAGATTTTCAATATTGCCATTTTACCACACCTTCTTATGAGTAGTACAGCTGTCATTTTACATCTCACCCAAAACATGTTTCTGCCCATGTAGCGCACAATGGCGCAGTCGGTGTGCGAAATCAATGTATGGGACAAATTAAGAAAATCACAGTGACACTGTTCATGAGCAGAGGTCTTAAAATGGCTATGTTGAAAATTTGGTGAAAAAATTCCTAGCAATGACTGTTTTACGAGCGTGTGTTGTACAGTTCCTATGCACGCTCATAAGTTCGCAAATTTTCAATATTTTCACTCCAGATTTTCAACATTGCCATTTTACCACACCTTCTTATGAGTACTACAGCTGTCATTTTTCACATCTTGCCCAAAATGTGTTTCTGCCCATGTAGCTTGCAATGGCACAGTCGATGTGCAAAATCAATGTGTGGGACACATTAAGAAAATCACAGTGACACTTTTCATGAGCAGAGGTCTTAAAATGGCTATGTTGAAAATTTGGTGAAAAAATTCCTAAAAATGACTATTTTACGAGCGTGCGTTGCGCAGTTCCTATGCATGCCCATAAGTTTGCAAATTTAATATTTTCACTCCAGATTTTCAACATTGCCATTCAAACAACATGAAGTCTTGCTATATTATGACATATGCAGTGAGTCCCAACCTTCAAACTGCTCCGGAGGTGAAAGAGTTAACTTTCCATGCCAGGCATGGAACCTTGAGCGCGAACTCGGTTGAAAACGCTGTCTGTTGTTAATCAAACTCAAACTGTCAGATCTTTACAAGCAAAACTCACTAAGGTTCTGTGTGGAAGCCGTAAACCTACACTTGCCAACTGGCTACTAAATATAATAACACATTTTTCTTGGTCCCAAAACAAAGACTCAAGTCAGGGGATCCAAAGAATTAAAAACATAACACCCAAACACCCCAAAAGGAGGATGAAAAAATAAGGTGGGCATCTACTAAGTGCCAACACTACACTGCCCACCCACATCCCAAAAATGAAGGTTCTGAAAGGGGCAGGCAGGGTGGAGGTCATAATATGCAAGACTCCATTAGAAGAAACAACATTACTAAGGTGAGTAATTTTTCTTCATACAACATGAAGTCTTGCTATATTATAATTTACAGATACACAACAGTACCTCCATGGAGGAGGACAGAACCTACTTTGGAAATAGGCTCTGAAGCACAGCTGTGCCAAACCGAGCATCACTCCTAGCCTGGATGTCCAGGGTAATGCTTGGTAAAAGTGTAAACTGTTTTCCAGGTAGCTGCTTGACATATCTCTAGGATAGGGATGTCCCTGGCAGCAGCCAGAGATGCAGCTGTACCTCTGGTAGAGTGAGCCCTCAAGCCTAAGGGAGGAACCTTACCCAGTTTTTCATAGCAAAATTGGATACAAGAGACAATCCACCTGGCAATGGATCTTTAAGTGGCATGTTTCCCTTTACCAACCTCACCATAAGTGAGGAACAGTTGGAGGGAGTCAAACCTGTGACCCTTGGTACGTTCTATGTAGTAACTAAGGGCTCTTTTGACATCTAAACTGTGCAGTCTCCTCTCGCCAGAGGAGAAATGGTCAGTGAAGTACACAGGGAGAGACATAGATTGATTAAGGTGGAAGTCTGAAACCACCTTAGGCAATGGATCTTTTAGTGGCAGGTTTCCCTTTACCAACCAAGACTCCATTAGAAGAAACAACATTACTAAGGTGAGTAATTTTTTCTTTTATTACACTTCCTTATGAACAGCACAGCTGCCATTTTTCTTATGCCACCCAAAATGTGTTTTCGCACATGTAGCGCACAATGGTGCTGTTGGTGTGCAAAAGCAATGTTTGGGACAGATTAAGAAAATCCCAGTTACACTGTTCATGAGCAGAGGTCTTAAAATGGCTATGTTGAAAATTTGGTGACAAAAGTCCATAAAATGACTGTGTTACGAGTGAGCATTGCACAGTTTCCACGCTCCCTCGTTAGTTCATGACTTTGTAATATTTTCAGTCCAGATTTTCACCAGTGGCATTTTTCCACACTTCCTTATTACAGTACAGCTGTCATTTTTCACAACATGGCCGAAATGTGTTTTCACACTTTCAGCGCAGAGATGCTTGGTCGCTGTGGGAAATCATTGTTCGGGACAGATAAAGAAAACCACAGTGACACTGTTCATGATCGGAGGCACCAAAATGCCTTTAATATATTTTTAAACAGTTTGTGTCACTATAAATTGTCCTTGTTTTCCTTCCCCAGTCATCCTCAGTTAATCCACAGTTGAAATCCCCTCCCCACAAAACTAATTTGAATGTATGTAGAAATGGTTCCACTAGTCCCATTATCTCACTCCTTTCTGCTTTTGTTTGTGGACTATAAATCACTATAACCCTTATTGTTACTCTTTTAATGTCTATATCTAATATGAAAACTCTACCAGGAACTAAATCTATTACTTTTGACACTTGTATATCATTTGACATAAATGCCACCCCTACCCTAGAACATCTGTCCTCCCCTATTGTTCACAATGATGAACTCCATTTCTAGTCTTTTTGTGCTTGATCTAGCTCTTCCAGTGTATGTAATCTTCTGTCCTGTACTATAATGTCACTGTTTAACTCATTTAAGATTTTAAAGGTTATTAACCTTTTGGTCTTGTTTTTTATACTGTTAACATTACACATAATGCAGTTTAGGGTATCCATCACATTGTGATTTTATTCATCCTCTGTCGTCCTGCATTCTTAGATGTTTTCCTCTTTTTTTGATACTTGTGTATCTGTGGTGTTCCTAGCTATTGATTCCTTGCCATATGAAAATTCTGAGCTTGTTATGTGTGATCCTTCATCCATGGTGGCCCACTCTTTATCCTGTAGCAGTGTGTATCTGTTTGTTATTTGTACCCCTTCTCTTTTTCTTTTATCGTCCATTTCTTTGCTTGATTTTTCTTTTGGTCTTGTTACATAATAAATTCTGTACTCCCGCCATTCTTTGTTTTAGTACTCTGTACTTCTTTTTTTTTTTTGTATTTTGCTCTTTCCTCTGTCTCTTGGGGGGGTGATTGCTTTTCATCCATATTCCTTTTCTCTATACCCCTTTCTTCATTTAGAGCTTCAAACACAACTTTGTCCTGTTTGTTTTTTCCTTCTGTGTTTGTGTTAGATTGACATCTTGCTCTACCTTTTCACTGGGGTCTGGACTGTTTCATGAAGCCCATGGGCAGTTTAAGTGTGTCCTTCTTCACTTAAAACTGCACCTCTTTTTATTCTTGCATTCTGTCCCATAATGTCCTAGGTTTCCACATAAAGCACATTTGATTTTTTTCGCATACATTGCTTAAGTGACCTCTGCCTCTGCACCGATAGCATGCCCCACATAAAAGACTATTTCACTGTCTTGTCCTAGGAAGAAACAATTACCCAGGTGTTGTGTGTCCCCATCTTGTTAATGTTATTTTGTACTTCCAACCCCCCCTTCCAAAGACATTCTTCATCAAGTATTGGTTCTGGTGGCCCACGTACAATGCATTTTGCTTCAGCCAGAATGTTATATCCATAACATTCACACCTTCATTTCTAAAGAGTACTGTCACAATTTTAAAGGCGGGTTTAGTTAATGGTATGGCTAGGAAATCTTTCCACAGAGCTGTGCTTTTCAACTGGTAATAGAGTTTCCAGAAACAGTCTAGTCCTCCTGGATGTTTAAGACTCACATCATATTCAGTACTTCCAGGTACATGAATCCATGTGTATACTTCATATGGGTAAAATTTCATACTGTCCTTAATTAATTGTCTCCTTATGTACAATCTATTTGGAACATCTGCAGCTGCCCCTCTAAATCTCAGTCACACTGCATTATGTCTTTTAGCTTGCTGAGGTCTTGCTTCCTCTGGAAATAATTTTTCTTTTGTATTTCCCTCCCATACTTTTTCTTTTTGTACCTCCTTTTCTTCACTTTGGTCTTTTTCTGTCTGAACAGTCTTTTGTTCTATTTCCATAGAAGTATTTCCACTTTCACATTCAGTTATATTTTCCATTTCTTTTGTATCATTATTATTTTCATTATTTTCTACTTGCTTTTCCTGTTTCCTTGTATACTCTAATTCAGGCTAAATACAGCTTTTTGATCTACTAGGCCTGTTTGGATCCTGGCCTGTCCCATCCTCTTCCTTCCTCCATGCTGCTTTTAGCAGGGCTTCTGTAACCCGTTCTGGACTGCCTTTAAGGTTTTCAAACTCTTTTACTTCAGATACATTTTTATCTTTTTTATTTTGTTCCATTTGTAGATCATTTTGTTTTTTTTCTGCAACCTCTTCTGTCAAATCCATTTTTGATGTTTTGCCCAGGCCAAGCCGTTTGTGACCCATTTTGGCCTTTCCTTTTATATTTTCCCTTTTACACTTTCCTCTTCACATACTTTGTGTTGTATACAGGCACGGCTATCTTTGATGCTGCCACATCAGCATTTTCCAGCTGGCCTTGACAGGCCTCTTGCATACCATGACAGGCTTCAGTTGCATCAACATTTTTACCTTTTGCAGGCTTTTGACTTTCTATACATTGCTTACTTCTTACAGTTTTTCCTTTGAAAGTGTTTTTACTCACATCTGTTTTTAATCCACTCTCTGTCTCCATGAAGAGTGTTTCAGTTTGTTGCTGGTCATCTGTTTTTTTTTTCCATTGTCCTTCACTGTCTGCTCATTCTTTCTTGCACTTTCCTCCGTTGCCTCATGCTGATCGTCTCAATCTTTTCCTTCCTCCATGGTCTCTAGCAGTATTTAAGACAAGGGAGGAGACCAGCTCCCCTACCTCCCACACATCTTCTCACTTGCACTGCAATCCAAACACTGACAGTCCTTCCTCAGACCATCCTAGGTCCCACTACTGGCAGAGTAGGAGAATTTTCCTGGTGCCCTGGACAAATTTCCGCCCATTCACTAAAAATACTACCAATAGCTTAATCTGGTTCAAGGTCAATTCACTTTCTTCTGTATCCCCCTTCCCTAGGTTATGCCTGAAAATAGGCAGAATTTGTCTAGCATACTTACCCAGTCAACAAAAACTAAATCAATAAATTAATATTTTTAGGTGAGCATTGTGTTAATTTGCTTTAGCTAAACAATGTGTTTAAAGAGTAACACACAGAAACTAACAGATTGCTAGTACAATGTGAGGTAAGCAGAGAGCATATTGAACACCTTTATAATGTGATTGTTGGTATCTTGTTGAGGTCTATTATACATTACATGCATTTTTTATTTGATAAGCTCTTAGCAATAATTTATGAATTACTACTGAGCACAAACTAACACGATTTCTGTTATATGCACATGTGATCAGTGTCCCACTGATCAGCTATTAGTAGTTCACTAATAGAAGTCCTGTCACTGAACAATGCACTGTCATTTTTTTATTCAAAACCACAAATGTTTTTATCGAACAGAAAAATCTCTTCCTACCTGAACTATCAAGCAATAAAAAAAATAGAAACTGGAGAGCACAGTGCACACTGAACTCTTGTTTTGTATGCTCTCAGTAGTAGTTGTAGTTCATAACGATTTACTAAGAGTCGTTATCAAGTGTAGTATTGTACATAATAATGTGGATCAGGGCTGGGCGGCTGTAAATCAGTCACTCTGCAGATGTGAGCACAATTGTGTTATTGCTCTTGTTTGTCAAATACAGCTCCAGCTGTGATATGACACAGATTGAGGCGACTTGACAAATACAACTTTGCAATTAGCAATTTCAACTTTTCCAGTGATGGCTAAACCCTCGCTTTAAATTTGTAGTAAGAAGCTGGTCTGACAGGATTTACCTTCTGTTTGCTTACTTAAGTTCCAAAAGCAAGAAGGATTGAAATTGCCTATGTCTTTTTTTTCATGTAAATTTGCATCACTGATGAATTTGGTGCAGTAAGGGTGTGTGTGTGTGTGTGTGTGTGTGTGTGTGTGTGTGTGTGTGTGTGTGTGTGTGTACAGAACCAACAGCACCTTTTCCTGTATTACCTTGATGTTTATACTTTTATTTTTATTTATTTTTTAATTTTTCTACAAATGAGGTATAAATGTGGGACTTTTACATCATAGTAATATAAGTATGACTAAGTCACACATTAATTCTTTATCTCTGATCACATTAATTCATGAGCAGCTGTTGTGGCTCTGACCAGAGTTATCTTCCAAAGCACTATAAGAAGGCACTTATTATTCTGAAGGCGGGCCACAAGACCGTAAACTTGGTTAAACAATGTATTACCCCCCCCCCAATTCACCCTCTGGCTACCAATTCACTATATTTATTATCAGTCAGTTATATACCTGTGATTTTGTCTTGACAGGCTGAGGTCGTGGCATTCAAGGCAGACAATGGACATTTCTGGAGTGTTATTAACTATGGTTATAGAAACAACATTGAATCTGCAAAATCCAGCCTGGACATCTTCTGCCAATTCCTGGTAAGCCCAGCCTCAAGTGGGAAGATTTATATCCAGACCCCACAAAACAAGTACCTGAGCCGTATCAACCGTGGTGGCATTGACTACATTGAGCCGGCCAAAGATACACCAGATGTTTACTGTGAGTTCCAACTGTTTATCCAGGACTGCAAGATGGTTCTCAAGGCTGACAATGGCAAGTATCTAAGCCGCATCCGCCGGGGAAGCGCCGATAACATTGAGGCCGCGAAGGATCAAGTTGATGTGTTCTGCCGGTTCAAAGTGCTCGCATACCAGGTATTTCCTCCACAATTTCTGTGAATTTGTGCAAGCTGTGGTAAAGTAAAGCAGCCTGCAACATATAACAAGACATACAGTGAGAGAGAAAAAATCAGTTGCCATGTGCTCCATAATTTCTAAACTAACTGTGTTGCCCAAATATCAGAGTTGGTAGCCATATGCAGTCTACTCCCACAGTGCCCTTGCATATAATTGGAATCATACAACCAGTTCAAGAAACAAAGCATCCCTGAAAACCTTCCTCATTCTAAAACTACAGCCTCCTCTTTACAAACACTCGAAGTGGTTTAACATGTAAATGTGTAATTACCGTATAATTAGCATAACCACAAATATGCAAATGTTTTATTAACACACAATTAGCATGTAATTCACAATCAGCATACACCATGCACAAATATGTAATTAAGCATATACAAAATATACATGCTCAAAAGTGTATTCACAAACAATTATCATACAAAATGCACAAATGTGTAATTAACATACAGTAAGCACATAAATAAGTTTGCAAATGTGTATATAACATTACAATAATCATATACAGTATATAAAATGAGGATAGGAAAAGCTACATCCTGGTTTGCTGAGAGGCTTTGGAACTCAGTGCATTAAGAAGTGACAACCTCCTGGTAGGGAAACCTTTCCGCACCTAGGACAAAGGGAAAGGGAACCCATGTATCAATGCCTTCCAGGTGTTCTTAAATAAAATGCCTGACAGAGATGTTAGCAATGTAAAATCAGGAAAGCCTCCTGAAGTGCCATAAATCTGAAAAAGTCAAAGAAATGTATGTAAATCATTCATAACCACAACAGTTAACAGAGAGAGCCACACTATGATGAAAACACCCGTTTCTGGTGTTTACTGACAGTGTTCTCATCCAGTTCCTGATTCAAAATTGTAGACTGCCAATCCTCACTGTTACAGTAGTACCTGTCACCAAATATGCCTCACCCACCACAGCTGAACAAGTGCTTGCCAGCCCTTCAATCTGTACTGCTGTTGAAGTTTTAGAAAACTGCCCAACCAGCCACTATCTGCTTTAACCCACTCTCCAACACCCACCAGCCTCCTTCCCCACCGATTTTACTTAATTTTAATCTCCTCCCCTTCCTACCACCATGGCAGCATGAAAGAAACACTGTGACCATTGACAGCACTATCTCACTGTCAGTCTCCTAACCGCTCACAGTCCACACACAGGTCTTTCTTCTCTCCTTGCCAACAACTGGCCACATAGCACTCTCTCTTCTTCTCGTCTTACTTGTGGCTGGTGTAGTAGACAATGCACTGTATTATGGTCATCACCATTTACACCAGATCCACCGTGCTTGAAATTTATTTGTTTATACTGGTGACCACATGTCCATTGATGCTGCAGATGGGAGGAGAGGGTAGGAAACATGGTACCAGAAATGGGGGAGGATTTAGAACTGGATGAAAGAAGTGTGTAAAAAAAAAAAATAAATAAAAAAATAAAAAAGATGGTATCACTCACTCACTGCTGATGAACATGTTCTATTAGGATATATCTCGTGAAGCTGAAAGGAGTTGCACAAATGTGCAAGCTGGTCACGGCAATTCCTTCATGATTGTATGACGATCACTGCACAATCATGAAGGTGTTTAAGTTTGTCAGCTTGCATATTAGTTCAGCTCATTTCAGATTAAGATGAAACATTACAGCAGGATCTGTAACTAAAAGAAAGCCATACCTATAAAGCAATTACTTTGGCCATCCCAAACAGTTTCATTAGTGACTATTTTTTCTTCTTTTTAAAGAAATTCTCCATTTAAATAAATGTTACGCAATTTTAGAAATGCAGACTACTTAGTGTAATTTTTGCATAATTGTAGCCCATTTTGTAAGTACAATAAGACACTTTAGGGTGTTGGTTGTTTAAGCAATAAACCACGACAGGGTGTGGGTGATGCTGGGTTTACCCACGCCTGGCATGGTTCGGTTACAAGGCTGCAGACCGAGTGAGTAAACCTTGTCAGGCGTGGGTTAATCCCAGCATCACCCACACCCTGGAGTGGTTTATTGCTATTATACAATGTCCTTTTTTTGTGAGAAGAGAAAGAAAGAAAAAGTAGAATTTTCATGCATTTGAAATTATTTTTGTTGCATTTATTGCTCCACTAAAAAAAATAGTCCTGGGTTGCTAAGTAGGTTCTGTGTTGTTGGGAGACCTTTATGTTTGAGAAGATGAGTGGAGTACCCCCAGATAGTAATATGCTGTGATTTTTTTTTTGTTTAATAAAGAGAGCCATGGGCTATTGATTTATTTACAAGTTATGAAGCCAGTTGATTGTTGGTTTGGTGTGAGTGGTACAGGTCTGCTATCCGTGACTGACAGTATGCTTCCGGTTTTACTTTGTGGTCAGCAGGAAGTATGAGTGGTACTCAGGGAATATCTTTTTTTTCTTTTATGAGGAAACTTCTTTTGCTGGATGCTATCAGTTTGTTACGGACTGAAGGAATTTTCAGTGGCATAGTTCTGAGATCATTAGGAGGTGCGATCATTAGGAGGTTTGAGCATCGGAGTCAGCAGACAGAAAGTGTACTTGTGGTGCCGTGAGTGCGATGGACTGAGGAGGGAGCGAGTGTTACATGAAAATTATTGAAAACTTTTTTATTGTAAACGCTGGGGCTGAATTTGTTTTGAACAGTAATGGACTGTTCATTTATGGCAAATAGTGTTGAGTCTTTCAGTTCTGAATACGGCCGCTTTCGTGGGAAAAGAAGGTGGTGGCTCGGAATGATTTCTAAATTTTTTGGGGGAGTTACTGAGATGCGGCTGACTGGCACCTTTTGCGTTGGTAATGCTAGATTTTACAATGCTTGAAAGGTGCCAGTTAGCCAATCAGAGTGCTGGAATATAAGACCCCATTGTATAATATGTGATAACTGCACACCTAGGTGAGGAAGGACACTCTGCCTTCGGCCGTGTGCCTTACCACACACCTAGGTGTGCAGCAGTGCATGTTACTGGTGAAAATTTTGACCTACATTTATTATTCTATTGTAATTAATGGGTCTCCCCTTTTTCCCATAGGGAAATCGTGACGTAATTTGCCATAATAAAGGAATGTTTATTACGGCAAACATGAACACTTTTTTTGCATGTGCCAGCCGAGTTCCTAGCTTCCCAACCACTCTCCTGCCTTTTCGCCCACAACTCAACTGCCGGAAGAACTCGGCATTGTTATTTTAAAACAAAAAGTAAGTCACTTTCCACATATAGGATGATTAAAAAATTTTTTTTTTATGTTTCTTTTTTCCCCGCCTACTGCCCCACTAGAGCCACACCATCAGGAGTTGCCCATTAAGCCTGCCCTACAGGTGCCTACCTTACAGTCTCTGGTCCCTCCATCTGGCCTCAGAACCCCCTGGGGTGGGGGCAGGGCAAGAGCAGACCCCAAATATTGCAAGTCTCGTCAGGGTCCTGAGGCTGCAGGCAGGCACTGGTACATCGGGACCCGCCTCGGCGCTCCATCTTCCCAGCTCCAATGGAGTGTTTTTCCGATGTTCCTTGTGGGATGTTGTGGGCCCATACATCATGGCATGCGCTGACATCCACAACATCCCTCCCCCTCCTTCCTCAAAGGAGCAGCCCCTGAGGCTGATTGGTTGCCAGCCTGTGCCTGTTACCAATCATGACCCTGAGACTCCAGCTTGCCATCGCGCCCCCAGCCTCTGCCAGGGGTTGCCGCTTGCCAGGTTGAAAGACCCCCTCCCCCAGAGAAGGCGAGCTGTTGTCGGATGCTCCAGCCTGTCTCCCCCCGGTCAACCCCCGTTGGTCTGAACTCGTTCCCAAACCCGGGTCGCTGGTGTGGTGCAAGGTGTGGCATCCAGCACCTCAATCCTCAGCGCCACCATGCCGGCCCAAAAAAACAGTTTAAAACAGTTTAAAATCTCACAAGTGAAAATATGGGAGCCCAGCCGCACCAAAATGCCTAGTATTTTATATAATTGATGTGGCAAAAAAGGGGAGACCTAGCAATTATATAAAATAAAATATGGGGTGGTGTGTGTAAACTCAAAGTTTGCACACACCTTCGGTGTTAGATGCTTTAATAAACCCCTCAAGCATCACAATATAGCATCTAACACATCAGGGCTGTGTAAACTTCTTGTTACATACACCACCCCATACTTTATTCTATTTTAACTCTCTTTATACCACGCAGGCTTCAGTGGGATGTGCCCCATCTGTCGGCGCTGGACATACCACCTGACAACCCCCTGGACTACTCAGTCTGGCAGGCCTGCAGCTTTCCCCCTGCAACAGGATTCCCAGAGGGGGGAGAGAGACTGAGATCCATCTGAGGCCCCAAGTGAGGCTTACACCTGGGGCATCATTTGAGTGGAGATCTAGGGGTGTCACTAATCTGCCAGTTGTTGGGATTTTTAGTTTTCCCCGGAGGTGCAGCTGTGCATCAATGTCAGCATGGGTCATGTATGCTCCCGCACATGTCCTGTGGACTTCAGCCATCACCTCCGCCCAGTTGCATATGGTTCTGGCTGGTGTATACCCAGTCTCTACTGGGTGTCACTCACAGGCTGGGAACCACAACCATCCCCAACCCCCCTCCCTGGAGGAGGAGGAGGAGGAAAGCTGTCTGTGAAAAGCTCTTCCTACCTTCCCTGGCTGACCCTCTGATGTTCAGTGTTTATTCCTGAACATAGGTTGTCAGCATTGCAAGCGGTAACACTGCTACTGTGCTGGCAGGCCGTCCTATTATTCTATTTTAGATTGATCCTAATCTACTGTTTTGTATTATGCCCTTTTTTCATTTTGAGCCTTAGCACTTTTCGACATTTAGAATAAATAAAAGCAGCGCTCTTTTTAATATGGCTCAGTCTAGGTTTTCATCAGTATTCCCTGCAGTTTTTGAGCATCACTTAAAATTTATTAAATAAAATGGGGTCCGGGGGTCCGAAGGTCTGACAATCTTGCATGTACTTGAAGCATAACACAGAAGAAATTGGAATGATCAGATTTCAGGGATAATGGTAAGGGGAGGGGGAAGTTTACAAAACTCACAGTAAAGTGGCACTCCCTGACTCTGTGGGTGGCTTGTCAAAGCTGGTAAAGAGCCACACGTGTACCTGAGAGGTGAAATGGGGCATTTTCCAGGTTAAAGCACCTGAATCACCATGTGAACTAAGATACAGAGTGAATTCTGTTCTCTTTGACAATGCTGCAATTGGTTCAGTCATTGAAGGCCACCAGTGAGGAAATGCAGAAAAGTAAAAGTTTCCACCTCCTGGAGATCACGTGATGTCTTTGTGAGACTAGCAGCTCTGGTGGCTCGTTTCCGTCTCGATCCTCTGACAAATCCTTCAAGACACGTTTTAGAAGAGGCTCCGACCACATCTAAACACAGAATAATTAATTTCTAACAGTCAAATAGTGCTGCTCTAGCAATTCGGGGAGCTTTTCTGTCTTTTTATCAGCTAAGTTGTGAATAGCTTCACTGAATCTCAAGGCCTAGCAACAACATGGAGGCCGAAATGCGCCAGGCTCTCCCGCGGCACACACCCCCACAAACACCGGAGAAGGGACCAAAAAGACCTAAAGGGCAGACCGGAGGCACCGCGAAAACCCTCATAACAACGACACCACAACCAGCGGCGACTCCGCTGTCAGAACAAAAATTCTTAGAGGAACTTCAGCCTTTCAAGTTAGCTCTGCAAGATATCACATCAGAGATAAAATCTCTCAGAGGGGAGCTAGCTGATACAAACTGGGCCATTTCTGATGTCTCTGCACGGACCACATCACTAGAGAGCTGGAAGACTAAACTGGATCCCGAAGTGGTGACCCTCAGACAGCGTTTACATAAAGTGGAAACCGATCTGGAAGGCCGAAGTAGCAGAAACAATATCGTCATCTTCGGCCTTCCTGAAGAAGCTGAAGGAGTCTCCCCTATTACATTCTTTCAAAAATTACTAGCTAAGTTGCCGGGGCCCGCCATGAGCGGTGGGATTTCGGCTTGCGACGCCGGGCACCCGGTTCGGGAACGGATCCAGGTCGCCGGAGGGCGGGCTGGGGAGCAGGATTGAGCGTCCGATGGGCAGCCTCTACTCCGGGAGGTGCGGCAGTACCGGGTGCATTGGGGACCCTGGTGGAGACCCGAGTGCCACGCAGCCGGCCGCTGGACATGGGGGAGAGGAGGCTGGGCGGACGCTGGCGTCATTGCACGTCCCGCCTCCTCTGGGGAGAAAAAGCAGGAAAAAGGGCCGCCTGCCGCCGCAAATGACGCTCGCCCGCAACCCGATGTGTCCTGAGCCAAGCCCGACCTAATTCCGGTACCTGCGGCACAAGGGCGGTGCCGTAGGGCCACCGTCGGGGCAAGCCACGGGTATCGTGGCTGTGGCCGAATGGGGGCAGTCGCTGCCCGTGACCGTGCTGAAGACTAGGCGGTGGGCGGTTCGGGAGTAAAAAGGAAAATAAAAAAAAAATTTAAAAAAATTACTAGCTAAAATAGCTGGTCCGTCCCTGAATAATCCGTCGTACATTATAGAGAGGGCTCACCGGTCACTGTGCCCTAAACCAGCGAAGGGCAATCCACCGAGACCAGTCATCATTAAGTTACTGAACTATCTGGATAAATCTCATATCTTGGCCCAAGCCAGAAGTCTGCAACAGGTTCTTTGGGAAGGACAGCAATTACGTATAACACAGGATCTACCGGCCACAGTGAGACAGCGCAGGGCAGAGTATCATCCCCAGGTGTCTAAATTAATTGCCCCAGGTATTAAGTACAGGGTTCAATACCCCTCCAAGTTGATGGTGCATTATGCAGATTCTTGGCATTCATTCGAGACAGCACAAGCTGCAACCCCTGCGCTACATAAGATGTATCCGGACCTGTTCCCTGCCAGCTGAAGAGGATTGGAAAATAGCGCGAATACAACTCTTTCCACGAGGAAAAGAAGGTTAACAAATTACATTTAAGTCGGACCCTGAATGAAAAGGATGCCTGTCTGACATCCTCCAAGTAGCACAATGCTATGTTTATTCGTTTACTCGCATAGCTTGATTCAAGACTTTCTTCTCCAGATATTACTCACAGAGGACACACAAGGACAGCATAGCTCCATGGTGATGGCTGGAAGTACTCACAATCACTAGCAATTTAGCATGAACATTTACAGTAGGCTGAATGTTATATCCTTCTTTTGAGTGCTAGATGAAAATCGTCTATCAAGCAGCTCCGGGCGGTTCGTGTTGGAATAATTAATGCACATGTCCTTCTTTTTTTTTTTTTCTTTTCCTATGCTGGAGAAAGATATACAGCAGAACGCAAAATGGAGGGTCTCAGATATGAAAGTGGAGGGTGGGGGTGGGAGGCAGGGGCCACTAGTTAATCCTGCAGCCTGCACAGTGCATCATGTACTGGCATAGGGTGGGATGGGTACCCACAGGGACTGTCAGGACCAAAATGGAGAACTTATTATTAATAATGTCTTTAATTTTGGGGCAGCAGAAAATTCTGGTCCTTATCTTGGTTTTTTTTCTATGGGACAAAGTTTGCCCGGAGATGGGTAGAAGAAAAGGGGGGAAGGGGCGTGGTAGAGGGAGGGAAGGGAATAGGCTATTAAGGGTATCTGAAGAACGGGGCAATAACTTCCCATCTTATCCTTTTACAATTTTTATTAAAATATGGGAAGGATTATAGAATTAGAGGGGGGTGGTTGGGTTGGCAGTTAATGGTTGTTGTTGGGGGAGTTTGGGATCGACACCACATAAAAAGGGATTGCGTTATGGAGTAAGTCCTCCTCAAGGAGAAAAGTTAAAGATACTGAACCAGGACTGGGCTTTTGCTTTTACATGACAACAGTACTTAAGTTTTGTTCTTGGATTGTTAAAGGTGCTCAATCCCCACCAAAAGAGCTAAGATCTTGTTGCACCTTAACAAACTTAATATAGACATAGCCTTCATCCAAGAGACTCATTTGCCCAATTCACAAATCCTCAGCTTAAGAAGGACATGGGTGGGACATGCACTTGGAACTGGTCTAGATACCCGCAGAAATGGAGTTGTGGTACTGATTGCCCGCTGTATACCTTTTCGGCTACTTCAGTCAATAAGTGATGCCCAAGGTAGATATATATTACTGAGAGCCATTTTAGGTCACACTGAAATGGTAATAGGATCAATCTATGGACCAGTTGGAGATGACCCCCAATTCTTTATTAATCTTATGACTAGCCTGGCACCCTGGTCCAGACTCCCCATAATACTTGGAGGAGACTGGAACTTAGTTCTTTGTAATACCTTGGACCAGTCTAAAGCCAGACATATCCCTCATACCCTCGCACAACTGGCTCTTAAAGATCTTATGAATACCATGGGCCTTATTGATCCATAGAGAACTCTTTTCCCCTCCACCCAAGACTACTCCTTTCACTCCTTGCCCCATAACACATTTTCAAGAATTGATTTCTTTTTGTTGGGGATTGAGCACCTAGCGAGGGTTCAAAATTGTGTTTATCTTTCTAAGGTGATCTCTGACCATCATCCAACCTTGCTACAGTGGTCTATACCTACCCCCGCTAACCAAATTAAAGTTTGGAGATTTAATCCACAGCTTTTAAGGTCTCAGAACATAGTTGATCTCATTCAAAGGTATATAGAAAATTTCCAGAAACTAAATGCACTGTCTATGCCAAAATTGGATGTATTATGGGGCGCCCTGAAATGTTCATTAAGAGGCGAAATTATTCGGTTGGCCTCCATCAGGAAGAAGAAAATTTCATCTGAATCCTCCTTACTTTTACAACAAATCAGAACTTTAGAGTTATCTTTAACATCACAATCTCACTCTACAAAATTCGAACGGCTAGAAAGTCTTCGATTTAAATATAATACCCTTCTTGGCGACAAAGTAGAATATCTTCACCTTAAATCAAAAGTTACTTATTTTGACCAAGGGGATAAGGCAGGAAACTCCTAGCTCTAAGGCTCAGGACTCAAATGACAGACAGGATAGTGGTCACTATTCAAGACCCAATAGGCCAATTCCATACTACTCCCGCAGAGATAACTTCGTGTTTCAAAGCATATTACCAATCTCTCTACTCAGCTTCCCCTTCACTCTCTAAGGACACCACATTAGAATTGTTTCTACAAGGCATAGACTTTCCACACCTATCCCAACAACAAATAGCTGTGCTACAAGCCCCCTTAAACATAGCCGAAATACATGAGGCTATAGAGGCTCTTTCCATTGATAAGGCCCCAGGCCCAGACAGCTATACAACTAATTTTTATAAAGCTTTTAAGTCTCAATTGGGTACAAGTTTACTGGAGATATACAATTATATATACAAATATGGTCTATCAGACCCTAACCTCACAGGAGCTACTATTGTAGTGCTTCCTAAACCGGATAGGGATCCTACATTATTACAGAACTATCGCCCAATATCACTTATAAATGTGGACATAAAGATTCTAGCTAACATCTTAGCTAATAGGATGGCCAAAGTTTGGCACACATTAATCAGCTCTGAGCAAGTTGGATTTGTGGCTGGACGTCTGGCGTCAGACCACTTACATAAAATTTCTCACCTTATTTCTGCGTCCAGGGACTCCAACATTCCAGCAGCCTTGGTGTCCCTGGACACAGAAAAAGCCTTTGAACAGGTTTCTTGGGAATATTTGTTTGAGTTACTTCCAAGATATCGAATCCCAAACTATTTCATACAGTGGGTCAAAATACTTTATTCACAGCCCTCTGCCCGGGTATTATGCAACGGTGTCCTGTCACAGTCCTTTCCCCTCCAACAGGGCACAAGACAAGGTTGCCCCCTCTCTCCTTATCTATTTAATTTATTTCTAGAACCACTCATTAGGAGGATTAATCGATCCATGGCAATAACTGGCATTACGATCAATCAGGTTCAATATAAGCTATTGGTGTATGCTGATGATATCATGCTTCATGTTACAAACCCATCTACATCTATTTCAGCTACTCTCAGTATTATTCAAGAATTTGAGGAAATCTCCAACTACAAATTAAACGTTGCTAAAACTGAAGTAATGCCGCTAAATAACTATACCCTAAAAACAGAGATTGACCAACTTGGACTCACCTGGGTAAAGAATAAAATAAAGTACTTGGGCATATACCTGTCTCAATCTAACAACAAAATGAGGCAACTTAATCTGGATCAATTACTCGTAAATGTTAGGTCAGACTTGAACCGTTGGGCACTACTCCCTATTTCCTTGTGGGGACGTATTAGCACTATAAAAATGAATATCTTACCCCGCTTGTTATATCCCCTTCAAATGTTAAATCACTCTCTTTCTAAGTCATGGTTTCTCCAAGTGCATAGCATTATATCAAAATTCATTTGGAAAAATAAGCCTCCTCGGAGAGCACTTACTAAATTACAGAGACCTAAGGAACGGGGCAGGCTACAGGCCCCCAATCTCTACTACTACTACTTGGCCATTAATTGTGCTATTATCTCACGATGGCTTATACCCCCAGAAGATCCCCCACTGTGGTTACAAATAGAAAAATTAATATGTAATGCATTAGGAGTAGATATTCAGAGTCTTCCTTATTTGAGTACCAATAAAGTCCCCAAACAGTGTAAGAACACACCTATTATGGCCTCTATTCGGATACAAGCACAGATGAACAAAACATTTGGGGCAGCATTAACAAGGGATCTATCACAGTCCCTTCGTAAAAATCCTAACTTTAAAATAGGAGGCAGAGTTATTACCATGTCTACCTGGCCGGTTGATTGTGGCAGTACTGTAGCAGATTTAGTCGAGAATCATAAGTTACTTGCCTTTTCAACTATCAGGGAAAAATATAATCTATCTGCCTCCTTCTGTTTTAAGTACCTGCAAATTTCCCATACTCTAATACAACACCTTGGAAGTGGTCCTTGGGACAGGTACATGCTAGGTCCTATATTGAACTCACTCCCCAGGAGACCATCATCCCATTATGTTGCCTTTTATTACAAAGAACTTCAATCAATGGGTAGTGAATTAGAAGGGGCCCCGTGCTACGTATGGGACAGGTCTCTCCCCTCCACTTCTCTGGTACCCCGCCAATGGGGGCAAATCTGGAAAAGACTACACAAAGACATTAGATGGGACCGGTATAGACTGCTTCAGTTCTATGTATTGCATGACCTATATTACACACCTGTTAAGCTTAACAAAATGGTGCATTGCCCAACTGATTTATGTACCAGATGTAGACTCCAGAGAGGTACACTTCTTCATATTCTTTGGGAGTGTGAGAAAGTTACACCATTCTGGACTGCCATTCAATACAAATTAAGCCCCATAATGGGGTTACAAAATGCTTTCCAACCTGAAATTTGTATATTGGGAGACTCAAGAGGAACTCTGATAGGAAACCAAAGGAAACATATGTCTTTGATATCCCTCTGTGCCAAGAAGATCATATTACGCCATTGGTTGGATCAGCAAATTCCCACGTACACAGAATGGCATAAGAAAATTCTTTTTGCTCTACAAGCAGAATATTTTATAGCAAAGATATCCAAACATAGTAATAACTATCAGAAGGTGTGGGCACCCCTACAAACCCTATTATCCATTTAGGAGAGTTTAATACAAACTTAGATGTGGTATGGCCTAGTGTAAGTTAATGATCAAATTTCTTTTACTTTCTTATTTTCTTTCATTTGCCTGACTACTCCTTCTTCTAAGGAATAAATTACCCCTAGCTATATAAGGGTGGTGAAGTGGGAGGGTGGGTGGGGAGCGGGAAGGGAAATAAAAGATCTTATTAATGCTACTATATTATAACAAGTTTTTAGTAGTTAGATACTCTTGTTGGATTATTTAATAATACCTTAACTCTGTTAATTACGGTCATCAAAGTTGAAGATATCGTAATCTGAGGTTTTGTATGCTAATGGATATACACATTGCCTTGATATGTACCACAATTGTTTGATTAAGCATTTGTATAGGAGGATTTTAGAGTATACCTTAAGTGTACAATGAATCTTAACAAATTTTACAATAAAGTATATTAAATGTTAAAAAAAAAAAAGTTTCCACCTCCTGAATAGCTACGGCAGGGCACATGCGTTCACATCGAGCACGCACATGCACAACAAACTGATGTTTCATCTGATCCTCCAGCCCACAAACTCAGAAAACTAGAGTAACTTTTTTATTTGTTTTTTATTGAAAAGTTTGTTAATTGGGAAAGGCACACTGAGCCGAAGTTTGCTTTCCAGGTGCGACCTGGGGTAAGAGCAAGGGGAGCAAAACAAGCAGTGAAACACAATCAAACAGACATGCAAAAGAGCAATAAATGAAAGTACAAATACGAACATACGCAAATGACAGCAGAAACAGCCCATTTCAGTCTATCTCATCTGCTCGAGTGTACAGCTCACAGACAAAGTTACTAAAGCTGCCCTTCCTCCTTTTTCCACGTGAAGTCTTCCTCCCTCCCCCTAGGTTAGAGTAATGAGCAGTGAATGAGATTGGTACATCCAGTAGACAGACCTGAGTTTGATTCCCACAACCTCCACTTGCATACTGTGCGACTCTGAGCAAGTCACTTAACCTCCCCAGTGCTCCCAGGTCACCTCTGAAAACAGGCACCTGTGCCTAGTGGGCCTTACCTGGTTACCAAAGAATAAAATAAAATCAATCCCCCAACCCATCTTCTCACCTGTTATGACTCTCCATTTTACTCGGTCCCAACACCTATTACAACTGTCCACTGTTTTAGATAAGACCACCTCCTCCAGCAGTTTGTTCCACTTCGACACCACTCTGTTTGTGAAAAGGTGCCTTCTCATTTCCTTTTTGAATCTTCACCCACTAATTTTAGACTATACCCCCTAGTGGACCCCTTCCCCTGACATTGAAAATGCCATCCATTCTAACCCGAAGCTTTCAATCATGTCCCTCCTCTCTCTTTTGTCCTCCAGGGAATACATATTGAGCTCCTGCCACCTCTCCTCATAGGGTTTGTCCCACAGGCCGTAGATCATCTTAGTTACCCTACGCTGCACCTCCTACAGCAATCTGATGTCCTGTTTTCGATATGGGCTCCAAAACTCTACATAGTACTCCAAATGTGGTCTCACCAAGGACCTGTACAATGGCAGAATGACTTCATCTTTCCTGGAGATGATTCCTCTGGCAATATATCCCAGCATCCTGCTGGCTTTGGCTGCTGTTTTACATCAATGCAGAGTGTCTCCGGTCCCTTGTAATGATTGCCTCTAGGTCCTTTTCCTCCTCCGAATTGGACACCTGTACCCCTTCCAACCAGTAGCTGACCCCTGGGTTCTTGGCTCCCAGGTGCATGACATTGCACTTCTTGGCATTGAACCCCAGCTTCCGGATAAACAACCATTTTCTTGAGCTGAGCTAAGTCCTCCTTGAGCTCCTGTCTCTCCTCCTCTGTGTCCACTCTCCAACAGAGCTTAGTGTCGTCTGCAGAGTTTACCTTTGATCTCATCTGTTATTTTACCAATAAAGATATTAACACTGGGCCAAGCACTGAGCCCTATGGAACTCCACTGGTTACAGGCCTAGGCTTTGAGAGTCCCCCACTAACACCCTGCACTTTTTGCTTGTAGCCAGATCTTGGCCCACTCTACCAACTTCTCCCCAACTCCCAGGTCCTGAAGCTTACTGAGCAGTCTCCTATGTGGCAAAGGGATGAAGGCCTTGTTGATGTCCATTTACATGACATCATTCAATGGGCCACTGTCCAGAGACCCTTTGACGCAATCATAAAAGTCTGTCAGGTTTGTCTGTCAGGAACTCCCTAAGACAAACCCATGTTTCCTTTCATCCTGGAGACCATTTACCTCCAGAAAGTCCACTAGTCTCTCCTTTAGTACTGTCTCCATTAATTTGCCTACAATGGAGATAAGACTGACTGGTCTGTAATTACTTGGTTCATCACTGGGTTCACTGTTGTGGAAAGTCACCAAATGTGCCATTCTTCAGTCCTGAGGCATGCACCCTGTCTCTAGTGAGGTGCTAAATAGGTCCACTAGGGGGCTAGCAAGGACTTCCACCAATTCACTCAGAACTCTCAGGTGCACACCATCTGGTCCAGGAGCTTTGTCCACTCTAAGGGTCCTAAGGCCCTTTAAAACCTTGTCCTTCTGAATTGCTCTATCTGTTTCATCCCCCCTTCTGAACCCCTATTTTTCTCTGTGGCATACTGTAGGTCTATCCTTCTCCCTAATGAAAACCGAGCTGAAGTACTCATTCAGTGCTTCTGCTTGTTCCTCACTACTTCCCGACCATACTCCCATCCTCCTTAATCTAACAGTCCCATCCTTGCTACTCCTTGTCTTCCTTATGTACCTAAAATGTCATTTTCCCCTACCCTTATCCCCTGTGCTAACTTTAGTTCCCATGTGGCCTTTGTTGGTCTGACCCCTCTGCTTGCCTCTCTTGACTTCCCTGAGTAATCCTCACTTTCTGCATCTCTCAGAATACATTTGTACTTATGAAAGTCTGCTCTCTTTTCCCCTCACTTTTGGTGCCACATCTTTGCCGGACCAGCTTTTTTTTTTCTCCTTCGCTTTCTTGCTCTGGGCCTTTGTGCACATATTAGTGGCCTCAATCAGACTTATAATGGACCATTTCTGTTCCACTTCCATCTCCAGACTGATTTTGGTAAGGTACCCCTCTAGGATTTCACCCATCTTTCCAAAGTCCATTTTCCTATAGTACAGTGGCAAGAAAAATAACAAAATCTGGCCAGAGCTGGTATGACTGCAGCTGAGCTGAGGGAGAAATATGGCAGACCAGAGACACACAGTGCTGTCTGTCATGTTCAAGATGGCTTCCAGAGTTGTTTGCGCATGTGCAATGACCCTCACATGTGCACTGAACTCCAGTGGCCATCTTGGACCCAGCAGACTGTGCTGCTGGAGTTCAGTGCACATGCACTGAAAACAGCAGTGGCCATCTTGAACACAGCAGACAGTGCTGTGTTCTACCAACCAGACTTTTAAATAGTGCAGTGAATTCACAGTGATTATTGTTCACTTCCACTATTTAAAAGTCCAGTCAGTATCCAGTAATTTTCCTTTTCTCTATTGTGCTCGCAAGACGGCTACAGGACAACACCCACTACAGTCAGAAAAATGGTGGTAGGAATATTTCAAGGTAAAAAAGGCAGCAATTCTGAGCACTGGAGTCGAACTGCGTAGTATCGAGGAGCTGAGGGGAGATACAGGCAGGTAGAAATTCAGTCAGAAAAAGCCTTCAGAGGGGGGAAGGAGGGTGAGGGGATTGTGAAGGCAAAAAGGTATAGGGTAGGGTGATGGGGAGAGAGAAGTGGAGAGGGGGGAGGGTTGGGGGAGAAGCAGGAGTAAGTAGAGGTGCCTTACTAGACCCCTGGATCATCCATTAAAATCCATTATAAAATGGCAAGAAAAAGTCTAGAAATTTCATTGGTCGAGAGATTATCACCTGACCGTGCATTAAATCTCTATAAACACACAGTCAGGAACTGAATCTCTTTTTGTCTCACAAAAAAATGACTTACAGAAACTTTGTAAGTATACTAAGCCCTTCCAGGGTGTGCATTATAGTATTTTAATGCACTTTCCAGTGGCATAAGGACACTCTGCCTTTGGCCTCATGTTTTACTACACCCCTGGGGCGTGCACTAAAATCTATTATGCACAGCCTGTCATGACTTATTAATTACTTAATGCACACCCTTTTGTGGCTTATTGCATTAAGAATGGCAGCAACTAATTAAACTGGCTAGGATGAGGAAGAGGTAGCTATGGTCTGCAGGCTATATCTGAAAATGAAGACACATGCTTTATAACTCAGTCTTCTAAAATTAAGTGGAAGGAAGAACTGGGACCTAGTTTACATGAAAAGGAATAGCTGAATGCTTGGTACAATGCCTAGCAGTCCTGCAGAAAGGCACAAGATGGAGCTATTCAATTTAAAATATTCCATTATTATTATTATTACTCACATAAACTACTTGAGACTATGAATTATTCTCCAAATGAACCTTACTGGAGATGCCAGGAACATTGTGCTAGCCTATTACATGTGTTATGGAGCTGTTCCGCCACAAGTCATACCTGGCATACAGTGCATAGCACATGTGAAACTTTAGTGAAAGACAAGGCCTCCCTTCTCTCCCAAGTTATTTATTTTAGGAATTACCTTGCAGTTAAAAAAATACATGAAGATTACAGACCAATTGGATTCTCACAGCATCATGTGCTCTGAAAATACTTCTTTTAGCTTCATAGAAATCTCCACAGCCCCCAGTTTTTGAGGACTGGTGTGCTAGTCTAGCGACAGTCACTGGGACTGAAAGGATATGCTACCAGTTAATGGGTAAGAAGTATGGGCCCCTTTCCTACTACTTAAGGTTTAAATAACTTAAAAGTGGATTTATGCTGCCCTTTTCTGATATACTCATCTAATTATACCTGATTTTATATGTGTTCAAATCTTTGATTACATACTCCTCAATTAATATTTAACGTTGATTTATGCTGCCTTTTTCTGATATACTCATTAACTTTAATTTCACGGGACTTGTGCCGATTTCTGTTAGTGCATTAGTTCTCTCAGTTTGTGAAATTGAGCCTCCCCCAAATCATGGAAAAGATTCTGAGCCTCCCTCAAATTTGGAAAAAAACCTTGGGTCTCTCCATAGAAAAAAAACACCATATTTTGCACTGCACACCAGGAATAAAGTGAGACTAATAAAGTTGACTTAGTTTATTCTCTTTTTATTCATCTTATTGTTCTCCCCTTCCCCCAGCCCCACACCCCAGGTTATCCTTCTCACTCCACTCTTCTGACTCTTGGGCCCTTGTTATGCTCTATCTGGAACAACTAACTTAACCACTTCATCTTTCCCCCTCTTTCCATATATCCTTACCTCAGGCCACACCTGAAATAAACACTTGCTTTTTATGCATTTCCCAGCCACCAATTTACATATAAATAAACACTCACTGAACAAACACACATCGGGCAGTGTGCCTTTCCCAGTCACTCATTTGCATATAAACACTTACTGTAGAAACAAGCCTTGGCTTAGTGTGCCTTTCCCAGTCACCAATGTACGTAAGCAATAATAGCCAATGGGATGGGCAGTATTGGGATACTAGACCACTCAGGGGCATAGTGAGGCCAGACTCCACAGGCCCTAGAAGGTCAAGTATAGCCTGTACCACCCACGCTGACGGGTATTATTACACTTAGAAAATGGGCCACTGTATTATACACGTTTGAAAAAATAATAACATTTATGCTAAAAAGTTTATACTTTTAGGTGTTTTATTTATTTTGTAATTAAATAGTTCCTCCACCAGCATTACAGTTTTCTTTTTTGAGCTAGGGACTTTTGTCCTACTGGCGGCTCTGTAGTTGTGACTTTCGAGTTTGTTGTCATTGTTACCCCCCCCAACTGGACATAAAATAGTCAAAGCAGTTTTGTTTTACTGTTGCTTTATTTATTCATTCAATGCTTTTGTTTTATACTTCGACCCCCCTGAGTATTCTGCGCAAACTCAGTGGCAGAATTGGGAGAGTGGCATGTGCTGTTTAGGGCTATGAGAAGTCAGTGTGTGGTACAGTACATTAAGGAGCAACAGGAGTGAGGGAGTGGTGTTTTATTTTTTATTTTATTTGCACACCAGATAAGGAGGCACTCGCGTGGTACAGTTAGAAGCTTGGCTACAAAATCGCAAACTGAATTGAGCGAGAGAGACAGAGAGAGCACTAGCTCTGGTAGCATTACTGTGAGTGAGAGAAGCCATAATTTCTTCATTTTCATCTGCAGATTTACATCCATCTGCAGTACGGAAGACAAAGAGAGTACTGCTGCTGTCATACACAGTAGCGCTACCAGAGTTAGCACTCTATCTCTCTCTCTGTCGCTCAACTCAGTTTGTGATTTTGCAGCTGAGTTTCATTTTCCCCACAGCTGTGCTGACTTTAAAATTTTGATTGTGATTCTTTCCAGGAGGACAGAGGGAGACATGCGTTGCCCTTTTGAAAACCGTGCTGCCGACCGTCGATTACGTGAAGCCAATCACACAGGCTGCTTCCTTTTTGTTTTCTTCCTTCATTTTTAATGTGTGGCTGCTTTTTATTTATTTAACTTAAATGAACCCAGACTTGGGGTTGCCGGCTACAAACTTGCCTGCTAAGTCACATAAAACAAATGGTGTCAAACCGTGTTTGAAAATTCTAAGTGGCACTATCATTTCAGAAATCAGGTTGGTTGGGACTGGCACTCTTTTTTTTAACCTGGGCTCTGTTGTCTGATACATGCCTTGCCAGGGGTATCAGCCAATTAGAGCCTGGGAATTTCTGAGCAGAAATACCTACTGTATAAACGAGACTTGATTTAGTGTGCCTTCTTGTCACCAATTTACACATATAAATACTCAACTAGAAATGAGCTTTGGCTCATTGAGCCTTTCCTGGTCACCAGTCTGTACATAAGTAAAGACATTCAGCTGCCGTTATCCATATTAGTTTGCTTCATCCCATCACACAGCATTCTCAGACTTGACTGGGCCTCCCCTGGAGCAGTTTGGGGCCTCCATTGGGAGGCTGGCCTCACCATTTGAGAACCACTGCATTAGTGTAAACAGAGTTTATAAGTAACCTTGCTATTACTACTGTCAAGCCTGATGAATTTTTACAGTTTCTTGTAATACCCTTCTAATGACATGTATGATAGATAGCTTTGAGTTCCTCTTCTATCTGTTCAGTATGTTTTGCCTATTTTGTATTTGTAATTGAAAAAACAATAAACCTTTTAATGGGGAAAAGGTAGCAGACTGAGTGCCTTTGGGGGTACAACTATAATCCCAGTATTGGAGTGGTGCACATCAATATGATATGGGGTAGGATTCAGTGGGTAAGGATGGCCCTTCCCCAAACAGAAAATAGAATTTAGGGTGGGGAAGGAGTGGGGAGATGGGGGGGGGGCCCTATTTTGTATTGATGTCAATGTCTCTTTCACTTGTAGAGTACCTGCCACTATTTGATGCGCCAGTGAACTCTACACAGCTGGCTATGGCTTTGTGCTGCACACACCTTTCATAGACAATATATAGAAAAAAAGATTGCTGCATCAGGGCTTCACCTGCACACAAACTGAGAGGCTTTGGTTATGCGCCCACTAAGGAAGGCCTATGGTTGAAACATGAACTCTGTTTTTAACTTTTAGCATTTGCATCCTTGTTCAAACAGACTGAATCCCAGAATGCTTTGAGCTGTGCATGCTACCCAATCCTGTAGACTGCTGTAAAAAGGCTAAACATATGAACGGGTGTAGATTCTGTTAAACTAACCTGGCTTCCAAATTAAGCGCTAACAGCCAAACAACTAGATATTTTCAGATCAGTGTTAGTTGGGAACTGGTGGGGTCAATATTGGTTGGCAATCATGACGGTTAAGGTCAGTGGTGGCCGGGAATCATCGTGGGTGGGGTCAATGTTGGCTAGGAACCATACTGGATGGGGTCAGTGCTAGGTGGGAACCACGCCGGGTGTGGTTAGTGCCACCTAGCAACAACTTCAGTGGGGTCAATGCCAGCTGAGAACTATGTTGGTGGGGTCAATGTTGGTTGGGAACCACAATGAGTGGGGTCAGTGCCAACAGGAATCTAGGCCGTGTAGGATCAATGCTGATTGGGAACCATGCTACGTAAGGTTAGTGCCAACTGGGAACAATTGCAGGTGGTGTTAGTCCTGGCTGGGAACCACCACTGTGGGTGGGAACAATGCCAGTTGGGGTCAGTGTGCCTGGAAACCACACCGGGTGTGCAAATTGTGAACCATGCCAGGTGGGGTGAGTGCTGGCTGGGAGTTGCACAGAGTGGGGTCAGTACTGGCTTTGAACCATGCTGTGTGGAGTCAGTGCTGGCTGTGATCATGCAGAGTAGGGTCAATGCCAGTTGTGAACCATGCTGGGTAGGGATAGTGCCAGCAGGGATCATGCCAGATGGGGTCGGTGCCGGTTGTGAACCATGCTAGGTAGGGACAGTGACAGCGGGAATCATGCCAGATGGGTCAATGCTGGTTGTGAACCATACTGGGTGGAGGCAATGCCTTGGTGTCGGCTGGGTCAATGCCATGTGGGAAGCACGCCAGTTGTGGTTGGTACCAGTTGAGCACAATGCCAGTGGGGCAAGTGTCAGCTGGGAACCATGCTGGTGGGGTCAGTACAGGTTGGGAAGCATGCCAATGGGATCAGTGCTAATTGGAAACCATGCCAGATTGGGGTCAGTGCTGACTCGCAACCATGCTGGGTATGGAGAATGCAAGTGAGGAACCACACCAGGTGTGGTCAGTGCTGATTGGAAACCACACTAGTGGGGTCAGTGATAGTTGGGAACCACACTGGGTGGGGGTAGTGCCAGCTGGAAACCAGGACAGGTGGGGTTAGTGCCAGCTGGAAACCATGCCAGGTGGGGTCAATGCCAGCTGGAAATCATGCCAGGTGGGGTCAATGCCAACTGGAAACCATGCCAGGTGGGGTAAATACCAGCAGGGAACCATGCCAGGTGGGGTTAGTGCTGGCTGGGAACCACACAGGGTGGGGTCAGTGATGATTGGGAACCATGCTGGGTGGGGTCTATGGTGGTTGGGAACCATGCAAGGTGGGTTCGATGATGACTGGGAACATTTCTGGGTGGGGTCACTGGTAGTTGAGAACCACATTGGGAGGGGGTCATTGCCAATTGGGAACCACACTGAGTGGAATCAATGTCAGTTGTGAACCATGCCAGATCTAAATCCACATAAAATGTTTGGTTATGTGAGCCTAATTGCTTTTACGTCAAATTTTGGCTCATTAACATTTTTTCTGTTTTTAATGTAAAGTTATTGTCACTTGTTGCAGTTCTGTGAGATTGGAAGGGCATTTAAATTTAATGATATGAAGGCCAAGTAAGAATGGAATAAACACTTTACATAGCCTAAGCACACTATACATTTCTGGTTCTGTTTTCACAGAGTTCGGTAACCAACCTGGGGATATTGGAACTTTTCCTGAATAACAGCCTTGGCATATCGTTCAAGGCAGACAATGGAAACTTCTGGAGTGTTGTTGACCAGGGGGACATACAGAGAATAGAAGCTGCAAATTCTGCAATGGGCCCCTCATCCAAGTTCCTGATGGAAAGAGGCCCTGCTAGGAAGATCCTTCTCAAGACCCCACAGAATAGGTACCTGAGCCGCATCCTCCGTGGTAACATTGACTTCATTGAGGCTGCCAAAGATACACCAGATGTCTTTTGCCAGTTTACGGTTTCCCAAACATGCAAGATGGTTCTTCAGGCTGACAATGGCAAATTCTTAAGCCGCATCCGCCGAGGCAGTGATGATAACATCGAGGCTGCAAAGCTGGCACGTGATGTGTTTTGCAAGTTTATTGTGGTCCCATACAGTGGTTAATGCATCTGGGATGATTCAGATTCACTCAGCTTTCTTGCCCATCAGCTGATACCTCTTTTCATTTCTTACTGTAACAATCTGCTTTGTAGAGGTGTGCATGTGAGACAAAAATCCAAATACCAGAAACACCAAAGCGTTAAAAAAATTCCAAAATGTGTAAATCTGGTCCCACCATAAAGTGGCTCCACATCTATTTTGGTGAATTATTTTTCAAGGGGGCTCATATCAGTTATGGAGTTTTGTTTTTTTTCAACTTGAATTTGTGCTTCTACCTTTCTTAAATGCTCCCTCATAGAACTCTGTTTCCGTGTTCTGAATGTGGATCACACTGCTCTGTCCCCAGGTACTCCCCCTGGACCCACACTTATTCACAGATACCCATTCAAGACCCTTCCACATTGCTAGTATTGTAAGAGTTCATCAGGTGTCTCACCTGAGCCCAAACAAGACCTTTACCTGTGCAAAATCAGGGGCCCAATATTCTGAAATGGACAGTATTTGCATTGTACTTTGCAGCTGCCGTGGGGTTCCTGGATATTATATTCAGTCATGTGCTATCTGACTGAATATAGGGCTATGTCGGGGCGGTGCTAAGTCAGGGAGCACCACCCCAACATGTGTCCCAGAGTTGGCCCCAAGAGTTGATAGTGCTAGAGTGCTATCTGCAATATTAAAAAATATCCATGCAAATGAGTCCATTGGGCATGCTAAGCAGACATTTGCATGCCAACTATGGGCACATCTGCATAGGTAGCAGGGGCAGGCAGCCCGGTGCCACTCCTTGGCCTGGCTAGCTGTAGCTATCCCTGGTGCCAGTGATACCCTCCCTCTCTCCAGTCCCAGCCCCTGGTGCTAGTTGTCCCCCTCAATTCCTCCGATCCAGTACCATATTTATAAATGACATCCATGTGGCCCGATATTAAAAGGTTTACACAGGGGCTAACGGGTCTTTGTATGTGGAAACCGGGACTTGCGCTGGATCACCATATTCAAAATGGGTCGTTGCATGGGCAAAGAGGGTTAGCTCCTGCACAAAACATAATGTATCCGTACAGACAAGGGAAGGGGCATGGCCATGAATATGCACATAACCCCATATTCAGCAGCTTTGCAGTGCGCAAAAGGATTTTGTTCAGTCCTTTTGCGCAGTGCAAATACTGCCAAACAAAACCCCAACTTAATTCCGGGCAGCCCTAACAACTGCCAGAGGTACTGCAGCTACTGAGCCACTGAGTCAATTGGCCACTGGGGAGCACAACCACCCCCTGTGGTCTCTGGCAACCCCTCCCCCCCTGCAGATTGCCGACCATGCCATATATAGTCTCCTTCCTGGTGATAGTTTTGGTCCCCCTTGATCGTCAGCCCCACCATATATAGCATTATCCTTGGTGGTAGTTCTGTCCCCCCAATGATCATCAGCCCCATGGTATATAGGCTGTATAGCCTAGAGGTTAGAGTAACGAGCTTTGAATGAGCTTGGTACATCCAATAGACCTGGGTTTGATTCCCACAACCTCTACTTCGCATACTGTGTGACTCTGAACAAGTCACTTAACCACCCCAGTGCTCCCGGGTCACCCCCGGAAACAGACACGTGTACCTAGTGGGCCTTACCTGGTTACCAAAAGAATAAATAAATATGACATATAGTATCATCCCTGTTGGTAGTGGTATCTCCCTCCTCTGATCGCCATCCCGGCACTACAAAAACCTCTCTGGCATCCAGTGGCCCCCCTCCCCCAGCATTAGGCATACCTCCCACACACTCGCACACACTTACACACACTCACACTCACTGTAGGATTATCTGTGGTGCCATGGGAGCATACAGCAACTGGCACGGTCCTCTTCACACCTCTTCAGTTGGCCACCATATGTACAGGCATGGAGTGCGCCTATTATTTATAGGACAGGGTGACACGCGTCTGAGAAAACTGTTTCTTATTATTGAAATACAATGTTGGCAACCATATCTTAAGTCTGATTCCTCCATCTTCAGCCCACTGAAAACAAAATGAGCATTCTCTCGACAGCTTATGCAGCGGCTAAACGTTAAAGAGGTTCTGCTCCATTTATTTTTATTTTTCTCTGCTTCCCTGGCCTAAGCACCCTGGTAGCCCACCTCAAATTTTGGCTCCCTCTATCTGTTCCTATTATTTGTGTCTGGGAATCTGTTTATGTGTACATTTTTGTCAAATTGTATAACTGGCATTCTCAATGTTGTATTTACAAGGTATGCTATTTACATTCACTTGTGTATTATTCCATAGTGTTGTTCACTGACCTAATGTGATGATAGTTTTCTAGTGTACCTTCTCTATACCATATTTAGTTATATATTCACAGTGTTTGCTATCTATTTTTCTGATTTGTATTACTTCCAGTGATGCTTTCTGACCTAATCGTGAGGAGTTTGTACTGTACTGTTCTGTACCATATTGTACTTCTATTTTCTTTGACTGTTCTCATTTGTACTCTCCCAGGTCGTGCCTGAAAATAGGCATTTCTATGTCTAGTGCATTTACCCAGTTATCAACAACTAAATTAAATAAATAAAGGATTCCCCTTCCCCTCAGGCAAGGGGGGGGGGGGCATGGTCTTGTCTCCACATGCACTCAGTCAAAGGGGGGGTGACAGTTGCTGTAGTCTGGTTATCTGGTTCGGTGGGCAGATCGGAGATTCTCCAGTTTCACAAGTCATGCCTGAATGTAACCTCTGGTGATCTCATGATGGCTGTGACCATTCACTGCAGATTTTAGTGCAGTGGTTATTGAAGGGAAGTGGGGGAGAATGGAGCCAGACTCGGCAGTGTAGCAGAGTAGCAGTTAGATGTTTTAAGAGCTTTGGGGGTAATTTTAACAAACTTCCCTTTAACAAGAGCTTTCCTCTCCTCTCCTCTCCTCTCCTCTCCTCTCCTTCCCTTCCCTTTCCCTACCATTCCCTCCCCTCCTCTCTCTTCTTGTAAACATATCATTTGGAAAGAGAGGTTATGTGGTTGAGATGTTCCAACATTAACTAGTACTGTAACTGTGTTAAAGGCAGCCATGAGGTGTCATAACTGCTGTACATCTGTGGTTAGAACCAGCCTGGCTGTGGACCTCCATGGCCCTGCTAAATAAAGGATTGATGGTTTGCCACCATTTTGGTTTGGAAATTCTGCAAGTTTTACTAGAACATTTTGCTGGCTTACAAAACTCTGTATTTATGATTCATCATGATGTGAAAGAAAGCGATTTGCAACTTCAAGATTAAAACTGAATACAAGCGCATCCTGTCATTATTGGCATTTCTGGCAGCAGGCTAGGAATGTCTAATCACGACTAGAATCCCCACCAACTTCTGTCCATGACTAGAATCCCCACCAACTTCTGTTTACAACTAGAATCCCCACCAACTTCTGTCCACAACTAGAATCAACACCAGCTTCTGTCCATGACTAGAATCCCCACCAATTTCTGTCCATGGTGAGAATCCTCCACCAAATTCTGTTCATGATGAGAATCCCCACCAAATTTCATCCATTACGAGAATCTCCACCAAATGCTTTTCTGAAATTGAAAAAGCTTTATTAAGTTTATATAACTTCCCCCCGACCAGCCCCCCTTGTTCAACTAGCAGGGCTGCTCTTCTCAAACCTAGGCGCCTCAGAGAGGGGTGGGGATTGTCACTATGAAACAATTCTATTGACTCATTACTTCTTCTTCAGAGCCTGCCATTCTTAGACAGGCAAACCAAGCATGGCAACTACCTGGCTTGCACCAGGGGGGACCATTTAGCATGGTCATCAACCTGGGTCCCTGGGAGAAAACGTTTGCTCAGCATTACGATAGGTTTGTACTTCTGGTCAGGGGAACCCAAGTCAATCCAGACACTGGAAGCAATACCTGTAATGTACAAACCAGGCTGGGGTTCTAGAGTGTGGCTTTTTATTCACATTCACAGAGAATAAACAAAGCAAAGATGGCCCCCCCCAGGGCTACTCTCGCTGGTAATGCAGATTACTGAGGTACCAAGCACTCACACACAGTGAACCCTCAGGTTTGGAATGGATCTGTGCACACACGGCCAAAACTGATACACTTTCCTCCTTTCCTTCGACTTGGCACCCCAACCAGTACTAGGACACTTTTCCATATTTCATGGAGGTTACTGGTGGCTCCCTCAACTACCCACGAGCACATTCCATCTCACAGGGAAATCCAACATCCCACATCTGGGTGCTTTCCTCAGGCACTGGCCAAGTGCACTGAGAGAAAACAAAGGTGCCCAAACTGAACCCGGAGAGGTAAACCTGGTTACTCCAGGTGGGGGGTCTCCCACTTTTTGATCCCAAATCTATACTCGGCCATTTATCTGGTTACAACACCTTCCTCTGAAACACTCTTTTAGATGCACTCTTGAAATGTTTTGCACACTTAACATTCTACTTCTCACACCACGTAGGTGTCATGAAATTAAAAGTTCTGTATGTGGCTATGTCATTACTCTAGACCCCCACTCTTTCAGATGCTTTTAAATCATATACAATCTGAAAGTTCTGTACTTGGCAAGTCTCCCTTTGGGTCAAAGCCCTGCTATATGATGACACACTAGGCAGACACTTTTACTAGAAATACAGTCTTGGTGAACAGAGCCCCTTTGTCAGAGAAAAACTCACCACGGAATGCAGATGCCCCAGGGCTGTTCCCACAACACAGTCTCGGGTACTCACAGAGCAAATGACTCTAAGCAGCTTCACCACTCTCCAGTTGGACCAGGGCATTGCCCCTGAATCCTGGAATTCCCCCATCCCTCTGGGGATGGGGCACTGGAAAACCTTCCAGGAATGGTCTCTACCACTTCCTTCTACAGATCTGTGTTCTTCTCTAGGGTGAGAACACGCAACCCCTTCTCCTGAGATAGCTCTCTTGCAGAGCTAAGTCTGAGGAGCTGCCCTCTGCAGCACTTCTCTCTCTTGAACTACTCTCTGACACACTCCCTGACTCATTGAACTGAATCTCCCAACGTTCTGCTGCTAACCCCTGCAGCTAGCATTCCATTGTGGCTTATGCTGCTGTGAGAATTCTAAGGTGACATCATCACTCCAGCTCAGCAGAAACTGAGGACAGAGTGTGACAGTGTGAAACCCATTTAACTGGCATCTCAGAAGTTGCCTCTCCCTGCCTGCCACTGATTCTAAGTGGGATTCTAATAACGCCTGGGAATGGGGGGGAAGGGTACATTTATAATATAGTACAGCAACAAACAACCAATAGTAAAAACATAGAAAAATCAAAAATGAAGGAATATGGAACACCAAAACACTAACTATATATAACATTACAGCATGAGTGCAAATCAACTGGAAGAAAATAAAAGGGAGAAAAGAGGGACCCAGCTCAAAAGGAATAAGTATTGTGACTTGAAACAAGAAGGTGTAACCTCTAGGTGGTGCTATCCCAAGGGCTACTACCCTGCCTGCCTGTCCCCCTCTGTCTACTGTTTTTCTGTATAACAGTCTATTGATCAGTTTCAGCTTAGGACCTTCTTTGTATAACAATGCAGTTCTCAGACCAGTGGAACGTAATTTGGACACATCTTTCCCTGCATAGAGGGCTTCTAAAGCTGATTTGATCATGGGATCGCGGGATTGAGCCCGCCGAATACTGTCATTGTCCAGCTGAGGCAGTGCACAAATGTCTATTACAGAAAAGTGGCAATAAGCAGCAGGTATGCAATTCTCAGAGGGTCCCAAACAATCCACCATACAGTCCACTGCGTCCATGGACATTTGTTCCTCCCTGTCAATCTTCTGTCAGAGTGCTCGAATATCAGGTTCTGACAGTCTGACCTAGTCATTCTGGGGAACAGGCCTCCGGGAGAGACCATCAGCATCTATGTGGTTCAGGCCTGCTCTGTATTCAACAGCATAGTCGTATGTAGATAATGCAGAAAGCCACCTATGGCCAGTGGCATCCAACTTAGCGGAAGTCTGCACATAGGTCAAAGGATTATTGTCAGTTTTTACTAGTATCTTAGCCCCATACAAATACTCGTGGAACTGGTCAACAATAGCCCACTTCAAAGCTAGAAACTCTAACTTATGTACAGGATAGTTCTTTTCGGATGGGGTCAGGCTTCTACTGGCAAAGGCCACTGGTCTCAGGCCATTCTCATGCTCTTAGTACAACACAGCCCCCAACCTTTGCAAGCTAGCATCACTGTGCAGGACATAAGGTTTTGTTGGATCAGCATAGGCCAACACTGGAGCGTGGGTTAGTTGATATATGATCTCATGAAAAGCAGTCTCACAATCAGGAGTCCAGCGGGCCCCAAATACTTCACTTGGATGAAAATACGCTCTTTCGGTCTCGAGGGATACCCTTGAGTCAGGTTAAGTAAAGGGCGTATCACTCTTGAATAGTCCTTAATGAAATGTCAATAATAACCACAGAATCCCAGGAATCTTTGTAGTTCTTTTAGATTTTTGGGCTGTGGCCAGGTGGTCAAAGCTTCAACTTTACTTGGGTCGGTCTCTATTCCCTCGGTGGATACTGTGTATCCCACATACTTTACTGATGTTTGACAGAATTGACACTTATCAATGGACAGTTTATGGCCAAAGTCTTCCAGTCGGTCCAACACCTCGAATTATCTGCTTTCATGTTCCTCCAGTGAGCTGCCAAATACAACAACATCATCTAGGTATACCAGGCACTCTAGTAAGTTCATGTCCCCCACTGCACGCTCTATCAATCGTTGAAAAGTGGCTATGGTGCCTGAAATCCCTTGCGGCATCCTCATGAATTCATAGAAGTCAAGCGGACAGATAAAGACTGTCTTCTCACGGTCCTCTGGGGCCATTGGGATCTGGTAGTACCCACTGCGGAGATCCAGCAAAGAGAACCACTTGCTCCCGTTTAGGCAGTCCAAAGCATCCTGAATGCAGGGCATTGTGTACTGATCAGGGATAGTCCGCCGGTTTAAAGTGCGATAATCCACGCACATCCTTACTGTCACATTCTTTTTTCTCACTACCAGAATGGGGGAAGCATAGGGGCTCCTGGATTCTTGTATTACACCAGCAGCTAGCATCTCTTGCAGGTGCCGTCTCACATCATCTATGTCAGCAGGTGCCAGGCGTCGAGACCTCTCACGAAATGGCCTTTCATCATGCAGCCGGATATGGTGCTCAGCTCCTTGTATGCATCCTACATCCCATTCCTTTAAAGAAAACACCTGGTCTCTCTAGGCAAGCTTCTCACTGATCCTCACTTTCCATTCAGCTGGCAACGGGGAGTCACCGAAATCAAACAAGTCAGGCGTTACTCTGTCATTCTTCCCCGAACTCTTGCTACTGGGTAGCACTGCAGTGTCTGGACAATGCACATTAGCCAGGGTGCAACCTCTATTTACTCAAATCTCTCTGTCAGACACATTATGAACTTGAACCATTACCCTTCTGGCATAAGCATGGGCTCTAGCAGGCAAAATACTAGGCTTGACCAGCAGCCCCTACGGCAATTTTCCATCACCTGGTGCATCCAACATTAATATTTTATTCTTGACATCCTTTCTGATACGGACCTCTCCCTGTAGGGTACACTGGGCATTTGGCACCAGGATCAGAGACTCAGGATCCTTTTTCCAGGCAACTCCAACCGGTTCCTCTGGTTCCACTTTGTCAGCATCTCTCTGTGCCTCATAGGCCTTCTTGATCAAGGCCTGAATTCTTAAAGCTCTACTAGTCCTTGACCCCTGTTTTTCATAACACAACTGTGCCAGCCATCCAAACATATGTGCATTAGTCCCAATTAGTAAAGGAACCCCATCATAAAGTCCAGTAGGGGGACACACTAAGGCCAGGGTCTCTACTTGCTCTGCCACCCCAGCCACGGAGGTGGGGAAAAGACAGCCAAATTCGGATATATCCCGAGTAGGGGTAGGCCTTCTCACTTAACCCCCAGACATGCAGCCCCTCCAACGGTTGTAAGGGTACATCAGACAAATGCTTCTGATGTTCTTGGAACATAATTGTCACTTGGGAGCCACTGTCTAATACAGCTCTTGTAGACACTCCATTCACCTTTACAGTGGTCTCCATGGAGGGACCCACTATCCTGGACCAGTCTGGAGAGGCGGTAGCGGGGGCCTGGGCAACTGACCTTGCCACAAAGGGACATGAGTTAACATTTTTGGGACCTTCACTGTGGTCATTTTGTGCACCTCTTAACCACTGTTTTGTGCTCCAAAGTTCTCCTTGTAGCCGGCTCACCACTCTTTCTAAGTCTTTCCGAGACCGGCATTCCCTCTTCATGTGTCGATCCTTCCCACAGTTATGGCAAAATATGTCAGCTGAAGTTTGGGGTGACCGAAGCATCACATTGGGGGCTGCGACATTGGTACTATCAACAGAAAACCTTGGTGCCACCTCAGCCGGTGGTGGGGTGGACATTTGGAGACATTTCTTCAGTTCCCTCACTTCCATGGTCAAGGCATCAAGTTTCGAACTGTTGTCAACATGAGGTGCCTGGGTGGGCACCCTCACCCCCATAGCAGAAGCAGTCGGGCAAGTGTCAGTGCCCATACTCGTAGGAACAGCCTTCATGATGAAACTGTCTGTTGCCTTCCTAATCTCCCACAGCAGTTCAACCCATGGTGGCACATCCTTTTCCTTCTCAGAGTACTCACTAACTGCCAACCCTTGCCCCTGAACTTCACTTGATGGGTCACCCTCAGTCACTCGGGTCGTAGCAGCAGCTATTGGTGCAAGTCCCTCCCGGGGTTGCCTTTTCTTAACTCCTCGAATTTCTCTCATTAGCTCATCATAGGAGGGTGGGGATTCCAGTCGATTGGCCAGGCATAACTGAAGCAACAGTCTTTCTGAGAAGGAGGCAGACTTAAGGATCTTGTCCAGCCTGGTTCGGTCCAATTCAATCGCTGGCAAACTACCCTTTCTGAAGCATTCTTGCAACAATTTTTCCAGCCGAGATACATACACAGACAAGAACTCCCCTTGGTACTGTTGTGCATTTCTTACTCTCCACCACAGGTCCTCATCAGAATCTGGGCTCCCATACACATTCTCCAAGGCCTCAAGATAGTCCTGTGCAGTTGCTTCAGGGTTACTGGCCCGTTTGGCATGGATGGTAGCCAGGGCAGGACCTCGGAGGCTCTCACTTACCATCTTTCGCTTTTCTGCTTCTGATCATTGCCATTCTAGCACTTGAGGGGCAACATAGTCTATCCAGGTCTCCCAGTCATCCTCCCCTTCTGGGGTGGGGAGGGTGCCAGAGAAAATGTTCAACCTGTGGTAAGAGTCATGGCTATTGGCAGGTACAGACATAGGGGCTTGCACTGGCACAGAAAGAGGGGCAATAACGGGTGCTGGGGGAGAGACGGTGTTGGTGGAGGAACGTTCTCAGGTGGCAATAATAGTTTCTTTAAAACCTCCACAGTTTTCCCTTCCTCCAGCAGCCATTTAGCAAATTTCTCCTCAAAAGTTTCAGATGTGGGGGGGCTTGTTCTCCCTGGGGTCTTTACTGTCTTTAGTTATCACTTTACAGGCAGTGAGGGCTTCTTCTGGGGTAATGGTCTGTGGCACTTTAGAACTGTCCATAGGGTCCTTACACTCTATTAGAGCCATGAAAGTTTGGGTGAGCAGATCAGCCAGCCACCCCACCACCACAGGGTTTCGAAAACATTCGACCTTGGAAAGCATTCCCTCTACAGTGTCCATACTGGTACCCAGTGGAATATCCAAGACAAGTATAGCATTTTGGGGGTCGATCTCCTGCCCAGTACACCACTTCACCAAATGGTGTACAGCCATTTCTGTTGGGGTATCCATTTATTTTTAACAGTAATTCGTAAATGTGGCCACTAGAGGACGCTAATCCCAGTGGTGCCTCCAAAATGTAACCCCTAGGTGGCGCTATCCCAAGGGCTACTACCCCTGCCTACTTAACTACTAACAGGGTGAGGGGCCTCGGTCCAATGGCGAGTGCCTCCACCCAGAGATCAGGATTTGCAGTAGTTAAACTAGCTTGGTCACAGCCCTCTAGGATGCTGTAACCCCCCTTTCTTCCCATTAGTGGCCCACACAATGTATCAGGAATATCTTCATAATGTACACTTACCCCCAGGACTGGCTCTGTCGACTGGACTCTGGGGACCCCCTGTAAAACAAGATGACAGTGCAAAAACCACAGTACAATACTTTAACATAAACGAATACCTCAGTCAGTGTAACTTTGCTGAAACAAACAGATTTGATTTATTTAAGGAGCTGTAGCAAGGACAGGGAGAAATCAGGTTAATTAGTTCAAGTTCAAGTTTATTGCAGGAAAACTCCATTGAGCAAGCTCATTCACAAGGAGGTCCTCTGACATAAACACTTAAAGTACAAACACAGATAGGTAATAACAGTATATACATGAAATGCACGTTACATGATACAGGCTCGATATACATACAAGGGTACCACATAGGGTGACCGCAGGTGGTAAACATTGATATGAAGCAGGGAAGCGACTTACAGGTAAATGAAACATGATGACTGGTGTGTGCAATACATATATTTTGGCATCTAGAACAAACAACAGACTACAACTGATATGGGGGAAGGAGTGATTTGATAGAGTAGCAGTGGAGCATAAGCATAGATAAAGCCAGGAGTAGAAGGGGAAGGGAAAGCAGTTAATATGACAAATCAATTATACCTTACCAGTGGATAAATATGGCACACATGGGGAAGGAAGAGACTTAATGACAGTTACAGGTGTCTTTTATTTTGGCTGAACTTTGTGATTTGTAGAAGTTTATTGAAACTGTGCTAGTTAGTTTCAGTACGGTTTGTAATTGGTTCCAAATGAGGGAAGGGCATATGCATGCATCGCTTACCAAAGGAAGTCCGCATCCTTGGTATGTCAAGCATAATAAAGTCAGATTTTCTTAATGAGTATGCACTATGTGAGATACTAATAAGGGAAGAGAGATAGCTTGGCAATTTCTGCAGGAGCAGTTTAAGAGTCCATAGCCCAGCATGGAGCAGGCGTCTAGTAGTAAGGGATGTCCAACCAACAGCTGCATATAAGTCACAGTGGTGCGAACAGTAAGGGGAGTTGGTAATGAACCATAACGCATGGTGATAAAGGATGTCCAGTTTACTTAGATTTGCAAGAGTGGTGGAGGAATAGATTACATCGCCATAGTCGAGTAGGGGGAGAAAAGTGGCCTGTACAAGCTTGTTTCGAGTTTCAAGGGGGAAAAGGGGCCTATTTCTGTAGAAGAAACCTAACCTTGCTTTTAACCTTCTAGAGACATCTTCGACGTGGTCATTGAAAGATAATTTATTGTCGATCCAGATACCCAGATATTTAAATTTGGTTACAACTTCCAGAGGCTCGTTTAGCGTGGTGACAATGAAGTCTTGGGCAAGGGTATTGGGGGGGCCTGTGACAGCACTGCGGGAGAATATCATCGCTTTAGTCTTCTTAGCATTGAGCAGAAGCTTTGCCTTTATTAGATTATGCTCAAGTTGTGCGAAGTCCACTTGAAGCACTCCTTGACTTCAGATAATGATGATCCAGAAGTATCCAACACAGTATCATCTGCAAAAAAGTGCAGATTGGACGTAGATATGTTAGCATCTAAGTTATTAATGTACAAAGAAAACAAGATAGGGCCTAAGATGGATCCTTGGGGGACTCCTCTTGCAACTGGCAAGGCAGCAGAAAAAAAGCCTTCTGCCTTTACTTTTTGGAATCTTCCAGTTAGGTAGCTAGAGAACCACTGGGTGGTATGGTATGGTATGTGGCACCCAACTTTGCAAGGCAATTGACTAATAGTTTGTGATCAACAGTATCAAAAGCTTTGCTGAGATCCAAAAAGACTGCACCAGTTACCCTCTTAGCATCTATAGCAGAGATCCAATCATTGGTTACTTTTGCTAGTGCAGTGATTGTGCTATGATTAGCCCGGAAGCCAGATTGAGCTGGGTTAATGAGAGAGAAGGTTTCCAAGTGAGATTTTACTGAATATGGATCAGTTTTTCAAGAACTTTAGAAAGGATAGGCAGTATGGAGATAGGCCTATAGTTGTTTACATCGCATGGGTCACCAGATTTAAATAGAATGAGGATATGTGCTGATTTCCAGCAGGACGGCACAGTAGCAGATGTAATGGAAAGATTGAAGATGTGGAGAATAGGGGCAGTGAGATGGGCGTAGCCTGACCTTAGGAAAAAGGGTTCCAAGCCATCGTCCCCTGCACTTTTTTTGGTGTCTAAGTTAAGAAGAGAATCTTAAAAAAAAAAAGGTTGTTAGACTTACTGGTGCCAAGGCAGAGTGCTTAGATGGGGGGGGGGGCGCTGCAGGAAGAGCAGTCAGACAGAAGAGGTGTAAGCACTTTAAAACAGTAGTAGAAATTACAATCCAGCTAATACAGTTGAAAAACTTCTAATAACACAGTTGAAATGTGCTTAGTTCTATCAAAAATCTAACAAAGTGCCAGGTGTCTATAGCAGAGGAAAAGTCCTGGCCAATCAGAGTGGGTTTGCTGGAAGCACCCGTGTTCCGATTGGCTGCGCTGTCCCGCACTTTCCAAGAAGCTGCAGGCGGGTGTCCTGGTCTTGGTCGGTGGCTGGCTGGGTGCTGGCCGACCATGGGTGAGCTGAAGCAGCCCTGTTCAGGGGCAGGCAGCTTCCAAGGAGCTGCAGGCAGGTGTCCTTGTCTTGGTCGGTGGCTGGCTGGGTGCCGGCCGACCGTGGGTGAGCTGAAGCAGCCCTGTTCAGGGGCAGTCAGCTTCCAAGGAGCTGCAGGCGGGTGTCCTGGTCTTGGTCGGTGGCTGGCTGGGTGCCGGCGACCATAGGTGAGCTGAAGCAGCCCTGTTCAGGGGCAGTCAGCTTCCAAGGAACTGCAGGCGGGTGTCCTGGTCTTGGTCGGTGGCTGGCTGGGTGCCGGCAGACCATGGGTGAGCTGAAGCTGCCCTGTTATGGGGCAGTCAGCTTCCAAGGAGCTGCAGGCAGGTGTCCTGGTCTTGGTCGGTGGCTGGCTGGGTGCCGGCCGACCGTGGGTGAGCTGAAGCAGCCCTGTTCAGGGGCAGTCAGCTTCCAAGGAGCTGCAGGCGGGTGTCCTGGTCTTGGTCGGTGGCTAGCTGGGTGCTGGCCGACCGTGGGTGAGCTGAAGCAGCCCTGTTCAGGGGCAGGCAGTTTCCAAGGAGCTACAGGCGGGTGTCCTGGTCTTGGTCGGTGGCTGGCTGGGTGCCAGCCGATCGTGGGTGAGCTGAAGCAGCCCTGTTCAGGGGCAGGCAGCTTCCAAGGAGCTGCAGGCAGGTGTCCTGGTCTTGGTCGGTGGCTGGCTGGGTGCCGGCCGACCATGGGTGAGCTGAAGCAGCCCTGTTCAGGGCAGGCAGCTTCCAAGGAGCTGCAGGCAGGTGTCCTGGTCTTGGTCGGTGGCTGGCTGGGTGCCGGCCGACCGTGGGTGAGCTGAAGCAGCCCTGTTCAGGGGCAGGCAGCTTCCAAGGAGCTGCAGGCGGGTGTCCTGGTCTTGGTCGGTGGCTGGCTGGGTGCCGGCCGACCGTGGGTGAGCTGAAGCAGCCCTGTTCAGGGGCAGGCAGCTTCCAAGGAGCTGCAGGCGGGTGTCCTGGTCTTGGTCGATGGCTGGCTGGGTGCCAGCTAAACACATTAATAATCACAGTACTGTGTGCATATTCAGAGTCGCAAATTGTCACTTTCATTGGGTACCCAGGATGGGGGGGTGCTAGCCAGAATCGGTGCAGCTGGTTGGGGCCCTGTGATGGAAAAACACTGGCACAATACCCAAATTGTAATCCGGAGCCAGTTGGCTGAGTTCGTGAAGAAATGAAAAAAAAAAAAACAACAACAATTAGATGACACACTTGCAATTCAATAAACAGATGGCAGGGAGCTACCCTGCTTTGTACTCACAAACTCAATGCTGGGAACTGGATGGAAGGCAGATTGTCCTGGATTGCCAGGAGGAGCAGACCATGTGGATAAGGTCCTTGTGACTGGACCCCACTGCAGTTTAGAGCAAATGGATGTAGTCTGGATTAAACTGGGGTTTACTTCCGGCTTCATGCACTCAATTCACTATACAGGGGATTTGAAATGTGATTCCCCACAAGCACTACACACATTTAGTTGTAAAAGGAAAGTACTATGCCGGGCAGGCTGCTTCTCTATCCCGATTGCAATTACTGCACAATACCAGGGAGAACACACAGCAGATTCAGTTCCTGACAGACCGAGCACGATTCAGCAATTTCTCCAGTCTTCTACAGGGTGAGCCCGGTTTCTACTCTTCAGATCTCCTCGATTCTCTTCACAGGTTGGATTCAGTCCAAACAGGCGCTTGCACAAGCTGCAGACTGAAACTCAGGGCCTTACACGTGCTTCCCGCACAAAACTATACACCGCAGAAGCACAGATATCCTTGTCTCTTCACTGCCAAAACTCATCTGATCTTTCCAATAGACAGAGCCGGGCATTTCCTTTGAGTTCCTCCCAGTTCAGTAGGCTGGTCTGTCTGTCACTCACAATAAACTCCCCCTGTTGGTGCAAAAAGGTGCCAAAGTCCAAACTACAATTCCCAGAGGCATCTGCCATACAGTCCCATTGTGGCTGGCTCAACTTTAGAGTCCAAGTTCTGATCTGCCAGCAGCAGGCTCCATTTTAAAGGTCCCCCACGCTGATTGGTCTGGTCCAGCAGTTCAATTCCAACATAGAGGGGAAACACACACAGAGTCCCAGCTGCAATAAGACAGGTTAGATAAACTGCAATCTCACAAATGCTGCTAAATGATTACAGGCAAACAGTTACAGCTTTCAGATGGGCTCCCTTTGCAGTCTTAGCGACTGCAAAAATGGAGCGAATTGGCAGCAGCCCGGGTGGGATTCAGGCATTAGAACACACAGTCCCCCCTCCTCAATTAATTATGGTCACAAGCAGGCAGCTCTTTAAGAGACAGTACCAGAGGCTCTAAAAGCACTCACACTCAAGCAGCTTAGACGTTAAACACCTCCAGACTTGGAGCATTCAAGCAAGCTCCTGAAAGAATTCTGGGAAACCCCATTTGCAGGGGGTTACAAAGGGATACCTACAAACTCCATGTAGATACAAGTTGCCATTAAACTAAACTGGTCGACAGACAATATTACACCTAAGAAGAAAATAATATAAAAATCCATAATAATAACCACCAAATTCTATCCAAGACTGGAATAACCACCAACATTTATCCATGGCTAGAATCAACACCAACTTCTGTTCACAACTAGAATCCCCACCAACGTCTGTCCACTACTAGAATCTCCCCCAACTTCTCTCCACAACTAGATTCCCCAACTACTTCTGTCCCCAGCAGCTTCTGTTCACAACCAGAATCCCCACCATCTGTCCACGACAAGAATCCCCAACTTCTGTTCATGACTAGAATCACCACTAAGGTTTATCCATGGCTAGCAAGTCTACCAACTTCTGTCCATGACCAGAATCCCCACCAACCTCTGTCCATAACTAGAATCCCCACAAACTTCTGTCCATGACTAGACTATCCACTAACTTCTGTACATGACTAGAATACCCACAAACTTTTGTCCATGACTAGAATCCCCACCAACTTCTATTCATGACTAGAATCCCCACCAAATTTTATCCACGACTAGAATCCCCACCAAGTTCTGTTCATAACTAGAATCCCCACCAACTTCTGTTCACAACTAGAATCCCCACCAAATTTTATCCATGACTAGAATCCCCACCAGCTTCTGTTCATGACTAGAATCCCCACCAACTCTTGTGCAGGGCTAGAATCTCAACCCAATCCAGGTGGAAAAATAAAGAAATGTTCAATTTATTTTTAAAACAATAATAATGTGTGAATGATGAATGAAACTAGCATAATCATTCTAGCGAACCTAGGGCAGGACCCAACAGGGGTAAGGTAAACAATACCCCGTTAATAAAGCAGGGCCCAGTGGGGATGAGAACTGGTACCACATTAACAGAGCAGGGCCCAGCAGGGGTAAGAGAACCAATTCTCCATTAATACAGCAGGACCCAGTAGGGGTAAGGTAACCAATACCCAATTAATACAGCAGTGCCCAGCAGAAGTAAGGAAATCGATATTAATAGACCAGGGTTAAGGGAACCAGTACACCATTAATAAAGCATGGCCCAGCAAAGGTGAGGGAACCAGCATACCATTAATAGGGCAAGGCCTAGCAGGGGTGAGGGAACCAATACCCATTAACAGAGCAGAGTCCAGCAGGAGTGAGGAAGCCAGTACCCACTAATAAAGCAGGGACTAGCAGGGATAACGGAACCAATACTCCATTAATAGAGCAGGGTCTAGCTTGTGTAAGCGAACCAATATCCCACTAATAGAGTAGGGCCCAGCAGGGGAGAAGAAACCAATACCCCACTAACAGAACAGGGCCCAGCAGTGGTAAGAGCACCAATTCTCCATTTATACAGCAGGCAACAAATATCCCATTAATACAGCATGGCACAGCAGGGGTGAGGGAACCAGTATACCATTAATAAGGCAAGGCCTGGCAGAGGTGAGGGAACCAGTACCCATTAATAGAGTGGAGTTAAGTAGGGGTGAGGAAGCCAGTGCCAACTAATAAAGCAGGGACTAGCAGAGGTAAGGGAACCAATACTCCATTAATAGAGCAGGGCCCAACTGGAGTAAGCAAACCAATATCCCACTAATAGAGTAGGGTCCTGCAGGGGTGAAGAAACCAATACCCCACTAACAGAACAGGGTGCAGCAGTGGTAAGAGAACCAATTCTCCATTAGTACAGCAGGCAACAAATACCCCATTAATACAGCAGGGCCCAGCAGGGGTGAGGGAAATGGTACCACATTACTAAAGCAGGGCCAATCAAGGGTAAGCACACCAGTACTCCTTTAATATAGTAGGGCCCAGCAGGGGTAAGAGAACCACTACACCATTAATAGAGCAGGGCCCAGCTTGGGTAAGTGAACCAGTATCCCACTAATAGAGTAGGGCCCAGCAGGAGTGAAGAAACCAATACCCCACTAACAGAACAGGGTCCAGCAGTGGTAAGAGCACTAATTCTCCATTTATACAGCAGGCAACAAATACCCCATTAATACAGCATGGCACAGCAGGGGTGAGGGAACCAGTATACTATTTATAGGGCAAGGCCTGGCAGGGGTAAGTGAAACACTACACCATTAATAGAGCAGGGCCCAGCAATGGGTAAGGGAACCAGTGCACCATTAACAGAGCAGGGCCCAGCAGGGGTGAGGGAACCAGTACCTCTTAATAGAGCAAGTTCCAGCAGGGGTGAGGAAGCCAGTACTCACTAATAGAACAGGGCCCAGTAGGGATAAGGGAACCAATACCCCATTAATAGAGTAGGCCCCAGCAGGAGTAAGGGAACCAGTACACTATCAATAGAGCAGGATCTGACTTCCAGTGAAGTCACCAGGCAATGTAGCAGGGGAAAGATGGAGCTCTGAACATTAACAATTAAACTTTAATTTTGACCTGTTAAAACAATGAAGAGACTGAACTCAAGCAGACTGTAGGAGATAGCAATGTTGACTCACCAAAAATTGAAAGCCTTCAAGGCCGAAAAAGGGAAATCCAATGGCGGCAGTAGCATTCCCGCGCAGCTGAAGCAAAAGCAGCTCCTCAACATGCATGCTTGACTCCTCTGATGGACGGAGAGAGACTGAGTCGGATGGGCCAGAGGAGGAGAAGTAGTTTACGATTACATCCTGGTGCCTCTATACTGAGCTCATGCACCTGGGAGATACTATGGACAAGATCCAGAGTGACGTGGCAGATAATAAGCAAAAATCAAGAAGCAGGAGACCAAAACTGCCAAAATGAAACACCGTGTGGCATCCCCCAGTGAGACAGCAGAATTGCATAATGGAGAAATCCTGCAATTACATGATCGAGAGCAGCTACTCGAGCAAAAACTGGAGGACTTTGAGAATCGCTCCTGGAAGACCAACTTAAGGATCCATTGTGTACCCCCAAAAAATGGAATGTGGCAGTATGATCCAGTTCATTGAGGGCTTCCTACCTGAGATTCTGCAGCTGGGCCCTGACTTTGCATTGAATATCCTCAGAGTACAACGGGCCTTGTTGGCTCTACCCTCAGTCCCCTCAGCCCCCTCAGCCCAACCACAGTCCATTATAACTGCATTTCTGGACTATCGTACCAAGGAGGCTATACCTAAAAAGGCATGGGAAAGAAAGGAAACTGTGTTTTGAGATAAGCAGCAGTTGTTTGAGCAAGACTATGCCCCACTGACAATGGACCAAAGGAAGCAGCTATTCCCTATTTTGAAGGAACGCAGGGTGAAGGGGCTGAAGGCCAGGGCTGAATATCCAGCCAAGATCCAAATTGTATCTGACTCTGCCCCAGTTGTTTGAATCCCTGCAAGAAGCAAAACCATACCTGAAGACACTGGGGATCTTGGCCACAGGCTTGGATGCAGTGATGCCTCTGAAGGATCTACAAAAGAAGTGGTGGTGAATGAAGGGCCCAGGGAGGAACGCAGTGCACCCAGCTGAAAACAACACATGGGAGAAGATGGCGCAGGGCTACCACAACCAACATGCAGTGCTCCAGTCTCCAGCTACCAGCCCAAGAAGAACTCAGTCCTCGGAGCAGCAACCAGATGGAGAGACAGCAGGACCCTTGTGGAGACCACCCCGCTGAACTTTCAATGCTATAAGCACTTTTTCTCTCCCTTTTGATACCTTTGCTGGACTATAAGGTGCTCAGGGTTAGAGAAATTCTGATGGTGACTCTGCAGACCTTCCCCCTCATAAATCTATCTGGTGGGGTTGGAGGAGGGTCTTGATGGGCAGAGGTGTGGAGACCATCACTGTTTGAAGGAGGACAAAACAAAATAAAATTCTTAACAGGTGGAAATACATACTTTGCCAGTTTAATGTGAGCAAGTGCTGATAAGAAATGAACTTTTTTCATTAAATGATTGGGGGGGGGCTCATTTGCGAGATCTATGATGGAAGGTGTTACTAGCCATACTAGCACATAGGTGTATCTTAATTTAAGTCTCTATAACTACCCTGCCCTAAACTCCAACTGCTACACTGTATTATTTTGTATTTTTCTGCACCGTACCTCCTACTTCTATATTATATTGCACTGTGTAATCCATTATTGTATTTACAACCTTGTTATTCAATGTTGTACTCTTTCTTTCCTTGTACTCTACCATCCCCCAGGACACATCTGAAATTGAGCAGTGTTTCTGCTCAGTATGTCTTCCTGGTAAAACTTTTAAATAAATAAATAAATAAAAGTATGGATACTGAGGGGAGAAGGGCACTGGGGTTATGCTTGAATGTAAGCACGGCCCACAAAAGAATTGTAATACATAATCGAGTTTTGGGGCAATAGACAAGTTTTACAGAGCCTAAGTGACATGCACTTATTGCTGCTGGAGTTAACTTACCCTCAGTGGTGGTGAAGTATAACAAACTTGGCTATACTACTTGCTACCAACTCAACTGATAGGTAGCAGGCAAATGTGCCACCAATGGAAGCTTTGCAAGGAATATGTTAAGAATATGTTCAAGTTGTTATAGTCCCACTTGGGACAAATGTTTTAAGTTATTGTTACAGTTATTGATGTTCTAAAAATTTTTGCAATATGATGGGATTCTTACTCGAATCTGGAGCAGGGTGTTCTGCCAGGAGATGAGGTGAAGAGGGGAGGAAGAGAGGTTGAAAAAGTCCCAAAATGTTGTTTGGATGAAATGGGGTGTGGGGTAAAGGTCAAATGGCGGTTTTAAAGGTGGCCACGTACAATGTCCCGGGCATCAATAGTCTGATAAAAAGAACCAGGTTAATACACAGGCTGAGGAAAATGTGGGCAACAATTGTAATGTTTCAGGAGACCTGCTTAGATTCTACGGAGCATGCGGCACTCAAACGAATATGGATGGGGGAGGTTTATGTGGCATCTTGGGAGGCACACCCACATAAAAGGGGCACAGCAATCCTGGTCTGGAAAGGCACCCCACTGCAAGTCTCAAAAGTGGAGTTGGACCCAGAAGGGAGATTTGTATGGCTGCAAGGGTCCCATAGGGATTCCCAGTGCACCCTTCTAAATATTTATGCCCCCAGTGAGGACAAGGATTGCTGTTCTTTTTTTAAAAAAGGTCTTACTTGACACTATTACAGATCCACATAAACTATACTTAATAAGGGGGGGCACTTCAACACAGTAATTTCTGGGTCATAGGACAACGAGGGGGCAGGAGAGATGGCAAAGCTGGCAAATTGCTCAGGAGATGTTCAACAGAATTGGGCATGGTGGACATATGGAGGTACATAAATAGCACCATGTGGGACTTTACACATTATTCAGACTCACACGATAGCTACGTCCGCATAGACATGTTCTTTCTAGCAGCCGAATGGTCCCCAGCAGTGGAAGAATGCACAATACTACCACATACATTATTGGAATGCCCTGTCCTTCTGAAGTTGGCCCTCTCACCGTCAATCAGAAATTCAAACTGGAGGTTGAATGTAGGGCTCCTGAATGAGCCCAAGTTTAAGACCCTCATTGAGGACACCTTTAAGAACTACTTGCGGCATAATTCCGAATGGGAACTTCTCATGCGGTTAGATGGGACGCATTAAAAGCAGTTCTAAGGGGGTGATTATCAGCTATGCCTCCTCCCCTCAAAAAACAAAGAGAACATAAACAAAGAGAGCTGGAGAATTCTGTAGTTGACCTTCAATTCCAGTAAAAGACCTCCCTAAACCTACAAACTAAGGCAGAGCTTAAAGCAAAGTTGGCAGAGCTGACACCTCTCCTGGCAGATGCTGTAAAATAGAGGGGTGGTATAGGAGGTCCCAGCAACAGCACTATGAGGGGGCAGAGAGCTGGGTGGCTCTTGGCCTACACTTTCAGGCAAGAGCAATGTAAGAGAGCAGTCTTATGCCTTAGAGACCCACACAGTCAGGGGCAACCTTCCAGTGACCCAGAGGAAGTAGTCAATATCTTTGCTAAATATTATCAAGCTCTGAATTCCCAGGACCCTGTAGCACATCTTGAGCAGGAAATGAAAACTTTTCTTACGGGACTGGGACAGTCAGAGGCAGAAGAGATTAAGAAGATGCAGACCTACAGGAGATTCATACCAAAATTAAGAACCTGAAGGGAGGTAAGTCCCCAGGGTTAGACAGCCTACCCACAGAAGTTTATAAAGTATTTGTGGACCAACTCACCCCACCACTGCTGCAGGTGCATAGGGAGATGCAGGAGGGTAAGAACATTCTAGAGTCATGGAGATCAGCGCAGATATCGATACTATTAAAACAGGATAAGGATCCTCTACTGCCAGGCTCATATAGGCCCATCTCCTTCTTGAATGTAGACCTTAAAGTGTTCACAGGAATCTTAGCGGACAGGCTACAAAAAATCATACGTAGGATCATATACCCAGATCAAACAAACGGGATTCATATCAAGGAGGTACCTTCAGGACAACATAAGAAGGCTCCTTAACATCTTAGAGAAAAGTGAAGAGGAACACCCCTTTCAGATAGCCCTTTCTATGGATGCAGAAAAGGCGTTTGATAGGGTCAATTGGCAGTTCATGCTAAAAATGTTGGAAACAATGCAATTTGGCCCCAAATATTTTGGAGCAATAAAATCCTTGTACACCTCCCCCGGGCGACAATCAGAGTAAATGGAATTAACTCCCCACTTTCCACTTCAGCAGAGGCACCAGACAGTGGTGCCCGCTATCACCCTTGATGTTTACCACCTACCTGGAGTCCCTAGCACTCACAATCAGGACGAGGAAATGAGGGGCATCACAGTAGTGGCGGGGGGGTGGGATAGAAGGTCTCTTTACATGTAGATGACTCTATTTTCTTTCTCAGTCACCGCCAACATATAGTGCCCCGTTTGGTGGAACATCTCCATAGTTTTGGCCTGATATCAGGATGCAAGATTAATTTTGCCTAATCTGAGGCATTGGTGGTGACAGGGAAAAACCTCCATTACCCAACTTCTCATTTTCTTGGACACCAAGGGAGAGATCCAATACTTGGGTATATATGTTTCCACCAGCCTGAAAAAATTACAGCAGATAAATTATGGGAGACTCTGGGATGCAGTGACGGCAGACATCGCTGAGTAGAGATTGCTGCCCCATCCCTTATAGGTAGAATAAATTCCCTGAAGGTGAATGTACTCCGCAGGTTCCCTTTCCTCTTCCAGCCCCTCCCCATCCCCATTCCCCAGACATTTTGGAATAAACTAAATATCCTTTTTTAAATTTCGTTTGGAACAGGAAACGACCACGCATAGCGACGGGAGTAATGCATCTTTCAAGAGAGAAGGGGGGTTGGCACTCTCAGACTTTTAGAAATATTACTTAGCTGCTCAGCTAACAGCAGTGTGTACATGGGCACAACAAAGAACAAGCTCTGAGTGGTATGACATTGAAGACATTCACCTTAAAATTGGCAATAACATGCCCCCAGAAGTGATTAACAGCATTAGGAACAGATGGGTGCTGCACAGCGGGAGGATAATGCAAAAGATTTGGTGGCTCACCAATACGCTCTCAGAACTAAGTCCCATGTCACTAATTAGATATGAAGCTGGTTTTATACCATGAGGTTGGATAAGGGCTATGCAAAATGGGAGAGATCAGGTATCACCAGATCTATTCAGTTCATAGAGCAGGGTCAGAGCAATACATTCTGTAGAGCAAAAGACAGATTTGGTTGGGAAAATTCAGAATTGTTACGCTACATGCAACTTAGGCACTTCATTAACTCTTCACGGAACATAGGGAGGTTAACTAGACTGCCCACAGAGGGAGAGGAATATATCTATTGGGTAGCCAAACTGAGGGATCCCCAGAGATATAGTGCAGGGATTTACACTGTGCTATAACAACAGCAGGGCGACACATTAATAAAGATTAGGGAGGCTTGGGAAACTGTGGCAGACATAATAATCACAGACGTGGAGCGGAAACAAAGGCTTAAAAAGTGCTGGAAGGTGACAGCCTCCCCCCAGTGGCATGAGTTTCATTGCAAAACTCTTACCCACTTTTTTAGGATACCAGTGATCACCAGACACTACCAACCTACCAACAGTGACACATGCTGACGACAATGTGGGGACTGAGGCACACACACCCATATGTTATGGCATTGCCTGGTGCTGGCTCCTTTCTGGGTCATGATGCAGAGACTGACATGGGACATAACAGGTGTGATGATTGCCCTAGAACTTAAACAATGGATTTTAGGTCTCCCAGACATGGCCAGGCTCAGACCAGATGCCAGAAGAATGGTGTTGACATGCATGGTGTCAGCCCTGAAATGTATAACTTGTCATTGGCTCACAGCACAGGTACCCTGAATGATGGAATGGGTGAGTAAAATGACCAGAATACTTGAGATGGAACAAATGACTGCAAGGCTACACTTGCAGCAAGAGAAACACATTGAGCACTGGAGAGGATGGGCTAACTGGCAGGTTATGCACCTAGATCCTACGGGGTCCCCCAACGCCCTAGCCTGGGGAAGGGAGATTATTCATCCTTGATATGAAGGATGGCTAACTCTCATGGTTCTTCTCTTATTCATTCTATCTTGTAGGCACAGAGCACCAGCATGGGAATGAACGCCCACCTCAGAAGATGCCTTGGTACTCTGGAGGTGTAGACCGAGATCCCCGTCATTCATACACCCCACCCGAACCTTATCTCTGGCTTTGGTTTGGCTGATTTCTCTCTCTTCCCAGGTCACCCAGCCTCTCCAGGTTATTTCTTTCCATTATATCTACCTGCGTGATACCTTTATATTGGAAAGTAAGATAAGCTTGCACCCAGGTGAGCAATTTTAGTGACAGTAGTATGTTAGAATCCCAGGTATAATGTTACAACTGATAATACCCAACACAGTGAAAAGTTTGTATTTTAAAATTATAGAGATCATCAAACAATCATAGCACTAGGCTGGATAGATAATAGATAAAAGTCCAAAAGTTCAGTTAAAGAAGCAGTAAAGTCACAGCATAAAAGTACACTTAGTGTATTTTAGAGATGAGAACATGTTGTGTAATAAATGTAATAGGGCCAAATGTTGTGGCCAAATTCCTGGATGTGATTGCAGACTTGTTTTTTTTTTTTTAATAAAGCTGAGTTTAAAAAAAATAGAGCAGGGTCTAGCAGGGTAAAGCAACCAGTACCCATTAATAAAGCAGGGCCCAACAGGGGTAAGTGAACCAATACGCATAAATACAGCAGGACCCAGCAGGGATAAGGGAACCAGTACCTATTAACTGAACAGGACCCAGCAGGAGTAAGGGAATGAGTACTCCATTAATAGAGCAGGGCCCAGCAGGGTAAGTGAACCAGTATGCAATAATACAGCAAGGCCAGCAGGTTTAAGGGAACCAGTGCACCATTAATAGAACAGGGCCTAGAAGGGGTAAGGGAACCAGTACCCAATATTAGAGTAGGGCCCTGCATGGGTAAGGGAACCAGTAACCATTAAAACAACAGGGCCTAGAACGGGTAAGGGAACCAGTACCCGATATTAGAGCAGGGCCCAGCAGGTGTAAGGGAACCAGTACTTATTAACAGAGCAGGGCCCAGTAGGGGGGGATTGGGAACCAGTACCCATTAATAGAGCAGGGCCCAGCAGGGGTAAGGAAACCAATACCTCATTAAATACAGCAGGACCAAGCAGGGGAAAGGGAACCAGTACCTATTAAAAGGGTACCCTTATGTTTTGGCGAGACTCACTATCTTGACACTGACCTGCCCGTGCAGTATTGCCTGACAGGTTCAGTATCCGGATAGTGAGAATCCTGGCAGGTACAAACCTGATGGACATTTACAGGGGTATGGTAGCGGATATGATGGGTTGCTACCTTACCCCTGCTGATGGTATTGAAATCCTGGATGGATCTGGAGGCTGGCTGAGCTGCCCCAGTGGTCTTAGGGCTAAACCACTTGTAGCTTGACCAGCGTGCCCTGGGAGGCTTTGGTTCTGGTCCGCACTGCGTCCGTTTGTGTTTTTATCCCTGCAACTAATATGTGTTTTTATCCCTGTAACTAATATTTTTCTAACTCTGAGGTCCGCTCCCCCTCAGAGTTAGTTATTTTAGTTACGGAGGGTGTGGGGGCAGAGATCCCCACATGGGGGGTTGGGTGGTGAAGCCCCCCCAAATTACCTTTTGGATTTTTCAGTCAGATGTCCGACATTGTATTGTTGGACATCTGACTGATTTGGGAGTGGGAATTTTAGTCCACTAAACTCAGGATCCTGAGACTCAGGATCTCGAGTTTAGGGATATATCATAGTATATCCATTAAAAGAGAATGTTCCAGCAGGTGTAAGGGACCAGTACCCATTAACAGTGCAAGTGTAAGCAGGGGTAATAGGACCAGTACCCATTAAATGATCAGGGCCCAGCAGGGGTAGGGGAACCAGTACCCCATTAATAGATCAGGGCCCAGCAGGCGTAGGTGAACCAGCACCCCATTAATAAAGTAGGACCCAGTGGGGGTTAGGGATCAAGTACCCCATTAATAAAGCAGGACCCAGCAGGTTAAGGGAAAAGAGGGATTACATGTCACAGAAAACCAATCCTGCTGGCCAAATGACAGACGGCCTTCTGATAGGTTTGGCACCAGTGCCACCTTCTAGATCCTGCTACAGAGGGGTACAGAGAAGCGCCATCATCCCTGCCATGAAAGGTAACTTGTCGGAGAAATGGTTATGTCCCATGGATGGTGGGAGACCAAGCTGGGAGGGGGCTGGCAGACAGAATTGGTGGATAACTGCAAGTGAGGGAAAAAAAACAGGCATGCTTTGAATTTAGGGGTGCTGTCTGCTGCATGAACAACCTCAAGCTGCCCAGTTACAATAAATCCATCAATTAAATATTTAGGAAATCTGATGAAAACCAACATAAGGCCTTTCAAAGATCTGCTTCCCCTGTCGTGTGATACAAAAACCAGTTGGTACTTGCTGGTTAGAAGGTTCATGCACTCAGGGTTCCAAGGGTTTGTTAGTGGAATGTGTCACTCGGTTTTCTGGTAGGGGTGAACGTTATCTGTATGTCATGATTTCCCACTGACACTGTGGAGTGACACTGAAATTTGAATGTAAAGGGTAACCCATCCCCTCCATGTCTGATCCCAACTCCCGTTCATACCCATAGCTTTTGTCTCCATGATGCTATGACAGAGTACTTGAAAACTGTTGTTCATAAAATAGAGGATAATGTATGGTCATCGATGCTTAACCGGTTTGTTGACCATCGAGAGGTTGCCATGTAAACCTCGAGAGGTTTACGTCGCAATGGCAACCTCGAGATTGGTTAAAAAAGTGGTTAATCATCGATGTACCATACATTGTATTTTATAGAGTATGGTACCATTTAGGTTTTTAAGAAAAGAAAGCAGTTCCTTACTGCAGTTTTGTTTCAGTCACTGCCGCTCTGCCCTCACCGCCGCGGCCGTTTCAAGGCCATCCAATCCAGCTGCGTGCATGCCCAGACCATTCCCGGTTGTTAATCCATCGATGTGACATACCATTGATGGGTTAACAAGTTTGTGACGTCACATCGATGTTAAAACGTTGTTATAAAAAGGTAGATTTCTACCTATAACAACGTTCCACCATACATTATACACTAGTTACTGCTACCACATCTCTATTAAACTCTGACTTTCAAAAACTGCAGTGCGCTCATTCAATTCCTACATTCAGGATTTGTTAACAGTGAGGGATTAGCCGGCACGCCCCCATATTGGAATGACTAACACTCGCAATGCTGGTGACCTGGTTTCAGGAATGAGCCTGGGGCTTCCGGGGTCAGGAGGGAGAGGAGGATCTAGTATTCCAGTGGACTCTTTCCTTCTCTGGGGAAGGAGAAACTCTATCCTTGCTGAAACACAGCTAGTGGGCTGACCATAGGAGGCAGTACAATCAGAGCTATGCTGTGGATGGGAAAGATGCCAGAGGGTGATGCGCTCTGCACCCTCACATACATGCTCGGACATTCACACCCACGTGTGCCAGTGCACTGTGGGTAGGAAAAAGCCCAGCTTGGCAGGATGAATTGCTGACTCAGCCATAGCAAGCCCCACACCAGTGACCCAGGCACTGACGCCATCTGGATCTGTTTGCAGCTGGCCGAGTGAGCTCTCCACTGTCTCTGCTGGGGAGGGGGAGATGGGGGACTAAGGGAGTCTGGTAAGTCTGGAAGAAACTGAGTGAAGGAGCTGGGAGATGGCCTGAAGGGACAGGTTGGGATAGAGAGTATAAAGAGATAAAACAAATAACAGTGATAGAGTAATAGCACAGGGACAATGTGAGTTCAAGAGTCCCACTCACTAGTGAGGCCCCCACTCCAGAGAACTGAACAGCTGCTGACCCTCTGTGTTTGTATTAAACCCTCACCCTTCCAAAACTGCGAAGCTCTCATTCTGTTTCCTACTTTTAAAAACATGTAAACAGTGAGACCTCACTGGTATAGGGATAATGTGAATCCAGGGGTCCTACCCACTGGTGAAGTCCCCACTCCAGAGAACCGCAAGAATATCGAAGTCCACAGAAGGCAGCACTCACATTTAAGAGCAGGCACTGGAAATATAAAATAGTATAGGACACTGAAAGAAGGGATACAGGAGCACCACAGAGCTATACAAAAAATGGACTTGTCGCATACTAGTGGGAGACATCACAGTGAAGTGCAAAATACAGAAGAACACACAATAAAATACATGAGGTTTGATCATGTCCCTCACAAATTTGGTGGGTGGGGGGGACATGGGATTATCCTTAGGTCAAAAAGATTCCATGTGGATTTTTAAATTAACATAGAAACATAGAAACATAGAATTTGACGGCAGATAAGGACCGCTTGGCCCACCCAGTCTGCCCATTTCCCTACCTACTGGATAAGCTGCAGATCCTAGTTAACTAGCAGCCTACTTCTTCCTACCCCCATCCCCTAGAATGGCCTTATGACTGTCCCATGCATGCTTGAATTCCACCACTGTTTTTGACTCCACAACCTCCTACGGAAGGCTGTTCCATGCATCCACAACCCTCTCTGTGAAAAAATACTTCCTTAAATTACCCCTGAGCCGCCCCCCGCCTCTATCTTCAAATTGAGCCCCCTTGTTCTTACACACCTCTTTTTTTGAAAGATGCTACCCTCTTGGACTTTGTTGATTCCCTTGGGACCTTAAAGGACCTTAAGGACCTTAAAATGGTTTTAATGACCAGATGGACTGGAAAACTTTTGTTCATTGACTGTTTCTCATGTTGTGAAAATGAGATAAACTATTAAATATGATTTAACATTTACCTTTTGAAAGGAAAATGAGGAGCTTTGGGAATGAATCAATGTGCAATATAGTTCAATACTATGGTGCCATAGTATCCTAGGAATGTCTGGTTTAATATCAAGTAGGATAAAAACAATTATTTTAATGAAGTTAATTACATGGTGTCCTGTGTGCCTCTTTCACTGCCAGCAGTACTGCAAGTCTGGCCTTAGGAAATTTTCATTTAACCTGGCTTGTTAACTATAAGCGCTCAGTTCCAAAGGGTTAGTGCTGTGATCGGCATTTTCCTAGGGTCAGTGCAGCAACTAAAGGGCGGCCAGCCCGTTACAAGACCAAACACAGCGCTTCAGGGTCTGATACCACTTCATCAGGAGGCATGGCTAACAGTATCCCTGAGTGCTTAATATACTCTTATAGCCAGGTGCATGTCATAAGGAAAGTATCAAACTCAAATAAACAAATTAATAAACATTAACCAATCATGACACACACTGTGGTACAAATGGTGTTCGATAACACCGCTGTCACCGTCAGCACTAATTAGTAATGCTGATCTGTAAGGGCTTGTAGTTAAACACAAGCACCAGTTGCTACTGCACTAAGACCAGTAACTTGCACATGCAGTCAGGAATGATTGAAGAAAATGTATTTATTTTACAAAATAAAGACCTGACACTGGTCACACAAAAACGCTACCAGTTCCCCAGTGCTTTGACTCAAAATGAGTCTTCCTCAGCGGGTGGAACTTAGAGTGATAGTGGAACTCACTTACAAAGAGGTCCTATTAAATGGAGGTCCCCTCATTACTTGAGAGTTGCCATGAAAAATAAAAAAGATTGGATGCCTTGGCTGACTGGGAGATTTGGACATATGTCCCTTTCATTTTTCTTTTATTCCTTTTGTTATTAGGCTATCCTATGTATTAGCTTGCAGTAATTTAGGACGTTTGTTTCTTTACATTTTTAATTTTTTATGAAATATGCTCATAGATTAATGAAATGAAAATGTAAATTGTTTAACCTCAGGTTCCCTGTAAGAGACACATTCTGCTGTAATATTCTTTTGGGCTACCTGTACATGGTGGTGATTATCTTAATAAGTCTATTCCTGGAGCTGTAACAGAATTAAGAATGAATCAACTATATAGTCGAGGAACTGAAAATGTATGTATCCTTGCGTAACTGTATGCCTTACTGGCTTGTGGACTGGTGTATTTGTAACAGAGAAATAAAATCTAAGTTTAAAAAAAAAAAGAAAATGTTAATTTAAAGGAGAAAGCTCCTTACTTAGGCTTTGCTATGATAATGAGTAGAAATATACTGAGATATACTGAGATAATGGAAGAAATAAAAACCTGAACTTTACTCTTTTTGTATTATAAATGGAACTTAGAGCGCAGTAACTTATGCTACAGCTCCACCTAGTGTTTTGAAAGGGACCCATGAATCATACTTGATGCACTTTTTTCTTTTTAAATATTCACTGATTGTAAGCACCTGTTTGTTTGATTGTAAATATATAAATAACAAGTCCTCATTCTAAGTTCTACCCCCTGAGGAAAACTCATTTTGAGTCGAAGCACTGGGGAACTGGTAGTGTTTTTGTGTGACCAATGTCAGGTTTTTATTTTGTAAAATAAATACATTTTCTTCAATCATTCCTGACTGCATGTGTGAGTCACTGGTCTGAGCGCAGTAGCAACTGGTGCTTGTGTTTGTTAACTACAAGCCCTTACAGATCAGCATTACTAATGAGTGCTGACAGTGACAGCAGTGTAATCGAACACCATTTGCACCACAGTGTGTGTCACGATTGGTTAATGTTTATTGATTTATTTGTGTTTGATACGCTCCTTATGACATGCACCTGGCTATAAGGGTATATCAAGCGCTCAGGGATACTGTTAGCCACACCTCCTGATGAAGGGGTATCAGACCCTGAAGTGCTGAGGCAGATTTATGTGTGGGAGCTTAAATTGTCACTGTGACCATATGATTATGTAAGCCACACTCGTGAGGGGGGCTTGTTAGTCTCGGGGTGAACCCTCCCATGGCGCTAGTAGGGAATTTTGGTGCCTTTGGGGAAATTGCGATGTCTGCCATTAGAGGGCAGCACTGCTAGTGAGTATGTAAGGGATAGGCAACTGTAAGGGGAGAGAGGCACAGTTGGCAGTGTGAAGCAGGGCAGTCAGCTAGAGGTGTCCCCCCTCCAGTTTTAGGCAGGTTGGCCTACAGTGGCGGTATGCCAGTTCAGCTAGGGAGCTCTGTGGGAGGGAGAAAGTTAGGCAGTAGTGGTCATTTGAGAGTTTGGGGCAAATTTTTTTTCAATAGCACCTCCCCCAGGTAGTAGGCAAGAAGGAAAGAGGACCGGTTACACTGGAGGAAGATTTGTGATGGCAAACAAGAGATGGGGCCCTTGACCCTTAACGGCTTGGAGCTCTGGGCCAGTGTGGCTATGGCGGATGTGGTGGGGCCACAACGGGGTCATCAGTTGGTGGCAGCACTGGTGAGCCTTTTCCCAGGTGGCACATTGGCCTGGGTAGGAGGATGCAAGGGAGGAACATGGCCTGGGACTCGTTGGAGCCTGCCATGCCCATGTCTGGGGGCAGGTCCCGCGACCCACCATGCCCATGTCTTGGGGTGGGTCTTTAGACTGGAAAGGTCTATGTGCCTCAGGAAACAGGAAAAGTAAAGTTGGGAGCAACTGCACTGTCTAATTTGAGCCGCTCTGCTGCAGTGGGAGAGTTCAAGGTGGAATTTCAGGTGCCAGTGGGCACTCGGAACAGCTTGAGGAGGAAAATTTATAGGGGTGGTCACTACATTGGGTGCTGCTGTGGAGGCTAGGCTGCTCATCGTCCCAGGGATCATTTCTCCCTGGTGGCACTAGAGGAGTTAAACACTCCCCTGCCGAGGAAATATGGAACAGAATGAATTTAGGAAAAGTCAATGCAGGAACATGGATTTCTGTAGAAGAAGCTAAACTAGTTATGTAAGATGCAGGATCTATAATTTAGACCTGAAAGCTGTATAATCTGCTGTTCGCTGATTGTGTAAATATTCATGCCTAAGATTGCCAAAATCCTCTCTCCCTGTAATTGATTTGTTAGCCCCATGGAACTGTGTTTCTGAATCTGGAGAAGTTAGCTCCTGTGCCTGTAGTCATTATGGAGTCCCAGGAAATAAACTGTTCTTGGTTTGGCTAAACCGGTGTCCTTTTGGTGATTGTAGCAGCATCTCCAGTGAATTAACTGAGTTACATCTTATTTATTCAAAACTAATCAATTCCTTTTGTAGTCACAGTGCGGGGTTTTAGATTAATTCCACCTTGGTCCTGGGTCCTGGAGCAGTGTGACAGTGAAATTTGCAGCTCATGCATCTGGTGTCCTTGCCGGTGGGTGAAAAGCTGGCATCCAGGGGGTTTAGAGGTGTTCTACAAGTGAGAAAGATGTGAAAGGTAGAGTGCCTTCTTTTACTTATTTCTGTCTGAAAATGCTGGCATCTAACTCTTGGTAATGTTTAGGATGGCACTTTATGTCTGAGGCCCCCTTCCCCACACTTCCACCAGGTGCCCCTAGACAAGGGGAAGAGGGAGCTACAGATGTGGGGGCTTGTCTTGGATGGTTCTGTGCCCCAACAGGGTGGACACCACCTTACCCTAATTTGGACCGAGGAAGGTCATCGGGAACGACTGTCCTAGGCCTGAAGAAATGTAGCGCAGTTGCTTGGTGGTGAGGCGTGTTGGTGGTGCTTAGGCCTGCTCTCCCTCTCTCTCTTCAGTGCCTCTGTGGCGTAGGAGTGATCACATGCCTGGCTTTAGCACTTCTGATTGGTGGAATGCAGAATGTGCTGAAGAAGAAGGAAAGGAGTCGCCATTTTGTGAGAAGTGTGAAAGCAAGAGCGAGAGAGAGGGTAGCAAAAAATAGACAGTTTGGAGTTGAGAGTTGCTGGACTGTGGTACTGCAAACACCAGAAATTGGAGAGATTCTAAGGTAAAGGTGTGGCTTGTGCTCAGCAACAAAAATGGCAGAGGGATTTTCCTCAAAAGAGGAACCTCAAGTGACGGTTCTAGCCTCTCTGCTTACGTGGCTGTGGAATTCAGCAGGGAGGCGACAGGCTGAAGAACATTGTCTGAGATGTGCCTATCATGGAGAAGGGGTAGTGTGACTGCCATTGTGCTCCATTTGCTCCAGTGCTGCTTCTGGAGGTATGTTTGGACGCCCACCCTGTACCTTCTCTTGGGAGCATCCTGCTAGTGTGTCCGCTGGCACTGTATCATTGTTATCCCAGAGGAGTGTGGAGGTTGGTACTGGTGCCAGCTTAGAACTGCAGAAAACTGTGGAAACTGAAAGGGAGCAAAGAAAGGGCCCCCCAGACGTAAAAGTGGAGGAAGTAAAAGAGAGCAGGAGAGGGGGAGCACAGCTTTCTGCCCTGCTCCTCCTCCCCGACTATTGGTTATCTCCATGGCAGAGGGAGGGGCAGGGGCCTTCAAACTGCATCAGGGGATCCCCCAGGGCCCAGGGGGTCTCCAGCATGGTCCCTCCACAGTGACAGTGAACCCACTGCTCCAGCTGTGACAGAAGCCCTGTAATTCAGGTGGGAGCCACTGGAGTTTGGATTGAAGGTGAACAAATAAAGGATGGTCCTGAGCCGGATGTGACAGAGAGACCTCCTATTCATTGCCAATTTTCAAACCATGAAATTCAGTGGATCATTCCTAGGCCCTATCATCACCCTGATATCACTTTACCAGATAAGACCTCGCACCTTGCAGTGCAGTCAATGACTTTAAGGGAACAGATGGATGGACTGTTAAGCAACGACCCAGTGAATGCAATGCACAGATCTTGGGTGTGGTTAGAGCCAGGCATGGCAAAGCGCACCAGTGTCTGGGACCTGTTGAATGGTCACAGGCAGAACACTGGGTGAGGAGAAGATTGCAAGCAGAATACCCCCAGCAGGAATACCCTTATGTATCAGAGAGAATGTGGGATGCTATCAAGGAAATGAGAGGTGACTGGGTATTCGGGGAGACGTTAAATAAGTTAGGGTCCCAACCTGGAGGCTCTGGCAATGCCTTCCAGCAGCTCATTCAAAAGGCATGGGCAATGTGCCAGATCAGCCTTAGGCAGGCCTTACTCTTTTCAATCATTTTGCCATGGTGCAAGATGTAGCTGATTGCCGTGTAAAATTCTACGTTGTAGCCAAGGATTCTTGTGGGAATTTGACCACCAAGCCCGACCCTGATTACTATTTCCCTCTGGGTGGAGGTCCCACCCTCTATAGCCCTCCGTTGTGAAGCTGCAGACTGTGCCAGGATTGCAGAAGCCCTTTGATGCAGCAGATAGTTACTTATCAAGACTGTTCAAAGTTTGCAGAATTTCTGGTTCTTTAAAGATGTTGTGCCCAGAAACTGTGCTAGTGTCGATCCTGGAACAGATGTATGGCTGGATACCCTGAGATTTTTTTTCTTTTTTTTAAAGGAAAGAAAAAAGGAAAAAGTGCAGAGACAAATGTCTTCTTTTTTTTTTTCTTCTTCCCTTTAAGGGCTTTGCTGCCATCAGTGATTTGCTTTCTGCATTGAAGGACCAAATGGGACTTTTAAATTGTCTGAAAAGACACTAGTGATTACATGCTGTTGAGAGCCAGATGTAAGCCTAGCTCTGGAGTGTGTGAGATTATAAGTGCCTGGTGTGAGTGGTGTGTGAAACAAAGTGCGTGTGGTGATTGATTTCAGTTTCAAAAAGCACTTAAAGATTGAGTGTTCTAAAGTTATCATGTGTTTAATATTTTTTACTATAATGTTTCTAATTTTATTAGGTAGCCTAGCACATATAAAAGAATTCTGTTTATTTCCCTTTATTCCCTTTATGGTGTTAAGTGGGTTAGCTGTGAAGGGATGAGTAGTGGTGGGGTAATAAGCCTGCTGGGTGCTCATCCTGGTGGGGCTAGGGATTGCATATTACCTGGTTTCTGGTTTGGAGACCACTCTGGGAGTCTCTGCCCCCATTTTCAGGAGGAAATAGGTTTCTAAGTGGGGGGAGAGTATAAGTCCCCCCTCACAGAGGGGTGGGTCTTGCTAGCCTTGGGGCAAACCCCCTCTGGCACTGGAAGGGAGTTTTGGCACCTTTGGGGAAATGTAGGTGTCTGCCATTAGGAGGCAGCACGTGAATGAGTATATAAGGGATAGGCAAGTGTGTGGTAGGGGTGAGAGGTAGAGTCAGCGGTGTTAAGCAGAGCAGGCAGCTGGAGCCCCCCCAGTTTTAGGCAGGTCAGCCTACAGCGGCAGTATGCCAGTTCACCTGGAGAGCTCCGTGGGAGGGAGGGAGGGAGTTAGGCAGTAGTGGTCGTTTGAGGGTTTGGGGCAAACATTTTTTTTCAATAGCACCCCCCCCACACAGGTAGGAGGCAAGAAAGAGAGAGGACCAGTGACATCAAAGTAAAATTTATGATGGCAAACAAGAGATGGGGGCCCTGGCTCTTAACGGTATGTAGCTCTGTGCCAGTGTGGTTGTTGCGGTGCTGACAGGGCCACAACAGGGATTGTCAGTTGGTGGCAGCACTGACAAGCCTTTTCCCAGGTGGCACATTGGCCTGGGTATGAGGATGGAGGGGAGGAATGTGGCCTGGGACTCGTTGGGGCCTGCCATGCCCGTGTCTGGGGTAGGTCCTTTGACCCACCATGCTTGTGTCTGGGGTGGGTCTTTAGGCTGGAAAGGTCTATGATCCTCAGGAAACAGGAAAAGTAAAGTTGGAAGCCACTGCACTGTCTAATTTGAGCCGCTTGGCTCCAGTGGGAGAGCTTGAGGTGGAATTTCAGGTAGCAGTGGGCACTGGGAACAGCTTCAGGAAGAAAATTCATAGGGGTGGTCACTACATTGGGAGCAGCCGTGGAGGCTAGGCACTCATCGTCCCATTGATCATTTCTCCCTGGTGGTACTAAAGGAGTTAAACACTTCCCTGCTGAGGAAATAAGGAACAGAATGAATTTGGGAAAAGTCAATGCAGGAAAATGGGTTTCTGTAGAAGAAGCTGAACTAGTTACGTAGGATGCAGGATCTATCATTTATACCTGAAAGCTGTATAATCTGCTGTTCGTTGATTGTGTAAATATTCATGCCTAAGACTGCCAAAATCCTCTCTCCCTGTAATTGATTTGTTAGCCCCATGGAACTGTGTTTCTGAAGCTGGAGAAGTTAGCTCCTGTGCCTGTAATCATTATGGAATTCCAGGAAATATATTGCTCTTGGTTTGGTTAACTGGTTTCCTTTTGGAGATCGTAGCAGCATCTCCAGTGAATTAACTGAGTTACATCTTATTTATTCAAAGCTAATCAAGTCCTTCCACAGTCATAGTGTGGGGTTTTAGACTAATTCCACCTTGGTTCTGGGTCCTGGGTCCTGGGTCCTGGAGCAGTGTGATGTTGAAGTTTGCAGCACCTGCATTTGGTGTTCTTGCCGGGGATTAAAGCTGGCATCTGGGGGTTCGGAGGTGCTCTGCAAGTGAGGAAGACTTAGAGAGGTAAAGTGCCTTCTTTTACTTATTTCTGTCTGAAAATGTTGGCATCTAACTCATGGTAATGTTCAGGATGGCACTTTGGGTCTGAGGCCCCCTTGCCCACACTTCCTCAAGGTATCCCTAGACAATGGGAAGGGGGATTACAATTATGTGGTATGAATTTTTCTAAGTACTATGAAGTATATTCAGTGAAAACATTCTTTCTCTGAATTTTCTGGTGTCTGGAGTGCTGGTTCTTTGTTTTTTAAACTGTAAGAATATTCAAGCCTACAAAGAGGCTAGGGGGGCAGTATAATGCAGTGGTTTAAGGCTCTGAGCTGCAAATCTGGTGACATCCAGAAGACCAAACCTGGGTTTGAATTCCACAGCTTCCACTTGCATACTGAGTGACCCTGAGCAAGTCACATAACTTCCCTGTGCTTCCAGGTCGCTCCTGTAAAAAAGCTTTCAGCTTAGTGTGCTACTCCTGGTTAAACAACTAAAAAAAAGATCAAGATGTCTCCCAAACAGCAGCTGTAATTTAAGCAGACAGCATCTGTAACAAAAGAAAGAAGAAAAAAAAAGGTAATCACCAACCTGTTGTTTTGGGAGGACACCTGCATTTCAGCCATGGTCCACTTGACTTTGTTGATTCCTTGTGAAATGCCAGTGTAGTTGCATAACAAAATATTGATTATATCACCCCTCTTTCTTATTCCATGGACCATGCAATCAGCTGGGCAGTTATAAAATGACACACCATCATTAGCCCCCACACCCTGTTCAGCTGAAGGAGAGAATATCCCTGCTCTCACGCCTGATTGGGGACTCATCACCTGGGGTAAGACCTCAGTTTAAAGAGCTCCTGACACTGTTCAGACAACTTCAAAAAAATGTAATGCATTCATATTCATGCATAATTATAGCTTGTATTTCATATTTTATTCTGTAATTCTCATCCTTAGTTCCTCATTACTAAGGGTATTCACATGAATACAGTATGTCTGCTCTTTGCTCTGGCTGCCTGCCTACACCTGATATCATAATTCTGTTTATGACATCAAAATATGTTACTGTGGAGATAATTATCATGTCATAAACGGGATTGTTATGTCATGTGTACAGAAACAGCCAGATTACATATAGTGTAGGTGACAGGGATCTTGTTTTCATGCAACTGTTTTCAGTAATAAAGAAATGGTGGGGGGGGGGATTAACTACTGAAAATAAAGAAATTAGGATGGAGCCGAATATAAATCTTGCTTTTTGCAAAGTTTTCCTAATACTGTCAGGGGCTCTTTAAACATTAGTGCACGTTACTTCTGGCTGGAGTGCCTTTTTGTTTTCTATTTTCAAGTCCTGTTTAGCAAGTTTTATTAGGCTCTGTATAATTAAAAAGGGTCCTCTCTGAAAAGGGCTGCTTCAGGTTTTCAGTTGTTTCTGATTGTTTTGGAATATGTCATGTGATTCGTTTGTAAATTTCATGTCACAATCTGAGTTTGTGCACCCTGCCCTAGTAGGTAAAGCTGCCATGTTCCCCTCACCAGTGGGACAGCATGTAACTGGAGAGGTGTGGTGTCAATCCGTATCAGGGAGTTACACAATCTCACCAAAGGTCCAAGGTCCAGAGGGGTGGGAATGCAAAATGAAAATCCATGCCATGTGAAGTGATTTTGGAAATCCAGAATGCATTCACTGGACCCGCAGTGCTCGAACCTGAAATACCATAACCAGCCAGACACAAAAAGGTGTCAGCCAGCATGGAGTCGGCTTCAGTTAAACTGCTGCACATACTTTTATTTCAATTAACCTTGTGCAAAATGGTGCTCAGGACAGCAGGCATCAAACACCCTGCTGCCATGCAATGGGGTTTCACTTCCAGCTTACGTTGGAAATGCAGTTGTGTGGCTGCACAGGTTTGAGGCCCAGTCTCTCCAATCACCATTTTACACAAGTGATATTTGAAATAAAGTATATGCATTGAAGTAGTCTCTGGGATTCTGCTTGTGCAGAGCAACCTTTATTGTTCCTTGATGGATTTTGTAGAGCACTAGTCATGCTAACACCCAACAAAATGCCCCAAATAAATTAAAGAAGTCATTTCTCTTCAACCTGGTGCTACTGGCCAGTGGTGCATTGCACTGCCATGGAGGTGGGAGACCTAGGATTAAGTCTTGATTCTGCCCCCCACCCGGCCCAGGGCCCGTGAGGTCCAGGATGCGATAAATTAGCTCTAACAGTGAGGGTTGATGTGGCATTGAACTAGGATGCCACGGGTGAACAGACAATGTCGGTTAACTATACCTATAGGACAGCATCGCCTGCTGATCATGCATGGCATACCTCTCAACTGTCCCTGATTTTGCATTACATTTTCCTCTGTCCCACCTAAATCTGCCATTTTGTCTCTGAAGAGCAAAGATTTGAATCACAAAAAAACATATTAGGCAATAGTTTTACAATCTAGTTCTCCATCAGAAAATGCTTTAACCACTAAACCACTTATTGTAACAGCTACATGGACTGATATTACTCCTTTTAAGATGCATCCTTGATTGATTGATTGATTGATTGATTGATTGATTAATTCTCTGTCACAGATTTTTGAGGTGTGGGGGAAGGGTTACTTGTTGTCCTAGAAAGAAGCACTAAGCAATTTTGCCTATTTCAGCCTTGTACTGGCATTGGGGAGGGGGATACAGATGCAAACTGACAGACTCAATCAGAAAGTTGTTGGCTGTGGTGTTTTTTTAATGAGTTGAGTTCTATGGTGCATGAGTGGGTATACCTGGGGGTAAGACCCATACCTTGTTTAAAGGGACCTGGAACACTTCCCTTCCTCTTTAAACTTATTTTATAAAATGGGTAGGAAAACTTCTGTTTCCTGATTGGTGAGGAAGGATCCAAAACCGTGATAGTAACAGCACTGCTAAACATATCTTAATTTTTACAGCTGCATAGTGTCAGAGCTATACTGACGTACTGCTATCAAAAGAAGGGGTCTGACCATAATTCCTAATGCAGCACAGCTGTGTTGTTATGGCAGAGTGGAATCAAAGTACAACTTCTTGCAAATCTGTCTGTGTCCTCCCCATTCACAAAAATGTGTTTAATTCTTCTGTCCCTTCCCACTGCACTGTTTTCTCTCTCTATACAGTATATAGCTATATCAGTGGTTTTCCTCTCTCTCCCGCCCCGACGCAATATTTTCCCCTTTTTTTATGTTTGCTTGCGCGCATGCGCAAGAAACATCTTGCGACAGTGCGACTCTTGGAGGTATGTGCGTGACCTGACCAATGTAGCGCTTGCTGGAGCGGGCATGTCAGGGTTGCGCCAATGGATGGGCGAGTTCTGGATGACAGCATCTTGGCTGCAGCGGTTTTCACCTGAAAGGAAAGAGCCGCTGCAGTCTGGAGCGGCATGCTGTCTGTACCGCAGCATATGAAGGGAACAATGTTCTGCGGTGCTTGTTTATTTTGTATGTAGCTCAGTGGACTCCTAACAGGCAAGGCATGCAATGCAAAAGCCGCTGGACCAAAGTAGCAGTGATTTGTTTTTCACAAATCTCTTCTTTCAGGGGAAACAGCACCCCCTCCCTCAGGTTTCTGGCTTGCAGTAAGAAAGGCCCGCTGCATCGCTGAATTATCAGTTCATAGTAAGCGGGCACATGATGCCGTTGGGAATTGCAGGCATCGTAGCTGCCTTCTTTCCCTGATGCTGCTTGCTTGTTGTGAAACACCACTCACAGCTTGGCCCGGCGGCGCGGAATTCCAACCCCCTCGCCTGTTGGGCACTTAACTTGTGTGTGTTTATTTTTAAAATAATTATTTGTTTTACACATTCCTCACTGTTACCAAGAGACGTGTACAGTTATTTCATTGAATTGGCATCAAAAAATATTCAACATTTTTTTTTATTACCCTTTCCCTCCCTTTTACACGAGCACCAGATGTTACTGTTTACATGAGAGGGAACGAGGAAAAACAACACGATTTTCCGAATTGGTTTACAGCCAGTTTTAAATTGCTATATGTCAAAGATAAACTAGTAAAATCACAAACCCAGCAGATAAAAGTTGACATGCCCCGAAAACTGGGACGTAAGCCATGTTGTTAGCGTTTCTTTAGATTTTTCATATGTGGAGGTGCACCAAGCCACACATTGTCACATTATCAGTTTAGGTTGGCGCTTTTTGTATCTTCGTGACATGGGTTAGAAAACTCTCAACATCTTTTCATCGTTTTTGGTTATTGTGTCCAGGGAAACTGCCCCCCACACACACACATGCACAATGATTTTGTCATAATTGGTTTCTAAACAGCCATCATTACTGAGGTGGGGGTGTCTGCATGCTGGTAATGTTCCTTAAAATGGTGGTTGTATCCAGTTCAGCTTTTGAAATACTTAAGATGTGTGGGGAAAAATACATCCACTTTGTGGCAACTTTTTTGAGCTGCATGTATGGTTTTATATTTTTAGTGCAGGTAGCTTGGAAAGTTTTGCTGACCTTGATCTTGGGGGTTGGGGCAGCTGCAAATTAACTTTTCAATATCTGTTTCTTCAAATTAGTGTGTAAATTGACTGGATAGTGTTTGTTAGGATCATACTACAACTATAGTTATCCACTGGGGTATCTGTGTGACTCCCTGTCTCAAAAAAGCACCCCTGATGCTAGGAGATAGTGAACCATGTTATGGGTTTCCAAAACTTGAAGTGCCTCGATCTTATTCTGCGGTTTTGTGTACTCTGCACCCTTTTTGATAGGCTATCAAAACTGTCTAGCATTTGCCTTTTAAAACAATGCTGATTTTGCCCAGTTCTTAACAAACAGGCTCAGCAGTAGTCTTCATATCTGTATGAAATACAATTAAAAACAAAAAAAAACAGTGGCTGAAGATGACAGATTCTATTTTAAGTAGTACACAGGCTTAAATATGACAATATTTCAGTCAAAAATCAACTTCTTAGATGGATAACTGTTTCTGTATAAAGCCTAACACAGTATTACAAGCATTACATTTCTGATATTTAATTACAGACAGTAATATTGACATATTCCTAACTAAATTTAGAAATAACAGATTGAGGAGACTGAATAGGGATGGATGTTGCTTTGGGGGGAAGGGAATTTAATCACAGACAGTATTAACATATTCCTAACTAAATTTAGAAATAACAGATTGAGGAGACTGAGTAGGGATGGATGCTGAGAGCTCTATATCTTCTTCCTGAACTTTTTCATTTCCTATGTTATGCAAACTGTACATTTTAAAATAAACTTAAGTCTTAATGTGAACTAAAGAACCAGCACTGAAACTTAACATTGAACAAATTAAGTTTGTTAAAGTCTATCACATCCTCAATTGTGTTCTTTAGACATGAAGTATGTATTTCAATCAAGGTTAATGAATGTAACAAAATAATTTCATCATTAGTTATTCAAATCGTATGTGCCAATTATTTTAATATGCTCCTGTTTAACTTCAATATTCTTTGAAAACAAGAAAAAAGTGATAACTCATTAAAAAAATCATAGTTCATTACTTTTGTCTTTTGTACATAATCACAGCTACTTGGAAAATCATGTTAGCAGTGCAGTTTTCTCAGAAATATTATGTAATGTAACATTCCCAGATTTTTTTAGACCAGTTTTCAAAGATGTTGATGAAGCGTTGAGGTTGTATTGCAACTGAAGTTTATGCAGATTATAAAGTAGCAAACATTGAGCCTCACTTGTATTTAATTAATGCAATATTTTTAAACCCAACAATGTTAAATATAGTTTGGTATACAATATGTTGGTTCTTAGAGAACTCAATGTAACAAATGGTTTAAAAATATACATTGGCAAACATCTAGAAATGATAACTAAATTAATTGCAATTGTATATGCTACACCAGTGGTGAATAAACTAGATAAATAAATTGTTATTTTGAAATGAATATCTGCACTTATAAAACATGTTTTTTGTTTCAGTCAGAATCCATATTATTACACTTAGAACATTTTATTTCCACTTAGAATTGCATAACTTGGTTTTGGATGTGGCCTTCCTTGTATAGCCTCTGTCTGTGCAGTTTCAAGCTATATGTGTCATCCCTCCCTCATCTTAATGTCTTAAGTAGTACTGTGCAGATTGTGGAATTCCATTTCTGGTAGAATGGTCATTCTGATGGTGGAATGGGTTTTGGAATGTTCTTTCTTATTCTGCAGAATTATAAATGCAGAGTGGCAGAATGATATTCTGCAGATCAGCAGATCCATGCATTAGTATTCCACATGCATACTTTTTCAAAAGTTTAGTGTGCTTTTTCCTCCTGCAGCTCCACTAGCCCCTCATTGATATGGCTGCCCACTCAGCCCTGTCTGTGAGACTTACCAGTGCCTCACCCATGGATGAACTCGCCATGGGAAGAGCCCCGGGGAACCTCCCCTCACAACCTCTGCCACAGTTTGGGTACTCATTTAGTGTGGCGGACAATCCAGTTGTTGATGCAGGGCTTTGACAAGTGGCTGCCAGCATTCTGTGCAGTGGAGATTTTTCCACCCCATGTCAGAAGGCCTTGCTGACACTGAAGCATCATGCTGGCGCGTCCCTCCCAGATTTGTGGCTCTGGCTTGCACGTCCACCTGTGGTCACTGAGGTTGCAGTGCTACATTGGATTCCATCCACCCTCCTCCTGAGGTGGTGAGCATCCTATGGATGCTCATCCAACCTCCCCCCAGCCGGCCCTCCAACAACCCAGGTTTGCTCCTGAACCCGGATCATCAGCATCATGAGTGGTAGCGCTACCACTGCACTGGCAGGTTGAATCATTCCACATGCATACCGATGAAGCTATCTGGAAGCATCAGAACTGTATTCTGCTGATCATGAATTGTGGTCTATCTAGTCTGCAGAATACATGCCTTAGGAGGCTATATAGTGCTGTGGTTTGGGGCACTAAGCTGCAAACCTGGAGATCTGGGTTGGAGTCCCACATCCCCCACTTGCATACTATGTGACCTGGAGCAAGTCACTTAGCATCCTTGTACTCCCACGTCACACCTGGAAACATGCTTTTCTTCGTGCCTTTCCTGGTTAAACAATTTCTTTCCTTATTGGCAGATTCCTGTTCTGCATATTTTGCACATTACCATGTTTTTTCATTCCAGTTTTGAGGACTGAAAGAAGATATAAGTGATAAACCTTACAGATCTGTAGGCAGCTTTATTTAATTTAATTAAATTATAAACATTTTAAGATGGATTCAGCAGAGTATTCACAGGTGACTCCTAAGAAGGCACAATCTGCATCCTTCAATGCAAAGGATACCAGCACCTTTATTGCAAAAATGACCAAAAATGCATCACATCTCTTTAAAGCAGACAGACTGCCGTATGTTGAGTGTAAGAAGATCTGGGAGGAGATCAACTCTACATTTAGTAGCAGTGGTGCAAAGCCGGTCTGGACAGTCAGATAATTAAAGCATAGAGGAGACAATATACAAAGAAAAGAGCAGCACATGATGGATTCCTTTGGCAGTTCAGTGGCTTTTTGCCAAGGATGGAAACAATGGCACCGCTCTACTGTTGGTGAGTGTTATCAAGCTACTTTTTTTGTCGTATTAAATATAAAATGTAATAGTTTAGGAATATTTTTAAATTGAGGGCAAAGGCATTACTTATTGTAATGTTGTGGGGTGGTGCTCATATATTGTGATGTTCAGTCGTGCTGTGCAACTATTGGCAGCTGTGAGAACCTTGAAAAGGCAAGCCATTGCAACAGATCACATGGTAAGGCAAACAGGATGCTGGGGTATATAGGAAGGAGTTTTGCCATCAGCATGAAGGATGTGTTATCACTCCTTTACAAAATGGGTAGGGAAAGTCATGCTTCCTGATTGGTGGAGAAGGTTCCAAAGCAGTGTAGTTTAGGAATAGTAGCCACACTGACAAACTTATCTGAACGTTGATGAATTATAGTTCCCAGAGAGGTAATGTAGTGGAAGAAGAAGAAACTGTAAAGGGGTTCAGTATGGGGAGAGAGGAAAGGGACAGGTTCATGGGGATGTTTGAACCTACTTCCAAAAGATGTTGGGGACTAAGGAACACTCGGGGATATTCGTGTATAGACTTTCTATATCATTGCAAACTAGGGTATCCTTCTCCCATTCCTGTACATTCTATAAGATTTGCAGCATGTGATTTGTGTCTTGTATGTATGATTTGATACTGGGGACAAATTTCTTTATGCAGTCATTGACAAATTTTGATATAATGTCTGTTGCTGCACCGATGGATGGCACAGTTGAGCGGCCGGGTTAAGGATGTCTGTTTCTATGCACCTTAAGTAATAAATACAAGATAGCACATTTGGAGGGTAGCAACAATAATATATTCCTTCTCTTTTTCCATGACTCACTCATTTGTCTGCCTGCATTAATCAGACGCTTAGCCCAATCACATATTTCAGCAGCTGGATCATGATTTAAGCATATATGAACAGGCATAGTGTATAGTTGATTTAGTGCCTGCCTCTCAGCCCAATAAATATTCTGTTTAGTATTATTTAGATTCTTTCTGTCTTGAAGTATTTTGTTAATATCTGTTTCCACCAGTTTGAAATGTGTGAAGAGGGAGGGGCTACTGGATATGGGACAGAAGGAAGAGCTAGGTGCCAAATTAAGTGGTTCATGTATAGCTTAGTCAGGTTCAGTAACAATTTGATTTTGTTGCTCAATATTAGAGGAAAAATATTCCATTAACTGCAACTGTCTAAACAATTTAAATACATTCATTTTAATACTGAAGACATTTGGTTTGTTTGTCGGCACAAAATTCAAGCCTTTCCTGAGCACAGCTGTCTGTTCAGGGGAGAGAATCTTATTAGTTAAATTTATTATCTCCAATTCTGATTCCTCACCATCAGGAAACATCTCACCTGTCCCCATGGTCTCCTGCCATTCCCATAATTGCCTCTCCCTCCTCTGTTCCCACCTCTGCCTCTTGCTCCCCTTACCCCTCCTCGATTTCTTGGGTTCTACTATCTTCTGTTGGTAACTACCCCTGCTGGATCTGAAAAAACTCTTCCTTGTCTATCACCACCAGTTTCAGGGTCAAATGTTTCACTTGCCTTGCTTCCAGACCAGATGAGATGTTGTCCTCATCTGTGCTAAGTATATTTGTCTTGTTATATTTACATTTCCTTCTTGGTTCATGCCAGGCATAGATAGTTACCTATGTATAAACAATATTATCCTTTTTGTGTTTAGATTGTTTGTATTTTTTAGTTAATTTCTAAATTTGTATTTTTTGATCTCATTTCTAAATCTTGTTATCTGATCCACAATTTCATTTTTCATTGTGGTAAGTTGTTCTGTTGTATACCATGCATTAATTTTTGTTTCCAGCTCTCTTATTTGTACTGCAGCCACTGCACTCTCTTTTTAGATTTTTTTTTATGACAAGTAACATCAAGTCAAGGCTGCATTTGTTTAGCACTTTTTCCCAATTGCACATAACTTCTTTAACATCAACTCCAAAAGAGGGCGGGGTTTGGATCTTAAAACCACAAGGATACACTTCTCTCTCCTATACTGGGACAGACACACAGCATGGAGATACCACCATATTTCTTTTTTCTTAAGATTTTCCCAGTTGTCTAAATTCATCTTGTTTATTACCCTGCATATTAGAGCTACTAAATAATGCCTCAATTTGTTGTAGTGAGAAAGCTATTTGTTCACCTGTTTCTTCTGTGAATGAAAGTCTGTGTTCATTGTGTTCACTGGGTTGGTAGCTATAATGTGGACCACACACTGAAATGGCAGGTGTGAATGCCGTATAACAAGGAGAAACTCAAAACTCAAATGTAGGTAGCTCAAACACATTAAGAGTGCACATTACTGGAGACCAAAAGTAATCCAAACATAGCTGCATGTCGGCAACCCTGATGCTCAGCATTCCAGTTTTATGTTTATTTGCACGCATGCGCAAAAAACATTATGCCACAGCTTAGGAAAGAAGTGGGTTGTGGAGATGTGGCACGCTGGCAGCCAACAGAGGCACTGCATTTGGGGGCCTGGCACTGGTAGACCAATGGAGGCACAGTGTACCCATGACACTGGTCTCCAGAACTGCCACCAAGAACAAACGTTTTTGCTGCAGCAATCAGGGGCTGCCTCATCATTGCAGCGTCAGTCAGTCTGCTGCAATGAGGGAGCAACCAGTCATTGCAGGGCGGAACATTACCTAGCATAATACTGTTTGTGAACATGGTGGATGGTTTACTGCCACATTCACAAACAGTATTATTCAGCCCCCACTACTGAGGGGGTGCCCAATCCCCCTTGGCAGCATGTGCCCCTCCTAAAAAAACAGTCTTTGTTTGCCGATGGGGGCCCCAATCCCTGTTGACTTCAGTCCCTGTCCAAGTTTGACTTGCCAACAGGGGAGCCCACTCTCCATCAGCATAATGACCCCCCCACAACAGTAGGTTTGTGCCAAGGGGGGTGCCCAATCCCCCTTGGCTATTGTGCCCCCCCGTATGTGCCGATGGGGGTGCCCAGTCCCCGTCAGCTACAGTCACCCCCCAAACAAACACTAGGTTGGCATGCTGGGAGCCCATCCCAGCATGCTACATGTCCCCGTAAAATGTCCCTGTTAAAAAAAACATGTCCCGTGATGTGTTTTTTTTTCTTTTGTACCTATCAGTCAGAAAATGGTCCCTCATTGAATCCGGTCACCTCACCCCCTCACCCGCGCCCACCCTCTGTGCACCCTGCCTCCCTGCAACCCCCTCACCCCATACTTACCTCTGGAGTCCAGCGCGACAATCTTCGGTGGACCGGGAACATGTCTGCACCCTTGAAAGTCGACCGCGAACTGAAGAAATGCCAGTAAGCTGTATAATGGCATAAATAGGGTTTTTTCAACTTTGGTGCATATCTTAGGCATTTTGGGGAATTTTGGCACCAAATTTTCAACATGGGGTTATTGGGGCCCTTCCTCATGAATTCAGCCACTGTCATGGCGATATTCAGCCCCGAAGGGTGATTTCCCGGTCACTGCACAGAATCACCTTTCAGAACTGAGTAATGAAACAACAGTGCCACTGTTCATGAGGGGGGCTCTCAAACAGCCTATGTTGCACATTTGGTGGAAAAAAAATCCAAAAATTGGCTGTTTTACGAGTGTGCATTGCACAGTTGCTATGCATGCTCATAACTTCGCAAATTTGCAATATTTTTCCTCCAGATTTTCAACATTGCCATTTTTCTGAACTTCCTTATGAACAGTACAGCAGTCATTTTTCACATCCTGGCTGAAATGTGTTTTTGAACTTCCGGTGCAGAATAGTGCAGCTGCTGTGGGAAATCAGTGTTCGGGACACATTAAGAAAACCACAGTGACACTGTTCATTAGCACAAGTCCTAGAATGCCTATGTTGAAAATTTGGTGATGAAACTCCTTAAAATGACTGTGTAACACGCATGCGTTGTGCAGTTTTCATGTATGCTCAGACGTACAAGCATTTTTAATATTCCCAATTCAGATTTTCAACATTGTCATCTCTTAACACCTCCCTATGGATGGTACAGCTGTCATTCTTCACATCCTGCCCAATCTATGTTTTCGTACATGTGGCGCAGAATGGCACTGTCGCTGTTGGACGTCAATGTTCGGGACACATTGACAAAAATCACACTGCCACTCTTCATGAGAAGACATCTCAAATGCTTTCATGAGGTGGGGTCACCAAAAGGCCATGTTGAAAATTTGTAGTGTACATATTAACAAACACCCGAGGCATTACAGTTTCTAACCATAACATCCTACCCTGTACAGACTGACAGGCATCGGAGTGTGCCTTTGGATTGCCGACTATACTGCACATGCCATCACACCCCCACCTCCAGCCACTGACAGGCATCGAGGTGTACCTTGGACACTTCCACTCCAGACTTCATCCCTTTATCCCATGCTGTACCCATTTCAGCGCATGTCCTTATGGAATGGGGTGACTGTAAAGCCAAACACCCTAAGGCACACCTCAACATGTCTCAGTGTCTGCAGAATAGGGTGAGGTGACATGGCATGACCATCATGGGCGACGACCCAAACACTTATCCCAACACCTGTCCGTCTCTACAGGATGGAGGTGGGGTTGTCGTGCTGTTCAATACTTCACTGCCATTCCTATTCTGCATCTAACTCCTGCATTTCCAATGCTAATACCAGCAAGGAAACATTCGGCATTGACAAATGCTTTTTTTTTTACTACTATGGAAATCTCTCTCTCTCTCTATCTCTTCTCTCTCTCTCTCTGTCTCTCCCCCCCCCACATCATGTTGCATGGGGGCTGAGAGAGAGAGAGAGAAACAGAGAGAAGTTCAATGCATTCCTTTCTGAACGGACCTGAAGTTTATAATAGAGATTATCTTAGTGTTCCCTTCCCTATTAGGTCAGTGATGCACACTTAACAAGCATTTGTCAATGCCGAATGTTTGCTTGCTGGCATTGGGATTGGTAGTGTAGGAGTTAGACAGCTGCATAATAGGAATGGCAGTGAAGTATTGAACTGAAGCCAACCCCGCCACCACCCTGCAGATATGGACAGGCATTGGGGTGTGCCTTTGGGTCATCAGGCATAATGGCCACACCATTTCACCACACCCCACCCTGCAGACACTGACAAGTGTCACGGTGTGCCTTGGGATCTTTGGCTCTTATGCACACCCCATTCCATTAGGAAGTACGGTGAGATGGGTGCGGTATAGGAGAATGGGGTGAACTTTGGGGCTGAAGAGTCCAAGGCATACCTCAATGCCTCTCAGTGACTGCAGGGTGTGGAATGGTATGAGCATCACAGGCAAGAATCCCAAGTCACACCCCTGATGCTTGTCATTCTCTATAGGGTCGGGCGTTATAGTTGAAAAGCCTAATACCTCAGGCATTCGTTGGTATTTTCACTCCAAATTTTCAACATGTTTGTTTTGTGACCCCATCTCATGAACAGGGGGAATATCAGTTTGTTAGCCGAAAGCTGCTTATGCACAGTGACTACGGCATTTAGCACCAGAGGTGCAAAAATATTCCGAACAGGATGTAAAAAATGACAGCTGTACTCTTTCATGGGGAGGTGTAAAAATGGCTATGTTGCAAATGTGTAGTAAAATATTTAAAAATGGTGAAGTCACTGAACGACATAGAAACTGTGCAACGCACACCCGTAATATAATTAGGTTGGGATTTCTACAGCAGATTGTCAACTCAGGCATTTTGGTGCCTCCGATCATGAACAGTGTCACTGTGATTTTCTTTATCTGTGCCGAACAATGACTTCCCACAGCGACCACGCATCTCTGCACTGAAAGTGTGAAAACACACTTCGCCATGTTAGAAAATGGCAGCTGTACTGCTCATAAGGAAGTGTGGAAAAATGCCACTGGTGAAAATCTGGACTGAAAATATTACAAAGTCATGAACTAACGAGGGTGCGTGGAAACTGTGCAATGCTCACTGAATACAGTCATTTTATGGATTCTTTGTCACCAAATTTTCACCATAGCCATTTTAAGACCTCTGCTCATGAACAGTGTAACTGTGATTTTCTTAATCTGTCCTAAACATTGCTTTCACACACCAACAGCACCATTGTGCACTACATGTGCGAAAACACATTTTGGGTGACATATAAAAAATTGCAGCTGTACTGTTCATAAGGAAGTTTAATAAAATGGACACGTTGAAAATCTGGAGTGAAAATAGTAAATCTGCAAACTTACGAGCATGCATAGGAACTGTGCAACGCCCGCTCGTAAAAGTCATTTTTAGGAATTTTTTCACCAAATTCTCAACATAGCCATTTTAAGACCTCTGCTCATGAACAGTGTCACTGTGATTTTCTTAATTTGTCCTGTACATTGATTTCGCACACCGACTGCGCCATTGTGCGCTACATGGGCGGAAACACATTTTGGGTGAGATGTGAAAAATGACAGCTGTACTACTCATAAGAAGGTGTGGTACAGTGGCAATGTTGAAAATCTGGAGTGAAAATATTGAAAATTCGCGAACTAACGCGTGTGTAGGAACTGTACAACGCACGCTCGTGAAACAGTCATTTTTTGAAATTTTTTCACCAAATTCTCAGCATAGCCATTTTAAGACCTCTGCTCATGAACAGTGTCACTGTGATTTTCTTAATTTGTCCCGTACATTGACCTCGCACACCAACTGCGCCATTGTGCGCTACATGGGCGGAAACACATTTTGGGTGAGATGTGAAAAATGTCAGCTGTACTGCTCATAAGAAGATGTGGTAAAATGGCAATGTTGAAAATCTGGAGTGAAAATATTGAAAATTCACGCCCTTACGAGCGTCCGTAGGAACTGCGCAATGCACGCTCGTAAAACAGTCATTTTTAGGAATTTTTTCACCAAATTTTCAACATAGCCATTTGAAGACATCTACTCATGAATGGTGTCACTGTGATTTTCTTAATTTGTCCCGTACATTGATTTCGCACACCGACTGCGCCATTGTGTGCTACATGGGCAGAAACACATTTTGGGTGAGATGTGAAAAATGACAGCTGTACTACCCATAAGAAGGTGTGGTAAAATGGCAATTTTGAAAATCTGGAGTGAAAATATTGAAAATTCGCGAACTTACGAGCCTGCGTAGGAACTGCGCAACGCACGCTCGTAAAACAGTCATTTTTGGGAATTTTGGCACCAAATTTTCAAAATGGGTTTTTTGAGACCCCTTCTCATGATTGATATCACTGTCATGGCGTTATTCAGGTCAGAAGGGTGATTTCGGAGTCACTGCGCAGTCACTACGTGAAATCACCCTTCCGGCCCAAATAACGCCATGACAGTGACATCAATCATGAGAAGGGGTCCCAAAATCCCCATGTTGAAAATTTGGTGCAAAAATTCAAAAAAATGCCTGAGATATGCAATAAAGTTGAACCCCTCCTATCTAGCCCATTATACAGCTTACCGGCATTTCCTCAGTTCGCGGTCGCCTTTGAAGAGTGCAGACGTGTTCCCGTCCATCAAGATCGCCGCTACAAGGTCCGGAGGTAAGTATGGGTTGAGGGGGAGTGGGGAGGCTGGGTGCGCAGGGTGGGTGCGGGTTGTGGGAGGGGGCGGAGACTCACCGTGGGGACCGCTTTTTTCTCCGCAGGTAAAAAACGACGACGGATATTTGCCACGCTGGGGTGGGCTCTCAGCGTGGGCACAAGGATGTTGGGGGCGAACCAGCCGACGGGGATTGGGCACCCCTGGCCGCTCACGACTGCTTTGCCACGCTGGGGTGGGCCTTGCATGGCACTCACTACTGGGACAGTGCAGCCAATGGGGATTGGGCACCCCGCTGGCTATATGATTAGTTGCCATGCTGGGGTGGGCACCCAGCTGGCATTTTGTAAGCGCTTGGGGAGGTGGAGGGAACGGCATAGCCGACGGGATTGGGCACCCTGTCGGCTATACAGTGCGTACGTGCGGGGGAGCGCACACCTGCGGCGTCTGTGGGGGAGCTGCATGTGAGAAGCCTTTTCAACGCTGCTCACCTGCTTAGTCCTCAATCAGAGTGTTACTGATTTTGGAGCGTGTCATAGACACGCTCCAAAATGCATTGGCTTACAGGGGCCGCACCTGCTGGCATACTGACTGAATTGGAGGAGGAGGTGACACACCTCCGAAATCTCCGATGATGGCACTATGTTTCTTGCACATGCGTGCAAGCAAACATAACAAATGAATAGCAGTTGAGGATTTCACACTTGATAGTAACAAATGTTTTTTTTTCCCCGTGTGTGTTTTTTACAATGACATGACAGATGGCTGCAAATAACAGCTTTGTTACATCACAGTTACCTGACTCAATTACAGTAAGTGACCAGACCACCATAACAGTCTAGCTATTCCACTACTTGCAAACTTCTACGCTCAATGCTGCACATTAGGGTACATGCTAAATAATTCCCTAGAACCACACTGGGTTTCATTTCATAAATTTATTTATTTATTTAAATCTAGGATTACAATTACCTTTGAGCCAAGGCTCTTTTACAAAGGTTCCACGTCAGGAGAATACATACATGTTAAACATGTTAAACAACGGCATACAACATTAAAGAGAGCAGACAGCCATATTCATCAGTTCAGATATGGCATCACGGTAAACAGGATACATGAATAACACATACAAAGAATCATTTCAGAAACCTAGAAGAAATCAGTGAGGAAGGGTGAGAGGATAGGGGGTGGCAGCTGAAAAAGACTAAAACAGACTAAAAGAGAAAAAATAGATAGACTTAGTTTTTAACAATCAGGACCCTGCCATTCTTAAAGTTTATATTTGGGGAAATCGTTTAACCAGAAAAGGCACACCAAACCAAAACTTGCTTCCAGATGCAACCTGACAGCACAAGGAAGTTAAGTGACTTGCTCAGGGTCACACAGTATGCAAGAAGGAGCTAATGGGTTTCAAACCGACCTCTCCAGGTTTGCAGCTCACTGCCCTTAACCACTATGCTATACTGCCTCTTATTTCATTTGGACCTTCAAGTGGCCATTGTGAGAACTCTGCAAACAACCCATATTAGACATGCTTTATATTGTTTAATTTTCTTTCTACTACCATGCCATGGTTTTCTAATTTTGTTAGACAAAAAAAGAGTCAAGACATGAAACCAGCAATGATGTCATTTTTTGCATTACTCTAAAATGCAGTAAGTTGCCTGCAGTTTACCAGTGGCAGAAACAGTCCGTTAGCTTTAGTGGCTCTTTGTACGTTCATGCATACATACATTGTGTATTCACAATAATGAGTCTGAGAAACATATAAGCCACAATATAGTCACATAATATGACATGTTGCTAATTGTCTTACTTACCTCTGCTGTCACTATGTCCTGTTCGAAGACATGTCTGTCCTACTAACATTGCACCACTCCACACTGTCATTGTAGACTTCCTTCAATACATTGTTCAATACATATAAAATACATTAATCAAAACCATTACAGTACATGGCAGCACTTCTGTGATTGTCGTGTCTTCCTGACTTACTAATGCTATTCATGTTTTGCACTAGGCTAAGACAGAGAGACCCCCTGCTGTGTTTCAAATGCAGACCTCAAGAGATCCAACAGGAGATGGAAACACTGTAGCTATAGACTGTCTGTCTGATAGCATGTCATAAAACACACAAAGTATCACTTTCTGCTGCTTTTCAATGCTGCAAAGTGCTCTATAGCAATAACAAGTCTACAGATAAGACATATCAAAGTACAGCACTGTTCTCAAACCATATTTACAAACTTAGGAATCCAAAAAGAGAAAAGGAAATCCGCTACCCTAAATTGCAGGGCTGCTCAGCCACAAAAAAGAGCTTCAGCTTCAGTGCTTTTTATTAATATATACTACTGCCAACTGTGTTAATGGTCAGCAAATTCATGAGTGGTCAAATGGTAGGGGGGGCCAAAACCCAGAAAAAAACTTTCCATAGCACTTTAAATAATTCAAAAATGCTTTATTTTCCACAACTTAACTACAAATTGCAATAAAGTGCTTACACCAATTCAATCTCATACAAACGTATAGTCTCCTACCATACATATGTCCTGCCTGAGTCCAAGGCATCTAATCACTAGCCGCACTACTAGCCCCTGCGGCTTCCTGACGGGCTGCAATTCCATATCCCTTCATTCTTCAATACTCAAAGGGCATGTGCAATATAATTAGAAAATCCTAAAATTTAACAACTACCTTAATCACTTAGATGCAACTAAACATATCAACAAAGTGGCCATTAAAGCTTCTGTTCCATTTATATGTAAAATATTTCTATTGCAAATAAATTTAAACATTGCTCAAAGTTCTAAAATAATAGACTGTTCACATTAAACAGATTCACAGCATATGCAATTCAAGAACCTATGCCCTACTATATGTATGATTGCATTGTTACACACTTTAGGTTCACAATGTGTATATAAAAATATATATCTGTAACAAGACGTCCCATTCAATATAGCCTCTTACAAAAATGCAGTACCATGCCATATCAATCCATTTAAATAGGCAGCTATGTTAATTCTATTGTTCCTAATTCTAAAACAAATACTAAACTCCAAATTCACAGTATCATAGTATAACTGCCACTCAATTCAATTTACTTTACTAATGTCCACCACTGAATGGGCTTACCCATAACAGAGTCAGACTGCGCTCACTATCGATGCTATTTACTCACTAACACGAGTCACATGCAAATCTTATCCAATTCATTTGCAGCCCATAATTAAGGCATCAAATTCATATTTATCGATCTTGACAGCAAAAGAAAAAAAAACTCAGAACAAGGACAGCCAGAAGTAATACAGGATGAGAATAAAGCGATTTGATCCAATGTTCAGTATTTCTTGCATTTTAAATGTTATGCTTCAGTTCTACATTAAATTGTATGTGGTTGATTGAAAAGAAAAAACAATTGCTTAACCAGGAGAGACACACTAAGCTGAAAGCTTGTTTACAGATGCAACCTGGCAGCACAGAGTAGTTAAGTGAATTGCTTAGGGTCACACAGTATGCAAGTGGGGGGTGTGGGATTCAAACTCAGGTCTCCAGAATTGCAACTCAGAGCCTTAAACCACTGTGCTATACTGCCTCCAATGTAAACTATTTATTTGTAAATTTGGCAATTTAGTTAATTGTCCAGCAATTTTAGCATAGTCGAACACTATGCATTGAATATTAACAGAGCCACACTACACCCTAGCAACTTTGCGCTTTAATGACAGATCGATAAATATAAATTTGAAGCCTTAATTATGGGCTGAAAATGACTTGGATAACATTTGCATGTGATTCATGCCAGTGAGTAAATATTGTCAATAACGAGTGCAATCTGACTGTGTCATGGGCGAGCCCATTCATTTATTTGTTTATTTATTTATTGAAAATGTTTTACCAGGAAAGGCACGCTGTGCAAAAAGATGCTCGTCTCACGGTGTGACCTGGGGGGGGGGGGGTTTACAGAGGAGGCAAGTAAACATATAAATGGTTGAGCTTAACAATAATACAATTCAGAGACAGTGCATAGGTGGAAGGAATTACAATTTGAGCATACACATAGGGAGAACAGTAAAGTACGCCACAATATCAAACAATGACAGAGTATACAGAATCTTGGTTACACAGAGAGTTAGGAACAGAGCAGAACATGAACAATAGGGTTTGGAATACAAATCATGGTACACATTGAGGCAGCATGAGGTACATAAGTGCAAGTTTCAGAACAGGGGTAGTGATAGCAGAACTTGAGTGCCAGTAGCAGAAGTTGAGCTAAAGGGAGATGTAACAGGTTGACAGGGGGGAATAGGAGAGCAAGATGGGGGTAGGGAAAGGAGGGAGTAGGGGTGATTAGCTGTGAAGGGGAGGTTAGGTGAGAAGGGGGAGGGGGGATGGGGAGCATGGGTTGAAGGGAAGGGGGGAAGGGAGAAATTGACAGTGGGGGAGTATTCACTGACGCACATTAGTAAATTGAATTGAGTGGCACTTATACTACACTTTGCACTTGGAGTTTAGTATTTCTTTTTAGAAATAGAAACAAAACAATTAACATAACTGCTTATTTAAATTGATTGATATGGTATGATACTGCATTTTTTTCTAAGAGTGCTATATTACATGGGACGTCTTCTAACACATATATATTTTGTATACACATTGTGAACCTAAAGTGTATAACAGTGTAATCATACATATAGCATAGGAGAGACTAAAGGAGCTTAATATGTATACCCTTGAGGAAAGAAGGGAGAGGGGGGGACATGATAGAAACTTTCAAGTACCTCAAGGGAATCAACAAAGTCCAAGAGGGTAGATCTTTCAGAAAAAGAGACTTGCAAGAACAAGGGGACACAATTTAAAGATAGAAGGAGGGCAGTTCAGGGGCAATGTGAAGAAGTATTATTTCACAGAGAGGGTAGTGGATGCATGGAACAGCCTTCCTGAGGAAGTTGTGGGGTCTAAAACTGTGGGAGAATTCAAGAATGCATGGGACAGACATAAGGCAATTCTTGTGGGGGGGCAGGAAGATATAGGCTGTTGGTTAACTAGGATCTGCGGCCTATCCTGTAGGTAGGGAAATGGGCAGACTAGATGGGCCTAGCGGTCCTTATCTGCCGTCAAAGTCTATGTTTCTATGTTTCTATGTTTCTATAGCATAGGTTCTTGAACTGCATATGCTGTGAAAACATTTAATGTAAACAGTCTATCCTTTTAGAACTTGGAGCAATGTTTAACTTAATTTACAATATAAATGTTTAACATGGTTTTACCAAGGTAAATACCACCAATAATGACTGCAGTCTGACTCTGTTATTCACACTTCACATGCAGGTATTGCAGGGAATGGGTTGGCAGCTGATCTCTTACTATACCTACACACTGAAGCAGACTTAGATAGGCCAGGTGATCTGTTTTTGCTGACACTTTCATAGGTTTGTATGTTCACCATATACTGCAATAAATATGTCTATATGGTATAACTACATTCTTAACATTACTATCTTTATCATACCTCTGCATCTCTATGCTTTCTATGGCAAGCCCTACTCAGCACACCCTTCCCTTTTTCCGCTCATAAGTACCCTTCCTACCTTCCACCCCCTTAGTTGTTACTATCTCCCAGCACCTATGACCACCTGAAACTGTCTGCCATGACTGTTACAGCCCATGTCATAAAGGCACACACCCCAACGCCTCTCACTCTTTGCAAGTTGGGGGTGGCAGTTGGCATTACTACAATACCTCACTACCATTCCTATTATGCATCTGTCACTCCTACACTACCAATTCCAATACCAGCAAGCAAACATTCGGCATTGACAAATGCTTGTTATAGCTGTATCAGTAGTTTTCCTCTCTTCCTCCCCTCCCCCACTACACTATTTTCTCTCTCTCTATAGCTGTATCAGTGGTTTTCATATCTCTCTCTCTCTCTCTCTCTCTCCCTCACCCTCCCAGCTGCACTATTTTCTCTCTCTCTTTCTAAAGTTGTATCAGTGTTTTTTTTCTTGCTCTCTCTCTCCCTTCCCCTCCGCACTATTTTCTCTCTTTCTATAGCTGTATCAGCGGTTTCCACTCTCTCTCCTGCCCAGTACTTAGACTCACAGTTAAAACTCCCACTATTGGGATTTATCCCGTGCAAGAACTGTGGGATGAACAGAGTTAGAATGACCCCAGAAACAGAGAGCATGAAGAAGAGCCCTGCTTATAAAAGGCTTTCTTTAGACATCACACAAGCTCTTTAGCACTATTGCCAAGTGGACAATATATGCATCTGTAGATAGCGTTTGTGAAGTGCATTTGTAATATTGCATGTACACATGTGCTGTATAAATGGCTGGGTGAAAGGCACTTGAACTTCATCATGTTGTCAGTATGTTGCCATTGCCCCCGGCCCATCAGTTGAATACTGTTAAATACTGTAGGGTTTTTTTGGATTAAAAAAACTACAATTCTATAGAAGCCTCTGTAAAATTTACAGAGAAAGTCATTATGCTGTTATGCACATCCTTCCTCATTAAGAATTAGAAGGGCAACAGTAGAATGATGTATAGCACCAGCACAGAATGCCTGAATATCAGCTGTTTCAAGCTCACTGGGGGGGGGGACTTCACTTGCTGCCCCCATTATGCTATTGAGTTTCCCCAAAATAAAGTACAATATAAGGTTACCATGCTGCCTTTTAAATGATGTCGGTTTTATTCAGTGATCTGCTTTTTACTGGTGCCCAAGCCATCTCAGAGGCTGTCTTCGGCCTTACTAATTGATGATGCTGCTTTCAAGTGGCCCAGTCTCTGGCTAGACTGCTGTAAATGACCTCTGTAGCACAAAGGGCAGTAAGAGAACATGACCCAGTGATGTCACAACCTTCTTCTTTCCCTCGAGGGAACCTTTTTGTCTCCCCCCACTTCATATTGGAACATAAATAGTCCACATGAGGAACTGGTTCCATCAAAAACATATATACAGTAGGTTGCCAGCTGAAAGGCACTACAGCATGGAAACTGAAGCTCGTATTACTCTTTCAGGTATCTTCCCTTCTCAGCTCTGAGGGCAAATTCTTCTCCCACTGATCACAAAGCAAGTTGAACTGAACTGAAATATCAATATACAGTTATTTACCCTGCAGTGAACTCAAGCTACTGTAAGACATTAAAACTGAAAATAATTTACTATTACACTGGTTTTAAATTACAGCCATATAATACTTTTATTTTCAGTAAATTAGACTTAGATGTAGTGTAACCCCCCTGTTACCCGGGGTTACTAGAATCCCAGTAAGACCTAGTGGTAGGCAGGGAAGGCAGCTTGTGAAACTCCAGTTAAATGGATTTCCCACTGTCTCACTCTATTCTCAGTCTCAGCTGAGACTGAGGGATGACATCATAATAGAACTTTCGAAGCTGCATAAGCCACACTGGAATGTTATAATTGGAGGTTAGAGTAGAACGTTGGGGAATTTGAAGGGAGTCTCTGTGCAGTCTTAGAGAGAGACTGTAGTGCAGCAGAGTGTGTGCAGGCTCTCAGAGCTTTAAGCTCTGTTTTAGAGCTACTTTTGGAAAGTGTGTGTTTTTATCCCCATCCCCTCAGGGATGGGGGAAGGTGTTTGCCTATTTTCCAGGGGCAACCCCCCGTCCGGCTAAGGGAAAGAAGCTGCCTGTTCAAGTTGTGCCGAGGCACCAGAAGCTCTGAGAGGAAGATTCCTTGTGGAGGAAATGCCTGTGGGGCACCTGCAACCAAAGGGTGAGTTCGCTCTGAAAAAGGGCCAAGTGTTTTCACCTGAACAGAAGGAAACTAAAGGGACTGTTACTGTGGGGTCAGGAAAAGACAGCCAAGTACAGTTGGAAAGTGGGGATTGGACTGCTTAATCTGTGGGAGGTCTAGAATAATGGACAATGTCATTTAATTCAAGTATGTTCAAGTCCAGCACAAAGAGTTGAAGGAAATTGGGAACTGGACTGCTTAACTCAGTGGGAGGTCTAGAGTAATGGACTATGCCACTTAAAAGTATGTTCAAGTCCAGCATAAATGGGAAGCAAGACAAGTAGATGGAATGTGAAATACATTTAACAAGAATCTACATTGCAAAGCTTTACAGGATGAGGTGTTTACTGTCCAGAGAAATGGCCGGGAATTAATTGTGGAAGCGAGAGGTGGGAGACCCCCCCCATCAGTAGTAATGAAATTCACCTCTACAGATTTGCTCTGAGACACCTTTTGCTTTCTCTCAGGTACTTGGCCAGTGCCTGAGGAAAGTACCCAGACGTGGGATTGAAAGGAAGATTCCCTGATGGAGCCGTGGTGCTCTTAGGTGGGTTAGGAAGCCACCAGAAAATGTTTCCATGAAGTATGGAAGGTGTCCAAGTGGCTGGCAAGGGAGCCAAGTCAGGAAAAACCCAGAACAGTGTACAAGTTCAGGCTGTGTAACCCAAAGCAGCGTGCAAGTCCGGGCTGTGTACCCCTTGGGTTCAGAGCCTGAGGGCTAAAGTGTTGAGGAAGTGTTCTGGACTCCTTTAATCTGCATTACCAGGAGTGTAGCCCCATGGGGGTCCATCTATGCTTTGTTTATTCTCTTTGGATGTGAATAAAAAGCCACACTTTAGAATCCCACTTCTGGTATTGGACATTACAGTTATTGCTTCCTGTGTTCGGAGTTACTTGGATGCCCCTGTGGAGAGCAGCCAAACCTAGCCTTTGTGCCAAGTGACCTATTCCTCCCCGATCCCAGCCCACCTGGTTTTGCTGTCAGAAACAGACGGTAGACCAGGTAGGGGTTACAGTAGTATAATATGTTCTAGGCAAGATCCTATCCACAGATATAGCTGCTACCCATAGCATCTCATTTTGAAAAATGTTAAAGATTTATCTGAATATCCATTGAAATACAATGTTACATCCTAATCTCTTTTGTGTTTGAAAGGAGCTGCATAAACAAGAAAGGGTCGAGGCACTCAAATGACAGTTGAGAAGTTCTCATAACTGATATTTAAGTTTGCAGATATTATTTTTAAAGCTAAATGCAAAGTGCTTTATTTTATTTACATCAGTCTGCCAAGATGACCATCTCCTCCAACACACATTTCAGCTTGGCATTCTTTGCACTGAAACAGTGCCATCCATGACAGTTTTGATTCAGTGGTAGGAACAGCACGATTTAACAACCAAAGCTGTGTTCTATACGATATCCAGCACTACAGCACCAAACAAGAGTATATTACAAACTGCAGTATTGCAGGGTAACCTGTTGTACAGAATTAGTCTGAGCCTATTACAGACTGACAGCAGATAAAGCAAAAAGTTTGTCGTTAAAGTGCTTATTGTTAAAAACTACAAAGCAATATGGATAACAGTGCAAACTGTCTTTGTCTTTTATTATTTCAGATGCAGAAGTGTGCTGGTATGCTGTGCATCTCTTTAATTCTGTGTGCCGCTGTTTCAGAGACATTTGGGCAAATCTTACCTGTAATTACATTTTCATCTAGTACTGTACCACCATCACCAAAGGATCATAATGTTTTTCAGATTCATAGAACTCAGGCAAGAATCTTTAAGGAATCAGATGACTAGTAGTATTGAAGTCGACATTACACTTTACTGTACTATGGTAAAGATGCCCCATCTTGCATCCAGGTTATACACGTTCCTTTCTGCCTACTCCAGCTATGGCTAAATAAAATACATGGGGCAGTTTTTTATGATTTATAAAACGTATTTAGAGTTTGAATAGTCAAAGCCCCATCATTAAATGAGAATTGAGCTGAATCTGTAAGTTATTTTTCATAGTAAAAGCTGTTGTTGAAATACTGGTTCCAGTTCTGGTCTTGTTCCATCTCTACAGGCTTCTTACTGTAGTTATCCAAAAATGTATTTCTGATTTACACATACAGTTCCTAAACAGTACTTACCACCGGGGTGTATATCACAAATAACCACTGAGGTTAGTATGGTAGTAGACCCGTGTAAATGCAGTAATAACAAAAATAGAACCAGTATTCAAAAACATTATTTTGCTGGGCAGAAATGACTTTCATGTTCAGCCCAGTTCTCCATGAATTAGAAAAAGGTATTTGCAGACACCTGTGCATTACATTAAACTATGGTGTGAGACAAGAAAAATACTTTGAAACTGGAAAGCTATGGGATGATATTAACTGGTTACCCTTGTTTATCCCTTGCTGGCAGTGACTGGCAAACTCCATTATTCACACGAGTGAATAATGAACCACGAATAACGGAGTTTACCCTGAGCACCTTCCCTGAACCCTGTGCCCACCTATCCACTGCCAGCCTAAAAGCTCCAAGGCCACCTACCCTTATGCTGCCACCCTACTCGTGCTACAGACAGAAAACCACCAAACTGCGAGCAACTTTCTCATCAGGTAAACAGGAAAAAAATTTAACAGAGAAATGTACCTAAAATAAATCTCAGCAAACCTAAGTAAACAAGCATTTGTCAATGCCGAATGTTTGCTTGCTGGCATTGGCAGTGGTAGTGTAGAAGCTACAGAGCTGCGTAATAGGAATGGCAGTGAAGTATTGAACTGAAGCCAACCCCACCACCACCCTACAGAGAGTGACAGGCATTGGGGTGTGCCTTTGGGTCGTCAGGCATAGCAGCCACGCCATTTCACCACACCCCACCTGCAGACACTGACAAGTGTTACGGTGTTCCTTGAGGGTTTGGCCTTATGCGCACTCCCTATTCCATTAGGAAACACGGTGAGATGAGTGCGATATAGGAGAATGGGGTGAACTTTGGGGCCAAAGAGTCCAAGGCATACCTCGATGCCTCCTCACTGGCTGCAAGGTGTGGAATGGTATGAGCATTACAGGCAAGAATCCCAAGTCACACCCCGATGCCTGTCATTCTCTACAGGGTTGGGCGTTATGGTTGGAAACCCTAATATCTCAGGCATTCGTTGGTATTTTCACTCCAAATGTTCAACATGGTTTTTGTGACCCCACCTCATGAACAGGGGGAATATCAGTTTGTTAGCCAAAAGCTGCTTATGCACAGTGACTACGGCATTTAGCACCACAGGTGCAAAAACATTCCGAACAGGATGTAAAAAATGACAGCTGTACTGTTCATGCTGAGGTGTAAAAAATGGCAATGTTGCAAATCTGCAGTAAAAATATTTAAAAAATGGTGAAGTCACGAGCGTACATAGAAACTGTGCAACGCACACCCGTAATATAATTAGGTTGGAGATTTTTTACAGCAGATTGTCAACTCAGGCATTTTGGTGCCTCCGATTGTGAACAGTGTCACTGTGATTTTCTTTATCTGTCCCGAACAATGATTTCTCACAGCGACCATGCATCTCTGCGCTGAAAGTGTGAAAACACACTTTGGCCATGTTGAGAAAAATGACAGCTGTACCGTAAATAAGGAAGTGTGGAAAAATGCCACTGGTGAAAATCTGGACTTAAAATATTACAAAGTCATGAACTTACAAGGGTGCGTGGAAACTGTGCAATGCTCACTCATAACACAGTCATTTTATGGACTTTTGTCACCAAATTTTCAACATAGCCATTTTAAGACCTCTGCTCGTGAACAGTGTAACTGTGATTTTCTTAATCTGTCCCAAACATTGCTTTCGCACACCAACAGCACCATTGTGCGCTACATGTGCGAAAACACATTTTGGGCGGCATGGAAGTGTAATAAAATGGCAATGTTGAAAATCTGGAGTGAAAATATTAAATTCGCAAACTTATGAGCATGCATAGGAACTGCGCAACGCACGCTCGAAAAACAGTCATTTTTAGGAATATTTTCACCAAATTTTCAACATAGCCATTTTAAGACCTCTGCTCATGAACAGCATCACTGTGATTTTCTTAATGTGTCCCATACATTGATTTCTCACATCGACTGCGCCATTGTGCACTACATGGGCGGAAACACATTTTGAGCAAGATGTGAAAAATGACAGCTGTACTGCTCATAAGGAGGTGTGGCAAAATGGCAATGTTGAAAATCTGGAGTGAAAATATTGAAAATTCACGAACTTACGAGCGTGCGTAGGAACTGCGCAACGCACACTCATAAAACAGTCATTTTTAGGAATTTTTTCACCAAATTTTCAACATAGTCATTTTAAGACCTCTGTTCATGAACAGTATCACTGTGATTTTCTTAATTTGTCCCGTACATTGATTTGGCACCAACTGCGCCATAATAAACTACATGGTAGGAAACACGACTGGGTGAGATGTCGAAAATGACAGCTGTACTACTCATAAGAAGCATGGTAAAATGGCAATGTTGAAAATCTGGAGTGAAAATATTGAAAATTTGAGAACTTACAAGCGCATAGAACTGTACCGTACGCCCGAGAACAGTCATTTCTAGAATTTTTTCACCAAATTTTCAACATAGCCATTTTAAGACCTCTGCTCATGAACAGTGTCACTGTGATTTTCTTAATTTGTCCCATACATTGATTTCACACACCGACTGCGCCATTGTGCGCTACATGGGCGGAAACATGTTTTGGATGAGATGTAAAAAATGACAGCTGTACTACTCATAAGAAGGTGTGGTAAAATGGCAATGTTGAAAATCTGGAGTGAAAATATTGAAAATTCACGAACTTACAAGCGTGCGTAGGAATTGCGCAATGCACGCTCGTAAAACAGTCATTTTTAGGAATTTTTTCACCAAATTTTCAACATAGCCATTTTAAGACCTCTGCTCAAGAACAGTGTCACTGTGGTTTTCTTAATTTGTCCCGTACATTGGTTTCGCACACTGTGAACTACGGCGTGCGTAGGAACTGCATAGCATGCGCTCGTCAGGCTGTTCATTTTGAATTTTTCACAAATTTTCTAAAATAGGCTTCTTGAGAGCCACCTTATGAACACTGGCAGTGTCGTTTCATTAATCGGTCCCGTAAGGTGATTTCGCCAAGAGTGACGTAAATCACCCTTCGGCCTGAATAATGCCATGACAGTGACAGTCATTCATGAGAAGGGGTCCCAAAAACCCCATGTTGAAAATTTGGTGCAAAAATTCCAAAAAATGCCTGAGATATGCAACAAAGTTGAAAACCCTATCTAGCCCATTATACAGCTTACCGGCATTTCCTCAGTTTGCGGTCGGCTTTGAAGAGTGCAGACGTGTTCCCGGTCCACCGAAGATCATCGCGCCGAGTTCTGGAGGTAAGTATGGGGTGAGGGGGGTGTGGGGAGGCAGGGTGCGCAGTGCATGGGACGCGGGTTGTGGGGAGGGGCAGGAAGACTGCGTGGGACCGTTTTTTCTTTGCAGGTATTTAAAAAAAAAAGACAACACGGGACATTTGCCACGCTGGGGTGGGCTCCCAGCATGGCAGAAGGACAGCTGGGGGGGGCGTGGAGCCGACGGGATTGGGCACCCGTCGGCCATGGCATTTGTTGCCATGCTGGGGTGGGCTCCCAGCGTGGCACCCTGTACTTGGGAGGGGAAGACTGTGAAGCCGATGGGGATTGGGCACCCCGTCGGCTATACCGATCGAGTTGCCACGCTCAGGGTGGGCACCCAGCGTGACATTTGAAGGCTTTGGGGGAGCGAGCACAGCCGACGGGGATTGGGCACCCCCATCGCTATAGAGTGTGTGCGTGGGGAGCACGAGTGGCGCGTGGCATGTGTGTGTGTGTGTGTGTGTGTGTGTGTAGGGGAGCTGCACATGAGCAGGCAATATCTTATCGCTGCTCACTGAAGCGTAGCCCCCTTTCAACTGTATGCCACTGCATTTGGAGCTTGTCATGGAGCAGCTCCAGCATGCACTGGCGGACAGGGGCCGCGCCTACCAACACACTGACTGAATTGGAAGAGGGGGTAACACACCTCCGAAAACTCGGATGATGCCACTATGTTTCTTGCACATGCGTGCAAGCAAACATAAAAATGGCAAGCTCTTATTGGTTTATGCAGGGCACCGAATCCGACCATTTAAACTATTGAACAGCAAGAGAACAAAAACACATTTAAAACAAGCATTTTTCAATGGTGAATGTTGGCTTTGCTGGCACAGGCATTGATAGTGCAGGAATTAGAAAGATGCACAATAGGATTGGCAGTGAAGTAGTGAAGTGACAGCGACCCCAGATCCACCATGCAGCGAGTGACAGGCATTAGGGTGTGCCTTTGGGTCGTTGGCCATAACGCTCATGCCATTTCACCTCACCCTACCTCACAGAGACCGACAAGTGCCACAATGTGCCTTGGGGTCGCCAGGCCTCACGCTTACCCATTCCATAAGGAAATATACTGATATTGGTGCAGTGTAAGAGAATGGGGTGAAAGTTGGAGCCAAAGAGCCCAAGGCACACCTTGACACCTATCACTGGCTGCAAGGTGGGGGGGGTGGAATGGCGTGAGCATTACAGCCGACAATGGCAAGTCTGCACTGCACAAAAAGTCAAACTACGCAACACACACTTGTAACACAGTTATTTTTTGGAATTTTTCCATCAAATTAGTAAGATAGGGTTTTTGGGACCCCATCTCATGAACAGTGGCATTGTCATTCATTAATCGGTCCCAAAAGGTGATTTTGCACAGTAACCATGAAATGACCTTTCAGGCCCGAGTAACAAGATGACAGTGCATGTGTTCATGAGGTGGGGTCCTAAGCACCCCATGTTGAAAATGTGGAGGCAAAATTCCAAAAAATGGCTGAGATATGCACCAAAGTTGAAAAAAAAACAAAACATTTATGCCATTATACAGCCTACTGGCATGTCTTCAGTTTGCGGTCTGCTTTGAAGAGTCCAGACGTGTTCCCAGTCCACCGAAGATATTCACGCCAAGCTCTGGAAGTAAGTATGGGATGGGGGGTGTCAAGAGGGTGGTGCAGGTTGGGGGCCCCACGACGAGGGACCGTTTTCTTTTTTTCAGGTATTAAAAACAAAAAACAAAACAAAAGGAACACCGCGGACAGTTTTCTTTTTTTTTTTACAGGTGTTGTGCACACTGGGGTGGGCTCCCAGTGTGCCCCATGACTTTGGGGGGGTGATGTTGGCCACATGGCATGGTCTCCAGTGTGGCACAGAATGGGGGTGGGGGCCTGAATATGCCAACAACAGTCGGCTTTCCTTATGGGGAGGCACACTGGGGTGTGCTCTCAGTGTGCCACATAATCTTGGGGGGATGATTTAGCATGCCAACAGGGGGATTGGGCACCCGTGAAGTCAGCTGTCTACAAGTTGTGCAGCAGGCAGTGGGGGCAGCCACTGCCGCCATGTTTATTGAAATACTTTACCAGGAAAGGCACATCGGGAGGCGTGTTATTGTGCCACTACATGATGAGCTTTTCTCTCATTGCAGCGGCACTTTCCTTACATGTGTTGACCACTTCACATATTTCTTGTGTGAGCACCTGCATGCTGGCTTATTGGGGAATGAGACTAATGCATGCCCTGCATTCGCACACACTAATGCACCTCCAAAATCTGCTACTACCACAACATGTTGGCTGGTGCACAAGCATGGCAAGCCAACATGAAAAACAAGAGTGACATCCAGCTGTTTTCAAAGTATCTGCCAGAGACCGGTGAGTCAGCAAAATTTATGTGAATGCCGATGGCAGAACTGGACACAAAAATAGCAACAGTAAGAGAACCAGTAAATATAAAAAATAAAACATGGGGAAATGTGGAATTTGGATTTTATGTACACCCTCGGTGTGTGATGCCTTTATAAACCCCTCGAGCTTTGCCCTAAGGGTTTATGGGGCATCACACACCTCGTGTGTGCATAAAATCCTCATTAACTACACTTCCCTATGCATTATTCTATATTTACAATCCTTTAAATGAAACTGGAAGCTTAAGATGCTTGTTCAAAAATGTATTTAATAATTGTTGAGGAAATACCGTAATATAAGGCAGCCACTAGTGAACCTCAATAATCTGGACATAACTAAAACATTTCAATCACAGAGTTCCCACACTGCAACAGTGTACTGAAACTCAGACTATACCAACATACCAAAAATTAAAAAGAAATTCCTATTGAGAAATGTTCATATAATCTGAGATTGGTGTTAAAAATAAAAATATTAAATCACTTGTCACTTTTATTCATTTATATTATTTTTTCTTTCTTTAGTTAATTTATGTAATTGCTCAACATGCTTGATGACTTAAATATAGAATATTATAACTAAGGGGATATGGATGTATAAAAATGGATTTAAATACAAAAATAAAAAGAATGACTAATAAACTTTTTTTTGTTTTCTTTTAATTGAAAAAATGTATCACGCAAAATAGTAAATCAGGTACCTTGGGAACAGTATAAAATAACAGAGGCAAGTACTGAATGTAAGAATATCAGAGTCTAAATCCCCCATCTTCTACATATATTCCAATTTTTTGGGGAATAGACATACATACAGTTTTCTAATTTTAACTGCTGTATATATGTAAATGATACTTTTCAGTATATTCATTAGTGACATGGGTGAGAGTATAAAGGGCAACAGTACCCTGTTTGCTGATGACACAAAACTTAGCAGCAGACTGGACAGCATGGAGCGAGTCAGAGAGCTTCAGGAGGATCTTAAAAAGTTGGAAAGGTGGACACACATACTGTATAGCAGTTAAAATTTAATGCTAAGAAGTGCAAGGTGGTGCATCTAAGAAGAGCTAATCCTAAAACAGAATACTGGCTAAACGGAGTCAAATGTAGCTCCTCAGCAAAGGAACAGAATCTGGAGGTCATTGTTAGGGATGACTTCAAGCAGCAAAGTCAGTGTAATAAGACTTACAGCAAAGCTAGCAGAGTACTGGGATGTATTGCAAGGGGCATAGATAGCAGGGACACAGAGGTGATGCTGCCACTCTACCAGTCCTTGGTGAGGCCTCACCTGGAGTACTGTGTCCAGTTTTGGAGGCTTCACTTTAGAAAAGATACTGTTAGAGTGGAGGTGGTCCAGAGAAGGGCAACAAAGATGATACATGGTCTTCAGGGAGTCACCTATGAGGAGAGGCTAAAGGCTTTGAACATGTACTCATTGGAAACTAGAAGGAAAAAGGGGGGGGTATGCTCAAAACCTTCAAGTTCCTTAGAGATGTAACCACCCAGTCCCCTGGAGTTACTAGAATCCTGTCAGTATTATTCTTAGGAAGGCAGCAGGCAGCTGGTAGGGAGCTCATTAGGGGCTCCTCACATAATGATATAATTGTTTACTCAGCCAGCCTGAGGGAAAATGATTAGGTCACTCGGAACTCTTGAAGCAGCATAAGCCATACTGTGTGGATTGCTGCTCTGGGGATCATAGAATACTCAGTGTTGCTCGGTGAGGAGGTGAGAATGGCAGAAGGACTGTCAGTGGGCTCTGAGGAGAGGGCTCACAATTTCTCATCCTAGTCAAGTGACATTTCCAGCTTCCAGTGAAGTGGTGGAGACCAATGCTACAGCAGAATTTCCTGATTTCTACTCCCAGTGAAGTGGAAGGAACTGCTTGTTCTTAGTGGACTCAAGGGGCAATCCCCCTGAATGTTCTGTGGTGTTTTCAGCTGCCTTCGATAGGAACTGAAGAGAGACAGTTTGATCAGCTACCCAGGAGAGTGCCTTTCTTTTCTTTTTGTTGTTCCATGCCCTGTGGATGGGACAACCTCTGTGAGTACTGTTCTAGGAGACCAGATCTCCAACATTTTTTAGGGGATTCAATAGTCTGGGGTGCATGTGCCCATAGATAAGGCTGAATCGCACCTGTTAGTGCCCCTAATTTCACCCAAGTGAGTGAAGTACTGTTAAACTGTTCACCCAAGTGAGTGCAGTTTATTTTCTGGTCACCCCAGTGCGTGACAAGTTGAAGTGTGGGATCTCTAACATTTCAGTGAGGAATGGGGGTTTCAATGGTGTAACCCTGAAGAATGGCAGAGACTGTCGGTTGGAGCTAAGGGTGGGAGGAATGCCATCAAATGCTTACAAGGTAGGGCTTCCTGGTTTGTAAAGGGCACCAGTTTTACCTGAGCAGAGGCCAAGCTGCAGGTTAAGGTGTGTAACTGAGTTTCACTAATGTGCACCTGTGTTCGAAGAAGAGTTCTGAGTGTGTGGCTTAGATTCACTAAATAATATTCATGGGAGGAAAATGTTCATGTGCATGGCCAGGTTTCCACTAATGCAACTCTTGGGAATTTGGGAAGAAGATTGCTTTGTTGTTATTCATGAACTGTACTGCATGCAAGAAGAGTTCATGAATTGTACCTCTCCAGCCTGGACCAACCCTTGGTGATCCACTTCTGCTTTTACTTTCCATCTGTTGAATAAAGCCATACTGTACAATCCCAGTCACTGTTATGGACATTACGATTATTGCTTCTGGTTGTATGGATTTACTGGAGCCCCCCCCCCTCAGCAGTTTAGATCTAGCATATGCCTAGCAGCCTCCACCCAGGACCTGGGTTGTGTCATTTACAGAAGAGTCATGTTGTTTTGTTTCTGTACCCCCACCACCTTCTTCCTCTAGAAAATGAGCCAGGTATACATCCTAATGCTGAAGGTGGTATCTACCTTTTTGTAAAGTAAATTGGTATGCCAATATATGGGCACCAGTGTTTCCAGATTTTAATGGGAAGGGTGTGTGTGCACACTAGTTAAAAAGTGGCCTGGCAGTTACAAATAATGTGGGCTCATCTTAGGATATTTAATTTGGGGTGACAGGCATGATGAGGGTATGTCTAGGATCTTCCTGTCTGGTGGTGATGCCCCAAACAGAAGATCATGTTACCAGAAAGCAAAGCTGTGCCAAGTAAAATGCCACCTGAAAGCCTTTTGCTACCCTCGTTTCTGTGGAAAAGAAAGAGGAAGAATTTGTTGCTTGTGTGTTTACTTTGAAACTGGACTGAGAAATAATTGCCCTTGCCTTGTGGTAAAAATGCTTAAAAAACTTTAAAAGTTGCAAATTTCCAGAGAAAAATATTGTTGGACTTAAAAGACAGTGTTTTCTAAGTGCTCAGAAAAATTTCCAGTATGTACAGTGACATTTGGGGAGTCCCTAAGAACAATGCACTAAGTACTGAATGAAAATGCCTTAAAATGATTGCCAGCTGAAATTTCAAGCCAAGACAAAAAGTGGCAGTTTGCAGTTTAAATTTTGCCTTATCGATGATTGCCTTGCAGGAGTGTGGCAGAGAGAGAGAGAGAGAGAGAGAGAGAGAGAGAGACAGCTCATTTGCACGGCATTTTGTGATTAGTCCCAGTGCACCTAAGCTCTGCCCTTGCCCGAGTCTCTGATTGTGAAACATTTATGGAGGAGCAGCCTACAGTGTGCGAGCAGCGTGTAGTTCATGTGGCAGGAAGGAGGAATCGCTTACAGCAGAAGCGCTTCTGTAGCAGAAGTTTTTCTAACTTTTTTACAAATAACCTGGGCTCAACCTGTATTCCAACCGACTGGAGAGTGATTCAGGCAATCGTAGCGATGATCAGTGGGACTGCCAGCCCGTTTCACCCCAGAGGCCTTCTTCAAGTTGGCAGCAGGCCATATTCCATCGACGGCGAAAACCATCCACTGCCTGTAAGTACCCTTTGCAAAAGAAATTGACTGTGGTGTTAAGGATGGAAAACTGTGTACGAACTTGAGCAAATGCAGTAAAAGTACTGAAAGAGAGTTTCGTGAACTGTTAAATCTTGTACTTTGTGTGTGAAAGTGCTGTTTTCAAAGAAACATAGAAACATAGACTTTGACGGCAGATAAGGACCGCTTGGCCCATCTAGTCTGCTCATTTCTCTACCTACAGGATAGGCCGCAGATCCTAGTTAACCAACAGCCTATTTCTTCCTACCCCCCACAATTATTGCCTTATGTCTGTCCCATGCATTCTTGAATTCTCCCTCAGTTTTAGACCCACAACCTCCTCAGAAAGGCTGTTCCATGCATCTACTACCCCCTCTGTGAAATACTACTTCCTCACATTGCCCCTGAACCGCCCCCCCTCTATCTTTAAATTGTGTCCCCTTGTTCTTGCACGTCTCTTTTTCTGAAAGACGCTACCCTCTTGGACTTTGTTGATTCCACTGAGGTACTTAAAAGTTTCTATCATGTCCCCCCTCTCCCTTCTTTCCTCAAGGGTATACATATTAAGCTCCTTTAGTCTCTCCTCATACGGCTTCTCTTGCAGACCCTGCACCATTTTAGTTGCCCTCTTCTGGACTGCCTCTATCCTGTCTATGTCCTTGCGGAGATGGGGTCTCCAGAACTGGACACAGTACTCCAGATGGAGTCTCACCAACTGTCTATACAGAGGGATAACAACTTCCTGTTTTCTGCTGCTGATGCCTCTCCCTATGCATCCCAGTATACCCCCTGCCCTCCCTACTGCCTTCTCACATTGCTTGCTAACCTTAAGGTCATCTGATATGATTATCCCCAGGTTCCTTTCCCTTTTTGTTGTTGTTACTACCTCCCCCCCATTGTGTATTCTTCCCGAGTTCTTGTTTCCCATGTGCATTATTTTGCACTTCTTTGCATTGAATCCTAGCTGCCATACTTCTGACCATTCCTCCAACCTTGCCAAGTCCCTTCTCATCCTTTCCACACCTCCTTGTGTATCAAGAAAGTGAACTTTAAAACAAACGATCCCTTTAGTCCAAGTGCTTATAAAGTAATGGATTGTGAAAAAGTAAAATGAACTTGTGCTTAAGAAAATCAGTTGAAATGCAAAAGATCCAGACAGAATCCTAGGAATTTTTAACTGAGTGTGATACAAAGTTACAGTCACCATGTTGGGGTCTAGCCAGCAGTGTAAACAAAGCAGTGCCATTTTAGAACAGAGTTTTCAAACCCAAAAAAAAGTTTCAAATGGTTTCTTGCTAAGTTACGAAATACAGTTGCAGCAGCAAGGCAGCCTGTTCGTGAACTTTTTCCCAGTGTGTTAAAACCAAATCTCAAAGTGCTTGCAACAATAGTAATTTTGGGACTTGTGTGTTTTAATTACAGAACATGGCGCAGCAACCCCCTCATTACCTGCTCCATGCCAGGGCGTGAGTAGCCCAACAAAAACAAGAACAAAGCCCATTCTGAGCAATTGTATGACTGTTCAACAGCACCTGCTGAGGTGGCTTTGCCGAACTATCCGGTTAATGTGTGCATAATATGCGTAAAGCCAGGAAGAGAGGTATCGTCAATTCCACATTGCACAGACTGTAGAACGCAATTTGGGATGAGCATGGTAGGTGGCACAAGGGTAGCTAATGTGAAACGCATCCATTTAGCTCCAACTTGGACACAGAAGGGGACCCTGTTGAATCAGAACAACAGCGACAGGCTGGGTGCAGTGAAAGTGACCCCATAGAGTTTGTAAAGAAGTTTCTGAACATTGTCTGCACCAATGCTTTGCAAGGCCCAGAGGAAGTGAAGTGTTCCACGCCACAGAGGGTGGAACTGTATGCTGCCAGTGCAGGTTCAGTAGAGTTGTGGGTGGAAGGTTCAAGTTCAAGCCTCATGGGAGAGTCTGAGGTGGAGGAAGCATGTCATTGGGAGGACAATGCCTCCGATGACAGTGAAGAGTGGACAATTGCAGGGATTGGTGCAATCTCCAGCTCCTGGGCAGAATGTGTAGACGAGGAAGAAGCAGCAATGGCTGTAGTGGGACCCCGTGAGTCACCATTGGCCTGGGCTTCCATGGAGCCTACAGATGTCTGTGTGGAGGAAAGCTCAAGAAGTGTGCCCTTGAGTGCAGAGGTGGGCTACTCTTGCTCTGCATTAAGAGTTCATGACTAGCTCAACTAGGACTGGCCACCCTTAAACCATGCTTCTGGTCATGAGTTAGTTAAAAGCAGCAAAGAGGAGAGAATTGTGCATAGAGAAGCTGAGGCCAAGTATGGACAGTAGTACCCTTTCTACCCTAGAAAGATATGGGAAGAAATTGAGAAAGACAGGCATGCCTGGTTGTGGGAGGAAGCCTGTGCCAACCTGCACTCTAGAGTAAACAAGTGAGTCTGAATTAAGGTGTGTAATGAGAGACTGCAATTCTGGAGGTGAGGCAAGACCTTGTTGATCAACTCTGTAAGAAAAGTGGATAAAGCTGGCCAAGAGACATTCTATAATGTTTGCATCGTTCGTCTAGATGGGGTGACAGTCTATGCCCCAGATCCAGAATGGTACTACCCCAGAAATTTGTACCATTCTTGAAAAATGTGCCTGCTTACCAAAAGTGAATGCAGCTATTGCCAGCTCAGCCATCTACTAATGAAGAGGCAGCAACCCAGGATGGAGGTGCCTTTCTTCTGGTGATCCAGGTTCGTCCACATCAGCATCCAGGTTTGGCTCCAGCAGCATCCAGATTCAGCTGTGATAACATCCAGGTTCATCAGAACAGCAGTTCAGAGATGATTTCCAGTCCAGGTCCAGTATTAGGTCATGGAAGCATTTGATCCGAAGATTTTGTCTACCCAGCAGCCAAAGATCATCAGGCTGCAGGTCCAGAGAGGTGATGTTGACATCCTTTGTCACCGAGAACTGGTGAGAGACCTTTTTCATTTTTAATTTGATTGTTTCCTGCAAGTTTGAAGACTCTTTGGAATTATAGTCTCCAACAGACTTGCCATCTATACTGCAGTGCTTGCAGGCCTTGTGCCTGTTCCAGAACTGTGCTTCAGCAGGCTCCGACCTAGGACAGAGACTTCCTGTAGTGCCTCGGCACTCTGAACTTTTCCCTAGTTTCAGACATTGCAGGGATCCCTTCCCCAAATGTTTTGCAAATGTTTTTATATTTTATATTTTTGTACTTTTGTTGGAAATCCTTTTAAAAATGCTTTTTTGGGCTTCTGCAGTATCCAGTGGGAAGGTTTTGGTCAATGTTTTTGGCTTTACAGATTGCAGTTGTGTGCTGAAATGTTTTTGTAGTGTTTTCTTTTGCAGATGTTCCTGGAAGAAGACAAGAAGACCTGAAGAGGATTGGTGGGACTCATCCGAGCCCTCCTTTGTATAGAATTGCCAGGCTTGTGTAACTGTGTAGTACAATGTCTAACCTTTTCTCATTTTACAGGTGTGTGGTGTAAAATGTTTTTTTTGGGGGGGTTTGGGCACCTGGTAGGTAGCATAGGTCAGATAAATTCCCCTAGAGGGTTGGGGGGAAGGCAGGTTGGTGGTCCTGATTCTGGATATAGGGGTTACTAATGCTGTCTGGCAGGACTTGCTTCAGGCAGTTTCTTGGAGCCACTGAGGATCCATAGATAGCACAGTAGTAGTAGGACAGGTACTCAAGTTTCTTCAGTGGGCCTCTATCCTTTAGTGTCACCCGCCTGTGTCTGGCACATGGTAGAGGAGGACTTGTGCAACCTTCCCCATAGGGGGCATCAGAGGTAGGATGGCCTGGTGCCGGGTGGAGATATGACTGCGGACAGTCATTTGCTTGGCAGGGATGAGTGTAACCACCCAGTCCCTTGGGGTTACTAGAATCCTATCAGTATTATTGTTAGTAAGGCAGCAAGTAGCTGGTAGAGAGCTCATTAGGGGCTCCTTACAGAATGATATCATTGTTTACTCAGCTAGCCTGAGGGAAAAATTATTAGGTCATTCGGAACTCTTGCAGTAGCATAAGTCACACTGTGTGGATAGCTGCTCTGGTGAGCTTTGAATGCGCAGTGTTGTTCAGTGAGGAGGTGAGAGTGGCAGAAGGACTGCCAAAGGGCTCTGAGGAGAGGGCAGAGGATTTCTCACCCTAGTTGAGTGACACTTCCAGCTTCCAGTGAAGTGGTGGAGACAAGTGCTACAGCAGGATTTCCTGATTTCTACTCCCAGTAAAGTGGAAGGAACTGCTTGTTCTTAGTGGACTCAAGGGGCAATCCCCTGAATGTTCTGTGGTGTTTTCAGCTGCCTTCGATAGGAACTGAAGAGAGGCTGTTTGATCGGTTACCCAGGAGAGTTCTTTTCTTTTTGTTGTTCCACGCCCTGTGGTTGAGACAACCTCTGTGAGTACTGTTCTAGGAGACCAGATTTCCAACATTTATCAGGGGATTCGATAGTTTTGGGTGTGTGTGCCCATAGATAAGGCTGGATCACACCTGTTAGTGCCCCTAGTTTCACCCAAGGGAGTGAAGTACTGTTAAACTGTTCACCCAAGTGAGTGAAGTTTATTTTCTGATCACCCCAGTACTTGACAAGTTGAAGTGTGGGATCTCTAGCATTTCAGTGGTGATTGGGGGTTTCAGTGGTGTAACCCTGAAGAATGGCAGAGACTGTCAGTTGGAGCTAAGGGTGGGAGGAATGCCATCTAAGTGCTTACAAGGCAGGGCTGCCTGGTTCATAAAGGGCACCAGTTTTACCTGAGCAGAGGCCAAGTTGCAGGCTAAAATGTGTGACTGGGTTTCATTAATGTGCACCTATGTTCAAAGAAGAGTTCTGAGTGTGTGGTTTAGATTCACTAAATAATACTCATGGGAGGAAAATATTCATGTGCGTGGCCAGGTATCCACTAATGCACCTTTTGGGAAACTGGAAAGGAAATGTTCATGTGCGTGGCCAGGTGTCCACTAATGCATCTGTTAGGAATTTGGGAAGAAGATTGCTCTGTTGTTATTCATGAACTGTATTGCATGCAAGGAGAGTTCATGAATTATACCTGTCCAGCCTGGACTGACCCTTGGGGGTCCACTTCTGCTTTTACTTTCCATCTGTTGAATTAAGCCATACTGCACAATCCCAGTCACTGTTATGGGCATTCCAATTATTGCTTCTGGTTGTATGGATTTACTGGGGCCCCCTCAGCAGTTTAGATCTAGCATATGCCTAGCAGCCTCTACCCAGGACCTGGGTTGTGTCATTTACACAAGGTTCATATTGTTTTGTTTCTGTACCCCACCCCTCTCTTCCTGTTTCCAAATTTTAATGAGGCATAAACAAAGTGCTACACACAGTGCTTTTCACAAGGAACACCAGTTCTACAACACGGGGACACTAGTGGAAGTTAATAGGTGGGAAATTCAGGAGGAACATCAGAAAGTATTACTTCTTGGAGAAGGTGGTGGAGCCATGGAATAGACTGCCACCTAAAGTAGTGGCTGAAAAGTCAGTGTTGAGTTTTAAGTGCATGTGGGACAAGGCTTGGTCACAATCACACAGCATTAGAGAAGGCTAGGCTGGACATCTCGGGGGACAGGTCTCCGGTGTGATAGTAGGTCATGGGAAACCGTGTTTGGGCAGACTAGATGGACCACAGGTACCCTTTTGCCATCATTTTCTATGTTTCTAACACTTAGACTACTGTTATGGTACTCAGTTGGCATTTTAGGTTGCCATTAGCAAGTAACTGGTGTTGGTTTATGCATATTAATAAATTGTATCACATTATTAATGTTCTATTTCATTTTGAATACATATGCATGCTATGATCATATTTTCTCAAGATTTTCTGATGTTAAATGATTGATTAATCATGCCACACTATAGCTTGCACTTTATAGCACCTGCAAATATGTTTATTTTTACATTTTGTTTTATATTTGGCATTGCAAATTTAGTTAACTGCCATTTTTACATGGCTGCATAGCAGAGCTATGCATGATGTCTTGCTATTACAGAGAGAGAGACAGGGAGCTCTAGAAGCACATCACCAGATTCCAAATGAAGCACACAATTTTGGAGTTGAAGCACAATAACTCTGCTACTTCATAGGTAGGTTTCAAGTTCAGTGAGCCGTAGGCCCTTTAGAGAACTTGCCACCCACATTATGGGTGAAACTTGTATTTATCTTCTCCCATGTAATTATCAAGATTGTACTTAAACGCTTTCATATTGGAACTCTCTGTCATTTCTTTAGGTAATTCATTCCAAACGGTGACAACTCTCTGAGTAAAAAATCTACTTCTCTTTACAGTTCTGTTATGCTCCCCTAATAACGTCTGATTGTACGACCTAGTAGAGGTAATACCCTTATTATATCATAAACCTATGATTTCCATCATGTATTTGTCTTTCATAGTTTTGAATATAAGGCAAAGGTCTCCCCTAATTCTTCTGTATTCAGTAGAATATAATTTAAGCACATGAAGCCTTTCATTATAGCCCATATTTTTAGTTAGTTTATTTTTCAGTCATTCATCTCTGGACCTTCTCAACCATTTTTTGTGTTTTTTTACTAACATACTAAAATGCCAGCAGAATAGGCCTAACGGTCTCTCGAGTCTGCTGGATTGGTCAGCCCTCACCCTGGGTGCTGACCTTGCTGCCCCCCTCGCCTTCTCTGGCTTCTCCCTTCCCAGTTCCGGATATTCTTGCTGCATTGGATTTTGCTTCCAGAACCCTTCACCTGTACCTGTCCCAGCCCCTCTTGAACCCCTCCACCGTCTCTGCCTCCACCAGCCCCCTAGGCAGTGCATTCCATGGCTCCACCACCCTCTCAGTGAAGTAGCACCTCCTTCTTTCTCCCTTGAATCTTCCCCCCTCCAGCTTCCACCCATGCCCTCTAGTGGCCCCTCCTCCTTCCTTCGAAGCACCCTGACTGTTCCTCCCCTATTTACCCTCTTCATGTACTTGAAGACCTCTAACATGTCCCCCCGGTCCCTTCTCTCTTCCAATGTGTACATATTTAGCTCTTCGAGCCTCTCCTCATAGGTCCTGTCCCCCAAGCCCCAAATCATTTTGGTTGCCCTCCTCTGGACCCTCTCCAGGAGTTTAATGTCCCTCTTTAAGTGTGGCCTCCAAAACTGCATGCAGTACTCAAGGTGTGGCCTCACCAAGCAGTTATACAGAGGGAGCATCACTTCCCTCCTTCTGGAGGTGATCCCCCTAGCGATGCATCCCATCATCCTGTTGGCCTTGGCTGCTGCCCTCCTACAAGTCTCTGAGTTGTTCATTTTGACATCCACCACCACCCCCAGGTCCCTCTCAGCCATCAAGACTTGTAGCATTTCCCACCCTAGGGTGTACACTTGGCCCAGGTTTCTGGCTCCCAGGTGGAGTACCTTGCATTTCCCTGCATTGAACCTCAGCTTCCACTTTCTAGACCATCTTTCCAGAGACTCCAGGTCCCCCTGTAGGGCCACCCTCCCCTCCTCCCCATCCACCACCGCCCCCAGTTTTGAGTCATCCGCAAAGAGACTCATCTCACTCCTGATTCCTGTCCTTATGTCAGAGACGTAGGTGTTGAACAGGAGGGGCCCAAGGACTGATCCCTGTGGGACCCCACTAATGACCCTCTTTGGGGATGAGACTATCCCGGAGCCAATTGCCTATCCATCTGATCATCTGGTTCCCCACCCCCATTTCTCCCAGCTTATTCAACAGGCCCATGTGAGGAACAGAGTCGAATGCCTTGCTGAAGTCTAGAAAGAGGATGTCCACTGGTCTACCAAGGTCCAAGGCACTCGTCACCCAGTCATAGAACTCCACAAGGTTTGTCTGACACGATTTCCCCGAGATGAATCCATGCTGTCTATTGTCCAGGCACCCTGACTTTTCCAGGTCCTCCCCCAGCCTCTCCTTGACAATGCCCTCCATCACCTTGCCCACCACCGATGTCAGGCTGACAGGCCTGTAGTTCTCTGCCACCTCCCTTGATCCCCCCTTGTGGATAGGCACTATATGCACCACCTTCCAGTCCTGGGGCACCCACCCTGTCCTCAGAGAGATGGTGAAAAGCTCCGCCAGGGGTTTCGCCAGGACATCCGCAAGTTCCTTCAGCACTCTGGGATGTAATTTATCCGGCCCCGGTGCTTTCTCCGTCTTAAGGGAGCTGAGGGCTTCCCTCACTCTCTCTGCTGTGATTTCCACTTCCAGTACCTCTTCTCCCTGCTTAGCCCTTCCCCCTCCTGCCAGTGATGCCTCCCCCTCTCCCCAGACCCGCCGATCGGTAAGGGTCCCCCCTCCTCAGTATCTCTGTCTCCTCCCATGTATGATGCAGCACCCCCATTTTCCTTGGTGAAAACTGAGGTGAAGTACTCATTTAGTACCTCAGCCTGCTCCCCCGGGTCTTGTGCCCATCTCTCCCCTGATTTAATCCTGCTAATCTGCCCCTTCACCCTTCGTTTTTCCCCAATGTATCTAAAGAACCCCTTGTTCCCTCTCCTGATTTCCCTGGCCAGGTTCTGCCTCCTTCCTTGCCTTAGCTGCCCTCACCACCCTAGTGGCCCTTCTAGCCATCAGCTCATACTCCCCTTGATCTCTTTCACTCCTTGAGCACTTGAATTGCCTATAGGCTGCCTTCTTTCCCTGCACCACCTCCTGGACCTCCCTGGTCCACCAGCAGGGTTTTCAGACCCTACCGCATTTTCGTCTTACTCTTGCACAGGCGCTGGTAGCATCTTGCACCCCTCTGCTGATGATTTCCCACCTACTATCAGCGTCCATGCCTGACCCAATCCCATCCAAATGCTCCTTAAGGATCCTTCCCATTTCCTTAAAATCCGTTCCCCTGAAGTCAGTTACCTCCGTCTTTGTGCAGCTTTCTAGCTCTCCTAGGTCCAGGCAGAACCAGACCGTGGCATGGTCACTCCCCACCAATGGGTCCCTTACCTCCAGGCCCCTAATCTGGTCACTGTCTGCCAGGACCACATCCAGTACCCGCGCCTCCCTGGTCGGTTCCCCCACCTGCTGAGTTAGGAACGCGTCTTGAGAGACATCCAACAACCTCTGTTCCCTGGTCACAGAAATGTCATAGTCTCCCAGTCTGTTCCTGGCATGTTTAAGTCCCCCAACACCACCACCGTTCCTCTGCCCAGTCTGCAGTGTCTCCCAACATCTGCCACTAGACTCTCCTCCAGCTCCTCCACCAGGGCAGGGGGTCTATACACCACTCCTATTTTTACTCTCTTGTCCCCCCTTGTTATCAAGGTGACCCAAATCGCTTCCACGGTTCCCTCCACCTCCTCTACTCCCCCTATGCCAATGCAGTTTTTGACTATCATTGCTACCCCTCCTCTCCTTCCCTCCCCCCTGTCCTTCCTGAACATAGTGTAACCCTCCAGGTTTTTATGTTGTGGTTCACAAAACTGTGCACAATATTCCAGATGAAGGCGTACTAAGGCAGTTTATCGTGGCACAATAACTCTGCTATCCCTTCTCTTGATGTTTCCCAAAATACATCCCAGGATTTTCTGGCACTTTCTGGTAGTCTCAATTTTATGTCTATCAAAGTTGAGATCATTAGTTATGAGTACTCCCAAGTCCTTTTCTTCAGTATCAGTTTTTAGTAGGGTATTGTTTATTTTATAAGGATACATTATGTTATTCTTCCCCATGTGCATCACCTTACATTTATCAATGTTAAATTTCATGTTGTTGTTGGTGGTCCATTGTTCAATGTTTTTGAAGTTTTATTGTATATCTTCAGCATCTTTTGATGTTTTAACTAACCCTCTGAGCTTGCAGTCATCTGCATACTTTCCTGTCCACACACTTTTGGTGGTTTTGAGAGTTGAAATCATAATATTAAATAATGTAGGACCCAAAACAGATCCCTGCGGCACGCCACTTGTCACAAGTCCCCAATCGAACATGACTGTTACACGTTGGGTTCTGTTCTCCAACCATGAGTCAATCCGTGTAATTATATTAGTATTTAAGTTAATATGTTTAAGTTATTCTATTAACACTGCATTGGATACCTTATCAAAGGCCTTGGAGTAATCAAGAAAGATGACATCCACCGGTATATTTTGGTCCAGGGCAGTGCTAACTGGCTCGAAGAAGCTATTGAGGGTTGTTAAACATGAACGCCCTACTGTAAAACTGGGTTGAGTAAAATCAGTACTATAAGTAATTTGCATGTGTCTCAATATACATTTCTGCAGGTGTTTCTCCATAATTTTTCCAACGACAGACATGAGACTAATTGGTCTATAATTACTAACGTCTGCCTTATTTCCACTTTTGAAGATAGGTGTCACTACTGCAGTTTTCGATTCCTCTATTGTTATCCCCTCCTTTATTGATATATTGAACATGTGGGTTAGTGGTCCAGCTAATTGGTGGACAAGAGCTTTTAAAAAAGCAGGCGTTATTCCATCAGGTCCCGGAGAACTATTTGTTTTTAAATTATTTATAATATCAATGGTTGCCTTAGTCGTAAACACTGGGCAATTTATTGCCTCTAGTTGAATTTCTTTATGTGAGGTGTTTTTTGAATCAAAAACACTGAGAAAATATTTATTTAAACTTTTTCCTATTCGTATTTCATCTGATATTATCCTCTCATTAGTTTCAATAGGCCCTATTTTAGTTTGTTTCCCTTTTAATGATGCCACATAACTAAACATAGAAACATAGAATCTGATGGCAGATAAGGACTGCTTGGCCCACCTAGTCTGCCCATTTCTCTACCTAATGGATAAGCTGCAGATCCTAGTTAACCAACAGCGTACTTTCTCCTACCCCCCCACTAGAATTGCCTTCTGTCTGTCCCATGCATTCTTGAATTCCCCCACTGTTTTTGACTCTACGACCCCCTCAGGAAGGCTATATAATGTTTTTCTTATTGTCTTTAACTTCAGTTACAAGAATCAATTCTATATCTCTTTTTGCTTTTCTTATGCGTGTTTTAATTGATTCAGCTGTTAGTTTAAATTTCTGCCAATTTCCAGATGTTTTTTTTTTTGTATGCCTTATAAATGTTTGTTTTTTTTTTCTAATGTGGCTATTGTAAGAGTTCACTAAGTAGGGGCCCTATAAGCATTAAGATAATTTATTTGAGTTGGTACCCAGGTCTTTATACAATGGGCTAGATATTCAGACTGCACCAGGCAGAGAGGCGCAAACCTGTGAGCAGCGCAACTGGGTTGAGCCAGGGCAGAGTCCAGGCAATATTCAACGGTGCTGCGCCATGGCTAAGCACCATTGAATATGGCACTGAGGGTGCACACACTGCACATAGTGCAGTGGCACTGTGCCAGTGCATGTGGCAGCAGAGGAGCAGGGGGCTGCGCCAGCACAAGTGCAGTTGCGCTAGGTGCAGCAAGTACGATATGCAGCTGTGGGCATGCAAATTAGGCCATAATGCATGCAAGGCACAAATGGGGCCATTTGCATGTCATTATGGCCCCATTTGCATGTGGTGCGTCGATCCTTGGCCACTTGCGCCTGGCACCATGGCAGACTTCAGTCGTCAGGGACCACTGCCCCCATGGCGGGCTCCATACCAGAATGCCTGTTCATAGGCATATGTCCATAGACACCCTGGTGGTCCAGTGGACCCTACCCCTTTGCCCAATCATGGGCATGAATTAAGTTAGTCCCTGGTGGTCCAGTGGACCCTACCCATTTGCTCGATCATGAGCATGAATTAAATTAATCCCTGGTGGTCCAGTGGATCAATCTCCTTTGCCCGCTCGTGGGCATGTAATGAAATGATCCCTGGTGGTCCAGTGGACTGATCTCCCTCACCCGCTAGCAGGCATGTAATCAAATGATCCCTGGTGGTCCAGTGGACCAATCGCCCTCACCTGCTTGCGGGCATGTAATAAAATGATCCCTGGTGGTCCAGAGGACCAATCGACCTTGGCCACTCATGGGCGTTTGACAAACACCTTGGTTGTCCAGAGGTACCCCCCCCGTCCCCACCTGCCCACTTAGTCCCTAACCATCCTGCACCCCCCCGGTCAGCGGTGGGTGGTAGCTCCCCACCTGCAAGCTGCCCGGCCACCCGCCAGCTGACAGCATACAGTAGGGCTGTATGCCTATTGGTCCACTGCGTGGGACAATGGGTGTGCAGACCATACTGTACTACACAGTCCCGATTTGTGAATGAGTGTTCATTCACAATTCGAGACTAATAATAAACAATATGGTCTGCATGCCATGGCCCACGAGGGCCAATAGGCTGGCAACCCAACTGTACGCTATCAGTCGACAAATGGCCAGGTAACTAGCAGGCGAGGAGCTGCCACCACCGCTAACCGAAGGTGCAAGAGTAACGAGGAACTAAGTGGCGGGTGGGATGAAAGTACCACTGGACCTCCAGGGTGTTTGTCAAACACCCTAGCGAGTGAGGCGATCAATCCCACTGGACCACCAGGAATCATTCCCAATACATGCTTATGTTGAGCAAGGAGATCAGTCCACTGGACCACCGAGACTCGACCCTGACCATGCCACGAAGTGGAGCAAAAGAAGACCAATCACTCGACCCTGAAGATCATTGATACATGCCTACAATCGGGCAAAGGGTAGGTCACTGAACCAGATTAACAAGTCATGCCTGTGATCAGAGCGAAGAGAGCACGCGCCCCTGGGCAGGGGCCGTGGACTGTGTCCCGGGTGGTCGGGTGGCCACCCACAGCGAAGCGGCTGCCATGTTGCACCCAGCAATATGGCAGCTCACCTGTGGGTGTCCCCGACTTGTTCCAGGTTTTGACTGGCTCAACATTGCGCCCCCCTGTGCAGTGCAAGGTGGGTTTGTATCTGCATATGTGCCGCACATCCCAGGCTGAATATCGGGATGTGCCACATATGCATGGGCACGCCCCCCCCACACTTGCGCCGCATACATTACTGGTGCGCCCCAGCACATTGGGGGTTGCACAATGCAACCAGCCTCTTTGACTATCATGCCGGGGTGCATTGGTGGGTTGCGAATGCACAACCTCTTTAAATATCCCATCCAATGTGTCAAGTGTTTGTTAATAATGTCCCAAGTGTCTTTTAAATGTTTTTCTTTTAATTCTGTCTCCCAATTCCAGTTATTTAGGTAGGTTCTTATACTGGTGTAGTCTGCCTTATGGTAATCAAGTACTATGGTCTTACCTTTAGTAATATTGTGAGTAATCATGTATTCATAATATAGAGGATAATGTATGGGCATCAGTGGTCAACCACACTAAGCTAGTGCCGAGTGGTTACCTTGGCAACTTTAGTTAACCTCAAGAGGGCAGATCGAGAGGTCAAACTAAAGCTGCCAGTACCACAATTTCTTATAGTGTGGTTGACCACCGATGCCCATACATTGTCTTTTATAGTGTATGGCATCGGTATTTTGTCACATTTTCGAGCATAAGCAGGACTCTGCTTAAAAAAAACACTTACCTTAGCAGCATCACAACCATATATTCGATTTCGTTTGCAAATAAAACATTTTTTATTTAGGATGAAAACGTTGACAGTTTACTCGTGAACTGTATATCAACGGAAGAAAAACACACACGCTCATTCAAACTAAAGGCTATGGAGGTGGAATCAGTTCTGTTATTTTTGCGATGAGATTCACCTTCGTCTGCGAGGTATGAGCCTAGCATCATAATATCTGACTGTTTTCTTTGCAGTTTTTTTGTTTTGCTGCTCAGTTATGAATGCTGTGCGATCATTATCCAGACTTTTAGAGAATACAGCGGCTGCCATTATTTGGTTTGTGTTACGGCATTTTCGGCTTTACGACTGTTTGACTTTTATTTTGAGTGATTTTGACAGCTCGCAGGATGCCGTGCTGCCTTGGGAATGTCAATGCCTGTGAATTCCAATTTGTTATGCCATCAATGTGACGTTACATCGATGGGTTAACAACACAGCGATGTCACATCGATGGTATAACAACACTAGTAAAAGATAGATTTCTGATATTAACAGTGTTCTACCATACATTATAGACAATGCTATGGTCACTATCGGCCAAGGGAGGGAATATTTTTATGTTTTTAATTAGGGTGAGATTATTAGAGAAGACCAGGTCAAGTATATTTTCACCTCTAGTTGGTTCATTAATTAATTGTTCCATATTATGTAATGCCATGATGTCTATTCATTAGTTTTCCACAAAACTAGCACCTATGTTGTCCTTCCATTGTGTTTTGGGGAGGTTGAAGTCACCCGTGGTTGTTTGTTCACCAGTTATATTTCCATCATAAATTTCAGTCAACAGTGTACAGTTTTCTGACATTTCAAGACTGGGGGGGGGGTGATGCATTAGACCAATATTCAGAATCCTGTTTGTAATTTTTAGTTGTGTCCATATAGTCTCATTACTGGGTACATTAGTATCCTTAAGTTCGATGAGTGTAATATTATCTCTTATATACAAGGAAACTCCACCACCAATCTTGTCTGTACGATTTTTGTATATGTTTTGATATCCAGGTATGTTGGTATTCCAGTCATCATTTGAGAACCGTGTCTCAGTGACTCCACAGATATCTATGTCTTGCACCACTAATAGTTGATGTAATTCGTCGATTTTATTTTTTAAACTTCTGGCATTAATCAGAAAAATTGTAATTACCTCCTTTTGTATATTGTTTGTACTAAATCTGTTTGTCTTATGGCTCTCATTTGATGGTTTGATAACTTTATTGGGACTTGCAGTTATGTGTGAGTTTGACAGATAATCTCCCTCCCCCCTCTGTAATAGTTTAAATGTCTGCCTATACCAGCTATGATGTGGTCTCCTAGTTTTACATTTCCCTTTCTGCTGAGGTGTTATCCGTCCTCACAGTGTAGGTCAAATCTATCTTCAAATTCTTCCCAATGGTATATACAATCAATTTCCTGTTGACGACATCAAGCGCTTAACTAGTTGTTCACTATCTTGAGTTTTTTTACCTGATCTGGTGTTGCTCTTGGGATGGGCAATATTTCTGATAGTACAGGTGTACAGCCTTTTTGTGTTTGCTTGCACGCATGAGCAAGAAACATAGTGCCACCATACGAGTTTTCGTAGGTGTGCCTCCCACTTCCAGTGCCCTCCTCCCTTTTGCAGGTGCGGCTGCACCGCGCTAATGAGTGTCCAAGCTGTCTATGACAGCAGTTCAGATGCAGTGACATACAGTTGAAAGTAAACAACTGCTACAATCAGTGGTGGTAACGAGTAGACAATTTGTATACTGCCGCCAGCAGCAGGATGCAAATTGCCTACATGTCAGCACTACATCTCAACTGCTCTCATAGACAGTTCATTTGTACACTCTCTCCTCTCTCTCTCTCTCTCTCTCTCTCTCTCTCTCACTCACTCTCTCCCTCAGGCAGCATTCTCTAGTTTTGTGTGTGTGTAAGTCTGACATTGCTATGACAAAAGTAAAACATCTTCCTAAAACAGCACTGCCTGTGACGTTTAACCCCAAGATGTGTACCTGGCAAGTACTGCTCCATGCGGCTCCATCCTTGGCATAACCATCTTGAGGTACACTCGCATTCGTCTGCCCATTCACGGAACATAGACCTTTACATTTAAAAAAAATATTTATACTAAACTGGAAAAACGTCTCTTCCTTCTTCCACTGGGCACCAAGATTATGACCTCGTGTCAGTGTGTGCACTTTGGAGTTGTGCTGTATGACAGATTTAAAATAAAACAAGAAAATACCAAATACTCGGATACTATTTCTTTGCCTTGACCTGTCTATCACATACGCATGCTGTGGCTCCCATAATCCAGGGTCTGTTCTCCAGTGTCATCCACTGAGCCTGTATCTCAACAAAGTCAGAGAGAGTTGAGGGCTTGTTAAAAAGACCAAAAAAGCTAACTATTCTTGCCGGTGTCTAGTCTCCATGGTGACCCTCTTCCTGAATACCATAGACAGCATGATGCCAATATCAGATGTCCCTTGCAGATCCCTGAAGCAAACTAACCCGCCTCCATCCCAGGGTGAATCTCAATTGTGATAGATGTGAATGAGGGATTGTTTAAAAAAAATTAAAAATAATAATACAACTAAGCTGGTGAGCAGGCAGGAACTGGGAACTGCAGCTGATACTCACCATCATCGCCCAACAAGTGCAACGGATGAACCTCCCATAATGGAAAATGTCTGTAGCCTTCAGTGTGTCAGTGTCTAAACTCTGGATGTTACAAAAAAAAAGACATCTCCAGTACCTAGAGAACTAAGTCTGTCTCTGTGGACTACATGCTCTCATGTCTCCTCTCTCACACTGAGACACTGGCACAGACGCTGTCCATTACAAGAGGTTTATCTGATGCACGTACATTTTCTCCACCACTAGTTGAAAGGGAGTGTATTTGGGTGATCACTCAGCATGCACTGCAGTTACCAGTTACTACCAGCTTAGTTAGTTTTTTTTTTGTTTTTTTTTAAACAATCCCTCAGTCACATCTGTCGCAGTTGAGATTCACCCTGGAATGGAGGCAGGATACTTTGCTTCAGGGATCTGCTATTTTTGGTCTTTTTTTATTTTAACAAGCTCTCAACTCTCTCTGACTTTGTTTAGATACAGGCTCACTGGGATGCAGGTTAGTCTGATTCAGGGATCACACATCACACTGGAGAATGGTCCCTGGCTTATTGGAGCCACAGCATGTGTATGTGATAGGCACTAGGCAGCTCAATGAGAAGAGATAGTACCGAGATGTGTACTAAATAAAATAAATATTTTTAATTTACAATAAATGACACATAATAGTTGTTAGCCTCTTGCAGGAATCACTTTTCGTTACACTGCAGTGAGACTAATTTAATTGACTTATTTAGCATGGAGGAGCATTTTTCCCTAACCATTTGACAGCACTGTAACAGTAAAATACTGAGTGCTTGGCACAACTACAGTAGGAGGTGCTGAACTCAAACAGGCACGTCATGGCCAAACCAGCACACTCACTTCTTCTGTTTGAATACTGGAAAGGTTTGTAAAGTGGCTCCAGTAATGGCCATATTGTGAAAATCACTGAAGTTATTAATATTAAAGTAATAATAACAAGCAACATATCTTTTCAGACTAACATTCAAACCAGAAATACAAGTAATAATGACAGGACATGGCTTGTGGGATAAAATTACTTTTTTATTTCCTGTCTTCTTTAAGCACCGATCATTAAGTTCTGTGCACAGACCACTATTATGTGCAAACCAAAGGCTGAGAATGGCAGAGGGGAGACTGTCATGACCAGCAAAATAAGAGAAATCTTGTTTGTTCTAATGCCTGTAACCTATTTGGCCAGTGGCTGTGGAGACTGAAGGAAGAAGCTACTGCTCTGCATTTCCTTGACGAGCTTTGATCTTTGTTAAGAAAGGGGCAGGGAGGGGGCACAACACAATCTGGAATTCATTAATTAACACCTAATAGCTGCAGGCGGGGGAGTTTTTTGGGCGGGATACCAGTCTCTCTTTGCATCTGCATGAACAGATCACAGTTTTAATCACAGAAATATAGTATTTCTGTGTTTACAGTTTCACATGTAATCCATGCAGATGAAGAGTGAGGGACAGAGTGATCAGTGTAGATCAGTTGCAGAGTCCCAAGCCAGTACATGGCAGTGGTGGGATTAGAACCTGTGTTCTGATGTCCCTCTCTTGTCATTTAACTATTTATTTAACCAATCAGTGCTTCAGCTTGGCATTTCCACATATAAGAACAGGTACAAGCAGTGATCATTTTATGTTGATTGTGCGCATGCGCAAGAAACATGTTGCGGGAGTTTCTCCACAAGCCAGTTGTGGAGGCACGGCACTGTTGTAGCCAATGCCCCACAGCTGGTAAAGGCTTGTCCACTTCCTCAATGCCATGGCATGCTGCTGCTGACACTAGTTCAGCCAGCGTGCCACCAACTTATAAAAAATTAGCCGCTGCAATCAGGGGCCGCCTCATCATTTCAGCGTCAGCCATTCGCTGCAATAAGGGAGCAACCCCAATATTGTTTGTGAACATGGTGGTGGCTTGCCACCGTGTTCACAAACAATATTCACCTCCCCTGCCGAGACGTGCCCAATCCTCCTCGGCAGTATGTGCCCCCCGACGGTGTTTATTTGCCAATGGGTCCCCAATCCCCATCGGCTGCAGTGCCCCAATAGTTATGTTGCCGACAGGGGAGCCCACTCCCCATCGGCATTATGTACCCCCCTGCTTTTGTTGTGTGCTGACTGGGGTGCCCAATCCCTGTCGGCATAATGTAATAACCCCCCTTTTGTTGTGTACCAATGGGGGTGCCCAATCCCCTGTCAGCTACAGCTGCCTCTCCCCAAAAAGAAACACTCCATTGGCACGCTGGGAGCCCACCCCAGCATGCCACATGCCCCTGCAAAATAAAAAAATGGTCCTGTGATGTCTTTTTTTTATATAACCTGTAAAGAGGAAATGGTCCTCTCGGCGGTCTCCCTGTCCTCCTCCACAGCCCCGCGCCCACCCACCCTGCCTCCCCACCCCTCTTCATACTTACCTCCAGAGTCTGGCACGATGATTTCGGTGAACCCGGGAACATGTCTGCACTCTTCAAAGCTGACCGCGAACTGAGGAAATGCTGGTAAGCTGTATAATGGAATAAATAGGGTTTTCAACTTTGATGCATATCTCAGGCATTTGTTTGAATTTTGGCACCAAATTTTCAACATGGAGTTTTGAGGACCCCTCCTCATGAATTCTATCACTGTCATGGCATTAATTGGCCCCAAAAGGTGATTTCACTGTCACTGTGCAGAATCACCTTTCGGTGGAGAAAGACACATCAGTACCTGGCAATACCATGCCCCCCAGCACAGCGTGCTCCAGCAGCAACAGTGCGGTGGCACAACACACCATGGTGCGCCACACCGCCAAAAGAATTTGCAGCCCCAGCCCTCCCAGCAGCATGGTGTGCCACCCTGCTGGTCCCACAGAACACTGGTTGGGCACAGATATGGGCGAAGCGATTTACCTGGCCATGGTATGGCACCCCTCCGGACATGTGCCTGCAGTGCCTGAAGCTTCTCTGGGTCACTCCTGCAGGTCCCCATAGCGGCGTTGGCATTGCTCGCTGATGCGCTGTACACCTGTGGCCTTCTCAGCCCATCAGCAACCTCCTGCCACACCTCCGTCCGTGGCCTATTCAGGGCACCAGCCAAACAGGCTGCCTGTATGTGGTGCCACTAGGGCCTAAGGTTGACCAGTTGAACTGCATCCAGTTAGGTGTCCTGGCCCTGCTGCAATGCGGCATGGCTGTATCAGATCAGGAATCCAAAATGGTGCCCAGTAGCGGATGAGCCACATGTGCTCGGGATGCATGCCTCGCATGGAGATGCGCTGCCATCACAAATTGAGCAGTCACGGATATGCACAATATGGGCAATGCCACACTGGAACATGCTGCAAGGCTCCCTGAGGGGCAAAGGGCAACTGTGGGGTCAAGGGTCGGCACGCACACCGTGCGCAACTGCGCTACTGGTCCTGCCATACATGGTGCGCAATAAGGGTGTGTGGTCACCACGGTGTTGCCCGTGTGCTGTGGGACCCATAGTGCAGGAGTGCCATTAGCCTCATGGTGCCAGAGTGCCAGCGGCCCTATGGCACCCAAGCGTCATAGGCCATGCAATGCACAAGTGTCACATGTCCAATAGCGGCCGAGCGCTGTAACGCATATTGCGCAGTGTGCATAAGCTGTGCCGGAGGCATAGGCACCGGCAGTGCATGCAAGCGTACTGCCAGGTCTACTGCGCACATCACATAGTTGCACCACGATATAAGCATGCACAAGTCCATTGTGCCATGCACAATAATGCGATATTCAGCCGGCATATGCAGATTAGCTAATCATCCTATCCACAGTGCGTTGGAGGCATTTGCATCTCATTACAGTTGCGCATCCCCTCATTTGCATGTGATGCGCAATAAAGGCACCGCGGGACTGCACAAGACATGGACCAGTATTGCATCCTTCAGAGGTAAGATGCGACACTGTGGGGGGTGACAGGACAGTGGATTGGGAGAGTGGTGTGATTGGTAGCTGTCAATGACCACATGTCCATTCCCACAGGACAAAGCATGTCGGAACCTGATGAAGATGAGGAGTGTGGGCCTGCATGGAAGCATAGGCCCAACTTCACGAGGGAAGAGACAGATGCCCTTTTCGAGGCGTACCTCGACTAGGAGCCTCTACTGAGTGGCTCGACAGGCACTCCACAGGCCAGGTCCACAGCATGGGAGGGTGTGGCCAGAGCTGTGAATCAGCAGGGCATCCATCAAAGGTCTGTGCAGGAGTGCAAGAAGAAGGTCGGCACAGACCAGAGATGGATTAAGGAGAAGGTGGCCGCCATCCGGGCTGCCCGTGCTGCCATGGGCGGTGGTCAGCTCAACTTGCCACAGCTGATGCTGCAGGAGGAGTTGGTGGTGACTACCATGTGGCATCACACCATCGAGAGGGTGCCTGGCAGTGGCTTCCAGACAGTAGGCAGCCCATCACTGCATGGTAGGTATGGCGGCACTTGGCCAGGGGGGCAGGGGGTCGGGGTGTGTGCCAGCGGCATTAATGTGATTGTATTCCCTTACAGCTCCGGAGCACCTGCAAGCAGTGGCAGGGTTGGGGGTTTCCATCTTGGGGGCAGTCCTGGACTTGGAGGACCATCCTTCCGCCTCCACCGGCGTCCAGGGGCCAGATTGCTTGCAGCCTAACACCGCTGTCTGTCCAGGTGCCTGTGGTGTGGTTGCAAATGAGGCCTTGGCTGTGTTTCAGCATGATGCCTGCCATGGCATACAGTATGCCAAGACACAGATTGGGGTGGGGTCCAGAACCGATGATGAAGAGACCATCATCCTGGATAGCGGTGTTGCCGTTGAGGGGGTGGCACCCATACCACTCACCCACCATGGCAGTGCAGATGGTGGACAGCAGCCAGAGGAGCAGCAGTGGCAGTTGGATGGGGTCGAAGGAAGCAGGGTGCAGCACCTGCCAATGGTGCACTGCTGAACGAGCAGCCCCAAGAGGGCCCGGCTGTGCAGTGCCCACCTGCATGGGGGCTGGGCTGCGGGGTCAAACTCCACCTGTGGGTCGGTGCATTGCCCATGCGACCCAGGCGCCGACCCCTTGGACAAGCACACCATCTGCTACGGACCTCCATGGAGCAACAGACACTGGTTGAGCCAGGGGTGCGTGCACTCTGCGCAGAGCTGTGTCAGGCTGCAGAGTGGCATGACAGGGACTGAACAGCTCCTGGGTGAGAACACATGAATGTGGGAGGACACGACCGCAGCAATGGATCTGCTTACCACTGTGGTCATGGCCGGCCTAGCACCACTGTCCACCTTGGTGCATGGCCGTCCACCACAGACCCCGCAGAGTGCATTCTCCACCGCTTGGTCATGGTGTTGTGCGACCCCCTCTGTGTTGACACCGGGATCTGCAGTCGGCATCCCGGGCACGCCTGGAGTGGGCATGTTTGGGAGCCTGCAGACCCCTGTGAGGACCCAGTCGCATTCCCACAGTAACACCCTTGGGGGACCATAACAGACAGCCCCTGTGGCCATCACACAGCCTGTGTCTGCTGGGCGGTCTCAGCGGGGCCATCCACGTGTCCGTGGCAGCCATGTGACCGCACGGTGGTCCTGAACCACCCACCTCCCTGTCTGCTGCTACCCTGTGTGCACATCGCTGTAGTGTGTGCATTCCAGGGATGTGGCCTCTGTGGTTGATGCTGCACACAGGCCATGTGCACACCTGCCTGGCTGCACTGTGGCATGTGCATGATGATGCCAGCACAGTGCCAACTTCTACTGTGCACCAGTGCACAGCGTCTGATACACGCCTGGTGCCTGCCTCTGGGCATGAGCATGCTGGTGCCTGTGTGCATGTGTGTGTGGGTGTGTGTGGGGGGTGTGTGTGGGTGGGGGGTGCAATGCTGTGCTGTGTGCTTTCATGGGGTCCAGTCCCATGCCCCTCAACACTCCCCTCCAGCCGTTCCTGTCACAGAGCCCTCCCATACATGTCTGTATGCAGTGCCATAGTCCCTGGGACGTGCATGTGGACGTGTTCACCGACCTGCATGCAACGTAGTGCTCCTCTGCAATTGTGTCCCAGTGCCGCTGGCCCCCATCCTGTACAGTCAGGGTTCCCTTCACCTGGGGGGTGCTGCCCACCACCACCTGGCCCAGCGTCCATGTCGTCCCCACTGCTGTTCCCTCCTCGACCTCGACAGCTATCCCATGGTCGGTGGCCATGTTGCGTAGTATACAGCAGGCCAGGAATAGGCCACAGGCCTTTGAGGGGCTGTACTGTAGGGCACCACCAGAACTGTGCAGGCAATGGAACCATGCCTTCAGCAGCCCAAACACATGCTCGATGATGTTCCGTGTGCTGGCATGTGCCTCATTGTAGTGCTCCTGTGCTGGGGTCAACCGGCACCGGTATGGTGTGAGCAGCCAGGGCTGGAGTGGGTAGCCACTGTCACCCGTGTATAGAAAGTGTGGTTAGCATGCTGGACTGTGTTGCTGCACCCCAAAGCCTTCCGGACACACCCTGTGGTGCCCTGCCCTAGCATCCCCACACCGTGCCCTGTTGAACCGGGCTACCTGGTTCCACCTCATACTCACCTATTGGTGGCCGGTGGGGATATCCTCACTCTTAAACCTGTGGCACAGTGCCGACCAGTGCCAGATGAAGGCATTGTGTGCTCCACCAGGGTGTGTGGCACAGACATTGATTATGCACCCCCGGCATCGCACACCAGCTGGCAGTTGACCCTGTGGTAGCCCTTTCTGTTGATGTATGCTATGCCCTCTGGGCCAGGTGGTGTGTGGATGCCAACATGGGTGCAGTCGATGGCCCCTAGCATGTCAGGCATACATGCCACCCTGTAGAACTCCTGCATGTTCGCTATATGCTCTGCCTGTGTGCTGGGGAAATGGATGTATTCCGCAGCATGTGGCAGCAGTGCATTGAGGAATTGTGTGAGGAGCCATGACGTGGCCAACTGGGTTATGCCTGTGGTGTCCCCTGTTGGTCTCTGGAAGGTACCTGTGGCGAGCAGGCACATGACAGCCGTGACTTTCGTCTTCACCAACAGAGCATGGCTTCGTCTTGTGGGTGCCTGCATCTCCTCGCTGCACAGCTCACAGAGCTGCCTCAGAATTGCCCAGTTCAGGGGGTACCAGCCCACAATCTCTGTATCACTGTACTGTTCGAAGGGGGTGTGGGCACGGTACCATCTGTTCCAGGCGTACCGCCAATGGACCCTTCCACGGCCATGCTGCTCTGCCTCCTGCCTCCTCACACCCCTCATTACCACCTCCATCTGGAAGATGGCACTGGCCATGGCCTCCGGATATCCTGCCCCAGGCGCTATCCCCCAGGCACCTCCAGCTGTGTGCTGCTGAATGTGCTCTTCTGCTGTGTGCACGCCTGCATTTGAGGTTCCCAGATGGCAGCCTGTGGGCTGTAGCCTCCGTCTCCCACCTGTCTGGGCACCTGTGCTTCCCCCTCTGTGCCAGGTGTCGCAGGCACACGCTCTGGCAGTAGCCTCTGCACCTGTCTCACACACACATATGCTCACACGCACACGCAGGCACAGTCACTGTCACACACCCACTCTCTCACTCTGTTCCACTCCCTGACTGCCTCTGTCTCTGTCTTGCACCCCTCCTGCAGTCCAGCCTGCCCACTCTATCTCCCTCTGTACTGCTCTCCTGTGGTGCAAGCCTCCTTCCCCTGCTTGCTCCTTCTTTTTATAGGCTCAAGTTTGCTCTGCACAATTCCAATTTGCTCCACGCTTGTGCTGTTTGTCTGCTGTTGAATATTGCACTATGCTGCATATTCATGGCTACGCACCCTGCACTTGCACATGCATGCATTACCATTGTGCATTGGCACATGGCGGATTGTGCTGTGCAGTTGCTGCTGCTGATTATTGCTCTCCAGCGCATTATCACAGTTGCGCTGGCTCAACTGCTTTGAATATCCCACCCATAGTCTCTATTAGTGTGGGAGTGAGTAATTCAAACATATGGAACTGGGTACATTCTAGTTACAGCTTCCCTTCTGTGGTAGTTAGGTATATTGCCATTTTCTGATATTAGTTTTGACAAAAAGGTTGCTGTAGCAGATTAACTCACTTGTGGATTATCAGTATGTGTTGGATGAGGAAATATCCAAAAGACAGTAAAATTACCTGGGGGTCAATTTTAATTAGGCTTGTTTGGCAGTGGGAAAATCCAAACCTAACTTCTACCCTTATGACCCTCCAAACTCGCTCACACTGCTGGCTGCAGGTCATCCTTTGTAGTGGGAAGTGACCTGGAGAAGGTTCTCGCAGGGCACATAGTTCTTGCTACAATTTTGAAACACTGATATTTAAAAGTCTGCTGCTACTATAAACCCAGTAGGATTCTCAGTTATAAACTCTGCTCAAAGTGGGCTACATAATCCCCAGTGTAAAATATTTGAGTAGGAAGCCAAATATGTTACGAAGACCCTTCTCTTCAGGCTGACCACATCATGCCCCAATTCCTGTTTACAATTTAACAGGGCTCAAATGCGGTTTTTGAAATAATAGGCAATAAGCACAAAATATTTCATTAAGAAAGGCTCAAGAGCTTTTGTTTGTTTAGATCTCCTGTAACTGGTATCAGCTTACCTTGTCTGTAATATTATTCACCTAAATTACTAGTGCTCGCTGCACCTGCTAAACATGTAAAACACGTGCATTGGATGAGCACGTCTTCGTGCATGTCACAACAGAAGCACCAAGGGAGGCTGACAGTGAAAAATGCTGACCTCCTCCACAGTGATGGCACAATACCGACGTCAGTATTGTGCCGCCCATGCAGCGAGTGTTTTCTGTGGGGTCTGTGCCCACCCCTCATGCAGGGGCTGTGCCTCCGCACCCCAGACTTTAGGATTCTCAACTCCAGGTCAGAGTTGGTCCGGGGGCAGAACACTGGCGGAAAGTGAAGCACCAAAAGACCATTACAGCGAATGTCGCCATAAAGGTCTTGTTTTGTGTTTCTGCGTCAGGTGTTGACCTGAAGGGAGCACTGTGTTACCACACTCGCTCTGCTCACTGAGGGCTAACAAGTTATAGAGCCCTCATGACCCAGAAGTGATTACCGGCGGTCTTGAAATAAGCGCTATCTACTGCTTTAAAATGCAAGTCTTTAGGACTTTCTAGGGCCTGGTAATGCCCCAAGTCCTAAACATACAGTTAAAAGTAAAATGTACAGTATCCATCGAGTGGTAGTTCACAGCAAAGCTGTCAAAAACTACTACTCCTCTTCCTCGTTCCTGTTAAAACAGGAACAGGGCTCAGGTAATAAGTTCCCCACATTAAAAAAAAAAAAATAGGCACTCTGTTTAAATATAAAAGAAACAATCAAGTTTCATCAACTGTAACAGCAGCAGGTAGTGCAAACACTGCGAGTACAATGAAAAGCACTCCACTGTCTCCTATAATTACCAATGCATTAAAATACACATTACTCGTTAGGTAGCCAGCCTGGTGGCACTGAGGGTTGAGGTGCTGGATGCCACACTGGCACCATGCCAGCAACCCAGGTTCAGGAATGGACTCGAGTCGGGGAAGGGAAAAGAGAAATGAACATGCAATGGACTGCTCTCCTCTCCTGGGGAGGGTGAGTTGTGACTTCTGCTGTTCTGGCGGCTCCCAGTGGAGACTGGGAACATCGCAGCTAGTGGGATCATGTCAAGGGGTATGGAGGTGATAGCGGACATCCTGCGGGCGGCTGCGGGTGCATGTCCATGGTGTGCCAGACATCATTGCATGTCCACACTTCCAGTACTGAAGAAAAAGAGGAAACACCCTGGCACCTGGGAAGGCAAAGGCAGGTCCTGCGGACCAGCCCCCACGCTCAGTGCCAGTCCAATCCCAGATGACCTCTGGTTCTCCTTCTCACTCCAGCTGAACTCTAGAATGTAGATAGAGTGCCGGTTAAGAGTCGGCGGTCCTACCTCTGTGGGGTTCAGAGCCAGGGAGATGACTAGTCAGGGGTGAAATAAGGGGACACCCTGGGAACAGAGGTTCCATCTGGGGGTATCAGGCAAGTGGGAGAAGGCTGACATCCCCATGTCTTGTTGCAGACAGAGTCATAAGGGGCCAGTGAAGAAGCATAAAGACAGTTCACAAAAAAAAGCTTTAGTTAGGAATTGTTCAAATGACACACACTGGACCACCCCATTCCCAGACGAGTGTGGGAGACAATAGTCCAAGTCAAGGGGGTGGAAAACTTGGTTGAAAAGAACCTGTTATGTATTTCAGAAATGTTGTTAAAAACTTCAGCTTGGGGCCCATATGAAAAGATAAAAGGTTATACATACCAATGAAAGATAAGGGGAGATGTACAGAACTAATTTTACTGTAGTTCACACGAATAAGGAAGTTGCATGAGGTTTGTCATGCCCTGTGTTGTCATTTACATACACCACCACACACTACTCATATTTCACTGCAGTTTTCCACAAAGACAGAAGTGCTGGGAGTGTGTATTTCAAAATACCCCCATTCCCTGTGAGTGAATGAAGGAATCTTAGCTGAACTCAAAGTTGCTATCAAGTGGAGCTCCATGCAAGAGCAAAGCTGGGGAGCTGAGTTTCATAAAGAGAGTGAAGAAGTCTCCATAACAACCATCGGCACTATCTAGTTTCACCGGGTGTAGGGAAGAAGATGGAGTCTGAAGAGTTAGGGATTGAGGAAGATTGTCGGGTGTTCGGCTATGTAGCTACCAGGAACTGGCCAACCCAGTTATATATATTTTTTTTATTCTTTGGTAACTGGGTAAGGTATATCTCATGTGAAAACTCTGGGGTTAGTGGTGATACAGCACAGGTAAGGCACAGTCTGTACTGTAAAGTGCTGAGGAAATGGGATGCGGTGCAGCAATCTCAACTCAGATTGGTGTGTCCATGCTCTCTTTGGCATATGTAGCCTTTTAATATTGTGTCTCTCTGGTCTTTAAAAAGCAATCTGTACACCCTTCCCACCCACCCACCCATTTGTAGCCAGGTGCTTTAATCAGGGACATAAACAGTTCCATCAATTGCTGCTTCTATTGCTTATACTGCTGTTTCAGTGAAGACTTTGAGCACATTGAGGAAATGCTCACTTTACATGGATGTAGCAGCAGCCCATGTGGTACTGTCGGTGTGGAAGTACTGCTGTGACCAATGATGTCTGACTGGAGATCAACTACAATGGTGCACCTGGGGTGCTACATACAGAACTGGGTTAGGAAAATCCTGAAACCTGGTTGCCTGACAGCAACTGGGCCCTCTAAAATCAAAGAAAAGAGCTGTCTCTGTTCTTGCAGAACTATTATTTTGCATATAAAAAATTATTTTTAAAATGTTTTAATGTAACCCCCCCAAATCAGGGGCTTACCTTAAGTATCTCCCTGGGCTCCTGTAATGCCCACTGTCAGGCAGATGTCCTGCAGAGATGGTAAAACCATAATGGCTGGTGTCCTCCTATTGATCTGCGTGAGAGTGCCATGATGTGTCTCCGCACCTGTCTCTTTAAGTGCCACAGTCAGCGTAAATGCTGTAAATGGCCTGGGCTGGATCCAAGTGCTTCAGAGCTCACGACCAGCCAGGCATCACTCAATTGCACCACACTGCTGTTGCTAATAGAGCAAAGGAAGCTCTTTATAGTACTGCAGTTATTTACTTCTAATTCATAGTTGTTTTAAGATACAGATTGTTGTTTAGCCTGCCTTTATTGTGGTGTAACCCCCTGCAAATGGGGTTCCCAAAGACTTCAGGAGCTTGCTTGAATGCTCCAAGCCTGAATGGTGTTTGGCATTTAAGCCATTTATCAGTGAGTGTTTTAGAACCTCTGGTACTGTCTCTTTAAGAGCTGTCTGCTTGCAGACATAATTAGTTGTATGGGGACTGTGTGTTTCTTTGATTGAGTACCACTCAAGCTGCTGCAATTCACTTCATTTTGCAGTCACTAGGGTGCAAAGGGAACCTATCTGAAAGATGTAACTGTTTGCCAGAAATTATTTAGAGTAATAATGAAATTACAGTTTGTCTAACCTGCTTTCTTTGCAGTCAGAACTGTGTCTGCTAGTTCCCCATTCTAGTTTTGAACTGCTGAACTGGACCAATCAGTGTGGGGTAAGCTAGCTCTAAGATGGTGCCTTGGACAAATCAGAACTTGGACTCATAATCTGAGCCAGCCACAAGAGGATTGTATGGGCAGTGACTCTGGGAGATGTAGTTTAGACTTCAGTGCCTTTTGGACCAACAGCAGCAGTCTATTGTGTGACAGCCAATCCAGTCAAGAACTGGAGGAACTCAAAGGAAGTGCCGGTTTTGTCAGTTGGAGTTTCAGTTGAGCTTTGGCAGTGAAGAAGGAAGGAGCCCTGTGCTTTTTCAGTGTGCAGTTTTAGTCAAAAACGTGTGTAAGGCCCAGAGTTCCGGTCTGCAGCTTGTGTAACAGCTTGTTAGGACTGAATCCGTCCTGTGAAGAGAATCAAAGGATATCTGAAGAGTAGAAAACAGGCTCACCCTGTAGAAGACTGGAGGAATTGCTGAAAATTGCACTCGGTCTGTCAGGAACTGAATCTGCTGTGTGTTCTCCCGGGTATTGTGCAGTAATTGCGATCGGGATACAGATGCAGCCTGCCTGGTATAGTGCTTTCTTTTATATGGATGTGTGAAGAGGTTTGTGTACCTCAAGTGAGCCCTGCTGACATTGAAGGACCCTGTCTTATTTGGAGGTCGTGAGTACTAATTGGTCGCTCCCTGTTGAATTGCCACATTAAATCCAAATGGAATTACTGTACTGCTGACTGTTTAATTCTCCTTTTCTCTGTGTGAAAGGGCCCCTACCAGCTGCCACAGTTTGGACTAGCCACTAGGGCTTGGGTACCCAGAGACAGTAACTGATAGGGATAGGCCTGTGCACAGAGCCATAGGTAGATTATTAGAGTGATAAGCTAATTAACCTGATTCCCCTGTCCTTGTTATATCCCCTAAATAAATCAGAGCTGCTTGTTTCAGCAAAGTTATACTGCCTGAGGTATTTGTCTATGTTAAAGTACTGTACTGTGATTGTTGCACTGTATCTCATTTCACAGGAGGTCCCAGTGCGGAACCAGACCTGGGGTAAGTGTATACTGTGAAGGTAATTCTGATATATTATGTGGGCCACTAGTGGGAAGAAAGGGGGGTTGCAGTGTCCCAGAGGGCTGTGACCAAGTTAGTTTAACTATTGCAAACCCTGACCTCTGGGTGGAGATACCCGCCATTGGATCCAGGCCCCTCAACCTGTTAGTGGCAAATCAGGCAGGGGTAGTAGCCCCTGGGATAGCGCCATCTAGGGGTTACAGTGGCATGCATTTTCCAATGGAAGCCACTATGTGTGGACCAGGACTTCTCATTTAGACCAATTAGGACACAGGGGACCTAAAGGGGTCCTCATAGCAGGTGCCTCATGGGAAAACGCTGTAGTTTTTGTAGTTTTTCAGGTTGGCGCCTAAACTGACAAATGGGAGCACCGGAACTGTAATTGACAGCTCCCATAGCCAACTGGAATCCAGAGAAACCGGACAAGTTCAAGAACTGTTAGAAAACAGAAGGCAGTTGCTTGTAGAGTGGGGAGAGAAAAAACAGCTTGAGCCATCGAGAAGCAGCTCCTGGGAAGAACTGAAGAGAGCTGGCAGGGGAAAAGCCTGACTTGCCTCCCTGTTACCATTTTCAGCATTGGACTGCCGGAGAGCAGAAAAACAGACAAGCCTGAGGTATATGTTAAAACAGAGAGAAGTGTGGTTTGAGCTTTTAAACTGAGAGGCCTAGTCTTCTTCTGGATTACATTCTGAGAGTCCCACCAAGGGGGGTCGGTCACCAGGACAGCCTGACTGCAAATCTAAAGGTTTGCTTAGCAAAGCGGTGATATTGTGAACCGGACTAAAGTTAAAGCAGAATTCGGAAAGTCGGAAGTCTCTAAAAATATATGTGCTGAATGTTCATTGTGGGTCAAGGCCTACCATCCATGGACTCTGATTGCCAGAGAGGAGCCCATCTTTACCTGTGACTGAACTGCCTGCCAGCTGGAGGGTCACCAGCAAATAAACTGAACTTTGCCAGAGACACTCTGTTGAACTTGGGCACGTGTCCAACCCGGCTCATGCTGACTGTTCTTGTGACAGCTACAGTTTTACTGGCAAGACAACAGCTTCGGGGATCCAGCCCCTGCACAGTAAGTCACTGCAGGTTGCACCCACCTTCAGGGAAAGGCCGTGAAGTGGAGGTGAGTCATGAGGGCCCTGTTTCCCCATGTGCAGCAGCTTCCAGCATCAGGTCTTCATTTCGCCAGGCCATCCTGAATCATCTGGTGCAGTGAGTAAATTCAGGGTAGCTCCCTGCAACAGGCATCTTAATTTTCAAATGGTACCATCTAATTGTTCTCAGCTAAGTGTTAAAGGAGATAGGAAATGATTTTTACCTAGTTAACTTCCCCTCCATCTTCCTTTCCATGCCAGTTATGTATTCTGATATGCTTTGATGTTTTTGATAAATAAATAATCTAGCTTTGGGGTGCCCTCAGATCTACATTGAGTCCCTCTCCTCGCCAGTTACTGCTCTTTTTTTGTACATGTAACCCCCTGCAAATGGGGGTTCCCAAAAAGACTTCAGGAGCTTGCTTGAATGCTCCAAGCCTGAATGGTGTTTGGCGTTTAAGCCATTTATCAGTGAGTGTTTTTAGAGCCTCTGGTACTGTCTCTTTAAGAGCTGTCTGCTTGCAGACATAATTAGTTTGTATGGGGGGACTGTGTGTTTCTCTACTTGAGTAACATCGAACTGCTGCCAATTCACTCCATTTTTGCAGTCACTAGGAGTGCAAAGGGAACCTATCTGAAAGATGTAACTGTTTACCAGAAATCATTTAGAGTAATAATGAAAATACAGTTTGTCTAACCTGCTTTCTTTGCAGTCAGAACTGTGTTTGCCTAGTTCCCCATTCTAGTTTTGAACTGCTGAACTGGACCAATCAGTGATAAGGTAGCTCTAAAATGGTGCCTTGGACGAATCAGAACTTGGACTCGTAATCTGAGCCAGCCACAAGAGGATTGTATGGGCAGTGACTCTGGGAGATGTAGTTTAGACTTCGGCGCCATTTTGGACCAACAAAGGCAGTCTATTGTGAGTGACAGCCAATCCAGCCAAGAACTGGAAGGAACTCAAAGGAAGTGCCCGGTTTTGTCTGCTGGAGTTTCAGTTGAGCTCTGGCAGTGAAGAGGGAAGGAGCCCTGTGCTTTTTCGGTGTGCAGTTTTAGTCGGGAAACGTGTGTAAGGCCCAGAGTTCCAGTCTGCAGCTTGTGTAACTGCTTGTTAGGACTGAATCCGTCCTGTGAAGAGAATCAAAGGATATCTGAAGAGTAGAAACCAGGCTCACCCTGTAGAAGACTGGAGAAATTGCTGATTTGCACTCGGTCTGTCAGGAACTAAATCTGCTGTGTGTTCTCCCATGTATTGTGCAGTAATTGCGATCGGGATAGAAGCAGCCTGCCTGGTATAGTACTTTCTTTTACCATATAAATGTGTGAGAAGGCTTGTGCAGCTTAAGTGAATCCTGCTGCCATTAAAAGGATTTTGCCTGTTACTGTTTACCATATAAATGTGTGAGAAACTTGTGCAGCTCAAGTGAATCCTGATGCCATTAAAGGACTTTTGCCTGTTACTGTTTACCACATAAATGTGTGAGAAGGCTTGTGTAGCTCAAGTGAATCCTGCTGCCATTAAAGGACTTTTGCCTATTACTGTTTACCATATATTGTAGAAGGCTTGTGCAGCTCAAGTGAATCCTGCTGCCATTAAAGGACTTTTGCCTGTTGCAGTTTGCCATATAAATGTTGAGGAGTCTCGTGGAGCTCAAGAGTAGCCCTGCTGATGTTGAAGGACCCTATCTTGTTTGGAGGTCGTGAGTACTAATTCAGAGTCGCGCCTGTTGAATTGCCACATTGAATCCAAATGGAATTACTGTACTGCTGACTGTTTAACTAATTTTTCTTTTCTCTGTGTGAAAGGGGCCCTACCAGCTGCCACGGTTTGGACTAGCCACTAGGGCTTGGGCACCAGGGACAGTAACTGGTAGGGATAGGCCTATGCACAGAGCCATAGAGTGGATGAATAAAGTGATAAGCTAATTAACCTGATTTCCCCTGTCCTTGTTATATTCCCCTAAATAAATCAGAGCTGCTTGTTTCAGCAAAGTTATACTACCTGAGGTATTTGTCTATGTTAAAGTATTGTACTGTGATTGTTGCACTGTATCTTATTTTACAGGAGGTCCCAGTGCCTGAACCAGTCCTGGGGTAAGTGTATACTGTGAAGGTAATTCTGATATATTGTGTGGCCACTAGTGGGAAGAAAAGGGGGTTGCAGTGTCCCAGAGGGCTGTGACCAAGTTAGTTTAACTATTGCAAACCCTGACCTCTGGGTGGAGGCACCCGCCATCGGATCAAGGCCCCTCAACCTGTTAGTGGCAAATCAGGCAGGGGTAGTAGCCCCTGGGATAGCGCCATCTAGGGGTTACATCTTGGAGGCTCACCGCTGGGATTGTGTGTCCTCTAGTGGCCATATTTATGAACCACTGTTAAGAAAAAAATGGGTACCCCAACAGAAGTGGCTGTGCACCAGCTGGTGGAGTGGTGTACTGGGGAGGAGATTGACCCCCAAAATGCTATGCTTATCCTGGACATCCCCCTGGGTATCAATACGGACACTGTACAGGGAGTACTTTCCAAGGTGGAAGGTTTACAAAACCCTGTGGTGGTGGGTCGGCATGCTAATCTGCTCACCCACACTTTCCTGGCCTAGTAGAGTTTAAGGATCCCATAGATAGCTCCAGGTGCCACAGACCATTACCCCAGAGGAGCCCTCACTGCCTGGAGAGTGATAACTAAGTACAGTAAAGACCGGGGAATGAGCCCCACCACTGTCTGAAACTTTTGAGGAGAAATTTGCTAAATGGTTGCTGGGGAAGGGAAAACTGTGGAGGACTTGAAGAAACTATTCTTGCCACCTGGGGTGTTCCTCCCCAACACCCTCCCCGCTCCAGTACCCGTAATGGTGGCTGAACCAATGCAGACTCCTATTTCTGCACCTGCCATTAGTCACGACTCTTACCGAAGGTTGAGGATCTTCTCTGGCACCCTCCCCACCCCCCAAGGGGAGGATGACTGGGAGACCTGGATAGACTATGTTGCCCCCCAAGTGCTAGAATGGCAATGCTCTTAAGCCAGCGAAGAGGTTAGTGAGAGCCTCTGAGGTCCTGCCCTGGCTACCATCCATGCTAAACGGACCAGTAACCCTGAAGTGACTGCACAGACCTATCTTGAGGCCTTGGAGAATGTGTGTGGAGCCCAGATTCTGATGAGGATCTATGGTGGAGAGTAAGAAATGCACAACAGTACCAAGGGGAGTTGTTGTCTGTGTATGTCTCTCGGCTGGAAAAATTGTTGCAAGAATGCCTCAGAAAGGGTAGTTTGCCAGCGATTGAACTGGACGAACCAGGCTGGACAGGATCCTTAAGTCTGCCCCTTCTCAGAACTGCTGTTGCTTCCAGTTACGCCTGGCAAATCGACTGGAATCCCACCCTCCTATGATGAGTTAATGAGAGAAATTCGAGGAGTTGAGAAAAGCGACCTCGGGAGGGACCTGCACCAATAGCTGCGGCTACGACCGAGTGACTGAGGGTGGCCCATCAAGTGAAGTTCAGGGGCAGAGGTTGGCAGTCAATGAGTGCTCTGACAAGGAAAAGATATGCCACAATGGGGCGAACTGTTGAGAGAGATCCGGAATTCAAAAACAGTCCCTTTATGAAGGCCACGCCTGCAAATGCGGGCCCGACCTATATCCGACTGCATCTGCTATGGGGGTGGGGTACCACCATGTATCTCCTGCTGATAACAGCTCCAAACTCAATTCCTTGACCATGGAAGTGGAGAAACTGACGAGATGTCTCCAAATGCTTATCACGCCACAGACAGAGATGGCACCCAGGTTTCCAGTTAGTATACCCCGCCCTGGCTCCCAGTGTGGCGCCTCGCCAGCTCAAACTCCAGAAAGTATGTTTTACTATAATTGTGGGAAAGATGGGCACATGAAAGGAATGCCAGTCCCCAAAAGACACTGACAAAGTTGCATATAGGCTACAAGGAGAGCTTAGGAGAACAAATCAGTGGTTAAGAGGTGCAAATGATCCCAGTGAGGGCACCAAAAATGCTAACTCACGTCCTTTGTGGCAAGGTCAGTTGCCCAGGCCCCCTACACACCTCTCCAGACTGGTCCAGAATAGTGGGTCCTCCATGGAGACCACTGTAAAGGTGAATGGAGTGTCTACAAGAGCTGTATTAGACAGTGGCTCCCAAGTGACAATTATGTTCCAGGATTGGTATCAGAAGCATTTGTCAGACGTACCCTTACAACCATTAGAAGGACTGCATGTATGGGGTTAAGTGAGAAGGCCTACCCTATTCCTGGTATATCCAATTTGGCTGTCTTTCCCCACCTCCGTGGCTGGAGTGGCCGAACAAGTAGAGACCCTAGCCTTAGTGTGTCCCCCACTGGACTGTAGATGGTGTCCCTTTGTTGATTGGAACAAATGCTCATATGTTCGGAAGGCTGGCACAGTTGTGTTATGAAAAACAGGGGTCAAAGACTAGTAGAGCTTTAAGAGTTCCAGTTTAATTAAGAAGGCCTATGAGGCACAGAGAGATGCTTAAAAATAGAACCAGAGGAACCGGTCGAATTGTATGGAAGAAGGATCCTGAGTCTCTGATCCTGGCGCAAAATGCCAGTGTACCTTACAGGGAGAGGTCCGTATCAGAAAGGATGTTAAGAATAAAATATTAATGTTGGATGCACCAGGCGATGGAAAATTGCCAGAGGGACTGCTGGTCAAGCCTAGTATTTTGCCCGCTAGAGCCCATGCTTATGCCAGAAGGGTAATGGTCCAAGTTCATAATGTGTCTGAAAGAGACATTCGAGTAAATAGAGGTTGCATCCTGGCTAATGTGCATTGTGCAGACACTGCAGTGCTACCCAGCAGCAAGAGTTCGAGGAAGAATGACAGAGTAACGCCTGACTTGTTTGATTTCGGCGACTCCCCATTGCCAGCTGAATGGAAAGTGAGGATCAGTGAGAAGCTTGCCCAGAGAGACCAGGTGTTTTCTTTAAAGGAATGGGACATAGGATGCGTGCAAGGAGCTGAGCACAATATCCGGCTGCATGATGAAAGACCATTTCGTGAGAGGTCTCGACGCCTGGCACCTGCTGATATAGATGATGTGAGACGGCATCTGCAAGAGATGTTAGCTGCTGGTGTAATACAAGAATCCAGAAGCCCTTATGCTTCCCCCATTGTGGTAGTGAGGAAAAAGAATGGGACAGTAAGGATGTGCGTGGATTATCGCACCTTAAACCAGCGGACTATCCTGATCAGTACACAATGCCCGCATTCAGGATGCTTTGGACTGCCTAAGCAGGAGCAAGTGGTTCTCTGTGCTGGATCTCCGCAGTGGGTACTACCAGATCCCGATGGCCCCAGAGGACCGTGAGAAGACAGCCTTTATCTGTCCGCTTGGCTTCTATGAATTCATGAGGATGCCTCAAGGGATTTCAGGTGCCCCAGCCACTTTTCAACGATTGATGGAGCGTGCAGTGGGGGACATGAACTTACTAGAGTGCCTGGTATACCTAGATGATGTTATTGTGTTTGGCAGCTCACTGGAGGAACATGAGAGCAGATTATTTAAGGTATTGGACCGACTGGAGGACTTTGGCCTTAAACTGTCCATTGATAAGTGTCAATTCTTTCAAACATCAGTAAAGTATGTGGGACACATAGTATCCACCGAGGAATAGAGACCGACCAAGTAAAGTTGAGGCCTTGACCACCTGGCCACAGCCCAAAATCTAAAAGAACTGCAAAGATTCCTAGGATTCTGTGGTTATTATCGGTGTTTCATCAAGGACTATTCAAGAGTGATCCGCCCTTTACTTAACCTTACTCAAGGGTATCCCCCAACCCACAAAAAATACCAAAAGTCAGCGTCCCTCAAGACTGAAGGAGTGTATTTTCGTCCGAGTGAAGTATTTGGGGCCCGCTGGACTCCTGATTGTGAGACTGCTTTTCATGAGATCATATATCAACTTACCCATGCTCCAGTGCTGGCCTATGCCGATCCAAGAAAACCTTACGTCCTGCACACTGATGCTATCTTGCAAGGGTTGGGGCTGTGTTGTACCAAGAGCACGAGAATGGCCTGAGACCAGTGGCCTTTGCCAGTAGAAGCCTAACCCCATCTGAAAAGAACTATCCTGTACATAAGTTAGAGTTCCTAGCTTTGAAGTGGGCTATTGTTGACCAATTCCATGAGTACTTGTATGGGGCTAAAATACTAGTAAAAACTGACAATAATCCTTTTACCTATGTGCAGACCTCAGCTAAGTTGGATGCCACTGGCCATAGGTGGCTTTCTGCATTATCTACATATGACTATTCTCTCGAATACCGAGCAGGTCTGAACCACATAGATGCTGATGCTCTCTCCCGGAGGCCTGTTCCCCAGAATGATTGGGTCCGATTGGCAGAACCTGACATTCGAGCACTCTGCCGGAAGTTTTACAGGGAGGAACAAATGTCCACGGACGCAGTGGACTGCATGGTGGATTGCTTGGGACCCTCTGAGAAGTGCATACCTGCTGCTTAGTGCCACTGTTCTGCAATAGACATTGGTGCACTGCCTCAGCTGGGCAATGACAGTATTCGGCGGGCTCAATCCCGCGATCCCATGATCAAATCAGCTTTAGAAGCCCTCTATGCAGGAAAAGATGTGTCCAAATTACGCTCCACTGATTTGAGAACTGCACTGTTATACAAAGAAGGTCCTAAGTTGAAACTGATCAATAAACTGTTATACAGAGAAACAGTAGACAGAGGGGACAAGTAGACAAACAACAACTAATGCTGCCCACTGCCTTCGAGACTCAGTACTGATGTCCTTGCACAACCACATGGGGCACCTTGGTATAGACAGAACACTTGACTTGGTGAGATCCAGATTCTATTGGCCTAAGATGGGGCTGATGTGGAGCAACACATTCGAACTTGTAGTCGCTGCTTACAGAGGAAAGCTTTGCCCCAGAGGGCTGCCCCCCTTGTTAACATCACCACCAGTGCACCCATGGAGCTGGTCTGTATTGATTTTCTGAGTTTGGAGTCAGATCAAAGAAATATCAGTAATGTGCTGGTGGTCACTGACCATTTCACGAGATATGCCCAAGCTTTCCCCACCAAAGACCAGAAAGCATCCACTGTGGCCAAAGTACTTGTGAAAACTTTTTTGTTCACTATGGGGCTCCACAAAGAATCCATTCTGATCAAGGAGAGACTTTGAGAGTCGTCTGATCAAAGAGATGCTTTCTCTGTGGGGAGTGGAAGTCCAGAACCACTCCTTACCACCCCCAGGGGACCCACAGCCTGAATGTTTCAACCGCACTTTGCTAGATATGCTAGGCACCCCTGCACCCAAAGGACAAGCCTAGATGGAGCCAACAAATTAGCACCCTGGTACATGCTTATAACTGCACCAAAAGTGATGCCACTGGGTTCTCCCCTACCACCTGATGTTTGGAAGAAAGCTCGACTACCGGTAGATGTGTGTTTGGGGTCTCTCCTGATGGGGTTCAAGCTGACAACTATTTACAGTATGTGCAAAGTTAAAGGCCCAGCTAACTCATGCGTACCAACTGGCTCAAACCATGGCTGCCAAAAGAAATCTGGCCAACAAAGAAAGGTATGATAAAAGGTGAAAGCATGGAACTCCAGGAGGGAGATCGGTATTGCTAAGAAATCTGGGACTGCATGGCAAACACAAGATTGCTGACAGATGGCACCATCTCCCACATTGTAGTGGGCAAACTAGATGATCTGCCAGTGTACAAAGTAAGGCCTGAGAATAATTCAAAGATGTAAAAACAATGCTTAGAAATCATTTACTGCCCATTGGACAAATCTTGATTGAGTCTGAGGCCCCAGAAGATGCCCCTCTGGACCAGTGACTAGAGCTGCTGCTAAGAAAAGATCAAGGAAGTCTGCACTACAGAAGCAGAGTTAAAGTGTTCCCCTGCACAAGTCCCAGTTGAGTATGACTGTCAGTCCATATCAGAAGAAAGTGAGTGACTTTGAATACTATCCTTCTTACGAACTGAGTCAATTGTTTGGGGCAATCCTCTAGTCAATACTGGAGACGAGCTGGGCCTTCTGGACTGTCTAAGCCCCAGCTTCGTCCCTGGAGCCAATGCTCCCAGAAAGTGAAGTGCAAAGCATCAGATCAGATGAAATGGAATCATTGTGCATGGTTGAACTGTTTGAGCTTTCAGGGGAGGAAAATGATGGATTGGGGCAGACTGGTGATACACCAGAACAAGAAGAGTATTTTGAGTGCCCTGACAGTCCACTGCCAGTGTCCAAAAGCTCTCCATGCAACCAAATGTTGTGGACTCAGAAACTGTAACTCCTGGAGCTGAAAGTGCCCCAAGTACTAGCCTCTCTACCCCCATGGAGACCCCCCTGACAAGTGAGGACAATGCTGAAAATGAGGCTCAGCGTGCACAGACTGTAACAGTTCCCCCTAGAAAGACTGGTCAAGCTGTAAAGCCTGTGGTGCACCTCAGTTATGATTCACTTGGGAGGCCTGTGGACTTGCCTCTCAATGTTGTCCATAAAGGAGTGTATGTGTCCCGGCTCATTGCCCAAACTGAGCATCAGTGCTAACTCCAAGTTACTTGTGTTGCCCTCTAAGTATGGTGCCCTTGCCCCGTCCAGCCCCAAGGTAACTGATAGGAAGGGCCCCTCTCTTCAGGTTTCATGTACAAGAGGTAATAACTTGAGTTATGGTACAATGTGTGTGTAATACTGTGTAAAGTGATGTACTGCAATGTTTCAGAAATGTGTTCTTGGTAAAATGATATATTGACTGATGATTACATGTGTGAGCCTAATGCAAAATATATAGGTTGCAGTTAAAACTTATGGGTACTTGCTTGACGGACGTCAAGCTTTCCCAGGCCAGGAAGGGTGTAACCCCCTGCAAATGGGGGTTCCCAAAAGACTTCCAGGAGCTTGCTTGAATGCTCCAAGCCTGAATGGTGTTTGCTTTAAGCCATTTATCAGTGAGTGTTTTTAGAGCCTCTGGTACTGTCTCTTTAAGAGCTGTCTGCTTGCAGACATAATTAGTTTGTGGGGGACTGTGTGTTCTCTACTTGAGTAACATCGAACTGCTGCCAATTCACTCCATTTTTGCAGTCACTAGGAGTGCAAAGGGAACCTATCTGAAAGATGTAACTGTTTACCAGAAATCATTTAGAGTAATAATGAAAATACAGTTTGTCTAACCTGCTTTCTTTGCAGTCAGAACTGTGTTTGCCTAGTTCCCCATTCTAGTTTTGAACTGCTGAACTGGACCAATCAGTGTGGGATAAGGTAGCTCTAAAATGGTGCCTTGGACGAATCAGAACTTGGACTCGTAATCTGAGCCAGCCACAAGAGGATTGTATGGGCAGTGACTCTGGGAGATGTAGTTTAGACTTCGGCGCCTTTTTGGACCAACAAGGGCAGTCAATTGTGAGTGACAGCCAATCCAGCCAAGAACTGGGAGGAACTCAAAGGAAGTGCCCGGTTTTGTCTGCTGGAGTTTCAGTTGAGCTCTGGCAGTGAAGAGGGAAGGAGCCCTGTGCTTTTTCCGTGTGCAGTTTTAGTCGGGAAACGTGTGTAAGGCCCAGAGTTCCAGTCTGCAGCTTGTGTAACTGCTTGTTAGGACTGAATCCGTCCTGTGAAGAGAATCAAAGGATATCTGAAGAGTAGAAACCAGGCTCACCCTGTAGAAGACTGGAGAAATTGCTGATTGCACTTCGGTCTGTCAGGAATTAAATCTGCTGTGTGTTCTCCCAGGTATTGTGCAGTAATTGCGATCGGGATAGAAGCAGCCTGCCTGGTATAGTACTTTCTTTTTACCATATAAATGTGTGAGAAGGCTTGTGCAGCTCAAGTGAATCCTGCTGCCATTAAAGGACTTTTGCCTGTTACTGTTTACCATATAAATGTGTGAGAAGGCTTGTGCAGCTCAAGTGAATCCTGCTGCCATTAAAGGACTTTTGCCTGTTACTGTTTACCATATAAATGTGTGAGAAGGCTTGTGCAGCTCAAGTGAATCCTGCTGCCATTAAAGGACTTTTGCCTGTTGCAGTTTGCCATATAAATGTGTGAGGAGTCTCGTGGAGCTCAAGAGTAGCCCTGCTGACATTGAAGGACCCTATCTTGTTTGGAGGTCGTGAGTACTAATTCAGAGTGGCTCCTGTTGAATTGCCATTGAATCCAAATGGAATTACTGTACTGCTGACTGTTTAACTAATTTTCTTTTCTCTGTGTAGAAGGCCCCTACCAGCTGCCACGGTTTGGACTAGCCACTAGGGCTTGGGTACCCAGGGACAGTAACTGGTAGGGATAGGCCTGTCTTGCAGAGCCATAGGTAGATGAATAAAGTGATAAGCTAATTAACCTGATTTACCCTGTCCTTGTTATATTCCCCTAAATAAATCAGAGCTGCTTGTTTCAGCAAAGATTATACTGCCTGAGGTATTTGTCTCACGTTAAAGTATTGTACTGTGATTGTTGCACTGTATCTTATTTTACAGGAGGTCCCAGTGCCTGAACCAGTCCTGGGGGTAAGTGTATACTGTGAAGGTAATTCTGATATATTGTGTGGGCCACTAGTGGGAAGAAAGGGGGGTTGCAGTGTCCCAGAGAGCTGTGTCCAAGTTAGTTTAACTATTGCAAACCCTGACCTCTGGGTGGAGGCACCCGCCATCAGATCCAGGCCCCTCAACCTGTTAGTGGCAAATCAGGCAGGGGTAGTAGCCCCTGGGATAGCGCCATCTAGGGGTTACATACACTTTATTTAAACAACTTCAGCAGTACATAGGAATACAGACACATACTATGGTTAAAAGGAAAGTAAGTCATTTGAGGTTACAGGCTTCCATGTCATACACAACCTACCCCATCCAAACCTTCATTTAAAGGGCTTTTCACCAAAATTATATTAAGGGTATATCTTAGTTCTACCTCGGATATTCAGACCAAAACTTTATGTGCAGTTTAATCCAAGCAGAGCAAAAGCCATTCAACATCTGTCTCAAATTCTCTCTCTAACTTCCTCTCCATTCCTCAGAAGGCTGGGAACCAGGGTTGTAACAATGCCTTCTCAACTGGAGACCATATCTCATCTAACAGAGCACTGAATTTTTTCATATTTCATGCAATCTAAGAACGCCTTTGTCCACTTGGCTATAGTTGGAATAGGCTGAAGCACCCAGTGCATAGCCAATGCCTTCAGCCCCATCACATTTCCTAACCTCCATAAAGTAAACCCAGGTTTTGCATAAGTTTTCTTCCCATCTGGCTCAACCAGGGGCAAGCCAAGGAGAATTTCCACTGGATCCAGCCTAAGAGGCGTGTTCACTAATTTAGAGAGGATTTCCTGCACTCCCAACCAGAAGTTTTGGACCTGGTTACATTGCCAAATCATATGATAAAATACTCCATTGTGGATTTGGCATTTAGGGCAAATGTCCCCCCCTATAATGATATCATCTGGGAATGGAGCCAGAGTAGTCCCCAGGTGAGTAAAAAAATCTAGGGAATCTATATTTGGGCCATAGACAGAGACCAGAGTAGTAGGGGTGCCTCCCAATTCCACCACCACCACCACATATCTCCCCTGGGGATCAGTCACTGAAGACAGGATTTTGTGAGGGAAACCCGGTCTAATCCATACTGCAACACCACGGGCATTAGAGGTGAACGCGGAACAATCAGCGTACCCCCCCCATGAGCGATGTAAACCCTCTAGTTCCGTATTGGTACAGTGCAGCTCTTGTAGAAATACAATATCCCCTTTCATTTTATGCTTAATTTGGTTATATACCCTTTTCCTTTTTATCACCATACGTAGCCCATTAACATTCCAAGATATTAACACAATTTAAGCCATTTGGAGTTCGAGGATAAATTAATTGGCATAGCCAGCCCATCACATATAACAGAGTACAACCTTCTTTCCACTGCGGAAGAACATTTCTAACTTTTTCATAAAACCTTTGAATTAAACAACTAACTCCCAAACCCCCCAAATAACTCAATTTATGAACAGTAACAGCATATCCCTTCCCCATCCCACCCACCAAACAGACAAAATAGACAAAATACCCCACATCTCCTCCCCACCCCCATAATAAAGCCCCAACTTAGAACTACCCTATACTTCTCGTGGATTGTGCATCCATCCCTTGCAAACTTTAAGCACTAAAATGTATATTAAATACCAAAACTTGGTAAACCCTCTTTTATATCATAAAAAAAAAAAAAAACAGCTGAGGGGAGCATACAACTGAAATTATTGTGTAAGGAGGATCTTTGAGACCCATTGCCCCCTACTGAGAACAAACTAGGGGCAGAGGGGCTCAAAACAATGGATTTTTCAGCATTATCCTAAGTGCTGTTACTAAAAACACAAATTCAAAATCGATCCTGCCTTTCAAGCCCTTACCACCAGGGCTTAAGGTAACACAGTGGTTTCAGCCCAGGAAGCCCCACCCCCAGCTTCAGAAAATACTAGTTTCCCCATAAACACTAAGTAACAATCTACATATCTTTATATATTATATTCTAAATCAACATGTAATAGGTGAGTAAACTTCACTGGTATGTCACATATGGAATTACCAACACAGTTTTTGAGAAAGAAACAAAAAAGCAAAAAAGTAACAGCCATCCATAACTCATGGCTAAGTTAATTTTAAAACTATCAATAGGTCATCAACTGTCCCAACACCTTTCAAAATGAAAGCCTTTATATACAACCCAAGAGGGAGAGGAAGGGGCAACCCTCGAATCCAGCCTTTATAGGCCCCTGATGGAGTTATGGACGAGAGAATCACTCTCCCCCCTCGCGGTCAAGGGAAGACAGTACCTTTGATCAGGACAATCCGCAAAGATAAAGTCATGTGGCCTTCTGTTTTTCCAGATCCCTGACAAATTCCATGGCTGCCATCGGGTCGGTGAAGGCCTTCAAGTTACCCCCCATGGGATGCACAATCAGCAGGCCAGGTAAAGCAGAGAAAAAGGGGAGTTAATTGAGTGAAGCACTCGGCGGACCTCCACAAATGCTTGGCGCTGCTGTTGAAGGAGCCAAGAGTAGTTGGGATAGAGACTATCATGCCTTTGCTGCTCGAGAATAATGCCAACTTTCCTAGCTGCTTCCAGGACTAGCACCCTATCTTGATAACGTAAGAATTTTACAATGATATGTCTGGGCTTCTGGTTTGGATGTGGTTTCGGCCCTGGAGCTCTATGGGCCCTTTGAATCTTCAGGGAAGTATCTTGGGGAAGCTTTAAATTATTTTTAAGCCATTCTTGTAGAAAAGTGATGCAGTTTTTCCCCTCAGTGCCCTCTGGAAGGCCGATAATGTGAACGTTGCAATGGCGCTCTCGATTTTCATGGTCATCTAGTGAATTTTAAAGGTAGTCTGTTTCCTTCAGAGCTTTAGCCAGTTTGATCACTTGTGAGGAGGATTTGTCTTCTTGATCACTGAGGCGTTGCTCTAAATCTGTCAAGTGCCATTCATGTGTCTCTTCTTGTTCCGAGGTGACATTAACAGCCTGCTGCAAATGTTGAATCTGGGCAGTTATGTTCTCAAAGCCTGCCTCCATTCTAGACCCCAAGTCATATTTCAGGTCTTTAATGAGCTTCTCTAGTTGCAGGTACCCTCAGCCATGGCTTGATGAGATTTAGGTTCTGGATTCTCTCCCCGGTTTCCTTCTGCTGGATGTAGAGACCTTCCGGCTGGGTCACCCGCGAGCTTCCGGAGAGTTATCGCTGCGTAGGACCTTGGCAGAAGGATTCCTAAGCATCGATTTAAAAGCTATCTGAGATCGCTTTTTCCTGATTTTGCTTGGACAACATCAGCACTGCGTCCTTGTTCTTTTCTGGTATTAAAGGTGGGAAATGAGTTAAAATAAGAGAAGACATGAGGGATAGTTACAGAGCTCTAACTTTATGCTGCCCTCTCGATCTGCTGCTAGGCTACGCCTCCCACTAGCTACTGGTCTGGATTTTCATATTTCTAAGACATTCTAAGACATCAGTAACCCCATTCCAGGTTATTCATCTGAATGGCCTGGAATGGGAGTTTCTAATCTCACAGAATGTTCAGGCAGTATGAAAAGAGAGATCAGCAACTGCTAAGGATAGAGGTATTCAGCTGAGTTACAAAGGCAACAAATGAGATTATTAATTTAACAAAAAGGTCAAACACATATCAGCATACTAGGTAACCAATAAAAGATCAAGTGGAGGATATCTAGAGGTGTAAAAACTGTTTCATATCACCTTTAAGAGTTTCAAATTGACTAGGCCAGCCAGCCACAGATACAAATAATTTGTTTCCTTTGCACTTTTAATGTTAATCACTTTTCATTAAGGGCCCCAACAACAGCTGCAACCCTGGGCACCAATTCTGGCCAGCTAGCATAGATCCTGGGTAGGCAGTAGCAAAGGACTAAACTGATTATATGTCAAATAACTTGGCACGATCCAAAATAGTAATTTTTGCGAGATTTGCTTCACCTCCTGTTACTGTCCCTTTAACGAACCTGATTTGCTGTGTTACTTTGAATCAATCTTGTGAGCATATTATTCCTTGGCTTAAAGTGATAGGCTCAGTATTGTATGAGTTGAATGTGCATACTGTATTGCTAAACTGTCTTTACAGGGGTTGCAGGGCACACACAGGACCAGAGACCCTGCTGGTAAGTGAGACAACTGTGAGCATATTATTAATGTTTTTTGCAAACTATCTATTAAATACTGTTTATGGTTATTGTCAACTCCTAGGTAATTGGTCACTAGGAGGAATTGTTGGGGGTTATAGCTTCCCAGAGGGGTATGCCAGTCTAGATAGATACCCACACAAACTGTACACTGGGTGGAGGCACCAAACTATTGTGTTTACTGAGGGTAGGGAACCCCAGTACTTATCAGTTTTGAACCTAGGCCCCTCAACCTGTTGTTAGAAAGGCAGGCAGGGGTAGCAGCTATTGCAGTAGCCCCACCTAGGGGTTACATCTTTAGAAGCACCACAGGGATTAGTGCTCCCTAGTGGCCAAATTACAAAATTTTAATTAGGCTCCACCTGGAACCCACTGTTCTTATGGGCAACTACATGCAGTCTGCCACCAGTATGGACAGTCTTACTGGAACAGATTCTGACTCCTTCTCTAGTGAAATGGCTGTGCAAGATTTGATTAGTTGGTGAGGGGCAGAAGAGGTTAACCCCAGAATGCCCTCTTCCTACTAGATATCCCTTGGGCACTGCTAAAGGTACTACTGAGGTGGCCATAAATAAGGCTAAATGCCTGGTAAAGCTGTTATAAAAAGCCGACATGCTGATTCGACTGCACAAACTTTAATGGCCTTAGTGGAGTGTAGCAATCCAGTGGACAGTGAAACAGTGTCCAGGGTCATTACCTCTGATGGGTCCCTGGTGATTTGGAAGGTAGTTATCATGCATAATGTAATGGCCACACCCAACGGGTCCCCTAAACCTAAAGGACCAAAACACAAACTGATAAACTGTTACAAGCTGAGGGCCAGACCCTCAAGGACTTGAAAAAAAGTTTTGAGACTCCAGGGGTTACCCCTCCCTCAAATCCCTCTCCAGCTCCCTTGGAGCCAGGGCCTGCCCCTGTACCTGCACCAGCCCCTGTACCTGCCTCAGTACCGGCAACTATACCTGTGCTTATACCCTCCATCAGCCTTGATTCTTACCACAGGTTACAAGTATTTTCTGGCACCCTTCCCACACCTAATGGGGAAGATGACTGGAAGACATGAGCAGACTATGCTGTACCCTTAGCGCAAGAGTGGCAGTGTAGAGAGGCTAAGAAAAGAAAGAAGATTATGGAAAGCCTCAGTGGGCCTGCGCTGGACACCATCCAAGCCTTGAGGTCCACCAATCCAGTGCTGCTACACAAGAGTATTTGGTTGCCTTAGAAACTGTTTTGGTGAAGACCTTATGTGGAGGTTCAAGGCCACTCAGCAACAGAGAGGGAGACCTTGTCCACTTATCTGACAAGAGATGAGCGAAGGCCTGGGAAAGAGTATTTAGGAGGGGAGGTGTGGCCTCAAGTGAACTGAATCGAGTCAGGTTGGACCAGATACTGAGGTCCACCAAGCATTCCAGTTTCCTGTTGCTCAAATTGAGACTGAGTCCGTAAAGAAAATCCTCCCTCTTACATTCCCTTGATGCAAGAAGTACGAGAAGCAGAAACGGAGGAGGAAATGGCAGATCTTTGGGTCAGTGTGGCAGCTGCAACTCCTAACCCTGGGAGGGGGCCTACTGCTGATAGTAGTCAGTTGGATAAAGTTCAAGGTGTGATATGAGACCATCAGAGGATAGAGATACTGTTACTAATTCACAGCAGATGAAAAATTTGTTAAAAGAGTTGAGCGAGCTAAAAGTCAGTGCCGAGTGCTGTGGAACTGGTAAAGGTCAAACTGCTCATCTTCTGCTGCTGTAGTATCAGTGAAGTCCTGCCCACTGCAACCAGTGCCAGTGTTTGAGTCCCTGGAGGAACCAACTGACAATATGTTAGAAGAAGTGAGAGAGCTGCGAGCTATGGTGAGAGATCTTATTCACTTGTCTGGAAACTATGGTGGAGCTAAATCCAAGTCTAGGCCCAAGGAAGAATACTGGCCTGCACCTCCTGACCCCCGTAAACCCAGGGAAGACTCTGCTCAGCCTTCTGATCCCCAACCTTAAATATTCTGTTATAATTGTGGGGAAGATGGACACACTAAGAAAACTTGCTGCTCTCCTGAAGATTTGCGCAGAGTGACTGCCAAGCTGCTAAACCATCTCAAGCAAAGTAACGTGAAGCTTCAATCTGGGCCTCCTCTCAAGTCTTTTTCATCCAAGACAACTGCCCAGTGACCTGAAAATACTGCACCTCTTGACTGGTCTGAGATGGTAGGTCCTTCAAAGGAAACTGCTATGCGTGTGACGAAATCAGCCGGGACACATTAGACAGCAGATCTCAGGTCACCATAATATTTAAAGACTGGTATGACCTGCATCTGTTAGACAACCCTCTACAATCTCTAGATGGACTGCATGTGTGGGGTCTGAGTGATAAATCCTACCCGTACTTTGGTTACCTAAGAGGATGGCTCACTTTCCCATCCACTGTAGCCAGCGTGGATGAACCAGTAGAGACATTAGCTTTGGTCTGCCTTCCAACTGGCTTATATGATGGAATTTCCTTGTTGACTGGCATTAATGCACATATGTTTGGCCGTCTAGCACAGATGTGTCAAGAAAAGCAAGCCAGAAGACCAGATAGGCTTTCCACATCCATGCAATGGTACAAAAACTTATGAGATGCAAATGCAGAGCAAAGTAAGTGACAAGGAAGAGCTAGTGGGATATGTCTGGGAGAAGGACCCATCACCTCTTGTCTTGCCACATAATGCACAGTACCATGTCAGTGGAGAGGTGCATGTCCAAAAAGGATGTAACAAACAAGATTCTCATGCTAGATGCCCCAGAGAGGGAGGTTGCCTGATGGACTATTGATTAAACCAAGTGTGCTCAGTTCGTGCTCATGCCTACACCAAAAGAGGTGGTGTGGTTGTGCAGTGTAGCCAACAGAGACATTGAAGCTACTGGCGATGTACCCTGGGCAAAAGTATACTGTGCTGATACTGCAGTGTTGCCAACCAAGTGCCGAGAGAGGAAGATGATAATGTGTCCCCAGATATGTTCAACTTTAGAGAGTCTCCCATCCCCAGTGAGTGGAAAGACAGAATCAGTGCAAGCTGGTGAAATGGAGCAAGTATTTTCATTAAAGAATGGGACATTGGATGCATTACTGGCACTGAACACCACATCAGGCTCCATGATGAGAGAACATTCGAAAGAGATCATTCCAATTAGCACCTGCAGACATTGATGATGTCAGGCACCATCTCCAGGAAATGTTAGCAGCTGGAATCATCCAGGAATCATGCAGCCCTTAAAAATCTCTGACTGTGGTGGCCCAGAGAAAAAAATGGCTCTGTGAGGATGTGTGTTGATTACAGGACACTTAATAGAAGGACCATACCAGATCAATACACAATACCTTGCATCCTGGATACCCTTGACTGACTCAATGGAAGTCAGTGGTTTTCTGTTCTAGACCTCAGAAGTGGGTATTACCAGAACAAGAAGGCACTAGAGGATAGAGAAATATGGCATTTAGCTGTCCCCTGAGCTTCTACAATTTTCGCACATGCCCCAAGGCATATCTGGAGTACCTGCAACCTTTCAGAGACTAATGGAGCATGCAGTGGAGGATATGAACCTCCTTGAATGCCTTGTGTACTTGGATGATGCCGTGTTTGGCAAAACACTTGAGGAGCATGAAGCTCGGCTGTTTAAAGTTTTGGACAGATTGGAAGAATTTGGGTTAAAATTATCTGTAGACAAGTGCCAGTTTTTCCAAAAAGCTGTAAAATATGCAGCCACACCATGTCCTCTGAAGGCATCCAGGCGGACCCGAGCAAAGTAGAATCTTTAACCACCTGGCCGGGCCCAACAACCTCAAAGAGCTTCAAAGATTTCTTGGCTTCTGTGGATATTATCAGCACTTTGTAAAGGACTACACAAAGGCAATTTGGCCACTGTTAAATCTGACATAAGGATACCCTCCTACCAACCAAGAGTTCAGAAAGAGTACTGTGAAGGAAGGTGACAAGGTCTACTGTAAGCCTAATTAATTCTTTGGGTCGAGGTGGACTTAAGATTGTGATGCAGCATTCCAAGAAATTATCTACCAGCAGACACATGCACCCATACTCACATATGCTGACCTAACCAAGCTGTATGTACTACACACAGATGCCAGCCTAAGTGGCTTTGAAGCTGTACTTTATCAAGAATATTAAGAGGGACTGCACCCAGTAGCATTTGCAAGTAGAAGCCTTACGCCATCTGAACAGAACTACCCAGTTCACAAATTAGAATTCCTAGCTTTGAATTGGGTTATAGTCGACCAGTTTCACCAGTATTTGTGCCAAAATCTTGGTGATAAAAATGGCAATAATCCCCTGATGTATGTAAAAACATCAACCAAGTTGGATGCAACTGGACACAGGTGGCTGTCTGCTCATTCAACATATGATTATTCAGTAGAGTACTGTCCAGGCCTAATCCATATTAATGCTGATGCCCTCTCTGGGAGGCCTGCTTCAAATCAAGAGGTTGTGCAAATGTCAAAACAGTCCGTGAAGGCCTTGTGCCATAAATTTGACAAAGATGAACACCCATTGGCTAAAACTGTAAATTAGTTAGTCGATTGCCTAGAACCTCTAGATACTTGTGTGCCTGTAGCCTATTGTAATTTTGTAGCACTAGACCTGAGTGCCTTACCGCAGCTCACCACGCCAGATATTCAAAAAGAACAGTATCAAGACCCTGTAATCAGTCCAGTTCTAAATACATTACAAAAGGGATGATGTCTCCAAGCTGCAATTGAATGATCAAAGAACTGCCTTAACAGCAAGATTTGCTTGCTGATTCTTTTGCTGGATGCATATTGCTAAGTTCTAAAAATTATCCTTCTTTCAGGTAGCCTCCTGAGGATGGGTTTGTTGTGTTGCAAGGTTCATACTACGTTGATTCTTCCTGTTATGAGAGCATTTTCCTGGTAAGTGCATGACACGCAGAGATTAGCTGGCAAGTAGGTCTGTGGCCAATCTAATGCTGGAATTTATGTATCTGCTATATATCATAGCTTTTGGCTATGTACTGGCTATATGTGGCTTATGTTTGCTGTCCCAGTACACCTTTCTTGTTTATAAGGTTAAATTACATATTCTATATTGCAATACTTAAAATGCATTTTCAAAGAAAGTGTTGGCTGATTTTTAAATGTGCATTAAACTTATTACCTAGCAGTGTTACAAAGTGGGGTTTTGTTTCTTCTGTTATAGGTCATTGTTGGTTTGTGTGTATATCAATTTGAGGTTAAAAACCTTAGTGGTCAAATGTACAAACTCCTTGATTGCGTTGTTTTTTTTTCCCTCTATTAGTAATATCCACTAATTATATCTCTCTTAAGATAGGTAAGGATAAGTATTGCTTAGCTTTATAACTGTTGATGTTTCTGTTTATTTGTTAAACCTATCTTTGGGTTTTGGTGTATAATTTTTATTGAAAATTCATTTTATTAAAGTTTTTTTTTTTACTTCTAATAGTATATTGACAAATACAAGAGTATTTAGTGTAAGATGAGTAACATTAATATTTGTACGTGGAATGTTCAAGGTTTGTGGTCTCCAATTAAAATATATAGAGTACTGAGACATTTAAATATTCGTCAGATAGACATTACACTATTACAAGAAACTCATTTAAAGAAGAAGCGACAAACTAGCTCATAGCTGGGTAGCTTTGGTTGAATACTGTTGCTTCTCATTTTAGAAAAGAGGGCTGCGATATTAATAAGGAGGGGATCAATTTTGTCAAACATTTACATATACAGACCCTGAAGGTAGATTCCAAATCCTCATAGGCAATTTGTATGGTAAGGATATAGCTATCTGCAATATATATGTCCCTAATACTTGTCAAAAGGAATTTTTTTTCATAAATTGACATTTGTTTTAACTAATTTGGGATCCTATGAGATTTTATTAGGAGGGGACTTTTAACACTGTTATGGATTCCTGGTTAGATAAATCACAATGTCATCTAGCTAATTCCCTATCTCCAGCACAGGAAAGTCTGCATAAATTATTAGATGATATGGGGTTATTAGATTCATAGAGGTTGTCTTATCCTAGTGGAAGAGATTATTCCTTTCTGTCTGCCAGACATGGAACTCTAAGCAGACTGGATTGCCTTTTCATGTGGTTAAGTTGGTGTAATAATCTAAGTCACATTTCTTATGAAAACATCCTTATATCTGATCACTGTTTATTGAAATGTGAGTTATGCTGGATAATAAGTCTGACAAATCGCCTAGCTGGAGGTTTAATGTATCCCTACTTCAGGATGTTAATTTTCAGAATTGGCTCAAAGAAGAAGCTAAAGTTTATTTTCAGATAAATGATACGGGTGAAGTAAGTTCAGGCACTGTATGGGATGCTTATAAAGTTTTTATAAGAGGCCGTGTTATTAGTTTTGCATCAAAAAAGAAGAAAGAGAAACTTAGAGATCTTAATTCTAAAGAAAAATCACTAAGTGAGGTACATGATCAACTTAAATTAGATCTCCCTAATAGAAAAGATCATATGTACTAAGCATTAGGTCTCAAATATGAAATAAACAAAATACACTCTGGGAAGATAGAATGCTCCCTGTTTAGAATTAAACAAAGTTATTGGGAAGCAGGTGAGAAAGCAGGAAAACTATTATCACATCGCTCACGTAAAATGCAAAAATCAGAATAACATTAAAAGCATTACAACTGATGTAGGATCCATTACTAACAATATTAAGAGGATTAATGACTGTTTTAAAACTTTCTATGAAAAATTATATGATTCAAAAGGAACTCCCAAAAAAAGATCTCATAGCAGACTTTCTGAAGACAGATGGGCTTCCTACTATTTGTCAGGAGGAAAAGCAATATCTTGACAGACCCTTATCATTACAGGAAATTTCTGAAATTATTGCTAATTCTCCTAAAGGGAAATTACCTGGACCAGACGGCCTTCCAGGAGAAGTTTATAAATTTCTAAACACTTCTATCACACCCCATCCACTTTCAGCCTTTCAAGAATCTGTCATGCTAAATAAAAAACCTGACTCCATGAATTTAGCCTATGTTTGCCTGTTGCATAAAAAAGATAAGGACCACTTAAAATGTGAAAATTATAGGCCTATTTCACTTTTGAATTTTGATTATAAGGTCTTGGCTAAAGCATTGGCTAATAGAATTTCTAAAGTGCTTATTAAATTGATAGGTAAGGAACAGGTTGTTTTTTTGCAGGGCAGGCAAGCAGCTGACAACTTCCAAAGGCTTATTTCTGTTATCTGGGCCTCATGTAATGCTAAAAACAAAACTGTTCCCTTGGCTGCTGTTTCCCTTGATATAGGTAAAGCATTCAACTCTTTAGAATGGGGTTATCTTTATGAAGTTTTGTATGATAATAATTTTGGCCCTGATATTATTAAATGGATTCAAACACTATATGCTTCACCTAAAATCTGCATAATAACAAATGGTCTCCAATTATTTCCATTTCAGCTTAAAAGGGTTCTAAACAGAGATGTCCTCTCTCTCCCTTACTTTTGTACTAGCCATAGAGCCATTGATAGGAGAATAACCCAGTCTGACAGGGTTCATGGGATAAGGGTTGTAATTACAACAATAAAATATTTGCGTTCATGAATGATATTTTGTTAACCTTGTCTCAACCTTTCTTTTCCTTCAAAATGCAAAAAGGCTGTTTAATGATTTTGGGGAGATTTCAGGCCTTTTGTTAATTGATCAAAATCAGAGCGTTTGATGCTGGGTCATTCTGATTTAGAAGTAGCAAAGCTAAAATAATTTTTGGATATTGATGGCTGGATAATGGATTAGTGTATCTGGGTGTTAAAATATTTAATTTTATTGAAAAAATCCTCTCCCACAACTTTACGAGAATTCTAAGTGTTTTAGTCTGACTCAGACCGATGGTCTAGTTTACATCTCTCGCTCTCTCTATGGGATACAATTAACTCAATTAAAATGATTTTGACCCTAAACTATTCTATTTTATGAACAATTTTGCAGCCAACATACTGGGTTACTGGTTTGGTAGGGTGGAGAATCTTATCATCATCCTTTTTATGGAATGGAAAGCCCCAGATTATCCAAAATCAAACTTAGAGCCCCAATTACACTAAGTCGGTTTTGCTCTACCTTGGTGGCAGGGTTATTTTGGGGCCTTTAAACTAAAGCAGATGGCTTGCTGGTTTTAAATCATCAAATGCCCTCCACTCCTCTTTGGGTTAAAGTAGAAAATAATTTTATTGCTCCTTTGCAGTTTCCTGATCTACTTTTTATTAGGACTCCATCAAGCTTGACAAACCATCCTACCTTGCAGATTTCAATAATGGTGTGCAAAATTCAATAGCCTTAAAATATTGAACATGTTCCCTTGAAATTTGTGTCCATTTGGGGTAATCCCATCCTCTCTACAGATAATAAGGCAGTTCAGTCACAGTTTGGAAACAGAAAGGCATAAAAACTCTAGGTGATATGTTGGATGATGAAAATAGGCTAGCTTCATTTGTTATTCTGCGTAAGAAATATAGGCTTAATAAATGTGACTTCTGTTTGTACTTTTAGTTAAGAAATATTCTTACTAACAGAATACTGAGTGTGGATTACTCTATTCCTACAAATCTAGCATGGACGTCTCTTTTAAAGATTGCTTATCTCCCTAGGGGGTTTAGTCTAATATATAAACTAATACATGATACAGATGATAAATTAACTGATCACACTAGGTTGAAATAGCAGAATGATTTGGGTATTAAAATATCCACTGAGTCTTGGAACAAACTTTGGAACAATGCGCATAAAGCATGTAGAGAAATGCAAGGTAAATTAATTCAATTCAAAATTTTACACTATTATTACTATTCCCATTGTCTGTTTTTTCTTTAGGTTTATGACCAAATGTGGCTTGCTGGAGATGTGGTGAGATTGATGCTGAACTTGCCCATCTCTTATGGTCTTGCAAAAGACTTAATAGGTGCTGAAACAAATCCATGACTGTTGTCAGATAATTCTGAAAAATAAATATTCCTTTCTCCCTGAGATATTTATTCTTGGTGATTTGTCTTCCCTTGAGTTTATGCACAAAGGTAATAAACTCTGGATTCTAGCAGCTGCACTAGCATATAAAGATTAATAATGAAAAATTGGAAAGAAAAGAAATCCCGTTCGTTTCAACAATGGTTAGATTCTCTGGAAAGCCTCGCCAATAATGAGAGAATCTATTATGTGTCTAAAATAAAATAGAAACTTATAATTATATTTGGGACCCTTTCTTATCTTCTGTTCATAGATTTCTTCTGGGCAATTAGTTTAAATTGTTTTAACATATATGCATATGATATCTATGATATATTTGTAATAGATAATAATAGACTGATATTGCTTGTAACATTGTTAAACATTTGGAAAATTTCTGTTACATATGATGTTTTTTTGTGTTGAAAACTTAATAAAATTGTAAATTAAAAAAAAAGTACTGCCTTACTGTTTCAGAAGGACCCAAACTTAAGCTCCAAGAAAAACTGTTACATTGAGAACTAAAAGATGGCAAGGAAAAAGTTGTAAGAAAACAACTGGTGTTATCTTCTAAGTTTAAAAATGTAGTCTTGAAAGCCCTCCATGATCAGATGGGACATTTGTGTAGTGAGAAAACCTTGGACTTAGCCCATGCCCATTTCTATTGGCTCAAGATGGTGCAGACAGTGATCAATATATCAAAACTTGTAACGATGTCTTCAAAGGACCACTCTCTACCACCCACAAGGGAATCCACAACCAGAAAGATTTATTAGGATGTTGCTAGACATGCTGGGTACCTTTACCCCAAAGACAAATCAAGATGGAGTCAGCAGATAAGTACCTTAGTGTACATCTATAATTGTACCAGAAGTGATGTGACACGTTTCTCCCATATCAGTTGATGTTTGGTTGTGCAGCACATCTCCAAGTGGACATTTGCTTTGGAGTGTCACCAGATAGAGTTCAAGCTGATTCTTATCTGCAATATGTACACAAGCTTAAAGCACAACTTAACCACACTTATCACCTTGCCCACACTATGGCTGCTAAGAAAAATCTAGCGCATAAAGTAAGACATGATAAAAGAGTCAAGGCTCAAGAACTCCAACTGGGAGATTGAGTTCTTATGAGAAATTTGGGATTGCAAGGAGAACATAAGATAGCAGATCACTGTCGTCACACTCCATACATAGTCATTAGTAAGTTGGATAACCTCCCAGTCTATAAAATATGGCCAGAAGGAGATCCCCCTTGCTATAAAAACAATCCACTGGAATCACCTCCTGCCAATTGGGCAAATCGTCATAGACACTGTACCACAAAATGTTGCTCCAACCGGGCCTGTGACTAGATCTGCCTCTCAAAAGAAACTGTCAATCCAGCCTCCTGCTACCCAACAGACCAAGCCTTCAACAAGCAATAATGTTATTAATGATGACACTAATTCTGAGTCTAGTGAGAGTGAATGTGGGAGATGTGCATTATCCTTCCCTTGAGCTACAGTACCTCAACTGTTCCAAGGAATTTCTTCCTACAATGTTAGACAAAATGCTCATGACCAAGAAAATGCCAGATAATCTTGCCCTTACAACTTCTCCACTGCCACCAGAAAGTGAAGTGCAAAGTGTGACCTTTGAGGTAGCTGATTCTTTGTGCCTTGTGGAACTGTCTGAAATTGAAATGGCTAGTCCTGACCACAAAATGAGGAACACAATGGTGAACCTAAATGTGAAGCTGAACTAAGTGGGCCTAGTGAACCTGTATGGTGGAGGTGAAATAAGTGGGCCTAGTGAACCTGAATTCATTTCAGAAAATATAGCTATTCCTGAAAATGACAACAGTGGACTCAATGACTCAAATTTTGTTGAAGTACCTCTTACTGATGAACCAGAGTCTACAGAATGGGAAAATTCAAGAGCTACTACAAATACAAGTAATGCAACCAACTCTGAGCAACAAGAGTGCCCTTTCTGCAAAAGCTGTCTTATTGGTGGACAATAAGCTGGGATTCATAGGTATCATAGGCATCATAGGTAGTACAGAGCTTTGGATTAGACTTTCGTCCATAGTGCTCACATAGTAACTCTAAGGACATTGTGTTCCTTCCCGGAAATGATTGTTTAAGTTAATCTTGAACTGGTCTGTTGACCTGCTACCGACTACCTCCAAAGGAAGTGCTCGACCTGAATGCCAATGTTGAGAGGACTGAGCCTATGCCCCTTTCACCCAGAAGAGCTGGCAGAATTATAAAACCAGTAGTGCGCCTCACCTATGACACCAGGAAAGCCTGTAGACCTGCCTCTAAATGTGGTCCATAAAGGATATACATCACAGCTAACTCCCTTCCTAAAATAGGGTCCACTGCATTTTCCAAGCTAATAATCAATCCCTCTTCCCATTATGTTAGGGATCACCCTTACAAAGTAATGAAGGTCAATTAAAGGGGTACAAGGTAATTACCAGTTATGCAACTGCACAGAGGTTTCAAGAAAAAGGGTAATGTCTATGGGTAGTTGTGTGAAACACAGTGAGAAATGTGAATTTGACATTCCAAGCTAAAAATGCCTTTAATTAATTTAAAGTAAAGCATGCTACATTGTATACATTGATAGTAAACTGTGCAAATAACGTATATAATAATATATGGTTGCAACCTGTAAACAGTGTAAAAAGTGTTAATGTCAATTGTTACTTATGTTTTAGACTTGACATGGATGCCAAGTTTCCTAGGCAGGGGAAAGTGTAATCCTACCCAAATTGGGGGCTTACCTTAAGTATCTCCCTGGGATCCAGTAATGCCCACTGCCAGGCAGATGTCCTGCAGAGATGGTAAATCCATAATGATTGGTGGCCTCCTATTGATCTGCATGAGAGTGCCATGATGTGTCTCCGTGCCTGTCTATTTAAGTGCCACAGTCAGTGTAAATGCTGTAAATGGCCTGGGCTAGGTCTGAGTGCTTCGGATCTCACAATCAACCAGGCATCACTTCAATTTGCACCACTCTGCAATTGCTAATAGAGCAAAGGGAGCTCTACATAGCACTGCAGTTATTTACTTCTAATTCTTAGTTGTCTCTAAGATATAGATTGCTATTTAATCTGCCTTTATTATGGCATGCATTTTCCAATGGAAGCCTTCTTGTTTAGACTGGGACATCCCGTTTGGACAAATTAGTAAACAGGGGGCCTCAAGGGATCCTTTGCTCAGGTGCCGCGTGGGAAAAAGCTGTAGTTTTTGTAGTTTTTTCAGGCTGGTGCCTAAACTGACAAATGGGAGCACCAGAACTATAATTGACAGCTCCCCTAGCCAACTGGAATCCAGAGAAACCAAACTAGTTTAAGAACTTTTAGAAAAAGAGGGCAGTTGCTTATAGAGTGGGGAGAGAAAAGACAGCTCAAGCCATCAAGAAGCAGCTCCAGGGAAGTACTGAAGAGAACTGGCAGGCTAAAGGCCTGACTTGCCTCCATGTTACCATTTTCAGAACTGGACTACAGAATAGCAGAAAAACGGACAAGCCTGAGGTATATGTTAGAACAGCGAGAAGTGTAGTTCGAGCTTTTAAACTGAGAGGTCTAGTTTTCTTCTGTATTACATCCTGTGGTCCCACCAGAGGGATTGGTCGCCAGGACAGCCTGACTGCAAATCTGAAGGTTTGCTCAGCAAAGTGACTGATATTGCGAACCGGACTGAAGTTAAAGGAAAATTCGGATAGTTGGATGTGTCTAAAAATAAATGTGCTGAATGTTCATTGTGGGTCAATGCCTACTGTCCAGGGACTCCTGATTGCCAGAGAGGAGCCCACCTTTACCAGTGACCAAACTGTCTGCCAGCTGGAGGGGTCACCAGTAAAAAAACTGAACTCTGTTGAACTTGGGCCCATGTCCTGCCAGCCCATGCCGACAGTTCTTGTGCCAGCTACAGTTTTAGTGGCAAGAGACTAGGTTCAGAGATCCAGACCCCTGTGCAGTAAGTCATTGCAGGTTGCGGCCTCCTTCAGGGAAAGACCATGAATTGAAGGTAAGTTATGATAGCCCCATTTCCCCATGTGCAGCAGCTTCCAGCATTGGGTCTTCATTTTGCCAGGCCATCCTAAATTGTCTGGTACAGTGAGTAAATTCAGGGTAGCTCCCTGCAACAGGCATCTTAATTTTCTAATGGTACCATCTAATTGTTCACAGCATAGTATTAAGAGTTTCAAATAGACTAAGCCAGCCGAGCCATGGATACAAATAATTTGTCTCACTTTGCACTTTTAATGTTAATTGCTGCTTTCGATTAAGGGCCCCAACAACAGCTGCAACTTGGGCACCAATTCTGGCCAGCCAGCATAGATCCTGAGTACCCAGTAGCAAAGGAACTAAACTGATTACATATCAAATAACTTGGTACAATCCAAAATAGTAATCATTTGCCGAGATTTGCTCCACCTCCCTGTTCCTGTCCCTTTGATGAACCTGATTTGCTGTGTTACATTGAATCAAGCTTGTGAGCATATTATTCCTTGGCTTAAAGTGATAGGCTCAGTATTGTATATGTTGAACGTGCATACTGTATTGTCAAACTGTCTTTACAGGGGGTTGCAGGGCACACACCAGGACCAGAGACCCTGACGGTAAGTGGGACAACTGTGAGCATATTATTAATGTTTTTTTTGCAAACTGTTAAATACTTTTCAAGGTTATTGTCAACTCCTAGGTAACTGGCCACTAGGTGGAAGTGTTGGGTATTATTGCTTCCCAGAGGGCTATACCAGTCAAGATAGCTACCCATGCAAATTGTACTCTGGCTGGAAGCACCAAATTATTGTGTTTACTGAGGGTAGAGGAACCCCAGTACTTATCAGTTTTGAACCCAGGCCTCTCAACCTGTTGTTAGAAAGATAGGCAGGGTAGTAGCCCTGGAGTAGCGCCATCTAGGGTTACATTAAAATAGTATTTTTTTATTTTGTTACTGCAAAGCCCATTTTAAGCACAATAAAACCCTTCAAGGTGTGGGTTGTTGGGGATATCCTCACTTTCAGGGGCTGTAAGGCTCTCAGCCTGCATCGTTGTTTCGCTGCTCCCTGGGCAAGCGTATATCCGCCAGCACTCTATACCTGTTGGTCTTTTGCTTACTTATGTAACCCCTATGCGGCGCTATCTCTAAGGTTATAACCCCTGCCTTTGCTTCTAACCACAGGATGAAGGGCCTGGATTTGATATTACATAGACAGTGTTGGCAGATAAGGGCCTATGGCCCACCCAGTCTGCCCATTTAAGTTTGTAAGTTCAGTTTATGTTTTCCAGGAAGTCTGTTGCCCCTTACCCCTGACCTCCAGAATTCCTTTATGTCTATCCCATGCATTCTTAAATCCCGTGATTGTTTCAGCCCCCACCACTTCCTCTGGCTTCCACCCAGAGTAATAACAGTGGGGGTATCTACTTAACCTGGTATAGCCCTCTTCGAAGCTATAACCCCCCACAAACCTGCCTAGTGACTAAATACCTTGTAATAGGAGATAACCCTTTGCAATAGTTGCCACACAGTTAACAATGAGCAGTAATGATATGCACACACCCTGCACTTACCACCAGGAACTGGTCTTCAGCAATTTCCTGGAACCCCTGTAAAGACAATGCTAGCAAGGCAAGCATGCACTTTCAGTACTGTACACCAACTAAGAATATGCTCATAAGCCAGTTTAAACATGAAACAGCAAATCAGGTTTATTTAGGGACGTGAACGAGGATGGGGGCATGAATCTAGAAGAATGATTACTTTACAAATTTGATTCAGGTTACTGTGCATTCATGCACTCTAGTCCCTCAGTAGACAGTCTGACAACACTGGTGTAGCTCTCTTCAGTGCCGTCCTGTAGAGGGCCACTGCAGGGGTCTGGGTTCCCATAGCTGACCTACAGGGGTCCTTTCCCAAAAGTTAACAAATAAAATGCCAGTGGCTCCACCCAGAGTACATATCAGTGGGTCTGATTACCTGCAGTACAACCCCTGGGATGTCATACCAACCCACCTCCCCAACAGTTACCCCAGACATGGACTTACCAGGATTCGAATCTCCCCATATTCCGTTACACCACTGACCTTCCCCATTTCATCCAATAACATGCTCACTAAAATTAGGCTCTGGAATACTCTCTGCTGCAAAACAAGAACATCCAGTTTATTTACAGGGGGGAGGGTTTAGGGTTGGGTAATTGGAATAGAGTTCAAGAAAATCACTTTAGTTCTCATTTCAAAGATTTGCATTTCCCAGAATCACATTTCCTTTTATTCAATCCCATATTGCAATCATCGCAGCCACCAGATTTAACTAAACTAGCTAACTGCTACAGAAGTGCTCAAGCCCAGACCCGCAGGTGCCAGCTAATTTCAAACCTCAAAGTCCGTTCACTGGGTACCCAGATTTAAGCTGCAGACCTGAGGTGCAGCTGGTAGCCGGCATTGGCATGCTTACTTGAATTAAATAACTTTTCACATTCCTCTCTCATCCCTTGGTTCTATCTCCTGCCCTGATGGGCATGTAAACTAGTTACAGTCCCCAGGTGCAGGGAAATTCCTGCTTTTTACTCACAGTTCTGCAGAACCAGTCCTAGGATGGCACAGTTCACTGAAGTCCTGGAGGCTGGTGGCAACACAGGCAGAACCGGGCACTGTGCTTGAAACCAGGGGCACAGAGGCTGCAGCTTGCTCTTTCTTCCTTCCTCTTGCTTGCAGATCTTGCAGCTTCTTCCCTTCAGCCCATTACAGGCCCTGCTGCAGAGCATGTGTGCAAGGCCTGCCAACTACAGAGGACCCAGACCAGGGAGTGGCCCCATGGCCTGGCTCCCTCCAATCAAAGTGCCCTAGCACTCAGGAACAAGACCCATGATCCCTGCAGTGGCAGACCCACTTGATGGAGGTTAACGGTTCCCCACCTGTCCCTTTGATGTCAGCAGAAACCATGCAGCACATTCTCTTCTGTTCTCTTTCTTTCTCTTTTTCTGCTACAGTGTTAGACTAAGCAATCTGTTTCTTTTTCTTGCTGTATCTCAGGAGCAGCCAACAGGCACCGAACCTTTGAAAAGCACCTGCCCATCCTTCTGCTTTCACAGTCTCTCAGATTCAACACAGCCACTTTCGCGCTCTGGCTCACACATATTTCCTGCACTCAAAGTGCTTTTCTCACCATGCACTCACCCTTCCTTTCCTTCTCTCAGTACATTTATATTCTCTTGTTCCTTATCATTCCTCTGTATTCTGTCTTTCCCAGGCTTAGGCACAACCTTTGTCTTTTACCAGGCTCAGGACACAACCTTTGTCTTTTTCCAGACTTAGAAACAACTTTGTCCTTTTTCCAGGTTCAGGACACAACCTCTTTTCTCCTCTTCCCACTGCTCAGGTGCATCTGCAATTCAACGCAAATTTTTGGACTCTGCAGCTTTTCCTTTTCCATTTGAGCTGCCTTTATCTCACCGCTGTGGTGCAATTTCAGAATAACGCACAGCATTCAGAAACCTGCAGCTTTCCTTTTTCTCTTCAAAGCTGCTTCTTCCTTGTTTGTGCTTTCCCTTTTCCTGATGGGGCAGGCACTCCCTGCCCTAGGGGACAAATTGCTGGCAGCCCCCAGGCAGGCTCATCCTGCAGTCCCAATCTCTCCAAGAGCAACAGCCCCTCTCTTTCTGGAGGAGCTCCCACCGAACTAACTCAAAACACAACAGTTTTGTCCTCTTGGGAGCTTTCTGGCAGCTCCCCACTGACTGGAGCCACAGTCCCTCAGAAAAATTAATATGTTGGGGCTAGCCCAGTGGCGTAGAGGGTTGAGGCACTGGCGCCTTCCCTCGATGCATGCTGGCGACCGGGTTCGGGGAACAGACTCGGGTGCCAGGGTCAGCAGGGGAGGGAGAGGATTGAGTGTCCAGAGGACTGCTCTCTCTCCGGGATGGGATCAGGGATGCATCACTCGGCAGCGGCCCCACTGGAGACTGGAGGCACTACCTGAGCATGCACTAATGGGGACACTGAAAACCAGGGAAAACGGCCTGATGCAAGCAGCTTGATGGCCGTCTGCAGTTTCGCTGCAGCACCCGCCTGGATCCGTGTTCCATAGGGAGTTGGGGGCTCCCTGTGGCCCCGCTGTGGGGGGAAGCCACAGGAGTCTGAGTGCCCATGGTAGAGGTGGTCAACAGAGGGATATCCCCAATAAGTGAAGCAGGTCAGGTGGCCAAGGAGGAAAAATAGATTACAAAAAAAAGAAAAATGAAAATGTATGAGACTGCCTCGATGCCTCATTGGTGCAGGAAAAGGTGCCTAAACGTTCCCAGGTCTTTTCTCCCAAAAGTCTGCTCACACAGCCCCAGAGTCCCTGGCAAGAATTCTGGCTTGGTGGTTGGCTGGCTGGTGTCACATGGCTGCTAAACATGGTGGCTGGGATAAACAGTCCATCACTGCTGCAGCTGCAGCCGCATCCAAGAGCAGAGCCATTCTCGATGCCCTACAGGTGGCATGCCTCAGACAGCTAGTTTTGGAACCCACTCATGAGGGACCAGTCTTAGACCTCATACTCTCAAATGTGGACAGTGAGAGGATCGTAGATCTAGAAGTGGGTAGCCATCTGGGAATAAGTGACCACCAAACAGTGTGGTTCATAATAAACTCAGCTACAGAGTCAAACCATACAAAAGCGAGGGTACTGGACTTCAGGAGGGCTGACTTTGGCAAGATGGGAGAGTGCCTTAGAAAAGCACTAGCAAACAGGCTAGAAGGAGGGGTGGAGTAACAATGGGAAAACATCAAAACTGCCATCAGAGAGGCAACAAGCCTTTGTGTGAAGCAAATAAACAAATCAAAACAAAAAAAAAGCCACTATGGTTCTCAAAATAGGGGGCGGGGAAGGTCAGGAAGAAAAAGGCAGCATTCAGGAAGTATAAGGAAACACAGGAGGAGCAGGACAGAGAGCTGTACCAGTTAAGGCAGAAGGAAGAAGGGAGGGAAGTCAGAATAGCAAAGGCCCAAACTGAGGAAAAGATAGCCAACTCAGTTAAGAAGGGGGATAAAACCTTTTATAGGTACATCAGGGAGTGTAAAAAGACAAAGGGAGTGATAGTGAGGCTGAATAGAATGAACGATGGGTGGCAGAGAGGTACAGTGAAAAAGCAGGGATACTGAATGAATACTTCTGCTCAGTATTCACAAAAGAGGAGGAGGGGGAGGTGCCTAATTCAGTTAACAGAAGCACTCTGGATAAGGGGGTCGATCCCAGTCCTTTCACAGAAGAAAGGGTTTTGAAAGAACTCCTAAAACTGAAGATGAACAAAGCAATGGGGCCTGACAGAATTCACCCCAAAATTCTAAAAGAATTAAGGGGAGAACTAGTGAAACCACTGACTACCCTTTTTAACAAATCGTGGGAGGATGGTGTGGTACCTAAGGACTTGAGGAAGGCGGATGTGATTCCTCTTCACAAAAGTGGGACCAAGACAGAGGCAGGAAACTACAGACCTAACAGTTTGACCGCTATGGTAGGGAAAGTGATGGACTCACTTCTGAAGGAAAGAACTGTTGAGTACCTAGAGGCCAGTGGGGCACAGGACCCAAGGCAGCATGGGTTCACAGTGGGAGGGTCATGTCAGATGAATCTAATTGATTTCTTTGGCTGGGTGATCAAAGTAGTAGACCAGGGAGGGGCTGTGGACATGGCCTACCTAGACTTTAGCAAGGCATTTAACACAGTCCCTCACAAAAGGTTAATAGACAAATAAACCAGCCTTGGAGTGGGTCCCAGGGTGGTAGCCTGGGTAAAACATTGGCTGGACAACAGGCCACAAAAGTTAATCGTAAATGGAGTCCACGCTGAAGAATGAGGGGTTACTAGTGGAGTACCACTGGGTTCAGTACTGGGTCCAGTCCTTTTTAATGTCTTTATAAGTGACATTGCAGAGGGACTGGAAGGAGAAGTATGCCTCTTTGCAGATGACACAAAGATCTGCAACAGGGTTGATACACAAGAAGGCGTGGAAAGGATGAGAAGGGACTTGGCAAGGTTAGAGGAATGGTCAAAAGTATGGCAGTTTGAATTCAATGCATAGAAGTGCAAAATAATGCACCTGGGAAACAAAAACCCAGGAGAAGATTATACAATGGGGGGTAGTAACAACAACAAAAATGGCCAAGCGGTCCTTATCTGCCACCAAAGTCTATGTTTCTGTGTTTCTACATCACAGATTTTACAGTGTCCCAGGTTTAAAGCACTACTGTAGCCAAATTCTTTACTTTTAATTCACATTTGCCCCACTATTTGAGAGCCACCCCGTGCCCTGTAAAGCGACTGTACTCTGACCATAGTTCTTCTGCACTTTCCCAGTCACTGCTGCCATTTCTCATTGCTCCTATGCAGCTTGTATACAGTCCCAGTGCAGTACATGTATGCCCCAACTTCCCCACTCTGCTGCAGTCTGTGTAAGCCCCTTTGTTTATTTACACCCCAACAGACTGGCAGCCTTTCCTTTTTTCTTGCACCTCCTTACATTATTTATTTATTTTATCTCTCACCCATGACCGTCCCTTGCATTATACACTATGCCCCAGCACTAGGCAAGATCCCAGCTCATGCATTATTCATGCAGCCTCATGAATATTAATGAGGTGGCATCCTGATTCACAAGCATGATTGGTGCTCATCAAAGGTACATTCTCTTCCTCCCGGTTGTCTCTCCCTCTCAGCTAAAGTCTCTGGACCTCTTTTACTCTGCCCAGGGACCAGGACCACGAAGAAGCAAACCAAACTGGCTTCAAATGTCCATGCGAAATGTGCTTCTGCGCATGCGTGGAGCTCAAGGGGCACCATACTGCTCATTTCTGAAACTGGCAGATCTGCGAACCAGCTCCTCCAGGCCAGCTGTCCTTGAAAATTACGTGGGGGCCAGCAGGAAAGAACAGAACACGGGGGCAAGCCATGAAACCAAAAAAAAAGAATGGGGGTGGAAGCAAAACCCCAGAGAAAACAAGCTTTTTTGGGGGGCTCACAGGTAAGCCCCTGACAAGGGAGTTATGCTGGGTACCCAGATTGTTGTGCTGACTGGCCAGTATCGGTGCCTGTGGGTGACTGGCATTGCAGCTGTTGTTAGGGCCCTTGATGGAAAGAAAAAACAGTTAAACATTGCATAAACAAGGCTTTGGTTATTTGTATCCAGGGCCAGTTGGCCCAGTCCTTTGTAACCCTGAAATGCACTGGAGCAATCAGAAGTACCACAGAAAGATTAAAAGAAAAGTTGCAGGGAGCCACCCTTATTTTACCCATGACACCAGCTGGTTGAGAAAGGCCTGGCAATATGAGGACCTGCTGCTGGAAACTAAAGAGCATGGGGAAGGTGGGTCTGCATGACTCACCTCCTCCGCTTCACAGCCTTTCCCTCCAGGGGGCCACAACCTATGATTTCTTGCTGCACAGGGGCTAGATCCCCAATCTGATCTCTCACCAAGAAAACAGTCACTGGTGTAGAAATAGATGGCTTGGGCCGAGTTTAGTACAGGCCCAAGGCTGTACAAGCACTTTTGGCAAAGTTCAGTTTGTTTGCTGGTGAAACCCCTCCAGCTGGCAGTCAGTTTGGTTACTGGTAAAGAAGGCTCCTTTTTGTCAAGCAAGAGTCCCTGAACAGTAATACATGACCCACAATAAACATTAGACGCATTTAACGAGAACAACATTCACTTCTTTACCTCTCAGTTCGGTTTCAGGCCAGTTCACTATTTCAGTCAATTCACTGAGCAAACCTCTAATTTATAAAACAGTTTTCACACAACTCTTGGGCGAACTCTTCACAGAAGCTTTTCTCAGTCCAATATCTCAAGCTGCACTTCTCAGAGTCTGAGGCAAACTGCCACAGGTCAAAGTAGAGGTGCTTGGATGGTATCCGGACCAATCTGGATCCACCAGATACCAACCCTCGAGGCAGGAGGCGGATCTGGCTGAATACCACTGCTATCTGCCCATGGAGCTGTCCGTTGGATCTCGGTCAGATCCGCGATAATCCAAAGCCTGGATCTCTGGATCCGGCACTGGATAACATGGTATCCGACCTCCATATTTGGACGGATCCCGGGCCGGATCCCACTTGAATTGTGTTGCCATCTGCTAGATCATTGGCGGATCCATGGCAGCACTATCCGAGCACCACTAGTTCAAAGATTAGCTTCAGATTAGTCCTGATACTGCTATCAAGCAATCCAAGGCTGGAAAACAATGGCAGGAAGGAAAGTCAGGCATTTTCCTGCCAAATGTCCACTGCTCCTTTCCTGGACCTGCCTCTCAATGGTTTGAGCTGCTCACTCTCCCTGCTCTAACAGCATCCGAACTCTTTTTTCTAACGGTTCTTGAACTAGTTCGGCTTTCTAGCAATCCAGTTGGCTAGGGGAGCTGTCAAGCACAGTTCTGATGCTCCCAATAGTCAGCTTAGGCACCAACCTGTAAAACTACATGAACTACAGTTTTTCTTCCCACAAGGCACTTGCACTAAGGATCCCTCAAGGTCCCCTGTCCAAATTGGTCCAAATCCTGGAAGTCCCAGACCAAACATGGTGGCTCCCATTTAGATGAATAAGCTGCAAGAAGGCAGGTTAAGGCAAACACTCTAATTCAAATATAACAACAGATTAGAAATAAACATGTGTAACCCTGGGCGGCACCACCCCCAGTGTTACACCCCTGCCTACTACCCCGAACATAGGCTAAGGGGGTTGGGTTCGCTAACTTATAAAACCTTTGCGCAGTGCCTCCACTCAGGGTGCTTTACGTGGGTGAGAGGGTACTGGGTGTAGCTCCCTGAGCTGCTACACCACCCACAATGACCAGTTACCTTCCCCAGACATGCCCCAATACACAGTTCCCCACATTTCCACATTTTGAATTAAAGACTCTCTAATAATATGCTCACACAGGATTTCAAACAACAACAACAAGATATTTATTTTAGGGTAATAACGGAGCTAGGAAAGGGAAACAGGAGGAGCAGAGGTTATCTTACCATATTTACACATGTACAGAGATCATTTCGGAATTTTGCTGGTGAACCCTCCAGCTGGGTGACTACATATTAAAGGCAGACATAAATCAGATTTTATCATTCGACTTAAGACATCCAGAGCCCTGGCTATCTAGCTGCTAATAAATCAGATGTTAAACATAATTATTAATATTACCCACACTGGTACCAGTCCCAGATACAGCAGAAACCCCACAATCTCATACCATACTGGTTAAACCGATACCACAGTCCAAGATGTTGCAGGCCTGATAGAGTTGCAGCTGGTCGAGGTGGCTGGCTATTAATTTGAGGGAGGGGGCAACTTGGAAACAGATTTTTGTAAAGCAGGAAATTACTATTTACAACCACAGCAGGGATTGCCCTGCACTTTAGCAGACAAAGTAGGGATTGCCCTGCACTTGCAGACAAAGCAAGGATTGCACTGCACTTGCAGACTTCCGAACATTCCAGAATAAACTATGTGGATCTTACATCCAGAACATTCAGCACAATATTTGGAAGTCCCATCCAAAGCAATAAGGGTGATGCTTCTGTCAAGCATCCTAAACGCAGTTTAAACACGGTCACATCCAGTACTTTATATACCAAAAGGCATCCATCCAGAGTAAGTTGGTAACGACACTTTTATCAAGCATCCCATACTTTAGTCACAGGCAGTCACATCCAGTACATTCTATATACCAAGTAACATTATCCACAAGCTGAGTTCTATCCAGCATGTCTAGCCATTTAACACGTACAGTAGATCAAGCGCACTTAGACGAAATTCTGTGCAGACACAGGTACATTCTCTTTAAGGTATCTTTGACATTAACATGCTCCTAAGCCAGGGCCTCCTGTCTCCTGAAGTGGCAAGCGTGTGTAACCCCCCTGCAAATGGGGGTTCCCAAAAGACTTCCAGGAGCTTGCTTGAATGCTCCAAGCCTGAATGGTGTTTGGCGTTTAAGCCATTTATCAGTGAGTGTTTTTAGAGCCTCTGGTACTGTCTCTTTAAGAGCTGTCTGCTTGCAGACATAATTAGTTTATATGGGGGGACTGTGTGTTTCTCTGTTTGAGTACCACTCAAACTACTGCCAATTCACTCCATTTTTGCAGTCACTAGGAGTACAAAGGGAACCTATCTGAAAGATGTAACTGTTTGCCAGAAATCAGTTAGAGTAATAATGAAATTACAGTTTGTCTAACCTGCTTTCTTTGCAGTCAGAACTGTGTCTGCCTAGTTCCCCATTCTGGTTTTGAACTGCTGAACTGGACCAATCAGTGTGGGGTAAGCTAGCTCTAAAATGGTGCCTTGGACGAATCAGAACTTGGACTCATAATCTGAGCCAGCTACAAGAGGATTGTATGGGCAGTGACTCTGGGAGATGTAGTTTAGACTTCGGCGCCTTTTTGGACCAACAGCAGCAGTCTATTGTGAGTGACAGCCAATCCAGTCAAGAACTGGGAGGAACTCAAAGGAAGTGCCCGGTTTTGTCTGTTGGAGTTTCAGTCTGCTCTGGCAGTGAAGGGGAAAGGAACCCTGTGCTCCTTCTGTGCACAGTTTTAGTCAAAAAAAACATGTGTAAGGTCCAGAGTTCCGGTCTGCAGCTTGTTAGGACTGAATCCGTCCTGTGAAGAGAATCAAAGGATATCTGAAGAGTAGAAACCAGGCTCACCCTGTAGAAGACTGGAGGAATTGCTGAAAATTGCACTTGGTCTGTCAGGAACTGAATCTGCTGTGTGTTCTCCCGGGTATTGTGCAGTAATTGCGATCGGGATACAGATGCAGCCTGCCTGGTATAGTGTTTTCTTTTTACCATATAAATGTGTGAGGAGTCTCTTGGAGCTCAAGAGTAGCCCTGCTGACATTGAAGGACCCTATCTTGTTTGGAGGTCATGAGTACTAATTCAGGGTCGCTCCCTGTTGAATTGCCACATTAAATCCAAATGGAATTACTGTACTGTTGACTGTTTAATTTTCCTTTTCTCTGTGTGAAAGGGCCCCTACCAGCTGCCACAGTTTGGACTAGCCACTAGGGCTTGGGTACCCAGGGACAGTAACTGATAGGGATAGGCCTGTGCACAGAGCCATAGGTAGATGAGTAGAGTGATAAGCTAATTAACCTGATTTCCCCTGTCCTTGTTATATCCCTAAATAAATCAGAGCTGCTTGTTTCAGCAAAGTTATACTGCCAGGTATTTGTCTATGTTAAAGTACTGTACTGTGATTGTTGCACTGTATCTTATTTCACAGGAGGTCCCAGTGCTGGAACCAGTCCTGGGGTAAGTGTATACTGTGAAGGTAATTCTGATATATTGTGTGGGCCACTAGTGGGAAGAAAGGGGTTGCAGTGTCCCAGAGGGCTGTGACCAAGTTAGTTTAACTATTGCAAACCCTGACCTCTGGGTGGAGGCACCCGCCATTGGATCCAGGCCCCTCAACCTGTTAGTGGCAAATCAGGCAGGGGTAGTAGCCCCTGGGATAGCGCCATCTAGAGGTTACACGTGTCTTGGCAGACAGCTCCACGATGGCAGAACTCTAACCCATAGCTACACATTTATATGATTCACTAAGCCCAGCATCTTGCTGCTTCTGCAACTTAGCCATTTGGGCCACAGACAAGATGCATCCATTCCTTGAACTAGGCAGTATCTTATGGGGTTAGTAGCCCAGACTGATGACTTCAATACTTCACACTTAACAGCGCACATTCCTTAATGGGGCATGGAACCCCCAAGATTACTTGCTTAACTTCTCCCTCGCACCGGGGTACGAGGGTACTCCTCAAGGTCCTCCACGGGTCTCATCTGCAATCGAAGGCATCCTGAAGACTTCTTCAGCTCTCTCACCGCTGAGGTACTTGGTCAGCGCTCTCATGATGTCATCTGGTCTGGTCAGCGCTCTCACCGCTGCTGGACATCTGATTCTTCGGTCCACATCTTTCCCCGACGTGGGAGGGAAGGCTAGCCTCTGGAGGACAGTACTGGCAACCTCCACACTAGCTGTTGCAGAAAGCACAATTACTATAACTAGTTAACTGTTAACTGAAGAAAATAACAAATGCCCTCTGAAGACTGAAAGGGCTTGAATTAAGTGGCCCAGGCCTAATGGCATGGCTGGATCCTGAGCCCTCCCCATGGGGGGGCTCCCAGCAGGCTGGAGCCTGCTCTGCTGCAATCTCAGCTCTGCATCTCTGAATGAATCTCCCAGACAAACTGGCAACATTGTCTCTTTATAGACCTCCTAGCTCGACTCCTGATTGGTAGCAGGGATGGGGTGACATGTCTCCAAGTTGCTGAAGAACCTGTCAATCAGAACACTCGAGGCACAATTGAGTTGTGGAATTTGCGCCAAAAATAATGTCCCTGTAAGCCCCCATAAGCACTTGGGTGCTTTCCCATGAAATGCAGTGAATGTCCCACAAGTCCTGGCTTTCCGTTGCTGCAATTCCAATTGGCTGTACTGCTGGCAATGGCTGCTTAACCCACTGTCCCTTATAGCAGATTAGATACAGTCCTGAATAATGTCCTGGTGCAGCCAGAAAGAAGTAATTATTTGCCCCAAATGCCGCACAGTTCTATGGCTTAAAGGCTGCACTTATAGTTGCTGCACAGATAAAGAATGTGGCTCCTTTACTTTTTCTGTTGCTACTGTTTGCAAGCTCCCTTGCAGCAGCTGACAGACTGACATATAGAGTCCCACAATACTGGAATTGCCAAGGAAACAGTATTAGTTTTAACTTTAAACACTTTTTCCCACATGTACAGCATATTCCCAACAAGCAGCAACAGTTCCATCATTTAAAACTTTTTAATTTTTTACTTTTCGGCTGGAGCTGAACATAGCTACCCTGGAGGCAGCCAGAAAAATTAGAAGCCAAGTCAGGAGAAGCACAGAACAAAATGGGCTAAGGTAAATCCAGACTGGCATTTCTAGGAACACCATTTACAAGGGGGTTACGCATGCATTTATTTATTTATTTAACACACTTTTGGAATTAAAACCCTTTGAGTCGGGGACTCATTTACAAAGGCTGCACATCAGGAAAAGGAGACAGAAGTACCGGAAACAAAAACAATAATACAATAATAATACATGATACAGTAATGCATGAATATTTCAGGTTCCAGTTGTACAGTTAGACACAATAATACAGTTTCCAGATAAGCTATACATATCAAGGAGCGAGCTACAAGGAATTACAGATTTGCTATTAGACCTGTGCATTGTAGGGTGAACCTGACAGACATCAATAAGAGCAGCCACTAGAGGCATTGTTGAGAGTTGTTTGACAGCTCCTCTCAGGTGACTAGTGGAGCGCGAGATCAGCTGACAGGCAGTTGCACGAGAGGGAGCTGCCTCGAGGGGGTATTGTCAGTGCGCAGCCTGTAGGAGCTTAGGTATGGTGGTAGGCAAGCAGACTGGGACTAGCTGGTACACTGGTAGCATCTTGAGGAGAGAGAGAATGTTTTCTTTGTGGGCTAACTTGAATGAACCTAAATTGGTGATAGAGGTAATGGCCAAGGGGAGCACACTGTACCAAGCTAGAGCTCTGTAGGGAAAGGACCTTTGAACTAAAGAGGTCCTGACCCTGGGAATGGACCAGATCTGTATATTAGCAGTGTGAGTGTTAACTGAGGCGTGGGATGTGAGGAGAGAGGCAGAGACCCCTAAGGGGGGTAACCCCAGGTGGATTTTTTTGGTGAGGAGGCAAGTTTGGTAGTATAACCTTTCTCGAGTGAGTATATTTGTTAAGGCATACAGGCCACAGGTATGAGTACGTTTATCTGCCCCAGAGAGGAATCTGCATGCTTCGTTTAAGGCCAGGTGGATTTTATTCAGGGTTGTGTGAATAGCAGCAAAGTGGATAGTGAGCCCATAGTCGACTAGTGAGAGAACTGAGGAAGTAACAGCTAGGTTCAGGGCCATTGGGGGAAGACAGTCTCTATGTCTTTAAAGTAGGCCAATGTGGGTATCTATGGCACATGAGAGGCTGTTAATATGGGAGAGGAAGGAGAGTCTGGAGCCGAAAGTTAGATTGAGGTATTTATATGTACAGACCTGTTCTAAGGGGAGAAGGGCATGGGAAAGGATGGTTAGCTGTGCAGCCATAAACTTATTCTGTCTATGGGCAAAGAGCATAGACTTTGTCTTATTTACATTGACCACAAGTCTACAGTCAATAAACCAGTTTTCAATCTGGTTGAAGGCATACTGGAGGGAGGACTGCAAGTCTGCGGGGTCTGGGTGGGAGGTGAAAAGGACCGCATCAACCACGTAAAGCTGTAGCTTACCAGAACAGGATTTTGGTAGGGCATTCAGACAGATGTTGAACAGTAGAGGAACGAGAATGGAGCCCTGGGGATCCCAGAGCAGACTGGTAGGGTGGATGAGAGGGTGTCATTTATCTTGACACATTGGGACCATGATGTTAGGTATCAGGTAAACCACGAGATGGGTCCTGGGGAGAAACCAATGTGATGGAGCATACTTAGGAGTAGAGGATGGGAGACTGTGTCAAAGGCCTTTGACAGGTCAATGAAAACAGCTCATGCAAGGTGTTTTCTATCCAGGGCAGCATGAATGAAGTTAGAGAACTCCGTAAGGGCGGTAGTTGTATTATGCCTTAAATCAGCAACGCTGCAATCTGCATAGAAAGCAGTGTGCAAGCAAGGATTCGGTGAGTTGGAAAAGCTCAATTTTTTCAAGGGCTTTGGAGAGGGGGGAAGAATGGAGATGGTCTGGTAGTTATTGGGGGAGGTGGTATCACCACTCTTCATAATTGGGGTGATAGTGGCCATCTTCCAAGTTGTCGGGAACCGACCCAGGCATAGGGAGTGGTTAATGAGGCCAGTCAGAGGGGAAGAACAGTGTCTAGAACCATAAAGGATTTGTATGTCAAACGAATCTTTGTAGTAGCAGGATCCACTGAGAGCATTTGCTAGGTAGGACCTTGCCTCACTCATGGTGATGACCCTGAGGTGGAAAGGGGGTTACTGGGTGTTTGGCTCGGTGGTCCCCAGGATAGGATCAAAGAAGTTGTTTGAAGTATGGCACTTAGGTCAGAGAAAGTAGAGTTAAGGCAATCTACGATGGTCCATGGGTCTGAGGTGGTAACATTGTTGATGATTAGTTTGGAGGGAGGAGCTGGGCTTTTCCATTTAGTTTCTTTGTGTTGTTCCAAAACAATCGGCATTCCCCAGGAGGAGGCAAGGGTAGTTCTGTAGTAGTCAGATTTGGCCTCCTTATGGCCCAGGTGCACCTGTTGTGTTCTGCTCTGTAGGCCTGCCTGTCTGTCTCACGAGCCAGAGGTGACGGTTTTATGTCAGAGATCATCTCTGTATTTTAGTTGAGTGAAGCAGTGCAGAGGAGACCAACGGGCATTATGCTTTTTGGATTGCACTTTTAGAGTGGGGCATAGGTGAACCCATTTTTTAATGCACAGGTGGAGTAGGCAAGGGCTTCATCTATGGTGGAGGCCCAATTGATAGGGTACCAATCCAGAAGAGCCAAATAGTTCTTTAGCTTACTGAGGCCTCCAGGTTAGAGCCAACTTTGGGCTTGGCTGTTAGGTTGAGGTTTATGCCATTGACATGACCAGGAGAAGAGGATGGGGGAGTGATCGCTTAGGGAGTCCAGAAGGACCGTAAGGTTTGAGACTTTGTGGGGACAGCTGGTAAATTGAAGGTCAAGTAGGGTGCTGTAGCCACTATTGGGGTTCACCCTGCTTGGTTGGTCAACCAACTGGGTAAGATCGAGAGCAGTGAAGGTGTCTTTGACCAGGGAGACTGAGTTGTTCACATTAAGCCAGTTCACATTAAAGTCCCCAAGGATGATGTGTTCCATTTTGGGGGAGAAGGTGGAGATATAGCTGACACAGGATTGTATGGCAGGAACTTGATTTCTTGGGGGAATATAAGTGACAGTAACTGTTAAAGGGGCTCTAGAGGGATCAGGAGAGAGTTTTATTGTCATGGCGTGGGCCCTGTGGTCTAGAGAAGGTGCTGAAAGAGCTTGACGTAACAAGGAGTCCTGGACATAAATTGCACCCCCCGCCTCATTTTCCCATTCTATCAGCCCTATTTAGGGTGAGGCCTAGGAAGGTGACAGAGAAGTCAGGGGTCTTCCTGGAAAGCCAGGTTCCTGTAAGGGCTAGTACATAAGGCTGATGTTGCTGAATCCAGCATTGTAGGGTCGCCATCTTCTTGGGCAGGCTGCAAATGTTCATAGCAGTGATTCTGAGCCCAGTTTACAAGGAGCACAGGCTGTGAGAGATGGGGCCTGGACTGGGATGTACATTGCCCGACAAAAGTAGGACTAGAGCAAACACTCTGAGGAGAGCGAGAGTTCGTAGCTTGTTAGTCTGGGACAGATTCCAGTTAGTTGCAGTGCACGTAGTGCAAGGGATGGACAGGGAGATAAGGGTTGGAAAGGAGAGGAATGTCATACAGCAAGGAGGGTGGTTGTGGTGTGTGACATCTGGGAAATGAGTAGGGGTGAGGTGGGATGAATGACTGAAAATGGCAGTGTGGGCGGTAGCCGAGGGTGGGTCAAGGGGGAGGGGTGCGAGACTAAGGACCTTTGGAGGAGGGCTGGAAGGTTCCAGGAGGAGAAGAGCAATGGTGCCCAGCAGGAGCCTGGGAAGTCTGCAGGATAGGGTGTGCCAGGTAGGTGGCCATAGGGGGACAAATGAACAGAGCTGGTATGAGGGGGGCGTATTGACACACATCATTGTGGAGGTCTCCGTGGCAAAGTGGTGGTGCAGGAGGTACCAGGTTCAAATCTCGGGGGGATGAGCACTGAATAAGAGACCTAGCAGTGCCCTGGGAGAGGAGCTAAGAGGTATCAGGCAGTGGACAGAAAGACCAAAAATGGAGGATGTAACAGTGACTCCCATAGGTGGCAGGTGGAGGGGCAACTGTGGGGACACAAGTGGGCAGGAGGAGGTTGAGGCAGGGAGTAGAGAAGCAGAAAGTGCAAGGCGTGAACCTGCTTGGGGGTTAGAAAAGTATAGTTAGGGGCTTTGAGAGAGGAAGCAGAGAGAACAGGTGGTCCAGTGTGTCTAGAGGTGGAGAAATAGATGGGCTAAATTTGGAAGAAATTGGGAGATCCACCTAGTGGATGGCTCCTATAAACTGTTAATGGCAAACAGGGGACTTAGAAAAAGTAGGCACAGGAAGTCACATGACAGAGGAGGTATTTAAATTAAGGTCCGAGCATGGGTGGGAGGGTGGCTGGGGCAGGCGGGGCACTCAACGCACAGCGTCAATGGGTCAAAACACCCCTAGAAACAGTGCTGGTATAAGGTAGCAGGATTACCTTCAAGAGCCCGCAGAGTGTGTGCTGCTCCAGGTGAGCACAGTGGCTTGTGTGACTTCAGATGGGGTCCCGTGGCCTACATGGGACAGCAAACAAAAAACAGATTGGCATGCAGCGGGAGGCAGGCTGCGGCTTGGGAGAGTAGGCCTGACTTTAACTGTGCATGCACAAACTACTAGGCCCTACTGCATGCGTGAACTTCAGAGGCTGAGAAGAAACAAGATGGTGCATGTGGGAGGCCTGGAAGGCACCATCCAGATGGTGGGCCAATGGGCACTCCCAGCTCTAGTACAGACAGCACAACAGGTACACAAATACAAAGCTTTCAATGATCCAGGCTAGGACTGTAACAGTGTGGCAGAGAGACCTAGATAAGCTGTAGTACCCTCACTATACTAAGCGCAGTAAACAGATACTCAGCAAACCACAGGAATTGAAGCACAGCAAAGTCCAGAAAAAGGTTCTTAAAGCTCCGATGGTAGTTGCAGGAATCCAGGCAAGCAGAGGAGGTGAAGCAGGCTGTCTTGAGACTGACTGTCAGTCACTGTAGGAGGTCAGAAAAGTTGCCTAACACCCGGTTTATCTGATGCATACATTTTCTCCACCACTAGTTGAAAGGTGTATTTGGGTGATCACTCAGCATGCACTGCAGTTACCAGTTACTACCAGCTTAGTTAGTTTTTTTTTTTTTTTTAAACAATCCCTCAGTCACATCTGTCGCAGTTGAGATTCACCCTGGAATGGAGGCAGGATACTTTGCTTCAGGGATCTGCTATTTTTGGTCTTTTTTTATTTTAACAAGCTCTCAACTCTCTCTGACTTTGTTTAGATACAGGCTCACTGGGATGCAGGTTAGTCTGATTCAGGGATCACACATCACACTGGAGAATGGTCCCTGGCTTATTGGAGCCACAGCATGTGTATGTGATAGGCACTAGGCAGCTCAATGAGAAGAGATAGTACCCGAGATGTGTACTAAATAAAATAAATATTTTTTAATTTACAATAAATGACACATAATAGTTGTTAGCCTCTTGCAGGAATCACTTTTCGTACACTGCAGTGAGACTAATTTAATTGACTTATTTAACGTAGAGGAGCATTTTTCCCTAACCATTTGACAGCACTGTAACAGTAAAATACTGAGTGCTTGGCACAACTACAGTAGGAGGTGCTGAACTCAAACAGGCACGTCATGGCCAAACCAGCACACTCACTTCTTCTGTTTGAATACTGGAAAGGTTTGTAAAGTGGCTCCAGTAATGGCCATATTGTGAAAATCACTGAAGTTATTAATATTAAAGTAATAATAACAAGCAACATATCTTTTCAGACTAACATTCAAACCAGAAATACAAGTAATAATGACAGGACATGGCTTGTGGGATAAAATTACTTTTTTATTTCCTGTCTTCTTTAAGCACCGATCATTAAGTTCTGTGCACAGACCACTATTATGTGCAAACCAAAGGCTGAGAATGGCAGAGGGGAGACTGTCATGACCAGCAAAATAAGAGAAATCTTGTTTGTTCTAATGCCTGTAACCTATTTGGCCAGTGGCTGTGGAGACTGAAGGAAGAAGCTACTGCTCTGCATTCCTTGACGAGCTTTGATCTTTGTTAAGAAAGGGGCAGGGAGGGGCACAACACAATCTGGAATTCATTAATTAACACCCTAATAGCTGCAGGCGGGGAGTTTTAGGCGGGATACCAGTCTCTCTTTGCATCTGCATGAACAGATCACAGTTTTAATCACAGAAATATAGTATTTCTGTGTTTACAGTTTCACATGTAATCCATGCAGATGAAGAGTGAGGGACAGAGTGATCAGTGTAGATCAGTTGCAGAGTCCCAAGCCAGTACATGGCAGTGGTGGGATTAGAACCTGTGTTCTGATGTCCCTCTCTTGTCATTTAACTATTTATTTAACCAATCAGTGCTTCAGCTTGGCATTTCCACATATAAGAACAGGTACAAGCAGTGATCCCATTTTTATGTTGATTGTGCGCATGCGCAAGAAACATGTTGCGGCAGGTTTCTCCACAAGCCAGTTGTGGAGGCACGGCACTGTTGTGGCCAATGCCCCCACAGCTGGTAAAGGCTTGTCCCACTTCCCTCAATGCCATGGCATGCTGCTGCTGACACTAGTTCAGCCAGCGTGCCACCAACTTATAAAAAATTAGCCGCTGCAATCAGGGGCCGCCTCATCATTTCAGCGTCAGCCATTCGCTGCAATAAGGGAGCAACCCCAATATTGTTTGTGAACATGGTGGTGGCTTGCCACCGTGTTCTCAAACAATATTAACCTCCCCTGCCGAGACGTGCCCAATCCTCCTCGGCAGTATGTGCCCCCGGACGGTGTTTATTTGCCAATGGGTCCCCAATCCCCATCGGCTGCAGTGCCCCAATAGTTATGTTGCCGACAGAGGACCCCTCCCCATCGGCATCTATGCCCCTGCTTTTGTTGTGTGCTGACTGGGGTGCCAATCCTGTCGGCATAATGTAATAACCCCCTTTTGTTGTGTACCAATGGGGGTGCCCAATCCCCTGTCAGCTACAGCTGCCTCTCCCCAAAAAGAAACACTCCATTGGCACGCTGGGAGCCCACCCCAGCATGCCACATGCCCCTGCAAAATAAAAAAATGGTCCTGTGATGTCTTTTTTTTTTTTATATAACCTGTAAAAGAGGAAATGGTCCCTCGGCGGTCTCCCTGTCCTCCCTCCCACAACCCCGCGCCCACCCACTGTGCACCCTGCCTCCCCACACCCCCCTCACCCCATACTTACCTCCAGAGTCTGGCACGATGATTTGCGGTGAACCGGGAACATGTCTGCACTCTTCAAAGCTGACCGCGAACTGAGGAAATGCTGGTAAGCTGTATAATGGAATAAATAGGGTTTTTTCAACTTTGATGCATATCTCAGGCATTTGTTTGAATTTTGGCACCAAATTTTCAACATGGAGTTTTTGGGACCCCTCCTCATGAATTCTATCACTGTCATGGCATTAATTGGCCCCAAAAGGTGATTTCACTGTCACTGTGCAGAATCACCTTTCGGTGGAGAAAGACACATCAGTACCTGGCAATACCACATGCCCCCCCCCCAGCACAGCGTGCTCCAGCAGCAGCAGTGCGGTGGCACAGCACACCCATGGTGCGCCACACCGGCCAAAAGAATTTGCAGCCCCAGCCCCTCCCAGCAGCATGGTGTGCCACCCTGCTGGTCCCACAGAACACTGGTTGGGCACAGATATGGGCGAAGCGCATTTACCTGGCCATGGTATGGCACCCCTCCGGACATGTGCCTGCAGTGCCTGAAGCTTCTCTGGGTCACTCCACTGCAGGTCCCCATAGCGGCGTTGGCATTGCTCGCTGGTACGCTGTACACCTGTGGCCTTCTCCAGCCCATCAGCAACCTCCTGCCACACCTCCGTCCGTGGCCTATTCAGGGGCACCCAGCCAAACAGGCTGCCTGTATGTGGTGCCACTAGGGCCACAAGGTTGACCAGTTTGAACTGCATCCAGTTAGGTGTCCTGGCCCTGCTGCAATGCGGCATGGCTGTATCACAGTCAGGAATCCAAAATGGTGCCCAGTAGCGGATGAGCCACATGTGCTCGGGATGCATGCCTCGCATGGAGATGCGCTGCCATCACAAATTGAGCAGTCACGGATATGCACAATATGGGCAATGCCACACTGGAACATGCTGCAAGGCTCCCTGAGGGGCAAAGGGCAACTGTGGGGTCAAGGGTCGGCGCACACCGTGCGCAACTGCGCTACTGGTCCTGCCATACATGATGCGCAATAAGGGTGTGTGGTCACCACCGGTGTTGCCCGATGTGCTGTGGGACCCATAGTGCAGGGTGCCATTAGCCTCATGGTGCCAGGTACCTAGCGGCCCTATAGCACCAAAGCGTCATAAGCCATGCAATGCACAAGTGTCACATGTCCAATAGCGGCCGGCGCTATAGCATATATTGCGCAGTGTGCTAAGCTGTGCGGAGGCATAGGCACCGGCAGTGCATGCAAGCGTACTGCCAGGTCTACTGCGCACATCACATAGTTGCACCACGATATAAGCATGCACAAGTCCATTGTGCCATGCACAATAATCGATATTCAGCGGCATATGCAGATTAGCTAATCATCCTATCCACAGTGCGTTGGAAGCATTTGCATCTCATTACAGTTGCGCATCCCCTCATTTGCATGTGATGCGCAATAAAAGCACAGCGGGACTGCACAAGACATGGACCAGTATTGCATCCTTCAGAGGTAGATGCGACACTGTGGGGTGACAGGACAGTGGATTGGGAGAGTGGTGTGATTGGTAGCTGTCAATGACCACATGTCCATTCCCACAGGACAAAGCATGTCGGAACCTGATGAAGATGAGGGTGTGGGCCTGCATGAAGCATGGCCCAACTTCACGAGGGAAGAGACAGATGCCCTTTCGGGCGTACCTCGACCAGGAGCCTCTACTGAGTGGCTCGACAGGCACTCCACAGGCCAGGTCCACAGCATGGGAGGGTGTGGCCAGAGCTGTGAATCAGCAGGGCATCCATCAAGGTCTGTGCAGGAGTGCAAGAAGAAGGTCGGCACAGACCAGAGATGGATTAAGGAGAAGGTGGCGCCATCCGGGCTGCCCGTGCTGCCATGGGCGGTGGTCAGCTCAACTTGCCACAGCTGATGCTGCGAGGAGGTTGGTGGTGACTACCATGTGGCATCACACCATCGAGAGGGTGCCTGGCAGTGGCTTCCAGACAGTAGGCAGCCCATCACTGCATGGTAGGTATGGCGGCACTTGGCCAGGGGGCAGGGGTCGGGGTGTGTGCCAGCGGCATTAATGTGATTGTATTCCCTTACAGCTCCGGAGCACCTGCAAGCAGTGGCAGGGTTGGGGGTTTCCATCTTGGGGGCAGTCCTGGACTTGGAGGACCATCCTTCGCCTCCACCGGCGTCCAGGGGCCAGATTGCTTGCAGCCCACACCGCTGTCTGTCCAGGTGCCTGTGGTGTGGTTGCAAATGAGGCCTTGGCTGTGTTTCAGCATGATGCCTGCCATGGCATACAGTATGCCAAGACACAGATTGGGGTGGGGTCCAGAACCGATGATGAAGAGACCATCATCCTGGATAGCGGTGTTGCCGTTGAGGGGGTGGCACCCATACCACTCACCCACCATGGCAGTGCAGATGGTGGACAGCAGCCAGAGGAGCAGCAGTGGCAGTTGGATGGGGTCGAAGGGAAGCAGGGTGCAGCACCTGCCAATGGTGCACTGCTGAACGAGCAGCCCCAAGAGGGCCCCGCTGTGCAGTGCCCACCTGCATGGGGGGCTGGGCTGCGGGGTCAAACTCCACCTGTGGGTCGGTGCATTGCCCATGCGACCCAGGGCGCCGACCCCTTGGACAAGCACACCCATCTGCTACGGACCTCCATGGAGCAACAGACACTGGTTGAGCCAGGGGTGCGTGCACTCTGCGCAGAGCTGTGTCAGGCTGCAGAGTGGCATGACAGGGACTGAACAGCTCCTGGGTGAGAACACATGAATGTGGGAGGACACGACCGCAGCAATGGATCTGCTTACCACTGTGGTCATGGCCGGCCTAGCACCACTGTCCACCTTGGTGCATGGCCGTCCACCACAGACCCCGCAGAGTGCATTCTCCACCGCTTGGTCATGGTGTTGTGCGACCCCCTCTGTGTTGACACCGGGATCTGCAGTCGGCATCCCGGGCACGCCTGGAGTGGGCATGTTTGGGAGCCTGCAGACCCCTGTGAGGACCCAGTCGCATTCCCACAGTAACACCCTTGGGGGACCATAACAGACAGCCCTGTGGCCATCACACAGCCACCTGTGTCTGCTGGGCGGTCTCAGCGGGGCCATCCACGTGTCCGTGGCAGCCATGTGACCGCACGGTGGTCCTGAACCACCCACCTCCCTGTCTGCTGCTACCCTGTGTGCACATCGCTGTAGTGTGTGCATTCCAGGGATGTGGCCTCTGTGGTTGATGCTGCACACAGGCCATGTGCACACCTGCCTGGCTGCTGGCTACTGTGGCATGTGCATGATGATGCCAGCACAGTGCCAACTTCTACTGTGCACCAGTGCACAGCGTCTGATACACGCCTGGTGCCTGCCTCTGGGCATGAGCATGCTGGTGCCTGTGTGCATGTGTGTGTGGGTGTGTGTGGGGGGTGTGTGTGGGTGGGGGTGCAATGCTGTGCTGTGTGCTCATGGGGTCCAGTCCCATGCCCTCAACACCCCTCCAGCCGTTCCTGTCACAGAGCCCTCCCATACATGTCTGTATGCAGTGCCATAGTCCCTGGGACGTGCATGTGGACGTGTTCACCGACCTGCATGCAACGTAGTGCTCCTCTGCAATTGTGTCCCAGTGCGCTGGCCCCCATCCTGTACAGTCAGGGTTCCCTTCACCTGGGGTGCTGCCCACCACCACCTGGCCCACGTCCATGTCGCCCCACTGCTGTTCCCTCCCGACCTCGACAGCTATCCCATGGTCGGTGGCCATGTTGCGTAGTATACAGCAGGCCAGGAATAGGCCACAGGCCTTTGAGGGGCTGTACTGTAGGGCACCACCAGAACTGTGCAGGCAATGGAACCATGCCTTCAGCAGCCCAAACACATGCTCGATGATGTTCCGTGTGCTGGCATGTGCCTCATTGTAGTGCTCCTGTGCTGGGGTCAACGGGCACCGGTATGGTGTGAGCAGCCAGGGCTGGAGTGGGTAGCCACTGTCACCCGTGTATAGAGAAGTGTGGTTAGCATGCTGGACTGTGTTGCTGCACCCCAAAGCCTTCCCGGACACACCCTGTGGTGCCCCTGCCCTAGCATCCCCCACACCGTGCCCTGTTGAACCGGGCTACCTGGTTCCACCTCATACTCACCTATTGGTGGCCGGTGGGGATATCCTCACTCTTAAACCTGTGGCACAGTGCCGACCAGTGCCAGATGAAGGCATTGTGTGCTCCACCAGGGTGTGTGGCACAGACATTGATTATGCACCCCCGGCATCGCACACCAGCTGGCAGTTGACCCTGTGGTAGCCCTTTCTGTTGATGTATGCTATGCCCTCTGGGCCAGGTGGTGTGTGGATGCCAACATGGTGCAGTCGATGGCCCCTAGCATGTCAGGCATACATGCCACCCTGTAGAACTCCTGCATGTTCGCTATATGCTCTGCCTGTGTGCTGGGGAATGGATGTATTCCAGCATGTGGCAGCAGTGCATTGAGGAATTGTGTGAGGAGCCATGACGTGGCCAACTGGGTTATGCCTGTGGTGTCCCCTGTTGGTCTCTGGAAGGTACCTGTGGCGAGCAGGCACATGACAGCCGTGACTTTCGCTCTTCACCAACAGAGCATGGCTTCGTCTTGTGGGTGCCTGCATCTCCTCGCTGCACAGCTCACAGAGCTGCCTCAGAATTGCCCAGTTCAGGGGGTACCAGCCCACAATCTCTGTATCACTGTACTGTTCGAAGGGGGTGTGGGCACGGTACCATCTGTTCCAGGCGTACCGCCAATGGACCCTTCCACGGCCATGCTGCTCTGCCTCCTGCCTCCTCACACCCCTCATTACCACCTCCATCTGGAAGATGGCACTGGCCATGGCCTCGGATATCCTGCCCCCCGGGCGGCTATCCCCCCAGGCACCTCCAGCTGTGTGCTGCTGAATGTGCTCTTCTGCTGTGTGCACGCCTGCATTTGAGGTTCCCAGATGGCAGCCTGTGGGCTGTAGCCTCCGTCTCCCACCTGTCTGGGCACCTGTGCTTCCCCCTCTGTGCCAGGTGTCGCAGGCACACGCTCTGGCAGTAGCCTCTGCACCTGTCTCACACACACATATGCTCACACGCACACGCAGGCACAGTCACTGTCACACACCCACTCTCTCACTCTGTTCCACTCCCTGACTGCCTCTGTCTCTGTCTTGCACCCCTCCTGCAGTCCAGCCTGCCCACTCTATCTCCCTCTGTACTGCTCTCCTGTGGTGCAAGCCTCCTTCCCCTGCTTGCTCCTTCTTTTTATAGGCTCAAGTTTGCTCTGCACAATTCCAATTTGCTCCACGCTTGTGCTGTTTGTCTGCTGTTGAATATTGCACTATGCTGCATATTCATGGCTACGCACCCTGCACTTGCACATGCATGCATTACCATTGTGCATTGGCACATGGCGGATTGTGCTGTGCAGTTGCTGCTGCTGATTATTGCTCTCCAGCGCATTATCACAGTTGCGCTGGCTCAACTGCTTTGAATATCCCACCCATAGTCTCTATTAGTGTGGGAGTGAGTAATTCAAACATATGGAACTGGGTACATTCTAGTTACAGCTTCCCTTCTGTGGTAGTTAGGTATATTGCCATTTTCTGATATTAGTTTTGACAAAAAGGTTGCTGTAGCAGATTAACTCACTTGTGGATTATCAGTATGTGTTGGATGAGGAAATATCCAAAAGACAGTAAAATTACCTGGGGGTCAATTTTAATTAGGCTTGTTTGGCAGTGGGAAAATCCAAACCTAACTTCTACCCTTATGACCCTCCAAACTCGCTCACACTGCTGGCTGCAGGTCATCCTTTGTAGTGGGAAGTGACCTGGAGAAGGTTCTCGCAGGGCACATAGTTCTTGCTACAATTTTGAAACACTGATATTTAAAAGTCTGCTGCTACTATAAACCCAGTAGGATTCTCAGTTATAAACTCTGCTCAAAGTGGGCTACATAATCCCCAGTGTAAAATATTTGAGTAGGAAGCCAAATATGTTACGAAGACCCTTCTCTTCAGGCTGACCACATCATGCCCCAATTCCTGTTTACAATTTAACAGGGCTCAAATGCGGTTTTTGAAATAATAGGCAATAAGCACAAAATATTTCATTAAGAAAGGCTCAAGAGCTTTTGTTTGTTTAGATCTCCTGTAACTGGTATCAGCTTACCTTGTCTGTAATATTATTCACCTAAATTACTAGTGCTCGCTGCACCTGCTAAACATGTAAAACACGTGCATTGGATGAGCACGTCTTCGTGCATGTCACAACAGAAGCACCAAGGGAGGCTGACAGTGAAAAATGCTGACCTCCTCCACAGTGATGGCACAATACCGACGTCAGTATTGTGCCGCCCATGCAGCGAGTGTTTTCTGTGGGGGTCTGTGCCCCCCACACCCCCTCATGCAGGGGCCTGTGCCTCCGCACCCCCCAGACTTTAGGATTCTCAACTCCAGGTCAGAGTTGGTCCGGGGGCAGAACACTGGCGGAAAGTGAAGCACCAAAAAGACCATTACAGCGAATGTCGCCATAAAGGTCTTGTTTTGTGTTTCGCCGTCAGGGTGTTGACCTGAAGGGGAGCACTGTGTTACCACACACTCGCTCTGCTCACTGAGGGCTAACAAGTTATAGAGCCCTCATGACCCAGAAGTGATTACCGGCGGTCTTGAAATAAAGCGCTATCTACTGCTTTAAAATGCAAGTCTTTAGGACTTTCTAGGGCCTGGTAATGCCCCAAGTCCTAAACATACAGTTAAAAGTAAAAATGTACAGTATCCATCGAGTGGTAGTTCACAGCAAAGCTGTCCAAAAACTACTACTCCTCTTCCTCGTTCCTGTTAAAACAGGAACAGGGCTCCAGGTAATAAGTTCCCCACATTAAAAATAAAAAAAAATAGGCACTCTGTTTAAATATAAAAGAAACAATCAAGTTTCATCAACTGTAACAGCAGCAGGTAGTGCAAACACTGCGAGTACAATGAAAAGCACTCCACTGTCTCCTATAATTACCCAATGCATTAAAATACACATTACTCGTTAGGTAGCCAGCCTGGTGGCACTGAGGGTTGAGGTGCTGGATGCCACACCTGGCACCATGCCAGCAACCCAGGTTCAGGAATGGACTCGAGTCGGGGAAGGGAAAAGAGAAATGAACATGCAATGGACTGCTCTCCTCTCCTGGGGAGGGTGAGTTGTGACTTCTGCTGTTCTGGCGGCTCCCAGTGGAGACTGGGAACATCGCAGCTAGTGGGATCATGTCAAGGGGTATGGAGGTGATAGCGGACATCCTGCGGGCGGCTGCGGGTGCATGTCCATGGTGTGCCAGACATCATTGCATGTCCACACTTCCAGTACTGAAGAAAAGAGAAACACCCTGGCACCTGGGAAGGCAAAGGCAGGTCCTCGGACAGCCCCCGCTCAGTGCCAGTCCAATCCCAGATGACCTCTGGTTCTCCCTTCTCACTCCAGCTGAACTCTAGAATGTAGATAGAGTGCGGTTAAGAGTCGGCGGTCTACCTCTGTGGGGTTCAGAGCCAGGAGATGACTAGTCAGGGGTGAAATAAGGGGACACCCTGGAACAGAGGTCCATCTGGGGGTATCAGGCAAGTGGGAGAAGGCTGACATCCCCATGTCTTGTTGCAGACAGAGTCATAAGGGGCCAGTGAAGAAGCATAAAGACAGTTCACAAAAAAGCTTTAGTTAGGAATTGTTCAAATGACACACTGGACCACCCCATTCCCAGACGAGGTGGGAGACAATAGTCCAAGTCAAGGGGTGGAAAACTTGGTTGAAAAGAACCTGTTATGTATTTCAGAAATGTTGTTAAAACTTCAGCTTGGGGCCCATATGAAAAGATAAAGGTTATACATACCAATGAAAGATAAGGGAGATGTACAGAACTAATTTTACTGTAGTTCACACGAATAAGGAAGTTGCATGAGGTTTGTCATGCCCTGTGTTGTCATTACATACACCACCACACACTACTCATATTTCACTGCAGTTTTCCACAAAGACAGAAGTGCTGGGAGTGTATTTAAAATACCCCCATTCCTGTGAGTGAATGAAGGAATCTTAGCTGAACTCAAAGTTGCTATCAAGTGGAGCTCCATGCAAGAGCAAAGCTGGGGAGCTGAGTTTCATAAAGAGAGTGAAGAAGTCTCCATAACAACCATCGGCACTATCTAGTTTCACGGGTGTAGGGAAGAAGATGGAGTCTGAAGAGTTAGGGATTGAGGAAGATTGTCGGGTGTTCGGCTATGTAGCTACCAGGAACTGGCCAACCCAGTATATATATTTTTTATTCTTTGGTAACTGGGTAAGTATATCTCATGTAAAAACTCTGGGGTTAGTGGTGATACAGCACAGGTAAGGCACAGTCTGTATTGTAAAGTGCTGAGAAATGGGATGCGGTGCAGCAATCTCAACTCAGATTGGTGTGTCCATGCTCTCTTTGGCATATGTAGCCTTTTAATATTGTGTCTCTCTGGTCTTTAAAAAGCAATCTGTACACCCTTCCCCACCCACCCACCCATTTGTAGCCAGGTGCTTTAATCAGGGACATAAACAGTTCCATCAATTGCTGCTTCTATTGCTTATACTGCTGTTTCAGTGAAGACTTTGAGCACATTGAGGAAATGCTCACTTTACATGGATGTAGCAGCATCCCATGCAGTACTATCGGTGTGGAAGCCACTGACTGTGACCAATGATGTCACTGGTCAGATCAACTACAATGGTGCACTGGGGGTGCTACATACAGAACTGGGTTAGGAAAATCCTGAAACCTGGTTGCCTGACAGCAACTGGGCCCTCTAAAATCAAAGAAAAGAGCTGTCTCTGTTCTTGCAGAACTATTATTTTGCATATAAAAAATTATTTTTAAAATGTTTTAATGTAACCCCCCCAAATCAGGGGCTTACCTTAAGTATCTCCCTGGGCTCCTGTAATGCCCACTGTCAGGCAGATGTCCTGCAGAGATGGTAAAACCATAATGGCTGGTGTCCTCCTATTGATCTGCGTGAGAGTGCCATGATGTGTCTCCGCACCTGTCTCTTTAAGTGCCACAGTCAGCGTAAATGCTGTAAATGGCCTGGGCTGGATCCAAGTGCTTCAGAGCTCACGACCAGCCAGGCATCACTCCAATTTGCACCACACTGCTGTTGCTAATAGAGCAAAGGAAGCTCTTTATAGTACTGCAGTTATTTACTTCTAATTCATAGTTGTTTTTAAGATACAGATTGTTGTTTAGCCTGCCTTTATTGTGGTGTAACCCCCCTGCAAATGGGGGTTCCCAAAAGACTTCCAGGAGCTTGCTTGAATGCTCCAAGCCTGAATGGTGTTTGGCATTTAAGCCATTTATCAGTGAGTGTTTTTAGAACCTCTGGTACTGTCTCTTTAAGAGCTGTCTGCTTGCAGACATAATTAGTTTGTATGGGGGACTGTGTGTTTCTTTGATTGAGTACCACTCAAGCTGCTGCCAATTCACTTCATTTTGCAGTCACTAGGGTGCAAAGGGAACCTATCTGAAAGATGTAACTGTTTGCCAGAAATTATTTAGAGTAATAATGAAATTACAGTTTGTCTAACCTGCTTTCTTTGCAGTCAGAACTGTGTCTGCTAGTTCCCCATTCTAGTTTTGAACTGCTGAACTGGACCAATCAGTGTGGGGTAAGCTAGCTCTAAGATGGTGCCTTGGACAAATCAGAACTTGGACTCATAATCTGAGCCAGCCACAAGAGGATTGTATGGGCAGTGACTCTGGGAGATGTAGTTTAGACTTCAGTGCCTTTTTGGACCAACAGCAGCAGTCTATTGTGAGTGACAGCCAATCCAGTCAAGAACTGGGAGGAACTCAAAGGAAGTGCCCGGTTTTGTCAGTTGGAGTTTCAGTTGAGCTTTGGCAGTGAAGAAGGAAGGAGCCCTGTGCTTTTTCAGTGTGCAGTTTTAGTCAAAACGTGTAAGGCCCAGAGTTCGGTCTGCAGCTTGTGTAACAGCTTGTTAGGACTGAATCCCCTGTGAAGAGAATCAAAGGATATCTGAAGAGTAGAAACAGGCTCACCCTGTAGAAGACTGGAGGAATTGCTGAAAATTGCACTCGGTCTGTCAGGAACTGAATCTGCTGTGTGTTCTCCCGGTATTGTGCAGTAATTGCGATCGGGATACAGATGCAGCCTGCCTGGTATAGTGCTTCTTTTATATGGATGTGAAGAGGTTTGTGTACCTCAAGTGAGCCCTGCTGACATTGAAGGACCCTGTCTTATTTGGAGGTCGTGAGTACTAATTCAGGGTCGCTCCCTGTTGAATTGCCACATTAAATCCAAATGGAATTACTGTACTGCTGACTGTTTAATTCTCCTTTTCTCTGTGTGAAAGGGCCCTACCAGCTGCCACGGTTTGGACTAGCCACTAGGGCTTGGGTACCCAGAGACAGTAACTGATAGGGATAGGCCTGTGCACAGAGCCATAGGTAGATTATTAGAGTGATAAGCTAATTAACCTGATTTCCCTGTCCTTGTTATATCCCCTAAATAAATCAGAGCTGCTTGTTTCAGCAAAGTTATACTGCCTGAGGTATTTGTCTATGTTAAAGTACTGTACTGTGATTGTTGCACTGTATCTCATTTCACAGGAGGTCCCAGTGCGGAACCAGACCTGGGGTAAGTGTATACTGTGAAGGTAATTCTGATATATTATGTGGGCCACTAGTGGGAAGAAAGGGGTTGCAGTGTCCCAGAGGGCTGTGACCAAGTTAGTTTAACTATTGCAAACCCTGACCTCTGGGTGGAGATACCGCCATGGATCCAGGCCCCTCAACCTGTTAGTGGCAAATCAGGCAGGGGTAGTAGCCCCTGGGATAGCGCCATCTAGGGTTACAGTGGCATGCATTTTCCAATGGAAGCCACTATGTGTGGACCAGGACTTCTCATTTAGACCAATTAGGACACAGGGGACCTAAAGGGTCCTCATAGCAGGTGCCTCATGGGAAAACGCTGTAGTTTTGTAGTTTTTCAGGTTGGCGCTAAACTGACAAATGGGAGCACCGGAACTGTAATTGACAGCTCCCATAGCCAACTGGAATCCAGAGAAACCGGACAAGTTCAAGAACTGTTAGAAAACAGAAGGCAGTTGCTTGTAGAGTGGGGAGAGAAAAAACAGCTTGAGCCATCGAGAAGCAGCTCCTGGGAAGAACTGAAGAGAGCTGGCAGGGGAAAAGCCTGACTTGCCTCCCTGTTACCATTTTCAGCATTGGACTGCCGGAGAGCAGAAAAACAGACAAGCCTGAGGTATATGTTAAAACAGAGAGAAGTGTGGTTTGAGCTTTTAAACTGAGAGGCCTAGTCTTCTTCTGGATTACATTCTGAGAGTCCCACCAAGGGGGGTCGGTCACCAGGACAGCCTGACTGCAAATCTAAAGGTTTGCTTAGCAAAGCGGTGATATTGTGAACCGGACTAAAGTTAAAGCAGAATTCGGAAAGTCGGAAGTCTCTAAAAATATATGTGCTGAATGTTCATTGTGGGTCAAGGCCTACCATCCATGGACTCCTGATTGCCAGAGAGGAGCCCATCTTTACCTGTGACTGAACTGCCTGCCAGCTGGAGGGGTCACCAGCAAATAAACTGAACTTTGCCAGAGACACTCTGTTGAACTTGGGCACGTGTCCAACCCGGCTCATGCTGACTGTTCTTGTGACAGCTACAGTTTTACTGGCAAGACAACAGCTTCGGGGATCCAGCCCCTGCACAGTAAGTCACTGCAGGTTGCACCCACCTTCAGGGAAAGGCCGTGAAGTGGAGGTGAGTCATGAGGGCCCTGTTTCCCATGTGCAGCAGCTTCCAGCATCAGGTCTTCATTTCCGCCAGGCCATCCTGAATCATCTGGTGCAGTGAGTAAATTCAGGGTAGCTCCCTGCAACAGGCATCTTAATTTTCAAATGGTACCATCTAATTGTTCTCAGCTAAGTGTTAAAGGAGATAGGAAATGATTTTTACCTAGTTAACTTCCCCTCCATCTTCCTTTCCATGCCAGTTATGTATTCTGATATGCTTTGATGTTTTTTTGATAAATAAATAATCTAGCTTTGGGGTGCCCTCAGATCTACATTGAGTCCCACTCTCCTCGCCAGTTACTGCTCTTTTTTTTTGTACATGTAACCCCCCTGCAAATGGGGGTTCCCAAAAGACTTCCAGGAGCTTGCTTGAATGCTCCAAGCCTGAATGGTGTTTGGCGTTTAAGCCATTTATCAGTGAGTGTTTTTAGAGCCTCTGGTACTGTCTCTTTAAGAGCTGTCTGCTTGCAGACATAATTAGTTTGTATGGGGGGACTGTGTGTTTCTCTACTTGAGTAACATCGAACTGCTGCCAATTCACTCCATTTTGCAGTCACTAGGAGTGCAAAGGAACCTATCTGAAAGATGTAACTGTTTACCAGAAATCATTTAGAGTAATAATGAAAATACAGTTTGTCTAACCTGCTTTCTTTGCAGTCAGAACTGTGTTTGCCTAGTTCCCCATTCTAGTTTTGAACTGCTGAACTGGACCAATCAGTGATAAGGTGGCTCTAAAATGGTGCCTTGACTGAATCAGAACTTGGACTGTAATCTGAGCCAGCCACAAGAGGATTGTATGGGCAGTGACTCTGGGAGATGTAGTTTAGACTTCGCGCCATTTTGGACCAACAAAGGCAGTCTATTGTGAGTGACAGCCAATCCAGCCAAGAACTGGAAGGAACTCAAAGGAAGTGCCAGTTTTGTCTGCTGGAGTTTCAGTTGAGCTCTGGCAGTGAAGAGGAAGGACCCTGTCTTTTGTGTGCAGTTTTAGTCGGGAAACGTGTGTAAGGCCCAGAGTTCCAGTCTGCAGCTTGTGTAACTGCTTGTTAGGACTGAATCCGTCCTGTGAAGAGAATCAAAGGATATCTGAAGAGTAGAAACCAGGCTCACCCTGTAGAAGACTGGAGAAATTGCTGATTTGCACTCGGTCTGTCAGGAACTAAATCTGCTGTGTGTTCTCCCATGTATTGTGCAGTAATTGCGATCGGGATAGAGAAGCAGCCTGCCTGGTATAGTACTTTCTTTTTACCATATAAATGTGTGAGAAGGCTTGTGCAGCTTAAGTGAATCCTGCTGCCATTAAAGGATTTTTGCCTGTTACTGTTTACCATATAAATGTGTGAGAAGGCTTGTGCAGCTCAAGTGAATCCTGATGCCATTAAAGGACTTTTGCCTGTTACTGTTTACCACATAAATGTGTGAGAAGGCTTGTGCAGCTCAAGTGAATCCTGCTGCCATTAAAGGACTTTTGCCTATTACTGTTTACCATATAAATGTGTGAGAAGGCTTGTGCAGCTCAAGTGAATCCTGCTGCCATTAAAGGACTTTTGCCTGTTGCAGTTTGCCATATAAATGTGTGAGGAGTCTCGTGGAGCTCAAGAGTAGCCCTGCTGATGTTGAAGGACCCTATCTTGTTTGGAGGTCGTGAGTACTAATTCAGAGTCGCGCCTGTTGAATTGCCACATTGAATCCAAATGGAATTACTGTACTGCTGACTGTTTAACTAATTTTTCTTTTCTCTGTGTGAAAGGGCCCTACCAGCTGCCACGGTTTGGACTAGCCACTAGGGCTTGGGCACCCAGGGACAGTAACTGGTAGGGATAGGCCATGCACAGAGCCATAGAGTGGATGAATAAAGTGATAAGCTAATTAACCTGATTTCCCCTGTCCTTGTTATATTCCCCCTAAATAAATCAGAGCTGCTTGTTTCAGCAAAGTTATACTACCTGAGGTATTTGTCTATGTTAAAGTATTGTACTGTGATTGTTGCACTGTATCTTATTTTACAGGAGGTCCCAGTGCCTGAACCAGTCCTGGGGGTAAGTGTATACTGTGAAGGTAATTCTGATATATTGTGTGGGCCACTAGTGGGAAGAAAGGGGGGTTGCAGTGTCCCAGAGGGCTGTGACCAAGTTAGTTTAACTATTGCAAACCCTGACCTCTGGGTGGAGGCACCCGCCATCGGATCAAGGCCCCTCAACCTGTTAGTGGCAAATCAGGCAGGGGTAGTAGCCCCTGGGATAGCGCCATCTAGGGGTTACATCTTGGAGGCTCACCGCTGGGATTGTGTGTCCTCTAGTGGCCATATTTATGAACCACTGTTAAGAAAAAAAATGGGTACCCCAACAGAAGTGGCTGTGCACCGGCTGGTGGAGTGGTGTACTGGGGAGGAGATTGACCCCCAAAATGCTATGCTTATCCTGGACATCCCCCTGGGTATCAATACGGACACTGTACAGGGAGTACTTTCCAAGGTGGAAGGTTTACAAAACCCTGTGGTGGTGGGTCGGCATGCTAATCTGCTCACCCACACTTTCCTGGCCCTAGTAGAGTTTAAGGATCCCATAGATAGCTCCAAAGTGCCACAGACCATTACCCCAGAGGGAGCCCTCACTGCCTGGAGAGTGATAACTAAGTACAGTAAAGACCCGGGGGGGAATGAGCCCCCACCACTGTCTGAAACTTTTGAGGAGAAATTTGCTAAATGGTTGCTGGGGAAGGGAAAACTGTGGAGGACTTGAAGAAACTATTCTTGCCACCTGGGGGTGTTCCTCCCCCAACACCCTCTCCCGCTCCAGTACCCGTAATGGTGGCTGAACCAATGCAGACTCCTATTTCTGCACCTGCCATTAGTCACGACTCTTCACGAGGTTGAGGATCTTCTCTGGCACCCTCCCACCCCCAAGGGAGGATGACTGGGAGACCTGGATAGACTATGTTGCCCCCCAAGTGCTAGAATGGCAATGCTCTTAAGCCGAAAAGCGAAAGAGGGTTAGTGAGAGCCTCTGAGGTCCTGCCCTGGCTACCATCCATGCTAAACGGGCCAGTAACCCTGAAGTGACTGCACAGACCTATCTTGAGGCCTTGGAGAATGTGTATGGGAGCCCAGATTCTGATGAGGATCTATGGTGGAGAGTAAGAAATGCACAACAGTACCAAGGGGAGTTGTTGTCTGTGTATGTCTCTCGGCTGGAAAAATTGTTGCAAGAATGCCTCAGAAAGGGTAGTTTGCCAGCGATTGAACTGGACCGAACCAGGCTGGACAGGATCCTTAAGTCTGCCCCTTCTCAGAACTGCTGTTGCTTCAGTTACGCCTGGCAAATCGACTGGAATCCCCACCCTCCTATGATGAGTTAATGAGAGAAATTCGAGGAGTTGAGAAAAGGCGACCTCGGGAGGGACCTGCACCAATAGCTGCGGCTACGACCCGAGTGACTGAGGGTGGCCCATCAAGTGAAGTTCAGGGGCAGAGGTTGGCAGTCAATGAGTGCTCTGACAAGGAAAAAGATATGCCACAATGGGGCGAACTGTTGAGAGAGATCCGGGAATTCAAAAACAGTCCCTTTATGAAGGCCACGCCTGCAAGTACGGGCCCGACCTATATCCGACTGCATCTGCTATGGGGGTGGGGGTACCCACCCATGTATCTCCTGCTGATAACAGCTCCAAACTCAATTCCTTGACCATGGAAGTGGAGAAACTGACGAGATGTCTCCAAATGCTTATCACGCCACAGACAGAGATGGCACCCAGGTTTCCAGTTAGTAATACCCCGCCCTGGCTCCCAGTGTGGCGCCTCGCCAGCTCAAACTCCAGAAAGTATGTTTTACTATAATTGTGGGAAAGATGGGCACATGAAAGGAATGCCAGTCCCCAAAAGACACTGACAAAGTTGCATATAGGCTACAAGGAGAGCTTCGGAGAACAAATCAGTGGTTAAGAGGTGCACGAAATGATCCCAGTGAGGGCACCAAAATGCTAACTCACGTCCTTTTGTGGCAAGGTCAGTTGCCCAGGCCCCACTACCGCCTCCAGACTGGTCCAGAATAGTGGGTCCTCCATGGAGACCACTGTAAAGGTGAATGGAGTGTCTACAAGAGCTGTATTAGACAGTGGCTCCCAAGTGACAATTATGTTCCAGGATTGGTATCAGAAGCATTTGTCAGACACCTTACAACCATTAGAAGGACTGCATGTATGGGGTTAAGTGAGAAGGCCTACCCTATTCCTGGTATATCCAATTTGGCTGTCTTTCCCCACCTCCGTGGCTGGAGTGGCCGAACAAGTAGAGACCCTAGCCTTAGTGTGTCCCCCACTGGACTGTATGATGGTGTCCCTTTGTTGATTGGAACAAATGCTCATATGTTCGAAGGCTGGCACAGTTGTGTTATGAAAACAGGGTCAAAGACTAGTAGAGCTTTAAGAGTTCGGCTTTAATTGAAGGCCTATGAGGCACAGAGAGATGCTTAAAAATAGAACCAGAGGAACCGGTCGGAATTGTATGGAAGAAGGATCCTGAGTCTCTGATCCTGGCAGCAAATGCCCAGTGTACCTTGCAGGGAGAGGTCCGTATCAGAAAGGATGTTAAGAATAAAATATTAATGTTGGATGCACCAGGCGATGGAAAATTGCCAGAGGGACTGCTGGTCAAGCCTAGTATTTTGCCCGCTAGAGCCCATGCTTATGCCAGAAGGGTAATGGTCCAAGTTCATAATGTGTCTGAAAGAGACATTCGAGTAAATAGAGTTGCATCCTGGCTAATGTGCATTGTGCAGACACTGCAGTGCTACCCAGCAGCAAGAGTTCGAGGAAGAATGACAGAGTAACGCCTGACTTGTTTGATTTCGGCGACTCCCCATTGCCAGCTGAATGGAAAGTGAGGATCAGTGAGAAGCTTGCCCAGAGAGACCAGGTGTTTTCTTTAAAGGAATGGGACATAGGATGCGTGCAAGGAGCTGAGCACAATATCCGGCTGCATGATGAAAGACCATTTCGTGAGAGGTCTCGACGCCTGGCACCTGCTGATATAGATGATGTGAGACGGCATCTGCAAGAGATGTTAGCTGCTGGTGTAATACAAGAATCCAGAAGCCCTTATGCTTCCCCATTGTGGTAGTGAGGAAAAAGAATGGGACAGTAAGGATGTGCGTGGATTATCGCACCTTAAACCAGCGGACTATCCCTGATCAGTACACAATGCCCCGCATTCAGGATGCTTTGGACTGCCTAAACGGGAGCAAGTGGTTCTCTGTGCTGGATCTCCGCAGTGGGTACTACCAGATCCCGATGGCCCCAGAGGACCGTGAGAAGACAGCCTTTATCTGTCCGCTTGGCTTCTATGAATTCATGAGGATGCCTCAAGGGATTTCAGGTGCCCCAGCCACTTTTCAACGATTGATGGAGCGTGCAGTGGGGACATGAACTTACTAGAGTGCCTGGTATACCTAGATGATGTTATTGTGTTTGGCAGCTCACTGGAGGAACATGAGAGCAGATTATTTAAGGTATTGGACCGACTGGAGGACTTTGGCCTTAAACTGTCCATTGATAAGTGTCAATTCTTTCAAACATCAGTAAAGTATGTGGGACACATAGTATCCACCGAGGAATAGAGACCGACCTAAGTAAAGTTGAGGCCTTGACCACCTGGCCACAGCCCAAAAATCTAAAAAGAACTGCAAAGATTCCTAGGATTCTGTGGTTATTATCGGTGTTTCATCAAGGACTATTCAAGAGTGATCCCCTTTACTTAACCTTACTCAAGGGTATCCCCAACCCACAAAAAATACAAAAGTCAGCGTCCCTCAAGACTGGAAGTGTATTTTCGTCCGAGTGAAGTATTTGGGGCCCGCTGGACTCCTGATTGTGAGACTGCTTTTCATGAGATCATATATCAACTTACCCATGCTCCAGTGCTGGCCTATGCCGATCCAAGAAAACCTTACGTCCTGCACACTGATGCTATCTTGCAAGGGTTGGGGGCTGTGTTGTACCAAGAGCACGAGAATGGCCTGAGACCAGTGGCCTTTGCCAGTAGAAGCCTAACCCCATCTGAAAAGAACTATCCTGTACATAAGTTAGAGTTCCTAGCTTTGAAGTGGGCTATTGTTGACCAATTCCATGAGTACTTGTATGGGGCTAAAATACTAGTAAAAACTGACAATAATCCTTTTACCTATGTGCAGACCTCAGCTAAGTTGGATGCCACTGGCCATAGGTGGCTTTCTGCATTATCTACATATGACTATTCTCTCGATACCGAGGCAGGTCTGAACCACATAGATGCTGATGCTTCTCCGGAGGCCTGTTCCCCAGAATGATTGGGTCCGATTGGCAGAACCTGACATTCGAGCACTCTGCCGGAAGTTTTACAGGGAGGAACAAATGTCCACGGACGCAGTGGACTGCATGGTGGATTGCTTGGGACCCTCTGAGAATTGCATACCTGCTGCTTATTGCCACTGTTCTGCAATAGACATTGGTGCACTGCCTCAGCTGGGCAATGACAGTATTCGGCGGGCTCAATCCCGCGATCCCATGATCAAATCAGCTTTAGAAGCCCTCTATGCAGGAAAAGATGTGTCCAAATTACGCCCACTGATTTGAGAACTGCACTGTTATACAAAGAAGGTCCTAAGTTGAAACTGATCAATAAACTGTTATACAGAGAAACAGTAGACAGAGGGGACAAGTAGACAAACAACAACTAATGCTGCCCACTGCCTTCGAGACTCAGTACTGATGTCCTTGCACAACCACATGGGGCACCTTGGTATAGACAGAACACTTGACTTGGTGAGATCCAGATTCTATTGGCCTAAGATGGGGCTGATGTGGAGCAACACATTCGAACTTGTAGTCGCTGCTTACAGAGGAAAGCTTTGCCCCAGAGGGCTGCCCCCCTTGTTAACATCACCACCAGTGCACCCATGGAGCTGGTCTGTATTGATTTTCTGAGTTTGGAGTCAGATCAAAGAAATATCAGTAATGTGCTGGTGGTCACTGACCATTTCACGAGATATGCCCAAGCTTTCCCCACCAAAGACCAGAAAGCATCCACTGTGGCCAAAGTACTTGTAGAAAACTTTTTTGTTCACTATGGGGCTCCACAAAGAATCCATTCTGATCAAGGGAGAGACTTTGAGAGTCGTCTGATCAAAGAGATGCTTTCTCTGTGGGGAGTGCGAAAGTCCAGAACCACTCCTTACCACCCCAGGGGACCCACAGCCTGAATGTTTCAACCGCACTTGCTAGATATGCTAGGCACCCTGCACCCAAAGGACAAGCCTAGATGGAGCCAACAAATTAGCACCCTGGTACATGCTTATAACTGCACCAAAAGTGATGCCACTGGGTTCTCCCCCTACCACCTGATGTTTGGAAGAGAAGCTCGACTACCGGTAGATGTGTTTTGGGGTCTCTCCTGATGGGGTTCAAGCTGACAACTATTTACAGTATGTGCAAAAGTTAAAGGCCCAGCTAACTCATGCGTACCAACTGGCTCAAACCATGGCTGCCAAAAGAAATCTGGCCAACAAAGAAAGGTATGATAAAAGGTGAAAGCATGGAACTCCAGGAGGGAGATCGGTATTGCTAAGAAATCTGGGACTGCATGGCAAACACAAGATTGCTGACAGATGGCACCATCTCCCTCACATTGTAGTGGGCAAACTAGATGATCTGCCAGTGTACAAAGTAAGGCCTGAGAATAATTCAAAAGATGTAAAAACAATGCTTAGAAATCATTTACTGCCCATTGGACAAATCTTGATTGAGTCTGAGCCCCCAGAAGATGCCCCCTCTGGACCAGTGACTAGAGCTGCTGCTAAGAAAAGATCAAGGAAGTCTGCACCTACAGAAGCAGAGTTAAAGTGTTCCCCTGCACAAGTCCCAGTTGAGTATGACTGTCAGTCCATATCAGAAGAAAGTGAGAGTGACTTTGAATACTATCCTTCTTACGAACTGAGTCAATTGTTTTGGGGCAATCCTCTAGTCAATACTGGAGACGGTTGGGCCTTCTGGACTGTCTAAGCCCCAGCTTCGTCCCTGGAGCCAATGCTCCCAGAAAGTGAAGTGCAAAGCATCAGATCAGATGAAATGGAATCATTGTGCATGGTTGAACTGTTTGAGCTTTCAGGAGGAAAATGATGGATTGGGGCAGACTGGTGATACACAGAACAAGAAGAGTATTTTGAGTGCCCTGACAGTCCACTGCCAGTGTCCAAAAGCTCTCCATGCAACCAAATGTTGTGGACTCAGAAACTGTAACTCCTGGAGCTGAAAGTGCCCCAAGTACTAGCCTCTCACCCCATGGAGACCCCCTGACAAGTGAGGACAATGCTGAAAATGAGGCTCAGCGTGCACAGACTGTAACAGTTCCCCTAGAAAGACTGGTCAAGCTGTAAAGCCTGTGGTGCACCTCAGTTATGATTCACTTGGGAGGCCTGTGGACTTGCCTCTCAATGTTGTCCATAAAGGAGTGTATGTGTCCCGAGCTCATTGCCCAAACTGAGCATCAGTGCTAACTCCAATTACTTGTGTTGCCCTCTAAGTATGGTGCCCTTGCCCCGTCCAGCCCCAAGGTAACTGATAGGAAGGGCCCCTCTTCAGGTTTCATGTACAAGAGGTAATAACTTGAGTTATGGTACAATGTGTGTGTAATACTGTGTAAAGAGTGATGTACTGCAATGTTTCAGAAATGTGTTCTTGGTAAAATGATATATTGACTGATGATTACATGTGTGAGCCTAATGCAAATGTATATGGTTGCAGTTAAAACTTATGGGGGTACTTGCTTGACGCGGACGTCAAGCTTTCCCAGGCCAGGAAGGGTGTAACCCCTGCAAATGGGGTTCCCAAAAGACTTCCAGGAGCTTGCTTGAATGCTCCAAGCCTGAATGGTGTTTCATGCTTTAGCATTTATCAGTGAGTGTTTTAGAGCCTCTGGTACTGTCTCTTTAAGAGCTGTCTGCTTGCAGACATAATTAGTTGTATGGGGGACTGTGTGTTTCTCACTTGAGTAACATCGAACTGCTGCCAATTCACTCATTTTTGCAGTCACTAGGAGTGCAAAGGGACCTATCTGAAAGATGTAACTGTTTACCAGAAATCATTTAGAGTAATAATGAAATACAGTTTTGTCTAACCTGCTTTTGCAGTCAGAACTGTGTTTGCCTAGTTCCCCATTCTAGTTTTGAACTGCTGAACTGGACCAATCAGTGTGGGATAAGGTAGCTCTAAAATGGTGCCTTGGACGAATCAGAACTTGGACTCAGAATCTGAGCCAGCCACAAGAGGATTGTATGGGCAGTGACTCTGGGAGATGTAGTTTAGACTTGCGCCTTTTGGACCAACAAGGGCAGTCAATTGTGAGTGACAGCCAATCCAGCCAAGAACTGGGAGGAACTCAAAGGAAGTGCCCGGTTTTGTCTGCTGGAGTTTCAGTTGAGCTCTGGCAGTGAAGAGGAAGGAGCCCTGTGCTTTTCCGGTGTGCAGTTTTAGTCGGGAAACGTGTGTAAGGCCCAGAGTTCCAGTCTGCAGCTTGTGTAACTGCTTGTTAGGACTGAATCCGTCCTGTGAAGAGAATCAAAGGATATCTGAAGAGTAGAAACCAGGCTCACCCTGTAGAAGACTGGAGAAATTGCTGATTTGCACTCGGTCTGTCAGGAATTAAATCTGCTGTGTGTTCTCCCAGGTATTGTGCAGTAATTGCGATCGGGATAGAGAAGCAGCCTGCCTGGTATAGTACTTTCTTTTTACCATATAAATGTGTGAGAAGGCTTGTGCAGCTCAAGTGAATCCTGCTGCCATTAAAGGACTTTTGCCTGTTACTGTTTACCATATAAATGTGTGAGAAGGCTTGTGCAGCTCAAGTGAATCCTGCTGCCATTAAAGGACTTTTGCCTGTTACTGTTTACCATATAAATGTGTGAGAAGGCTTGTGCAGCTCAAGTGAATCCTGCTGCCATTAAAGGACTTTTGCCTGTTGCAGTTTGCCATATAAATGTGTGAGGAGTCTCGTGGAGCTCAAGAGTAGCCCTGCTGACATTGAAGGACCCTATCTTGTTTGGAGGTCGTGAGTACTAATTCAGAGTGGCTCCCTGTTGAATTGCCACATTGAATCCAAATGGAATTACTGTACTGCTGACTGTTTAACTAATTTTCTTTCTTCTCTGGTGAAAGGGCCCCTACCAGCTGCCACGGTTTGGACTAGCCACTAGGGCTTGGGTACCCAGGGACAGTAACTGGTAGGGATAGGCCTGTCGAGAGCCATAGGTAGATGAATAAAGTGATAAGCTAATTAACCTGATTTACCCTGTCCTTGTTATATTCCCCTAAATAAATCAGAGCTGCTTGTTTCAGCAAAGTTATACTGCCTGAGGTATTTGGTTCACGTAAAGTATTGTACTGTGATTGTTGCACTGTATCTTATTTTACAGGAGGTCCCAGTGCCTGAACCAGTCCTGGGGGTAAGTGTATACTGTGAAGGTAATTCTGATATATTGTGTGGGCCACTAGTGGGAAGAAAGGGGTTGCAGTGTCCCAGAGAGCTGTGTCC